>CM020619.1:18639085-18670872 GCA_009829735.1 Pyropia yezoensis | reverse complement strand
AGCGAACTCCGCCTTACTCTCAGTAGGAGTAGGCGTACTGCCACCATCCTCCCTAGTTGGGAGCGACCGCCGCACGGCAATAGACCGCACACGACGGGGGGTCACAAAAGCGAGGGGTACTTCCCCTGTAGATGAGTGAACCTGCGAATTGTAGGCAGTAGTAAGGATAGAAATGTATTGGTCCCACGTCTTCACGTGCTCACTCACATAGTGGCGCAGCTGCCTAACAATAGTTTTTGTTGAAGCGCTCCACCCGCCCATTAGTTTGTGGGTGTAGGGGGTGGCATAGTTTGCCTTAACCCCCAACATATCCAGCACTCCCTGAAACAGTACAGACGCAAATTGCGGTCCATTGTCCGATAGTGTGCTATCTGGGATGCCATACGCGGCAACCAAGTGATCTAGGAAGGCTGTCACGACCGACATGGCCGTGATCTCTGCCAGTGGGATCGCTCGCGTAAGTTTCGTGAAGCGGTCACAGATGACCAGGAGGTACTGGTTGCCCTCCTCGGTCACTGGCAGTGGCCCAAGGATGTCCATCGCCAACGCGGCAAAGGGCTCCTTGGCCGGGAACAATAGCATAGCCGTAGTAGGCCGCCGTTCCATCAGACGGTTCTGTGCACAACTTGTGCAGGCAGCCACCCAACTGTAGATGTCCACCACCATGGACGGCCAGTAGTACCTGGTCTTCAGGGTATGGTACAGTTTACTAGACCCCAGGTGTCCGCCCGTGGGAGCGTTTTGCTCCCTCTCAAGGATACTGTCCTTGAGGGATGCGGGGACGACAAGTTGTTCAGTCCCTTGGAATACCCCCCTCCTCATGAGGAGGCCATCGTCTCCCAGAAAGAAACGCGTCTCTACCACTGTATCCAGTATATCCCTCTGCGACTTGCAGAAGGGATCCTCGGCCTGGGCCTTCACCACCTCGTCCAGGGACAGGGGCAAGTACTTCTTGTTCCCTGGCGCCTCGGGTGTGGCAGTATTGACCCTCAGGTAGGGGGGCAACACGTGCCATGCAAGGGGCGGCAGGCCACTAGCCTGATCCGTTCCTCGCCCTGCATTTGGGTCCATATTCCCTAAGTTTGGGATAGTTAGCTTAGTAGTAAATCCAACTTGGATTTGAGGGTTTTCTGCATTTATCGTCTTGAATTTTCGTGTGGCCCGGTGGGCAGGTGCTGGGGTGGGAGATTCTGAGTGGCGAGATTCCGAGTGGACCCTGGGGGGATAAGGGGAGGGACAGCGGGGCTTGGCCCTGCGTCCCCGTCCCGACCAAGAAAACTGTTGGACCACACACCATCCTCTTGTTTGTCCGTGGGGGGTTTTGCCCCACAACAGGGACAGAGTGTGTGCGACTTGCACTTCTTCCGGTTCCCCCGACACGGGAGGCAGCCCTAGCACACCGCCCCAACTTGGGTGCCGTGTGTGCTTGTGGTTTTTGCCACATTTGGTGGAGCAGCAGGGGACAGAGGTAAACCTTACCTCCGGGTGCACCCGGGTGTATGGGGCCCTCTGTCTCAGAGGAACGGTGGACTTGGACCGTGTCGTACGGATCGTCAGCCAACATGGCTAGCTCGGACCCCCCGTCGTCCGGGGAGTACACGGGTGACGCACGTACTTCAGTGCCTTTGAATACTGGTGAGACACAGGTGGGTTTACCTGGGGTCGCAGAGGGGACTAGAGGTCCCTCAAGCCAGCAGGACTGGAAGTGCGGGCGGGCAACAGGCCACCCCGACTCAGTCGGGAGTTCACTCGGGTGATACTTCTGATGTGGGTGGGCCGAAGTCTGGCCACCGCGTGGTATACTCAACGGGAACGTCCCAAGGGGTGAGGACTGTCCCCGCGGGTTCCACTCGGGTTGGAGCCAACTTCGGCTTGGAGCCGTCGCCAACTAGGCTTTCGGAGGACGGCGGACCTCCGTTGATCGGCGATGGGCTCGCGCCCATGCCCCCGGTTGAGACCCCTGAGGAACGTGGTTACCCCTCAGGTGGACTCCCGGAGGCGGACCGAGACTCAACTGGAGTCGTCAATCCACTCCTCGCGGAAACTGTCCGTCGGGAGGCGACCAATGTGTTGCGGCAGACTTTGCCGGACCTGGTGGTCACGATGACGAATACTATTCTGAATCAGATTGTGGCGAGTTTGCCAGATGGCCTTAATGTCCAGACCGGATTGGGGCTTTCGAGCCCGCAGGCGCAGTGGGAATCTCTCCTGACGCCTATTCCGGGTCGCCCCGAACAGGGGGGGACCCCTGTGACTCCCAACGTGGGAGCCGCACCATTCTCGGTGGGGCGTACGCCCTTCCCGGGGGAGTCTCCCTCGGAAACGCCGGCGGCTACACCAAGCTCGCCGTACCAGACTACAGGCGCTGAGGGTCAACTTACCCCAATGCCACAGCGGCTGTTCCCTCAACGTGAGGTGCCGCCCAAGATCCAGGTAGCCAACCCGGTCTACCAGAGGATCTTTGACTGTGAGACCTACGCCCTCCACAACAAGTCGGTGGCGTATGGTCCCGACCAGGCCCGAGCCATGGGCCGTGCCAAGAAGAATGCACTTCATTCTTTTGGGCACAAAGCGAAGTGGGATGGAACTCCCCCCCTCCGTGTCTTTGAGTTCCTACGTCGCTTCACAAAAGCCTGTGACGACAATGCCATAAGTGAAGGCATGGCTTTTTACATGCTACAGGAGTTTACGAAGGGCGACCTACGGACAGAACTTATGTCCGTCATGCCCAGCTCCTCAAGTGGAGGCGCTGGGGAGGTGACGTCCTATTTGGAGCTCGTTAACTGGTTGTTGAGAGCCATGGTTGATGATGTAGCGTTGGCTTCTGAAGTCGAGGAGTTTACGCAAGCCCATCAGGAAGAGGCGGAGGACGAGTTGTCCTTTGCGGAGCGAGTCCGTAAGCTCAACAATCTTTGTGGGTTTCTTCATCCACAAGCTGTGGTGAAGAGTCGGTTTGTGGAGGGACTCCATTGGTCAGTCCGGATGGAGACCCGGGAGCATAACACTGCCCGGGCGACCCTGGCCGAGTTGGCCAGGTTCGCCTATCGCAGAGGCGAGGCCTACCGCAAGTTGCGGGAGGAACAACGCCAGGAGCGTCAGGCCGAGTTGGCCAAGGAACGGGAAGAGGCGCGCCAGGCCAGAGAGTTGAGAGAGGCACGCCGAATCCGCAAGGAGAGGGTGGTAGCTGCCGTGGGAACTTCCCAGGGTATCTCTTCGTCTTCCCCAGTTGGGAAGACCCCTCCGGGAACAGACCATCGGTGTTGGAACTGCAACTCCGATGGACACTGGGCATATGATTGCCCCAAGTTGAGTAAACGCATCCAACAACTTGTTAGGAATGCGAGTAAGTAGTCGGCTACTAACGAAGTACGTTCACGCCGCGAGGGTGGGTCTCGACCGGTCGTTGCGGTCGCCACACCCTCGGCGGAGGAGGCGGACACGTCGTCCTCGGACTCGTCGTCTTCCTCCCCGCCCTCAGATTCGGACGCCAAGTCGGCGGGAGACGAATGACCGTTGGGGCTGGTCGTCCGAAGCTCACAACGGCAGCCTCGGCCAAGTGGGCCAGGAGGACGAACCAACCGTGCCGGATACTGCGGCGACCTAAGGGAGTCCGCCCACCTCGGGTAGGACTCCCCAAGAACGTAAACCCACGTCGGGTCATCGCGGTGCTGACGGGTGAGAACTTCCAGGTGGCTGGACGGGTGCAACTCGCCCCCGGCCGCGCCTGTTGTGCCCGTATCGTACTTGATACCGGGTCAGGAGCCTCCTTGATACGCAAGTCGCTATTACCGAAGGAGGTGAAGCTCCAACGCTGGAGGTCCAAAGCTGACCATATGATTGACATCAATGGTGGGGTACTTCCCATCGTTGGTGCCGTGACCCTACCAACTAGGTTGGGGACCCATGAGGTCAACGTGACCTATGGCGTAGTTGAGAATATATCGGTACCCCTGCTTCTGGGTACCCCTTATGTTGTTACACAAGTGCCTTTGATTTGTGGCCCTGAGTACTGGGTCAAGTTGATGAATAGGGAGACTATCCCCATCCTTGGTAAGGGAAAGTCTGTGGCTCCTGTGACAGTCTCACAGTCGAAGCCTGTTTGCTCTGTGAGGGAAGGGTTTACTGCTACCCTGCGTTTAGCCCGTAAAGTCACGTTGCCCCCCAACTCGGTGGCGCACGTTGACGTTGTAACTGATTTTTCGGGGAACGGGTTGGTGCACCCTTACCCCCGTCTTGCTCGCAAGCACCAAGTGCATGTTGCCCTTGGCACGATGGACTCCAAAGCCGGAGTCCCGTGGAGGATACAGGTGATGAACCTGAGCTCGTCGCCCAAGTACTTCAAGTCGGGAGCCAAGTTCGGCTATATCGACCAACACGAGGGACCGGTAGTAGCGGTCACCCTCAACGCGGGCGCAAGTAGCGACCCGAAGTCCGGAAAGGAGAAGCATCAAGCCAAGTCGGCCGCCTCTCCTCGACCCCATATGAACATGGAGGGTGTCCCCCCCAGGTTGCGGGTTCAAGTTGAACGCCTCTTGGACCGATATCACAAGTTGTGGGATGGTCAATTGGGACTCATGAGAGCTACCTAACACCGGATCGAGTTGAAGCCCGGTGCACCCCCTATACGCCAACAACCGTATAGGGGAGGACCTCGTTCAAGGGCCCTCGTTAAGGAGCAAGTTGCTCGCATGGAGGCCCTCGATGTGATCGAGGCCAGCAACGCCGAGTGGGCGAGTCCGGTGGTTATCGTCCCCAAAGTTGATGGGACCCCCCGGTTTTGTATCGACTACCGTAAGCTCAACGAGAGCACGGTGAAGGACAGTTATCCCCTACCTAGGATGGACGACTGTCTGGACTCTCTGGGGGAGGCAAACGTGTTCTCTACCCTGGACTGTAACGCGGGGTACTGGCAAATTCCCATTGCCCCGGAGGACAGGCATAAAACTACCTTTACCTGTCACTGTGGTACCTACCAGTGCAAGCGCCTACCGTTTGGTCTGTGTAACGCGCCGGCAACTTTCCAGCGCGCTATGGACATGATTCTGGCCGGAGTACGGTGGCAGATCTGTCTTGTGTACCTAGACGATATCATTGTGTTCTCCCGAAGTCCGGAGGAACACACTGGCCATCTTGGCCAGGTGTTCAAGCTACTTGCTGACGCCGGTGTGTCACTGAAGGCGAGTAAGTGCCACCTCTTCACTCAAGAGGTGGAGTACTTGGGACATGTTGTCCGTCCGGGGCGTCTCAGTGTTAACGAGAAGAACTTGAGGGCTATTCGTAAGGCTCAGTACCCCCGGACCCAGACCCAGATGAGGAGCTTCCTCGGGATGTGTAACGTGTACCGACGTTTCACCAAGGGCTTCGCCAAGGTGGCGAAGCCGTTGAATGAGCTAGTGAGCTCAACGCTACCGAAGAACCTGCCTCCCCCAAGTCGGGTGGAGCAGGAATCCTTTGAGACTCTTCGGGACCTTCTGCTGAAGCCCCCCATCTTGGCTATTCCCAGGTTGGGAGGCCACTACATCCTGGATGTGGACGCTAGCTACGACCAACTTGGTTGTGTGTTGCTTCAGCAGCAGCCGGACAAGGAGTACTTGCCGGTGGGATACTTCAGTAAGGGGCTGAACTCGGCCGAGAAGAACCACGGAGTCACCGAGTTGGAAGGACTCGCAGTGGTGTGGGCGGTGACGTCACTTCGTCACTACCTAGAGGGTGAGAAGTTCCTCATCCGCTGTGACCACCGCGCGTTGCAGTTCATCTTTAAGACGGACTGTACGAACACTAGTCTCAATCGGTGGAGGGTGCGACTGGCACCCTTCAACTTTGACATTGAGTACCGACCTGGCCGGCAACATGCCCTTGCCGACGGCCTCTCTCGGGTACCCACCGAGGGGCTGGACACTAACCCAGTCGATGAGGACATCCCCATCGTGGGGGTAGTCACGCGCTCGGGTCAGGCGTTGAACCCCGAGGCGCCAGGGAACAAGAAGTATTTGCCCCTGTCCCTGGACGAGGTGGTGAAGGCCCAGGCCGAGGATCCCTTCTGCAAGTCGCAGAGGGATACACTGGATACAGTGGTAGAGACGCGTTTCTTTCTGGGAGACGATGGCCTCCTCATGAGGAGGGGGGTATTCCAAGGGACTGAACAACTTGTCGTCCCCGCATCCCTCAAGGACAGTATCCTTGAGAGGGAGCACAACGCTCCCACGGGTGGACACCTGGGGTCTAGTAAACTGTACCATACCCTGAAGACCAGGTACTACTGGCCGTCCATGGTGGTGGACATCTACAGTTGGGTGGCTGCCTGCACAAGTTGTGCACAGAACCGTCTGATGGAACGGCGGCCTACTACGGCTATGCTATTGTTCCCGGCCAAGGAGCCCTTTGCCGCGTTGGCGATGGACATCCTTGGGCCACTGCCAGTGACCGAGGAGGGCAACCAGTACCTCCTGGTCATCTGTGACCGCTTCACGAAACTTACGCGAGCGATCCCACTGGCAGAGATCACGGCCATGTCGGTCGTGACAGCCTTCCTAGATCACTTGGTTGCCGCGTATGGCATCCCAGATAGCACACTATCGGACAATGGACCGCAATTTGCGTCTGTACTGTTTCAGGGAGTGCTGGATATGTTGGGGGTTAAGGCAAACTATGCCACCCCCTACCACCCACAAACTAATGGGCGGGTGGAGCGCTTCAACAAAACTATTGTTAGGCAGCTGCGCCACTATGTGAGTGAGCACGTGAAGACGTGGGACCAATACATTTCTATCCTTACTACTGCCTACAATTCGCAGGTTCACTCATCTACAGGGGAAGTACCCCTCGCTTTTGTGACCCCCCGTCGTGTGCGGTCTATTGCCGTGCGGCGGTCGCTCCCAACTAGGGAGGATGGTGGCAGTACGCCTACTCCTACTGAGAGTAAGGCGGAGTTCGCTGCTAGGCTTGAAAACCTCATCCCTAAAGTCAGGGCTGAGATGGACAAAGCACAAAAGCGCTACAAGCGTACCTTTGACAAAAAGGTGCGCAATGCTAAGCACGTCCCCGAGCAGGGTGACTGGGTGCTGGTACACTCGCACACCCCAACTGGGGGTAAGTGGGTATTCCAGACGAAGGGGCCGTACCAGGTCCTTCGTACTGATGGGCGGCGCTTCACCATCGAAAGTGACGATGGGGTCCGCACAGTGAACGGACAGGACGTGGTCAAAGTTGCACCGCCGCCTGCAGGCGACCCAGCTTGGGCGCGTGCTTTGGAAGCGTGGCGCCTCCCCTCACTGCCTGCGGCCAAACAGGGCCCGCAGGAGTACGTGTTCGATAAGTTCATCGACCACGGATGGGATGAGGATACTAACCGCCTCATGTTGAGGGTGCGTTGGTTTGGCTACAAAGCCAAGGATGATACGTGGGAGTATGTGGAGGACCTTCCCGCTGAGAAGGTCCGGGCGTACTGTGCCCGGAATGAGATAGACCCTAACAGCCCTCCCTCAACGTGAGGGAAGGCCGAGCAACAGTGCCAAGAGAGTGCTTCAAGTCGAAGTGGTACGCAGAGTGGCTTTTAACTACAGCCCTAACCCTCACACTCTCACAACAAAGGCAGCTGCCAACTAGGCACGCATGATAGACTCTCCCACTCCACGGCCCTCGCCCTCACGTGGAGGCGAGCGGCGAGACCCACGCCGATAACGGTCTCCACTCGTTGGAGGGGGCGGCGGCTCCAAGTCGGAACCGTCGCGCCCTTCACGGTCGCGCAAGTGGCGCCGACCGTGGCTACTCTTCTGCCTGGTCTTGCGCGCAAGTTTGCGACGCAGACGCTGGACAGACTCCGTCTCCGACGGGGTAGAGGACTCCGAGACGGAGTAAGACAACTCGTCTTCCGACACGGAGGGAGAGCGCCGCGAGTGTCGGCGTCGACGGCGAGGAGGCGAGTATGCCCGGCTCGCGCGACGTTTGCCACGCCCAAGTGGGGCTGGCTGGGGCATAATAGCCCCAATGCGAGCCAACTCGGCTGTCATAAACTCCGCCACCGACTCGCAACTCGCGGTCGCCACTGCAGTACGAACGCGCTCCTCAAGTTGAGGAGTCTCGGAACTTTGGAGGGTTGCGGTCGACGCGGCCAACCAGGAAATGGTGCGCACCAACGTGGTGATCATCATCTCTGAGGTTAGAGGCGTGGGCGGTAACACCAACTTGGGGTATACCGTCAGGAGGGTGGCCCCCAAGTTGGGGGACACCGGGGTGGATGACTCCACGGCCACGCTGATCGGGATGTTCCCGTGAGGCTGGAAAGGAACAGGAGGAAGCGGAGGGGCACGCCGAGGTGGCGGTACCCGGGTGTAACTGCGACCCCGACTTGGGGACCCCGCAGTAGGTTGAGTCATATGGTCATCATATGAGGGCACAGCGATAACTATGGGCTTGTCCGGGGGTGGTGCAGTGTGGCGATCCACCCCCGGGGCATACGGGTAGTCCCCGATGCCCAACCCCTCTCGTAGGACCACACGGCCGTCTTGAAGTTCACGAGCGACCCACACGAACTGGCGAAGTGCGCCATCGTCCTTGGGCCCACGAGTGGGGCGGCGCAACTTGTGCTCAATGCTCTCCCACTCGATAAACTTATGGAGCCGGAGCATCTCCTCAAGTAGAGTGAGTTGTCCTGATGAGCACCCCTCAGCAACTAGCTGAGGGGTGAGCTGTTCCAAACCTTGGATGAGCCGGAGGGGGAGATGCCAGAGCATCCCCCGCCGCTGAACACAGGACACCCAGGTCGACATGACCTCGAGGAGCCACTGGGTGGCCAACATGGCCCACACCAGGTGATCAGGGGCAGCCGTCAACATGACGGAGCCGAAGTGGTCAAGCAACCGTGGCAACAACGCCGGGAACCCGTAGGGGACCTCAACTTGAGGCCACCACTCGGGCATCTTCGGATAGTACTGCTCCTTACTGGCAGCAGACTGTTGAGGAAACTCAAGTTGAGCCGAGGTCACCAAGTAGGGACCTCGCCGGAAGTCTTTCTCCATCCGCACATCAAAGTGATGAGTGTGCGGATCGGCCTCGTGAAGGTACGGGGGGCGAGCAGCCACCGCGTCCCAAGTAAAGGTCGGCAAGTCGCCGGGACCCGGGATAGTTCCCCCGCGGTCCACCATGGCCTTGGCCCGCTGAACGTCCTCAACCTCCTCACCGTCCAGGAAGGCAAACTGGTCCATCCTGAAGCCGGCAGGGAACCCGACCCTACGGGGATACTTCTCCCGTAGGCGGTCCCATACCCGGCCCATCGCTGCGCCAAGTCGGCCACAGCGAAAAACAGTCAGCCCCTCCTCATAGAGAGGCCAAGCGGGGTAAAACCACCGCCCCAAGGCCTCACGCGGGACAACTTGTCCCGCCTCCGGGGGAGACCCCGCCGTCAACCCAAAGCCGGGTGACGCGGGAGTCCCATCCCCCGGAGCGATCGCGGAGCCCCCGCCGGAAGTCCCGGCGGGTGCTGCACCGTAGGTGGTGTCCTCCGTACGCTCATCTAGAGAGTCCGTCTCCACTCCCGGGGTCGCCATGGCTCTCCCCAAGTTGGGGAGAGACGCTCTGGCTATCGCGGCACGAGACCCGCCTCGAGTTGAGGGGGACTCGGATCGTGGGTATACGGGTGGCCTCCCCAGCGTGGGGCGGCCCAGTGGAAGCTGAAGGGGAGGTGGTGGTGATGGTGAAGTGTGAACTGAGGAGAGCAAGCTGCCGAGTGGGCAAGCTTGAGGAGAGGGGCGGTCAACGTGACCGCCTCCACATCCGCGTTACGTACTCAAGGGGGGGGACAGCAAGTCGCGCCCCCAACGCCGAGACGTGCGTTTACGCACCCCCTCACAGGGCCGACCGGGTCGGTCGGAACTGAGGAGAGGGGAGTTTGGCAGTATTGACCCCCAGGTAGGGGGGCAACACGTGCCATGCAAGGGGCGGCAGGCCACTAGCCTGATCCGTTCCTCCCCCTGCATTTGGGTCCATATTCCCTAAGTTTGGGATAGTTAGCTTAGTAGTAAATCCAACTTGGATTTGAGGGTTTTCTGCATTTATCGTCTTGAATTTTCGTGTGGCCCGGTGGGCAGGTGCTGGGGTGGGAGATTCTGAGTGGCGAGATTCCGAGTGGACCCTGGGGGGATAAGGGGAGGGACAGCGGGGCTTGGCCCTGCGTCCCCGTCCCGACCAAGAAACTGTTGGACCACACACCATCCTCTTGTTTGTCCGTGGGGGGTTTGCCCCACAACAGGGACAGAGTGTGTGCGACTTGCACTTCTTCCGGTTCCCCCGACACGGGAGGCAGCCCTAGCACACCGCCCCAACTTGGGTGCCGTGTGTGCTTGTGGTTTTTGCCACAGACACAACCGCCGCGAAAGTTATCGAGCCCGCGGGCGCGCCCGTCCTCGACGTTGGCGTCCGCCGGAGTGTGATCGTTCGTGGCGTCGGCCGAGGCGGGGTGGTCGTGTCGGGCTGGGTCGGCCGCGGCGGCGGCGGCGGGGGCCGTTCCCCTACCGCCGCCGCCGCCACCGCCACTGGCTCCCCTACTGGCGCACGCCGCCGGCGGTGAGGGACGACTCGGTGGTGGCCGCCGCCGCGGGGCTGCTGGCGACGCAGGTGGCGGCGGGGAGGGGGGGTGGTGAAAGGTGCGCCGCGGGAGTTGGTGCACTCACGGGACCTGCAGAGGGACGTCTCCGCCGCCCGGTTGGGCGTGCGCTGAGCACCACGCTGCCGGAGGGGAAGCGAAGACGTGGCGGGAAGGGAGGGGGTGCGAGGAGCCCTGACCAGTCGAACAATGAAACGCGTTGGCCGCCCCCAATCCGCCCCACCATCTGGGGCCTCCCCATCGCCTTCACCTCCGTTGTGCCGTCGAGGGTGCCCCCCCCCACACCCTGGGCGATGTGTCACGGGTGGGAGAGGGGGATTGGCTCGGGGGGGCGGGAGGGTGAGAGGAGATGGCCTTCCTCCTCGACGCGGCGGTGGGCCGTCGTCTTGGAGACAGTGGAACGAAAAGTTTCTCAGGAAGGGGTTTCGGGTGCGGCGCTACCACCTGGACTCAGCAGGTCATCGTCCGTTCCCCCCTCGAGCAGAAAGGGGGGGGGTAGAGAGGGAAGGCATCGGTTTGTTCGGCGCAGGCGCTGTCTACTATGACACTGTTTTAGACGGTGGGGCAAACGCAGTAGAGCGTTATGAGCCACGGCGGTGCCAATCCCTGGGGCGCTTGGATACGCCCTCTGGCGAGAGGTCTCCCCATCCGCCCCTACACCTCTATAAGGAACGCTGCCCGCGCGACTCATTGCCACGGGTGAGTAGGGAGCCGCTGTAGTGGGTGACGCGGGGAGAACCATCGCCCCGCCCATGATGAGAGCAGCAGGAGGTAGAGGCGGGGGGGACGGTGGCCAACACCAGAGCACGGGGAGCTGGGCAGCCTCGTGGGGGAATACGCGCGCTCTGCCATGCTGAGGCTGGTCCGCGCCCAGCGGAAAGGCGAACGAGGTGGTCCGGTGCGGGGAACCAAGACCGCGGGGCATCATCGTGTCGAAGAAAAGAAACCAGACGAGAGGCGCAACTCAATTCAATGGACGGCTCTTGTTCACAGCGGCTGGGCGTTTGCGCGGGCTTGTCGTAGGCGGATTGTCAGTTGGCAGACAACTCGGTGGATTTTCAGGCCCCGATGTCTGTCTCAGACTCAGGATCTGGAAGACCTCCTGGAGGTGTCCCAGACTGAAGTCTATTTTGAGTCAGAAGGTGGCTTCCAAGCCTTCCCTCATATGAAATGGGATTTAAGTCGGGCCCGTAAGCCAGGGAATCGTGAATCGTGCTCTGCGGACGCACGGGGCTTGCGCGGACGTCGGCTGTCCGCGACCGCGGACTGATAGAATCTGTAGTCAGTTCTGAGTTGTGCTGTCACACTACATTCCCCCCTTTTGCCAGGAACTCTCTTTCCTGCCGGGGCGGTCTACTTGTGGGAAGGACAGGTGGGATACGAACGACGCCGAGTGCACAGCGCCCCAATAATTTATGCGACGGGTCCGCTGAATACATGTCTGGTGAATTTATGATCTTTTGTGGCAAGCATACTCTTTCCGGATAGCCGTCTTGTGACATAATGTGCAAAGCTGGGTACATGTCGTGACTGGATTGTAGGGAATGTGTACGAACAACCTCGTGCGGCAAGCATAGTGGGGGCTCCTGTCCTTTGGTGCAAGCATCTGATGGTGGTTTCTCATACGAGACTTTATTAGCTCTCTGCAACATCCCCCTGCCGTCCATGACCGATGCACCTTGACAAACAAAAGAACCAGACGAGCACTGCAATGTGACGACAGCAGCCAGATCAAGATGGGATACACACGCACGCATGGAGACTGACATATCCCGGCAAGAGCAAGAACAGAAGCACAACACAGAGAAGACCAACTGATAGCCCGCACGAGCGGGACAAACGACGTTCAGAGGCGGTTCTCCACGTAAGCAATATGGCGCCGTCCTCCCCATTGCGTGCAATCATCCCCTCGGTACCCTCGTCCGCATACCATCAGAATGACGCGGCGGACCCCCCTGTCACCCCCCCTGTGAGGACCCACCCAAAACCGGGGAGCTCTCAACGTACTCGTGGGGGTGTCAGCGGGCCCTGCCAGCCAATAGGGCGGCGGGGCACGGGGAAGAGGATGGTGGTCTCGACGGGGGTGGGTCTGGGGAAAAAGATGGGCGCGACGTCGGTGGGGATAGAGGGTACAAAAGGTAAAAAGTGTCTTTGGTCTGTGTCTGTGGTTGCCCCTCTCGTCTCCCCCGGTGGCGCCGACACCCACGCACTATATACTCGCGTCGGGGCACCCGAGGTGCCCCAAAGCATGCGTTTCCCCATCGCACCGCCGGTAGGCACAGAACGGTCCAAAAACAAAGCATGTCTCTCAGAACAAAGCATGGGCGGGCGTGCGCACTAAAGGAGTGCAGCCCCAGTTTGCCCGAAACGAAGGGGGTCCCGAGGATGGCGCCCAGCGCGCCCCACCAGCCGGCTCCAAACGCCGGTCGGCCAGACGGTCCGACCGGCTGTAAGGGCCAGCAAGGCCAAATTCAATCAATCCCTTGACCGGCCAGCCAGTCACCAACCAGCTGGCCGAATTCAATCAATGCAAAAGCCGGCGAGCCAGTCATATCGCACTCAGCCGCCAGCGAGGATGTGTGGTGTCCTCAGTGTCGGTGAATCATGTGACTGGTCCTTGATGCCAGCTTTCAAGCAGCGCAGAGAATAGAATTCTGGCAGCACAGACGGGCATGTCCGCCCGTGGTTGGTCGACGATGTCACTTGCTCCTCGTTGTCGAGTTTCGACGTCCATGACAGGGTTCCGACAGTGCGTTGACGGCGGCTTTCTTGCGGTCGGCCGACGTCCGCAAAATGTCAGGGATACAGCGTGGTGTCGCCCAGGGTAGTGGGAAATTGATGTGTCTTGGGGGGAGTTATCGGGGCCGGACATGTAAGGAGAGGTCCCAGTCCATATCCCCTGGGTTCCGGGTGGGGATTTAAGAGGCGAATCCTTACACCCCCCCCCCCCGCCCCGCTCGCTACCATGACCACCCCCCAGCCGCTCTTCCCTGCCCGTCCGGGGCTACCCAGGCCAGCCACTTCCCCCTGGGCACCACCGCCTCTGGTGTGGGCCACGCATTGACGTACGGACACGCTGACGACGCTGCTGGCGACGACGCTGCCACCCGTGCTGCTACTGCCGCCGTTGCGGCCACCGCTGCCACTGCAGTCGCCTCCACACCGCCGCTGCCGCCACCGACACGGCCCCCATCACAAGCGCCCCAGCTGGTGAGAGTCACCACCAACGCCTCGCGGGTCCACTCGTGCGCGGCCAGTGTAGCATCCCTGTCCCTGACTTGGCGCCGACCCGGGCTGGTGACCAGGGGACACCAGGTGCCAGAACACGCCCGCCGTGTGGGGATGGTTGGCGGCCGTGGCCCGTGCCCAGCACTGAGATGCGGTGGACTACGCTACCCACACGTGAGAGCGGAACTTCTGATGGGTTTTTGCATACTTGGGAGGGACTTGATTTGAGAGAACTGAGTGTGAGATTAGTGGGGGAGAATAGAATTAGTAGTGATAGTGGCCCCCGACCTGACGAGGTTGTACTCGGGTCGGGCCCACTCAGGGCTAAGGGGGGTGCTACCGGGCCAACGTGGCGAGGCTCCTCCCAGATGCATAGAGGGACAGCGAGGCGCCCTTGGCCCGCGCCCTCTGGCAACAGACAACTGCGCGTTTGCTTTCCTCTTCCCCTTGAGCACTGCCGTGCGTATCTGTCGGCCCTGCCTACAGGCACGTGAGGCAACAGGCATACCACTCTCGTAGTTCCCCTCTCTGTGTTACCTGTGTCTTTCCCCCGGGGGACACTGACACGTGTCTGAAGCTGTTCGAGTTTATACCACATATTTGGTGGAGCAGCAGGGGAGTGGAGTGTTTGAGGAGAGACGTTTGGGAGCAGCGGTTGAATTGTTCCTATTTAGTCCTCCTGTGTTTTTTGGGAATTATTCGCACGCGTTCACAGGAGTCCCATTCCTGGTTCTCCAACCTTCTCTTGTGGTCTGACGATCTTTGGACACGCAGACAACTAGATTGTGGCTGTCAAGAGACCAATATGGCTGCCCCACCTGGCACGACGGAGCCCGAAGGAGTAGACCCTGCGTCCCTTGACGCATCCCTGGCCACCGCGGAGGACGGCGTCCAACCCGGCGCTGTCCCAGCGGGCGAAGCAGACCCGGGCGCGACATCCGGTGGTGGGCTGGATTTTCCAGGCGGCCAAGTGTCTCCTGCTCCGGTCCCCCCGGCTGTCTCTCCTGTGGGAGCCGTTCCGGGGTCAACGGCGTTTGAGTAGGCTCGAAGCGGAGGACGCCCTCCTGTCGGTTCTACTCCTGAACTTTCAGGGTTACTCTCTGGTGTGTTTACTCCTGGACCTGCACACGGCAGGTGGGTGTACACTCCCCTTCCTGTGGGCGCTACCAGTACTCGAGGCACGGCCGCGACTGGCTGCATGGGGCCCCCGGAGGTCTCGTCTCCTGGGAATGGTCAAGCTTTTCCTCCTCTGGCGTCCTATGGGGCGGGAAGTTCCAAGACCCGCAACCGGAGCAGCCAGAGGCGGCGGCGTCGCCATCGTCATTCTAGCACCAGTGAAGCCAGTTCCTCCAGCTCTGAGGAGGGATAGGCTTGGGACGCGACCCCTGGTCCCACCCGGCGCAAGCTGGTGGAGTTTGACTTCCCTGCTCACCAAGTGGGGGACGCTTCCTTGAACAAGGTCACGTACTGGGGCAAAAACCGGCTGGAAAACCAAGACCAAGGTTACACCCGGATGATGGACAAGACGATGGCATCCCTGAACCGGCCCGTGCAAGCGAGCTTCGGGGGACATCCCAAGTTTTCTGGGAAGAAACCGGCGCTTATCTTCGCCTTCCTGCGCTGGTTTGTCAAGGCATGTAACGACAATGACGTGTCGGAAGGCAAGGCACTCTACCTCCTGGTTAGCTTCATGACCAGGGAAGCGGAACAGCAGTTCGCTCAAGTTATTCCGGATTCAGCCGGACACATCGTTGGGCACACCGTTGGTAGCTACCTGGAAGCGGTGAACTGGCTCCTGTCCTAGTACGCTGACGCGGTCTCCCTGCGCAAGGCGGTGGGAAAGTTGAACCGGGCAACCATGGAGCGACAGGAGACTCCAAAGGCCTTTGCCCGCCGTCTTCGGGAGATGAGCGAGGCTTGTGGGTAGGTCTACCTTGAGGATAGGCTCAAGATCATCATCTCGGAAGGGCTCCCTCAATATCTCCAGGGTGATGGTGAGAACTACAACCAGGAACACCAAGAGCATACCGTCCAGCAGCTGATGGCCTACACGCAGGGAAAGTAACGGCAAGCCAATACACCCCAGGCCCCCATGGTGTCGACTCCCAATCCGTTGTCGCGCGACCTAGATCCGACAAGTATAAGGGAGACGGTAACCCCTTACCGGTGCTGGCTGTTCGCGAGACCTCTCCAGTGGCATAAAGTGATAGATGGGGCGGCTTCTTCTTGCAGGAGCAGCCTTCCTTGGTGGCTCCTAAGCAGGTCATGACCCAGCGTTTCCGGTCCTGCTGGCTGTGCCAGAAGGAGGACCACCTGTCTTACCAGTATCCGACCATCCCCGAAGGTCTCCAGGAGTGGCTGAAGCGCCAATAACTGGTGTTCGCCAAGGCGGTCAACTGGGCTGACCGGCGGACGCCTACCAAGACGGACAAGGATCAAGTACACGCGGTCCGGGTGGTGACCCTACAGAGCATTCCCTGTAGCAGAAGTCGCCTTGATACGCCGGAAAAATCGATGTTGGATGCCCGGAATCGAACCCACGACACGGAACATATGCTAACTTAGCGTTGTGGACCACTGCGCCACGGGTTGAATCCTTAACATCGTAGGCCAGATATGGGGTTTTCACCCCAATTCCTTACAGCATCGACCTCTGGGTCCGTTATACGTAGCTGTCGCGATACTGCCACATTACCGAGGCTCTTATCAAGGAAACCCCTACGAACTTCGACCTGAAAGCCGAGACCTCCAAAGAGTCCTCGGGATCGGGAACCGAGTAGGGCGTGAGGGGATCCAAGGGATCCCCCAACACTCGCGCCGGGGCACTGCCCAGGCGATACGGTGGCATACGGTGCCACCGGTGCCAAGGCACGCACACGTGGAGCCCTCACTGGGTGGCCACGCGGCTATCCGCATGGCCCCCAGTCGGTGGGTCCCGCCGGGATCCTTCGGCTCACCTGGGAATGGGGTGATCCGAGACCGGCACCGGTATTTCTCCGGGATACTGGATTTGGGTCGGCGTCAGCCCAATCCAATTGTATGGGTCTTACCCCCCATAGGGGGGCTACGTTGTTATGAATATCTGCATTGTTGAAGGATTTGTTGTTGCATTTGCTTTGGGGCCAGTGCCCCGTTGGCTGAGATGATCCGCGGGAGGAGGGCGAAGAGATTCCTGCTGGCACCGCTGGCCTGGAATATGATTGGCCCGCACGTGGCCCGGGGTGTAGGGTCGCTGGGTGCGGGGTGAGAGGGTTATATGTACGCATGGGGGTGCTCGTTGCTTGTCCCCTTCGTAAAGGCAGACTTGTGTGTGCGTGAATACTGCCGTTCTGGTGCGTGCTCGTCTCGTCTTAGACAGCCAGACGATTGAGGGCTCCGTTTCTCACCGGTCTCCCTGTGTTTTTCCGTGGTAAGGTTCTCTGTTTCATCTGGGTGGAACACGCCTATATCTTCAAACCACTACAGGGCAGGCGCTCCCCCCAAGCGTTTATCCGAATATTCGACGGCAGGGTACTTCCTCCCGTTCTCTTCTTGCGTGCAGGGAGACAAGACAGTGGTTACCTGCCCAATCGGTAGCCGCCTGGACACCCTGAATGTTCAAGTGGACCTTGCTCGTCCTGCGTACAGACAGCCTCATGATTAATGCTCGTATGCGGGTAGGGGATAGTCTTCCCCA
Source organism: Pyropia yezoensis (assembly GCA_009829735.1). NCBI lineage: Eukaryota > Rhodophyta > Bangiophyceae > Bangiales > Bangiaceae > Pyropia > Pyropia yezoensis. The sequence continues at coordinate 18,653,368 of CM020619.1, read as the reverse complement.
AGATGTTACTCATGTGGTCGACACTGGAGCCGGTCCAAGCGTCATCACTGATAACCTGTTAACTCCGGGCTGGCGCAGACAAGCCTGGAGAGCCCCTTACGAGACCCGGATTGTGGACGCATCGGGTAAAACCCTACGACCGCTTGGCCGCCTACCTGTCACCATCTTTGTCAATAATGAAACAATGCCGACTGACTCGGACAATGTTTGTCGCACCAAGCTTGAAGACGTGAGCGGGTACGCTGTGAGGGTAGTGTACATAACTCTATAGGGCACGGAGCACGTATGACGCGAGCGAACTGCCCAAGAAAAGCGCTGCATGATGGGTATCATGAGCAGTGCTCCGTGTCTGTGCATGCTCTCTGCAGCATGGCAGCGTATTTTTGCACCAGTTCTGGTGCAGTAAGGCTCAAAATCCGAACTGGCTGTCAGTGTTTCTGCTGCATGTGGATCACAAAACATGCGTCGTGGCAAACTTCACGTGCACAAATGCGCGCGTCTGCCGACACTTCCTAAGAGACGAAGGGCTATAAGTGGTCGGGGAGGCGTCGGCCAGCAAAACCCCTTCGTGCATACCTCGGCAAGGTCGTTCTCATGCTCCTCACACAAAAAGACAACTGGGCAGTCCCTCCTCTTCGGGGGGGAGCGGAAATGCAGGGAACCTGTAGCGCATGAACGTGAGAAGAGGCCTTCTTGAGCCCTTGGGGCCACGTTGCAGTGCATGTGCAGCGGCTGCAAAAGCCGCTGCACGTCAAATCGGCGGTCTGCAAGGTACATGGTTTAAGCCCCTCTGCGCAGGAGCAGCTAGAATTTCTCAACCAACTGGAGTGAGAGGTAGGTAGGACGCGCAATAATAGAAACGTGTACGGAAATGAGCAGGAACAGATACAAAAGACATAACAGCAAGAAAGAACGCCTGAGCAACAGCTGTAATGCCCAAAGCTGTAAGGCTGGCTGTTATGTGTGTCGGCTCCTCCATGGGCGATTATGAGCCAACCAAAGTCCAGCCGATCCCGGTTTTCTCCCGGTTCTCTTCCCTCCGAGCGCTTCATTGGCTATGACAGAAATTCCGGTTTTATCCCGGTTTTGTTCCATTAGGGGTGGCAGCCGCTCACGCGCAGCTCCCGGTCTGCAGCAGCGCAGTGCGGCTTAAAGCGGTGCCACGGAGTCTTTGCTCGGGCCTGTTTTTCTTTGCTCAGACTTGCTCAGTCGCCTCGGCACAGTTGTAAGAACGATAAAGTCAATCTGTACAAACCAACAGAATTCTTGCTCAAACGCGCAAGAAAAGCTGTAGTCCCCGCACGAGAGAGCAAATCTCCGACGGCTTGTCACCCAATGAAATCATGAGAGGTCCTTGCACGAAACGACTACGTACCGCCAAGGACGTCACACAAATCCAAAGACAACAGATTAACTGAGAAAGTGCCAATCGTCTTTGGACGAGTTATGGAATGATCGGCATAGTTAGGCTGCTTCCTGGGTCTCTCTCGGCTTTAGTGAGTCCCGAGAAAGTAGTTTGCTGGAGGAACACGACCCATATGACCAACTTGTGCTTCACACTGTGCACTCTCGACGAAGAACAACCATGCCGACGCGTCGCCTCAAGGGCCAAAAGACACCCCCCTGTCCTTAGCACCCACCATCCACAGGTCCCTTTGCACAGCCCCCCCCCCTTTCCCACCGCGCTCCACCCGTCTCCCGAACTAGCGACCCGCCCACAAGAGTAGTCGGCTGCACCCCCCCCCGAGTTCGATTCACTTGCGCCCACTATCCATAGCTTGAGTTGTACGAGGTGTGAGAAAGGGTGCTCTTGTTGCTACCGGACCTCATCCCGGTCGTCCCTCTCCCTCGTCTACGAAAATAATCATGCTGCCCGTCTGGACCTTCTTGTCCGCATATCCGTTCGTGATCTGTGCACTAGTCCCGACGGCCCAGCTCTCCTGCCGATTTTCATGTCGCCCCGTGGCACATGTGCTTCCTGGTGTCGCGGCAGTCGTGGTACTGTCGCCATGGTCCACGCGGGGCGGGCTTGGCGTCATTGCCTTGCCCTCCAGTTCCCAGGAGGCCGCCCCGTGCCTGGCGGGGACAGCGGCACTATCTGTAGGGAGAAGCAGAATGGTTGAGCAGCCATCGCTGAGGCCCACACAGACGTGCAGCTGAACCTTGGTCACTCACCAACCAAGCGGAAGCAACAGCCATTAGGGAGCTCAAGCAGGCGGTTGCAGCTAGCTGCAGGTGGCAGGTTCTGACGTACAAGTACGAATCGTATTTAAAGTAAGACTCTGGAAGTGGAAAAAGATTTGTATATGCTAAGACACAGTTGGAGACAATGAGTCTACGCAATCAGATTCCGCTTGACCGGCCGCGGCCGCTGCAGACATGAGAACGCGGCATTCTTCATCGCCAGCGAGTCAGCAATCACTGCTAAGCCTTCAACAAGCATTACCTAAATAATGAGATATTGTCAAAAATGTTACGCGAAGCTGCATGGTTTTGCACTTTGTTTTGAGCGTTTGTGCAAGCTCCCTTTTTGTCTACTTGCTTACATTTGCCGAGCGGTATAGTTGCACGACGGCCATGTGCTCAAAGCACATCACCAGAGAGGTCTGATGACGACGCTTTACGTCGTGTATCGTGAGCACGTGGCCTCCGTGCGGAACCTGTCCGAACATTTGTAGGCCTCCAGCAAACCATACGGAGGGGTTGCAAGAAATGGTCAACAGATCTGAGCAAGAAATCGGGCCGTTTCCGTGACACCACTATAAGCCGCACTGCGCAGGACCCATCGTCACGAACTAACTATTCCCCATCAAGAGCTCCAATTCGTCGGACCTCGACGTGCGTGAGATGTGCCATCAAGGCGCTTTCTCGTTCGAGTCCCGATGGACTTCAGGATGCGTAAAAGTCGACGAGGCCTCGATGAGCACGGATCTCGAGACTAAAGCTTACTGAAGAGCTCGTCCAATAGTAAAGGGAGAAACAGGTGCCTTCAATGTACCGTCAGTCCACAACGAAGGCCCATCTCATGACGCTGGCATCCCAAGATGGGGGCTTCCTGAGACACTGGCACCGCATGACGGGCGGATCCTGAGATGCGCATCTGGCGACAGGTATCTCAAGATGCCGGAGGATGACACTTGTGGACCACACGCACCGACTGTGCGGGCTCCACGGCATGGGGGCAGCGGCGTGGCGAACCGCCACCATAATGGTGGCGCCTTTATGCATGCCAACTAACGTGCATATCACACGGTACGGTGTGGAGAAGCTCCAATCCAAGCAAAGGAATCAAAACGAAGAAGAGATAGTCCAAGACACACAGGCACACACGCCCACACACGCACAGAGAGGACAGCGCAAGACAGGCACGCCGGAGGCAATGCCCAGCAGCAGAATTAAGGTGCAGACTCACCGGCGCTGCATGACAATCGAGCGCAAGCACACGACAAGCAGCACGCACGAGCGCGCACACCAGTGCTCACAACCGGGTGCATGGAATGTGAAGACAGAGAGGAGGGCGCCACAGCACGCAACAAACGCAAACACACAAAGAGCTGCAGTCCGAGGAGCGCTCAAGATCAGGCTTGCAACGGGCCAGCGCGTACGCACTCGCACGCGGCCACGTCCCCACAGCTGCCGCCCATGTGACCGCACACAAAACACGCCTCACACTTCACCCCCCGCGCGGCAGTTGAGGCAGTGCCGCCATCTTCGCCATCAGGGCGCACCCGCCCCGGTGGCCACTGCAGGGCCAGCGGCACCATCGGCCGCAGCCTCAGCGTCTGCCTTGACCTGGTCATTGGCCACCTCGGCCAAGGCGGCGTTGATGTCGTGGGGAGGAACGACGCCGTCTCCGTTTCCACTTGCGTCGACAACAGCACGATTGACGTCAAGGCCGTCGATCAGTCGCAGGCCAGAGTGCACCTCGTCATCCTTCGGCAGCACCGCATCCACGCGTGCCAGCTCCGCAACCCACATGTCATATATGCCCTCCCCGACGCCCGAGCGACGACCCGAGCGCACGCCGGCCTTGCTCTCCAACGTGGCACGCACGAAGCACGAGCCGAGCGCGATGTGGCCCGTCGTCGTGTGGATGACCGGCCGCGCGCCAAAGTTCAGGGCCTCCTTCACCATGTCGTTGGCCCCAACATGGCGGAGCATCCCCGCCATACCTGTCATAAAGGACGGCCGCCCACGCTCCGACAGCAAGTACGCCTGGTTGTTCAGCCAGAGCGTGGAGGTCTCGGGGGAGAGGTTCTCGCGAGGCTGCCCAATACCTGTAAAGAAAGCAGAGCACACAATCTCCTTCAACGTCTGCATCAGGTGCGGCTTCGCGCGGAGGATGGGCACGCAGGCGCGCATGGCGACTAGGACGCTCGCATCGCGGCGAGTGGGCAAGCGGATGGTGCTCAGAAGCCACTGCGCCGCAGCCGACCGATCCATGTCCAGGGATTGCATGGTCACCTCCGTGACGTCATTCCACGTCCGAGCGGTGTCCAGGTAAACGTCGGCACTGCGGGCCGCCTCGGCGATGCGCTTCATCTCGCGCTCCCTGAAGCCCCGCTTGATGGTCTGGACCTTGCCCAGCGTCTCGGCCACCTGGGCGTTGGTGGCCGGCGCACCGCCATCCACACCTGTCGCCATCTGCTTAATCGCGTCCGACAAGTCCTTGAAGCCAACTGTGACAGCCCCATGCAAGGAGCTGACAGCCATGGCCAGAAGCTCTTGGCCACGAGCAATGAGCTCTACCTTGACAAGGATGTCACGAACAGTCTCCAGGACGTTATCAACGTTCGTAGAAACCGCCACCTGCTGCAGGCGCAGCGGACGCGTGCCGATATTGATGGCACCTGCCAGTGTGGTCGACCCCTGCGGCGTGGATGGCGCCGTAGAGGGCGCCGTAGAGGGCGCCGTCGACGGCGCCGACGTCGAGCCGGGAGATGAGGGGGGCCGTTCAGAGCTGATCGGCGGTGACGCCGGACGGCGAGCCGCGGAGGCCCTGGGCTGGACCTGCGGGTCGGTCGGGCGGCGAGCAATTGCCGCTCCGCCAGCAGGACCAGGACTCGGAGGCGCGGTAGCCTCGGTAGTCTCCGTGGTGTCGCTGCCAAGGGGGCGCACAGCGTCGCGCAGGACGGCGAGAGCAGCGGCGCGAGCCGCAGATGCTCCACCATCACCTTCGTCCTGGGCAGTGGCGGAGGGAGGCCGCGGCTGACGAGCCCCCTCGCCGTTTCCAGGAGCTCCCTCGCCATTAACGGGAGCGCCAGAAGGCGCGCGAAGAGCACCGCCAACAGAACGGACAGGCGTGGATGGCGACGCATCAGAGCTCATGGAGAGGACATTCCTGACAGTAAAAGAAGCTCCCGCGCCTTTGTTGGAATTGGCTTCAGGCACCGCCCCCGACGGACTGGCACGAGCATTCAGTCGGCGGCGCTGCCCACCACTGGAAGGAAGCGCCGGGCGGGCAGGACGCTTCGGTGCACGCGGCATCTGGTGGAGGCAATGAGCACCGACATCCAGCCAGAAAAAACCACAAGCGTATCGAAGGTGCAACGGGAGCAAGTTGGGAAGGCGGTGCAATCGGAGAAGTGAACAGAGCTGATCGTGAGGAGAGTTGAGCGATTGGAGGGAGGGTTAGCAGCTACGCCCGCAAAGTCAATGCCAGCAGGAGGACGGAGCGACCGTACATGCCAGAGGGACAAGCACAAACGAAGCAAGTGGCCGACATAAAAGCCATCGTCAAGAGCGCCACACTGAACATACACTGCCGCCGATAAGCGCCCCAAAGAGGACTGACGATGGCGGCGTGTTGCCAAGACAGGGATGCTGGTGCTGGAGGTTGGGCGCTCAAAGTGGGAGCGACGGCGGTGTTGTGAGGAGAGCGCCGGTGGCTCCGTGCGCACCCCCCGAAGTCGCGCCGTCACCACTCTTAAGCGCTTCAGACTGCCTTCCGCCCCCCCGCAGCGTGCTGCGCTCAAACGCGCGGCAGAGCACCAGGAGAGGCCATTCTTGCTGCAATGGCTTAGGACATACGCCGGTACCGCCCGGGGAGATGCAATCGCCCCCGCAAGAGCGCCTGCTTCCAGACCAAAACCGAGCACAAGTCTTTGAGAACGCACAGCCACACGTTATCAGGAGGTCGGACAGCAGCCCAGCATCAAGCCTGCCACAGCCCAGCGCGCCAGTGTCGGGAGATGAACTCCGCCACGATGGCGAGCACTCGACTCACAACACAGCGCTCCGTCCAAAAGAAACAACAAAAACGGCACGCACCGTGAATGCACGCCACTACGGCGACGAAGGCGTGGTTCGAGCACTCAGAGAAGGGAGGGAGAGTCCCAGGTGGGCTCGAGACCGCGTGTGGTCGGCGTCTTGAGAGGCTGGAAAGGCTTTGGACGGCGCTGGGTCGAGGGCGGCTCCTCGCTCAACGCGTGGTGCAACCCGGGTGCCCGCAGCTCTCGTGAGGCAGGTGCGAACTGCGATTGAACGGACAGCGCGGCAAGTGAAGTGGTCCGACGATTATGCAATGAAATGGTGCACTCAGAAGTGGACAGCACTCGACCAAGCGGAATACAATTAACTCGTGCTTATCTCGCTTCCTATTGGCTTTCACGGCTACTTGACACATATCAAATCATTCAATCTCGTTCCGGGCAGTCGACGATTCATGCTTGTTTGTGGAATTCGACGATCGTTCGCGACACGCGCCTTGGATGCACTTGACCGACGTGCGCCACACCATGACCGGCGCGAAACTGGGCATCCTGGGCGGGCGCCCGGTCTCTTCGGTTGCCCCGCTCGGGGGGATGCTGCCATCCTGCGACGGGATGGCGATGCAGGCTCAAAAGGTCGGCGCCACGGCGATGCGGCGTGGTGCGGTGGCCCGGCCACGGCAATGCCTGTTCTCGAGTTTACCCGCGCCCCGCAACTTCTCATAGAGCAGCACGGGAGGGGGCTCTCGGAGGAGCTGCCAGCTGATTGCATGCCCAGGTATGTTTTGACGCTCTTCGCTTCTTCTGTGCGTGGGTGCGCGACAGCAGCGCTGCACTCTCGGGAGCAGCAAGGTGTGGTTGTCGAGCAGACACCATGTTCCAGGAGACGGGGCGCGCTCAGCCTCTCGTTGCCGCACACGCTTCTCATGCACCGTTGGGGCCTTTTCACGGGCTGGAGCTCCGACCTCGCGGTGGCCACCACTGACCAACAGCGACGTGACGTGTCCGTGGCTGAGCGGTCTTGGCTCGTTGGTCACTGATGGCTTGTGTTCTTACACGCCGGCGTGTCTTGCCTGCCTTTGTCAGTGCTCCGGGTGAGCGCCATGCTTGACCTCTGAGCGCAGCGGGGACTTGCCTGTGCGGCCGCATTGAGAGATTGTCGAGTACGTCGTGCACAGGAAGAGGGCCTTCGCAGGGAGAGTGAGCTCTTTTGGATGGCACGACACCCAAGGCTACGCGCATGGCTGAGACGCTCTCTTATCTCTGAGCCCATGCTACGTCGTGCCAGCGTGCTTGCCTACTCCATCTGCTTGATGCGACCCCTCCCTCTTCCCCACAGACACGATGTCAGATGTGCCCATTTCTCGTGCAGCCCTCCAGTGCCTCATTTGCTGGCGCGCCCCGTTTTCTCGCGGCACTCTCAGGAGGCACCAGTTGACAGCACACAGAGGCGAGACTCATCCCCCCTCTGCTGCTGTGCGGCCTGCTGGTAATGCTGGCTCTTCTATCCTTCCGGCGGCAGGGCAGGGCGCTGGACCGTGTGCACCCAGTGCATCTGCGCAGCAGCACGACGCCAGGCCACCGCTACCTGCCAACCATGACGGCAGAACCAGAAAAGACGTTGATGGTGCTGCGCGGCACGCAGAGGCCGGATTATGCCCATGTGCGCGTCAGGAACACGTACCCGAAGACGGCAACTACGACGAGCAGCAAGGCATCCAACGCGACTCTGGCGACGAGCTTGGACCCCTTCTTCGGTCTACTCGACAACAGTTTGCGACCCAAGCGCGAGCCCGTAAGCGTCCGCGGCTTGCGCAGTCCGTTGGCGATCAATCGGAGCCTCCACCTGAGGTGGTCTACCCTTCTGTGACAACGCACGTTCGTGGCATCTACGAGGCGTATCGAGATATGGCGCGCAGTACCCCTCTCGTCAAGCAGCGGGCTAACTCCAAGGCGGGAAGGTTCAACACGCGGCGGCTGCGCTCTGTGCAGTCCTTCGCGTTCAAGACTGGTGGGTGTGGCCTGTCGAGCAGCGGCAATCGCGACCTTTGGGAGCTCTTCTTTGAGTGGGAATCGGACCGCCCTTCTGAGCCAGCGGCACCAAGGAGGTTGCGGGACTTCTTTCCAGCGCCCCATGCCTTCCAACAGGCGCTCAGCGACGACATTGACGAGGCGGTACAGCGCGAGGAGTGGTTCTCGTGCCGCCTGATTGCGTTGGACGAGTCTTTTGAGGGCTACTACCGCAGCGTCCTGGGCGTCGTTTTGGGCGACTTCAAGGCGACCTTCAAGGTGCGGTACTGGGCGAGAGGGGGCGAAGGCGAAGGGCCCTCGGACGACAGGGAAACACCCTTTGACGGCGATGCGTTTCGACTCTGTGAGGAGCAGGTGAAACGCGACCACGGGCCTGCTGCGTTTGTGCTCGGGATCCACGCCTACAGTGACAGCTGCGTCATCTCATCCTCGGCAGGTACGTGGAGCTTCTCTTTTCTCGGCCTCTCGGTGTGTGCTTGTTGCATTTTTCGAGTGCATGGACGCGCACCGCTCTCGAGTGGGCGTTCTTGATGTCGAGCGTGTGAGCGCATTGAGGCTGGTTCGTCGGCGGACGTGAGATGGAGGTGGGAGACAGTTGGCAGTTCGGTAGACACCGAACTTGGGCTATACCTGTGCCTGCGGTGCAGCTGGTAAGCCGTGAATTCGGCGGCCCCCGTGCATTTCGTCAAGCGGCGATGCTTACGAGTAAGCGCTCGTGTTGCTTTTCGCAACTTCATGTTCCTCAGTGAGAGAGCGACCGAGGGAGTGACGTCGTGGGAAGTCTGCAACGGGAGTGTCTAACTGGCAGTTGCTTGTTGCGCCGCGAGTGCTCTTTTATGCGTCGTCCTCATTCTCCTGTGCACAGCGCACAAGCTGTATCCTGTGCGTGTGCGTGTCCTGAACGCGATTACAGGAAAGGATGAATGGTACGACATTGCGTACATCCCACAAGTGACAACCGAGCGAGGGTCGGCTGGCGCAGAGCGGTCCCGTCAACGGCGCATTTTGGTCCTGCAAAGGATACTCTACTTGGCCTTCCGGGAGTTCATCTCCGCCAGCCATACCGGCGTGCCCGTGCCGGGGGGAGAGCACGGGACTCTTCTGGCCTTCCCACGCTTGCTCCTGTACATCTGTGATCAGCCAGAGGAGCGCGCGGTGCTGTGCTTCAAACCGAGAATGTGCTACAGACCGTGCTCTATTTGCGATGTGCTTTTCAAGGACCTGGGCACGCCTGCAGAAATGTGTGCGGGGGAGAGAAATGCTCTCTCGCTGACCATGCGGCAGCTGGAGGTGCACGGCGATCGAGTCCATGGAAGAGGGAAGCAGCGGCGGGATCACCTCGAGAGGACCCTGAGCATCAATGGCCAACCTCCGGCTCTTGCCGCTATAGCTGGTCTTGGCACCCCTTTCTTCCTTTTGTACAAGATCGTAGCTCTGGATGTCCTGCACGTAAGTCTGGCTATGAATGGCTTGGTGTTTTTGCGTGGCTTTCGATTCTTGCGAGCGCATGTGACTGCTGCGGCGTTAGAAGGCGTCGTGACCTCACATTGGGCTTCTGGACGATGTTGCTTGAGTCGTCTTGTGCTACAAGTTACACCTCTTGTGCAGGTTCTGGACCTGGGCATCACGCGCCTGCTTGTCCACCGTTTATTGCGGATCTTCCCCAGCATGAGCGGCGACCGTCCACCGCTCCATGGCAGCTTCACAGCCACGTACGTGGAGGCGTACCGTCGTCTCCTTGATCTCGGGCGGCGCAGTAAGGCCTCACGCGTTCGACCTGGGTACGTGGACCTGGATTCGCCGTGAATGTTGCCCTCTTTGCAGAGACAGTTGCTGTGTGCGCGCTGTGGCGGCCACGAGCTTACTAGGAACACCTGGAAAGCGCATCTGCAGCATGCCTGACTGACAATTTTCTTGTATTGCCCGCTTGCTTGTTTCTGTCCATTATGTATGTGTCTGTGCGTGTCGGCAGCTACCTCGTCAAGTCAGACGAAAACCAAACTTCATTCACCGGTCGCGAGTAGCGCCACGGAGTGTGAATCTTGGCATTTCTCGTGGCTGGTCTCTTTGATCGACAAGAGCCCGCCGAAGGTCTAGAAAGTGGCGCGGCTTCCAGCGGCAGCAATACAACGGGTGCAAGCAGTGAGGACGACGGAGACGTGGCTGCTCGCCGACTGCTGCGCTCGCTGTGCAACGTGCACGGTGAGGCCGTAGACGGGAGAATACGACGCCGGCGACGGGAATGAGAATGTTGAGGATGAGGGTGATGATGACGGCGGCGTCGACGGGGTCGAGGTGCGAGTTCGACTGGGGTGCGTTCCGGTCAGTCTTCCCTTCTACTCCTCTTCACGCTGCAGTGACGGCCATGTTCTGCGAGTACGCCCTCCTTGTGGGCCGCATCACCCGGCACCTTGGCGACGCTTGCTCCTCTCCAATGACGCTGTCTGAAGGTCAGGCGTTGGCACAGCAGGCGCAGGACTTCATCCCTCTGCTACGCCACTCCCATCCTTGGGCGCCTACGAACTACCAAAGTCCACCGCCTGCTGTGCCATCTTCTTCATGCGGTGAAGTACCACGGGAACATCCTTAACGCCAACACGAGCGCTAACGAGAGCAGGCACAAGGACGCAAAGAAGCACTACCACCGTACAAACAAGAGAACGGACTTCACGCGGCAGCTCGTCCGCCACGCTCAACGAACGCGCGCCGTCCTGCGGAAGAACGCGGCTGCGTCGCGGACGCAGCAAGGCAGGGAGGAACCCCTGCGTTATGCCGATGGGTACTTGGCCGACAGCGAGGAGCAGCGTCGTCCTCTCCGCCGCGCTCGGACGGTACATCTAGAGCACCACTTGCTCAGTTCTCTTGCGGCCCGTCCCGGACTGTCGTCATTGCCTGTCGTCATCGGTCTACGCTGTGGAGATCGCGTAGCGGTGCCCAAGCACGTCTTCTTCCAGGCGCGGTTGGGGGATGGGCGTCGCTTGAGGCAGGTCGTGCGCGCCTCTGAGGCGTTTTCACGGCAGCAAGTGGTACGATTATGTCGCGTACCGGGCATCCGGGACGGAGTCAGAGTATGGCCACGTGCGCTTGTTGGTGCGTCTTGACGGCGGTGTGGACGTTGCTGTCGTGGCGGAATTGGAGCGTGTCACGGCTGCCGTCGAGTGCCCCCTGTCCGCCAGGGGGTGCACCAGGCTGCGGTGGACCACCGCGACAGCTGGTGCCGGGGCGAGTGCGTCACGTCACGTCCGGCTGCGCGCCGTGCCTGTCAGTGACATCATTCGGGTTGTACACATTGTCCCCGACTTTGCAGAATTGTGCCGCCGCCTAGGATTGGGACCGTCTCCTCCATCGTTTGGTGCCAATGGGCAAACGTGTGGGACATGCGCTATCTGTTGAATGCATTTCTTCCGGATGCTGAGCAATGAACTAGTGAGCACGCGTATCATCACTTTGCCGCTTTGACTCAAACGCCTTCCCAAGTGTGGCTCTACCGCCTCTTCCTCGGCGTGTGCCGCTGGCTTTACGTAATAAAAGGGGAGGAAGAGATGGAGACAACCAGCACCCCCGGCGCCACAGGTGCGCCGCCGCCACCGCCGCCGCCGCCGCCGCAGCCACCGCCGCCAGCGCCGCGTGCTCCCACCCACCACGCGATGCGGAAGATGAGGCGGAAGCGGCGCCAGTGGTAGGCGGCAGCGTGGCGGTTAGGCGGGGCGCAAAAAAATAAAAGGTTAGTGCCCTCGTCGCGTCCACCACCCGGTGGTGCATGCCCTTCCTCGACGCGGCCGTCGATACCAGCCGCACAAAATCCATGGCGGGCCCGTTGTCGAGGTCGTCGCTTGTGCGCCCACCGTCGCACGGGCCGGCAGAACCATCCGCCACCGCTGCCTCCGCCGCCGCCACCGCCGCCGCAGCCGCGGCCCGCCGACGCGATCGCGGCGGTCCCGTCGGGCCGCTCCACCGCGATGGTCAGCTACTCGCGGAAGCCCGCCCCAATGATGCCGCGCGCCTCGCCGACGGGGCCCAGCCGGACGGTCACGTCAGGCAAGCGCCAACTCGTGCGCTACTGCCACTCGGCGCGCCGCTTGCTCTACGTCAGCGACCGGCTGAGCGTCACCGCCAGCGCCGCGGCATGCTCGCATACCCCTGCGGGAGGGGCGTAAGGAGCACGTTAATCTCCGCCGCCATGAGGCGGCGGGAGGCCGCCGCCGCCGCCGCCCCGCCGCGGTGCGTCACCTCCACGTAGGCCAGCGGTTGTACAGGCGGCAGCGGCCACCGCGGCCCTCAATACCGCCATGCGGATGGCCCCGCCAGGACAGAGGACAGGAGCAGCGCGGCGCACAGGAACGAGCCAAAGGGCTCGGCGCCCCCCACGTCGGCGACGGAGAAGGCGGCGCCCGCCGCGACCGCCGCCACCTCCGCGGCTTCCACGTCCCCCATCGCAAACGGGTCAGCGAGCACCGCCGGAACTGCCTGCGCTGCGGGTCGGGTGGCCGGCAGGTGCGGTGGCAGACCCCCTAGCGGCTGCCGCCTGCCGACGGCGGACGTGGCAACACCCCCAACAGCACCGCCTCGGAAGCGGCCGTGGCGGCCGCCGCGGTCGCCTCGTTGGCCTCCTGCGTGGCGGCCTAGGGCGTCCTCACCCCCCCGTCTCGGCCACCGCACCGCCGCCGCCGCCGCCGCTGCCCCCGCCGTGCCGAGGGCACCCCGCCTCCCGCCACCGCCATCGCTGCCGCCGCCGACTCGCACCATCGGGGCGGGGAGTGGCGGCGGCAGCAGCACCTCCATCCGCCCCGCATCCGTCTGCGGCAGCCAACCCACCCAATCTGTGGCGGCCCGACGGGAGCCGCGGCAACCGCCCCCGCCCAGACCACGACTGGCGCGACCACCCTGAACCCCACCCCCACCCCACCGCCCCCCCCTCCTCCGCCCGCAGCGACCGCTGCGGCCACCCCCGCGACAGCGCCCACTGCCAAACGGGCAGCGGCAGGGGCACCTGCCGCGGCGGCCGCCGCACCCCGTGGTGGTCGGCACGCTTTCCTGCGCGCGCGCCCGCTTGTCAACAGACGGCACCCGCAGCGACGGTCCGCCGCCGCCCGCCGCGGCTGTCACTGCCGTTTCCGCTGCCGCTGCCGCTGTCACTGCCTCTGCATCTCCCGCTGCTGCCACGCTCCCGGCCACGGCCGCCGCGGCCGCCGCTGGCCGCATCAGCGGCCACGACGGCGTGGGGAATGCGGCCGACGCCGGCGCCTCACGCCCCCCACCGCCGAAACCCGGCCGCTCGGCATCAGCGGCCGAAGGCATCGGCCACTCGCTCAGGTTGGCAGACACAAACGGGGAGAGTAGGAAGAGATTGACCCCGCCGCCGCCGCCGTCGCCGCCGCCGCAACCGCCGCACCACAGTCGTCGTCCTCTCCCATTGCGGCCGGCGACACCCTTTACGGCAGCGCCTGCTGCTTGCAGGGGTGGTCGGGGTGGCCGGCGGTGAGCGCCGCCGCCGCGCCAAGCTCGGAGGACATGCCAGCTTTCGGAGGTGGGGCGGCCGCCCGGGGGGGGGGGGGTGGCCGCCCGGCGGCCACTTGACATCGGGTCAGGCGGCTGCCATGACTCGAAGGTCGGCCGCGGAAGCTGCGACGCCCGCGGCGGTGGGAACGGGGGGCGGGAGGGGGCAACGATAATCACAATGATGGACGCGGCTCGGTGTGGGGTTGAGGTAGCCGCGGCTGCTCCAGTCTTACGCCTTCGCGGCGAGCCTCCCTCGTCGTTCCGCCGCGCAACGCCGCGGGCGCCTCCATGAGCATGTCTCGAGGCGCCACTTTCTCGACCACTGGCACCTGCGGTCACGGTCCCAGCACACGCGCAAGACTTGTTGAAGTCGTCACGACCGCACCGTGACGGTCAGCGCACCGTGCGGAGTCGGCGACCAGGTGATCCGCAGACGCCAGCACTCGTGACGGAGCCTGTAACCAATCAAGTAACGGTGCACACGGTGACAATACTGTCATTCAATCCGCGCTTTACAAACCTCATCGAGAGTTCTCTCTTACAG
>CM020619.1:18505685-18638585 GCA_009829735.1 Pyropia yezoensis | reverse complement strand
GCGGAAGCAACAGCCATTAGGGAGCTCAAGCAGGCGGTTGCAGCTAGCTGCAGGTGGCAGGTTCTGACGTACAAGTACGAATCGTATTTAAAGTAAGACTCTGGAAGTGGAAAAAGATTTGTATATGCTAAGACACAGTTGGAGACAATGAGTCTACGCAATCAGATTCCGCTTGACCGGCCGCGGCCGCTGCAGACATGAGAACGCGGCATTCTTCATCGCCAGCGAGTCAGCAATCACTGCTAAGCCTTCAACAAGCATTACCTAAAAATGAGATATTGTCAAAAATGTTACGCGAAGCTGCATGGTTTTGCACTTTGTTTTGAGCGTTTGTGCAAGCTCCCTTTTTGTCTACTTGCTTACATTTGCCGAGCGGTATAGTTTGCACGACGGCCATGTGCTCAAAGCACATCACCAGAGAGGTCTGATGACGACGCTTTACGTCGTGTATCGTGAGCACGTGGCCTCCGTGCGGAACCTGTCCGAACATTTGTAGGCCTCCAGCAAACCATACGGAGGGGTTGCAAGAAATGGTCAACAGATCTGAGCAAGAAATCGGGCCGTTTCCGTGACACCACTATAAGCCGCACTGCGCAGGACCCATCGTCACGAATAACTATTCCCCATCAAGAGCTCCAATTCGTCGGACCTCGACGTGCGTGAGATGTGCCATCAAGGCGCTTTCTCGTTCGAGTCCCGATGGACTTCAGGATGCGTAAAAGTCGACGAGGCCTCGATGAGCACGGATCTCGAGACTAAAGCTTACTGAAGAGCTCGTCCAATAGTAAAGGGAGAAACAGGTGCCTTCAATGTCCGTCAGTCCACAACGAAGGCCCATCTCATGACGCTGGCATCCCAAGATGGGGGCTTCCTGAGACACTGGCACCGCATGACGGGCGGATCCTGAGATGCGCATCTGGCGACAGGTATCTCAAGATGCCGGAGGATGACACTTGTGGACCACACGCACCGACTGTGCGGGCTCCACGGCATGGGGGCAGCGGCGTGGCGAACCGCCACCATAATGGTGGCGCCTTTATGCATGCCAACTAACGTGCATATCACACGGTACGGTGTGGAGAAGCTCCAATCCAAGCAAAGGAATCAAAACGAAGAAGAGATAGTCCAAGACACACAGGCACACACGCCCACACACGCACAGAAAGAGGACAGCGCAAGACAGGCACGCCGGAGGCAATGCCCAGCAGCAGAATTAAGGTGCAGACTCACCGGCGCTGCATGACAATCGAGCGCAAGCACACGACAAGCAGCACGCACGAGCGCGCACACCAGTGCTCACAACCGGGTGCATGGAATGTGAAGACAGAGAGGAGGGCGCCACAGCACGCAACAAACGCAAACACAAAGAGCTGCAGTCCGAGGAGCGCTCAAGATCAGGCTTGCAACGGGCCAGCGCGTACGCACTCGCACGCGGCCACGTCCCCACAGCTGCCGCCCATGTGACCGCACACACAAACACGCCTCACACTTCACCCCCCGCGCGGCAGTTGAGGCAGTGCCGCCATCTTCGCCATCAGGGCGCACCCCGCCCCGGTGGCCACTGCAGGGCCAGCGGCACCATCGGCCGCAGCCTCAGCGTCTGCCTTGACCTGGTCATTGGCCACCTCGGCCAAGGCGGCGTTGATGTCGTGGGGAGGAACGACGCCGTCTCCGTTTCCACTTGCGTCGACAACAGCACGATTGACGTCACGGCCGTCGATCAGTCGCAGGCCAGAGTGCACCTCGTCATCCTTCGGCAGCACCGCATCCACGCGTGCCAGCTCCGCAACCCACATGTCATATATGCCCTCCCCGACGCCCGAGCGACGACCCGAGCGCACGCCGGCCTTGCTCTCCAACGTGGCACGCACGAAGCACGAGCCGAGCGCGATGTGGCCCGTCGTCGTGTGGATGACCGGCCGCGCGCCAAAGTTCAGGGCCTCCTTCACCATGTCGTTGGCCCCAACATGGCGGAGCATCCCCGCCATACCTGTCATAAAGGACGGCCGCCCACGCTCCGACAGCAAGTACGCCTGGTTGTTCAGCCAGAGCGTGGAGGTCTCGGGGGAGAGGTTCTCGCGAGGCTGCCCAATACCTGTAAAGAAAGCAGAGCACACAATCTCCTTCAACGTCTGCATCAGGTGCGGCTTCGCGCGGAGGATGGGCACGCAGGCGCGCATGGCGACTAGGACGCTCGCATCGCGGCGAGTGGGCAAGCGGATGGTGCTCAGAAGCCACTGCGCCGCAGCCGACCGATCCATGTCCAGGGATTGCATGGTCACCTCCGTGACGTCATTCCACGTCCGAGCGGTGTCCAGGTAAACGTCGGCACTGCGGGCCGCCTCGGCGATGCGCTTCATCTCGCGCTCCCTGAAGCCCCGCTTGATGGTCTGGACCTTGCCCAGCGTCTCGGCCACCTGGGCGTTGGTGGCCGGCGCACCGCCATCCACACTGTCGCCATCTGCTTAATCGCGTCCGACAAGTCCTTGAAGCCAACTGTGACAGCCCCATGCAAGGAGCTGACAGCCATGGCCAGAAGCTCTTGGCCACGAGCAATGAGCTCTACCTTGACAAGGATGTCACGAACAGTCTCCAGGACGTTATCAACGTTCGTAGAAACCGCCACCTGCTGCAGGCGCAGCGGACGCGTGCCGATATTGATGGCACCTGCCAGTGTGGTCGACCCCTGCGGCGTGGATGGCGCCGTAGAGGGCGCCGTAGAGGGCGCCGTCGACGGCGCCGACGTCGAGCCGGGAGATGAGGGGGCCGTTCAGAGCTGATCGGCGGTGACGCCGGACGGCGAGCCGCGGAGGCCCTGGGCTGGACCTGCGGGTCGGTCGGGCGGCGAGCAATTGCCGCTCCGCCAGCAGGACCAGGACTCGGAGGCGCGGTAGCCTCGGTAGTCTCCGTGGTGTCGCTGCCAAGGGGGCGCACAGCGTCGCGCAGGACGGCGAGAGCAGCGGCGCGAGCCGCAGATGCTCCACCATCACCTTCGTCCTGGGCAGTGGCGGAGGGAGGCCGCGGCTGACGAGCCCCCTCGCCGTTTCCAGGAGCTCCCTCGCCATTAACGGGAGCGCCAGAAGGCGCGCGAAGAGCACCGCCAACAGAACGGACAGGCGTGGATGGCGACGCATCAGAGCTCATGGAGAGGACATTCCTGACAGTAAAAGAAGCTCCCGCGCCTTTGTTGGAATTGGCTTCAGGCACCGCCCCCGACGGACTGGCACGAGCATTCAGTCGGCGGCGCTGCCCACCACTGGAAGGAAGCGCCGGGCGGGCAGGACGCTTCGGTGCACGCGGCATCTGGTGGAGGCAATGAGCACCGACATCCAGCCAGAAAAAACCACAAGCGTATCGAAGGTGCAACGGGAGCAAGTTGGGAAGGCGGTGCAATCGGAGAAGTGAACAGAGCTGATCGTGAGGAGAGTTGAGCGGATTGGAGGGAGGGTTAGCAGCTACGCCCGCAAAGTCAATGCCAGCAGGAGGACGGAGCGACCGTACATGCCAGAGGGACAAGCACAAACGAAGCAAGTGGCCGACATAAAAGCCATCGTCAAGAGCGCCACACTGAACATACACTGCCGCCGATAAGCGCCCCCAAAGAGGACTGACGATGGGCGGCGTGTTGCCAAGACAGGGATGCTGGTGCTGGAGGTTGGGCGCTCAAAGTGGGAGCGACGGCGGTGTTGTGAGGAGAGCGCCGGTGGCTCCGTGCGCACCCCCCCGAAGTCGCGCCGTCACCACTCTTAAGCGCTTCAGACTGCCTTCCGCCCCCCCGCAGCGTGCTGCGCTCAAACGCGCGGCAGAGCACCAGGAGAGGCCATTCTTGCTGCAATGGCTTAGGACATACGCCGGTACCGCCCGGGGAGATGCAATCGCCCCCGCAAGAGCGCCTGCTTCCAGACCAAAACCGAGCACAAGTCTTTGAGAACGCACAGCCACACGTTATCAGGAGGTCGGACAGCAGCCCAGCATCAAGCCTGCCACAGCCCAGCGCGCCAGTGTCGGGAGATGAACTCCGCCACGATGGCGAGCACTCGACTCACAACACAGCGCTCCGTCCAAAAGAAACAACAAAAACGGCACGCACCGTGAATGCACGCCACTACGGCGACGAAGGCGTGGTTCGAGCACTCAGAGAAGGGAGGGAGAGTCCCAGGTGGGCTCGAGACCGCGTGTGGTCGGCGTCTTGAGAGGCTGGAAAGGCTTTGGACGGCGCTGGGTCGAGGGCGGCTCCTCGCTCAACGCGTGGTGCAACCCGGGTGCCCGCAGCTCTCGTGAGGCAGGTGCGAACTGCGATTGAACGGACAGCGCGGCAAGTGAAGTGGTCCGACGATTATGCAATGAAATGGTGCACTCAGAAGTGGACAGCACTCGACCAAGCGGAATACAATTAACTCGTGCTTATCTCGCTTCCTATTGGCTTTCACGGCTACTTGACACATATCAAATCATTCAATCTCGTTCCGGGCAGTCGACGATTCATGCTTGTTTGTGGAATTCGACGATCGTTCGCGACACGCGCCTTGGATGCACTTGACCGACGTGCGCCACACCATGACCGGCGCGAAACTGGGCATCCTGGGCGGGCGCCCGGTCTCTTCGGTTGCCCCGCTCGGGGGGATGCTGCCATCCTGCGACGGGATGGCGATGCAGGCTCAAAAGGTCGGCGCCACGGCGATGCGGCGTGGTGCGGTGGCCCGGCCACGGCAATGCCTGTTCTCGAGTTTACCCGCGCCCCGCAACTTCTCATAGAGCAGCACGGGAGGGGGCTCTCGGAGGAGCTGCCAGCTGATTGCATGCCCAGGTATGTTTTGACGCTCTTCGCTTCTTCTGTGCGTGGGTGCGCGACAGCAGCGCTGCACTCTCGGGAGCAGCAAGGTGTGGTTGTCGAGCAGACACCATGTTCCAGGAGACGGGGCGCGCTCAGCCTCTCGTTGCCGCACACGCTTCTCATGCACCGTTGGGGCCTTTTCACGGGCTGGAGCTCCGACCTCGCGGTGGCCACCACTGACCAACAGCGACGTGACGTGTCCGTGGCTGAGCGGTCTTGGCTCGTTGGTCACTGATGGCTTGTGTTCTTACACGCCGGCGTGTCTTGCCTGCCTTTGTCAGTGCTCCGGGTGAGCGCCATGCTTGACCTCTGAGCGCAGCGGGGACTTGCCTGTGCGGCCGCATTGAGAGATTGTCGAGTACGTCGTGCACAGGAAGAGGGCCTTCGCAGGGAGAGTGAGCTCTTTTGGATGGCACGACACCCAAGGCTACGCGCATGGCTGAGACGCTCTCTTATCTCTGAGCCCATGCTACGTCGTGCCAGCGTGCTTGCCTACTCCATCTGCTTGATGCGACCCTCCCTCTTCCCCACAGACACGATGTCAGATGTGCCCATTTCTCGTGCAGCCCTCCAGTGCCTCATTTGCTGGCGCGCCCCGTTTTCTCGCGGCACTCTCAGGAGGCACCAGTTGACAGCACACAGAGGCGAGACTCATCCCCCCTCTGCTGCTGTGCGGCCTGCTGGTAATGCTGGCTCTTCTATCCTTCCGGCGGCAGGGCAGGGCGCTGGACCGTGTGCACCCAGTGCATCTGCGCAGCAGCACGACGCCAGGCCACCGCTACCTGCCAACCATGACGGCAGAACCAGAAAAGACGTTGATGGTGCTGCGCGGCACGCAGAGGCCGGATTATGCCCATGTGCGCGTCAGGAACACGTACCCGAAGACGGCAACTACGACGAGCAGCAAGGCATCCAACGCGACTCTGGCGACGAGCTTGGACCCCTTCTTCGGTCTACTCGACAACAGTTTGCGACCCAAGCGCGAGCCCGTAAGCGTCCGCGGCTTGCGCAGTCCGTTGGCGATCAATCGGAGCCTCCACCTGAGGTGGTCTACCCTTCTGTGACAACGCACGTTCGTGGCATCTACGAGGCGTATCGAGATATGGCGCGCAGTACCCCTCTCGTCAAGCAGCGGGCTAACTCCAAGGCGGGAAGGTTCAACACGCGGCGGCTGCGCTCTGTGCAGTCCTTCGCGTTCAAGACTGGTGGGTGTGGCCTGTCGAGCAGCGGCAATCGCGACCTTTGGGAGCTCTTCTTTGAGTGGGAATCGGACCGCCCTTCTGAGCCAGCGGCACCAAGGAGGTTGCGGGACTTCTTTCCAGCGCCCCATGCCTTCCAACAGGCGCTCAGCGACGACATTGACGAGGCGGTACAGCGCGAGGAGTGGTTCTCGTGCCGCCTGATTGCGTTGGACGAGTCTTTTGAGGGCTACTACCGCAGCGTCCTGGGCGTCGTTTTGGGCGACTTCAAGGCGACCTTCAAGGTGCGGTACTGGGCGAGAGGGGGCGAAGGCGAAGGGCCCTCGGACGACAGGGAAACACCCTTTGACGGCGATGCGTTTCGACTCTGTGAGGAGCAGGTGAAACGCGACCACGGGCCTGCTGCGTTTGTGCTCGGGATCCACGCCTACAGTGACAGCTGCGTCATCTCATCCTCGGCAGGTACGTGGAGCTTCTCTTTTCTCGGCCTCTCGGTGTGTGCTTGTTGCATTTTTCGAGTGCATGGACGCGCACCGCTCTCGAGTGGGCGTTCTTGATGTCGAGCGTGTGAGCGCATTGAGGCTGGTTCGTCGGCGGACGTGAGATGGAGGTGGGAGACAGTTGGCAGTTCGGTAGACACCGAACTTGGGCTATACCTGTGCCTGCGGTGCAGCTGGTAAGCCGTGAATTCGGCGGCCCCCGTGCATTTCGTCAAGCGGCGATGCTTACGAGTAAGCGCTCGTGTTGCTTTTCGCAACTTCATGTTCCTCAGTGAGAGAGCGACCGAGGGAGTGACGTCGTGGGAAGTCTGCAACGGGAGTGTCTAACTGGCAGTTGCTTGTTGCGCCGCGAGTGCTCTTTTATGCGTCGTCCTCATTCTCCTGTGCACAGCGCACAAGCTGTATCCTGTGCGTGTGCGTGTCCTGAACGCGATTACAGGAAAGGATGAATGGTACGACATTGCGTACATCCCACAAGTGACAACCGAGCGAGGGTCGGCTGGCGCAGAGCGGTCCCGTCAACGGCGCATTTTGGTCCTGCAAAGGATACTCTACTTGGCCTTCCGGGAGTTCATCTCCGCCAGCCATACCGGCGTGCCCGTGCCGGGGGGAGAGCACGGGACTCTTCTGGCCTTCCCACGCTTGCTCCTGTACATCTGTGATCAGCCAGAGGAGCGCGCGGTGCTGTGCTTCAAACCGAGAATGTGCTACAGACCGTGCTCTATTTGCGATGTGCTTTTCAAGGACCTGGGCACGCCTGCAGAAATGTGTGCGGGGGAGAGAAATGCTCTCTCGCTGACCATGCGGCAGCTGGAGGTGCACGGCGATCGAGTCCATGGAAGAGGGAAGCAGCGGCGGGATCACCTCGAGAGGACCCTGAGCATCAATGGCCAACCTCCGGCTCTTGCCGCTATAGCTGGTCTTGGCACCCCTTTCTTCCTTTTGTACAAGATCGTAGCTCTGGATGTCCTGCACGTAAGTCTGGCTATGAATGGCTTGGTGTTTTTGCGTGGCTTTCGATTCTTGCGAGCGCATGTGACTGCTGCGGCGTTAGAAGGCGTCGTGACCTCACATTGGGCTTCTGGACGATGTTGCTTGAGTCGTCTTGTGCTACAAGTTACACCTCTTGTGCAGGTTCTGGACCTGGGCATCACGCGCCTGCTTGTCCACCGTTTATTGCGGATCTTCCCCAGCATGAGCGGCGACCGTCCACCGCTCCATGGCAGCTTCACAGCCACGTACGTGGAGGCGTACCGTCGTCTCCTTGATCTCGGGCGGCGCAGTAAGGCCTCACGCGTTCGACCTGGGTACGTGGACCTGGATTCGCCGTGAATGTTGCCCTCTTTGCAGAGACAGTTGCTGTGTGCGCGCTGTGGCGGCCACGAGCTTACTAGGAACACCTGGAAAGCGCATCTGCAGCATGCCTGACTGACAATTTTCTTGTATTGCCCGCTTGCTTGTTTCTGTCCATTATGTATGTGTCTGTGCGTGTCGGCAGCTACCTCGTCAAGTCAGACGAAAACCAAACTTCATTCACCGGTCGCGAGTAGCGCCACGGAGTGTGAATCTTGGCATTTCTCGTGGCTGGTCTCTTTGATCGACAAGAGCCCGCCGAAGGTCTAGAAAGTGGCGCGGCTTCCAGCGGCAGCAATACAACGGGTGCAAGCAGTGAGGACGACGGAGACGTGGCTGCTCGCCGACTGCTGCGCTCGCTGTGCAACGTGCACGGTGAGGCCGTAGACGGAGAATACGACGCCGGCGACGGGAATGAGAATGTTGAGGATGAGGGTGATGATGACGGCGGCGTCGACGGGTCGAGGTGCGAGTTCGACTGGGGTGCGTTCCGGTCAGTCTTCCCTTCTACTCCTCTTCACGCTGCAGTGACGGCCATGTTCTGCGAGTACGCCCTCCTTGTGGGCCGCATCACCCGGCACCTTGGCGACGCTTGCTCCTCTCCAATGACGCTGTCTGAAGGTCAGGCGTTGGCACAGCAGGCGCAGGACTTCATCCTCTGCTACGCCACTCCCATCCTTGGGCGCCTACGAACTACCAAAGTCCACCGCCTGCTGTGCCATCTTCTTCATGCGGTGAAGTACCACGGGAACATCCTTAACGCCAACACGAGCGCTAACGAGAGCAGGCACAAGGACGCAAAGAAGCACTACCACCGTACAAACAAGAGAACGGACTTCACGCGGCAGCTCGTCCGCCACGCTCAACGAACGCGCGCCGTCCTGCGGAAGAACGCGGCTGCGTCGCGGACGCAGCAAGGCAGGGAGGAACCCCTGCGTTATGCCGATGGGTACTTGGCCGACAGCGAGGAGCAGCGTCGTCCTCTCCGCCGCGCTCGGACGGTACATCTAGAGCACCACTTGCTCAGTTCTCTTGCGGCCCGTCCCGGACTGTCGTCATTGCCTGTCGTCATCGGTCTACGCTGTGGAGATCGCGTAGCGGTGCCCAAGCACGTCTTCTTCCAGGCGCGGTTGGGGGATGGGCGTCGCTTGAGGCAGGTCGTGCGCGCCTCTGAGGCGTTTCACGGCAGCAAGTGGTACGATTATGTCGCGTACCGGGCATCCGGGACGGAGTCAGAGTATGGCCACGTGCGCTTGTTGGTGCGTCTTGACGGCGGTGTGGACGTTGCTGTCGTGGCGGAATTGGAGCGTGTCACGGCTGCCGTCGAGTGCCCCCTGTCCGCCAGGGGGTGCACCAGGCTGCGGTGGACCACCGCGACAGCTGGTGCCGGGGCGAGTGCGTCACGTCACGTCCGGCTGCGCGCCGTGCCTGTCAGTGACATCATTCGGGTTGTACACATTGTCCCCGACTTTGCAGAATTGTGCCGCCGCCTAGGATTGGGACCGTCTCCTCCATCGTTTGGTGCCAATGGGCAAAACGTGTGGGACATGCGCTATCTGTTGAATGCATTTCTTCCGGATGCTGAGCAATGAACTAGTGAGCACGCGTATCATCACTTTGCGCTTTGACTCAAACGCCTTCCCAAGTGTGGCTCTACCGCCTCTTCCTCGGCGTGTGCCGCTGGCTTTACGTAATAAAAGGGGAGGAAGAGATGGAGACAACCAGCACCCCCGGCGCCACAGGTGCGCCGCCGCCACCGCCGCCGCCGCCGCCGCAGCCACCGCCGCCAGCGCCGCGTGCTCCCACCCACCACGCGATGCGGAAGATGAGGCGGAAGCGGCGCCAGTGGTAGGCGGCAGCGTGGCGGTTAGGCGGGGGCGCAAAAAATAAAAGGTTAGTGCCCTCGTCGCGTCCACCACCCGGTGGTGCATGCCCTTCCTCGACGCGGCCGTCGATACCAGCCGCACAAAATCCATGGCGGGCCCGTTGTCGAGGTCGTCGCTTGTGCGCCCACCGTCGCACGGGCCGGCAGAACCATCCGCCACCGCTGCCTCCGCCGCCGCCACCGCCGCCGCAGCCGCGGCCGCCGACGCGATCGCGGCGGTCCCGTCGGGCCGCTCCACCGCGATGGTCAGCTACTCGCGGAAGCCCGGCCCAATGATGCCGCGCGCCTCGCCGACGGGGCCCAGCCGGACGGTCACGTCAGGCAAGCGCCAACTCGTGCGCTACTGCCACTCGGCGCGCCGCTTGCTCTACGTCAGCGACCGGCTGAGCGTCACCGCCAGCGCCGCGGCATGCTCGCATACCCCTGCGGGAGGGGCGTAAGGAGCACGTTAATCTCCGCCGCCATGAGGCGGCGGGAGGCCGCCGCCGCCGCCGCCCCGCCGCGGGTGCGTCACCTCCACGTAGGCCAGCGGTTGTACAGGCGGCAGCGGCCACCGCGGCCCTCAATACCGCCATGCGGATGGCCCCGCCAGGACAGAGGACAGGAGCAGCGCGGCGCACAGGAACGAGCCAAAGGGCTCGGCGCCCCCCACGTCGGCGACGGAGAAGGCGGCGCCCGCCGCGACCGCCGCCACCTCCGCGGCTTCCACGTCCCCCATCGCAAACGGGTCAGCGAGCACCGCCGGAACTGCCGCTGCCGCTGCGGGTCGGGTGGCCGGCAGGTGCGGTGGCAGACCCCCTAGCGGCTGCCGCCTGCCGACGGCGGACGTGGCAACACCCCCAACAGCACCGCCTCGGAAGCGGCCGTGGCGGCCGCCGCGGTCGCCTCGTTGGCCTCCTGCGTGGCGGCCTAGGGCGTCCTCACCCCCCCGTCTCGGCCACCGCCACCGCCGCCGCCGCCGCCGCTGCCCCCCGCCGTGCCGAGGGCACCCCGCCTCCCGCCACCGCCATCGCTGCCGCCGCCGACTCGCACCATCGGGGCGGGGAGTGGCGGCGGCAGCAGCACCTCCATCCGCCCCGCATCCGTCTGCGGCAGCCAACCCACCCAATCTGTGGCGGCCCGACGGGAGCCGCGGCAACCGCCCCCGCCCAGACCACGACTGGCGCGACCACCCTGAACCCCACCCCCACCCCCACCGCCCCCCCCTCCTCCGCCCGCAGCGACCGCCGCGGCCACCCCCGCGACAGCGCCCACTGCCAAACGGGCAGCGGCAGGGGCACCTGCCGCGGCGGCCGCCGCACCCCCCGTGGTGGTCGGCACGCTTTCCTGCGCGCGCGCCCGCTTGTCAACAGACGGCACCCGCAGCGACGGTCCGCCGCCGCCGCCGCGGCTGTCACTGCCGTTTCCGCTGCCGCTGCCGCTGTCACTGCCTCTGCATCTCCCGCTGCTGCCACGCTCCCGGCCACGGCCGCCGCGGCCGCCGCTGGCCGCATCAGCGGCCACGACGGCGTGGGGAATGCGGCCGACGCCGGCGCCTCACGCCCCCCACCGCCGTAACCCGGCCGCTCGGCATCAGCGGCCGAAGGCATCGGCCACTCGCTCAGGTTGGCAGACACAAACGGGGAGAGTAGGAAGAGATTGACCCCGCCGCCGCCGCCGTCGCCGCCGCCGCAACCGCCGCACCACAGTCGTCGTCCTCTCCCATTGCGGCCGGCGGCACCCTTTACGGCAGCGCCTGCGGCTTGCAGGGGTGGTCGGGGTGGCCGGCGGTGAGCGCCGCCGCCGCGCCAAGCTCGGAGGACATGCCAGCTTTCGGAGGTGGGGCGGCCGCCGGGGGGGGGGGGTGGCCGCCCGGCGGCCACTTGACATCGGGTCAGGCGGCTGCCATGACTCGAAGGTCGGCCGCGGAAGCTGCGACGCCCGCGGCGGTGGGAACGGGGGGCGGGAGGGGGCAACGATAATCACAATGATGGACGCGGCTCGGTGTGGGGTTGAGGTAGCCGCGGCTGCTCCAGTCTTACGCCTTCGCGGCGAGCCTCCCTCGTCGTTCCGCCGCGCAACGCCGCGGGCGCCTCCATGAGCATGTCTCGAGGCGCCACTTTCTCGACCACTGGCACCTGCGGTCACGGTCCCAGCACACGCGCAAGACTTGTTGAAGTCGTCACGACCGCACCGTGACGGTCAGCGCACCGTGCGGAGTCGGCGACCAGGTGATCCGCAGACGCCAGCACTCGTGACGGAGCCTGTAACCAATCAAGTAACGGTGCACACGGTGACAATACTGTCATTCAATCCGCGCTTTACAAACCTCATCGAGAGTTCTCTCTTACAGTGCTGACGCTGTTCATCCCAGGATGGGTGGCGTGCTGCAACGGATGCACATCCAAGTTTCGAATCGAAATCAGCTTGACTGGCAACAGAGCGTATCAGCGTTCTCGACACGCTTCTCGATCGAGAAACAGGTATTTCTGACGATCCCATCGGAAATGATGCTGTTGCCCTTGCGGCTGTGCCCCAACCCCCCCCTTCTCCCAATCCCACCAACCCCCCCGGGGTGGCCAGGGCCACTCCCTACCTCTTCCCACCCAATCCGCTGGCGGCCACCGCCGCCCCTCCGCCACACGGTCGTCGCCGCCACCCGGCCGCCCGGCGGCCCAGCTGCTCGGCCGTGCCGCCACCCGGCCGCCCGGCGGCCCAGCTGCTCGGCCGTGCCGCCACCCGGCCGCCCGGCGGCCGAGCTGCTCGGCCGTGCCGCCACCCTTGACCGCCGACACTTGCCCATCTAGCGGGCGGCTATTTAGGTGGCGTCTAGAGCCCTCTCCCTCTCGCCCGCGCACGCGCCGCGGCCACCCTGTGCGTCCGCACCGCTCGTCCCGCCGGCACGGGCGGGCGGGCAGGCGGGGCGAGCGGGCAGGCGGGCGGGCGGGAGCCGGGCAGGAGGGCGATGGGCGGGAGGGCAGAAGGCGGGAGGATGAGGGGTGGGGGGGCGAGGGGCGGAAGGGCAACGGCCACGCACTCGGCGGGTCGGGTTTTTCGTGTGCGCCCTCACCTCCCGTGCTGCTTTGCTTCATCACGGATTGAATGCCAACAGCGCCACCCGCAGGTGCCGGTCCTGGCAAAGTGTTCCCTTCCGTGGAACGGCAGCTGCGGGGGGGGAGGAGGTGGCGGGGGAGGCTGCAAAGAGAGACGAGGGCGGGAGAGTCGCTCTTGTGATGCGTTGACGGCGGCCTGTCGGAATCTCGGAAGGTTCTTGCTGCGTGGCGAGGGCACGATCCGCAGTCGATGAGTGCTGACGCCTTGCGTTGGTAGGCGCCTCAGGCAGCCACCTCGGCGGCGGCCACCATCGCCCCAGAGAGCGACCCAACCGCGGCCGTCGCGCCAATGGCACGTCGCCTTGTCCACGCGGTCACCGTCCACCCACCGTGTGCACCGCTCTACCTTTGTCCACGTGGCGCTCTCCATTGGTGGCCTCTTGCTCGTCGGCGGCACTTCCACACGGGACACCCCCCCGCCCCCGTTCAGTGCCGCCGTCCTCCCCGTCGGCATTGCGGATCCTCACAAAGGCGCGCCGCCCTCGTCCCTTGTGGCGCACCGGGGGGCAGGCCAGTCACGGATAGCAAGAGGAAGGGGGGGGGGGAGGATAGGTGGAGGCGTCGCTCCCAGTGGCGGCGGCGGCACTGCCCGCCAGCCACGCGGCAGGCTTCCGCCGCATTGAGCCTTGGAGGACTTTCTATCGGCGGACCTCCGGCGGGGCACAGGCAGCCGACGTCCCCGGCTGGCTGGCAGGCGGCAGCGGGCAAGTACAAGACGAGGGGGGGAGGGGCGGCAGCGCACGGGGACGGGCGACAAGCATCCAAAGCTGGAAAATGCCGCCACCGATGGGACAGGGACGCCCGCCAGCCCGCCCGCCCACCCACCCGCCTGCCCGCCCACCCCCCCCAGCGTCGCAGCCGCTGCCGCCCCCCCCTCATCCACGTCTTGTGCTCCTTCCTTTCCCTTGACTGGCGACTGCCCCCTGCTCCCCCCCCCTGAACCTTATCCTCCCCGCCCGCGCCGCTCCCATCACCAACCAAACCTACAGGAGGGCACCATCTCCCTCTCCCCGTCCATCCCCGCACCCACCTCCCACAACGCGTGTGCTCACACACACACCACTCCCGCGCTTCCTCACAACGCGTGGGCAGACGAGGACGCCCGTGGTGATCATGCGAGGAGGTAGTGGGTAGGGCGGCCTTCACGCCGGCCCCTGGCGGATGACGACCCCCCCCGGGTGGGCGCGGCGGAGCGCCTCCATTGCCCGCTCCTCAGCCTCAATGGCACGGAGGGGCTTGCGCGCAGGCGGGTCGGGGCGGAACCAGCGGCCCGCCGGCGGGGGCCCCCCGACGGGCACACCGTCCGACCCGCCGCCGACGCCACCGCCGCCGTTGCTGCCGCTCAGCCGGTCGGTGGCAAGGCGGCCGAGGCCCCGCCGCCGTGCCGCCTCCTCCTCGTCTTGGATGGCGCGGAAGGAGCGCCGCGCCGCCGCGTCGGCCGCGTCGGCCGCCGCCGTGGCAGCGGCGGCCGCGGCGGCCGCTGCACGACGCGCCGATGGCGACAGCGGCGCGTGCGGCGCGTGCGGAGGGGACCACGCAACGCCCACGGGGGAGGTGCCGGTGCCCCATGCGGGTGGCCCTGCCGCGGAGCTAGGCGAGCCGCCGGCACCGCCATCGGGAGCGGCGCCCCCTCCCCGCCCACCCCGCCGGTGGGGAATAGCCTTTGGCGAAGAGCGGATGAGAGCGGTAAGCGCCACGCCACCGATCCCCGCCGGCTCCGCCATCCCCGGTCCACCACCGCCACCGCCGCCACCGCCAGCTGCCCGCCGCCGCCCCGCCTCGGCTGCCTGCTGCAGCTGGATCCCCGCCAGCGAGCGACCGGCCGGTGCGGGGAGGGGCGTCAGCCACTGGCCGCCAGCACCAGCGGCCGATGCCGCCGGCACGGTCGCCGTCGCCGAGGAGCGTCGGCCCGCGCCGGCCCCCACTGGCGCCGTCGCGCCCCAGCCACGTGGGGGCGCCACGTCCGCAGCCGGGGCCGCCGCCACCGCGCCCGTACCCACCAAGGCCGCCGCCGCCGCCGAGCCACCCACCGATAGGGCACCCATAACAAGCACGGGCCGCCCGCGGCCGGCACGCGGCCGCCGCCGGTCAGTGAGGGGTGAGTCACCCGCCGACGTGGCTGGCGAAGGTGTCGGGGGGGGTGGCGCCGCCGCCGCCGCCGCAGGGCTGGTGGCCAAGCGGGGGAAGGAGGCGGCCGCCGTCGCAGAGGGGGAAGCCCCCCAGGTGGGGGTGCCGCTGCTCGCCCCTGTTGCCAGCATGGGCCGTGGTGGGGTGGCAGCAGCGGCCACATCCGAGGGCAGCCCAACGCTTGCTGTCGCCGCCAGCGGTGCTCGCCATGGAGAAGGCGGCGGAGCCGGCGCCGGCGCCGCTGCAGGGGCCAGTCGGCGCCACGAAGACGCGGTAGACGCCGCGCCCTCTGGCGCCGTCCCCATCCGCGGACCGCCGCGGACGAGCGGGGATGCCACCGCGGGCAGACGTGGAAGCCTCCCCCCCGGCGCCGTCGCGCCCGTCCCTCGCGTCGTGGCCAACGCCCCCCCCACGGGATGCGGAGGAGTTGCCGTAGTGGTGAGGGTGGAAGACGCCGCCCTCCTCCGCTCAGCCATGGCCGCTGCCTCGGCCGCGTCCGCCGCGGCGCCGACTGCGGCGGCCAAGGCCAGCTCCAGCGCGGGGCGGGATGCAAGCTTCGCCGCCTCGGCGGGCGCCAGCACCGCCCCCCCCGCGGCGCGGTCAGCCAGGCGAAGCGTCGCAGCGAACTTTTTGCGCAGCGCCCGCAGGCGGCGAGCGGCGGCGTCGGCAGCGGCCAGGGCACCCAGCGACGCCGGCGGCGACCGCGACTGCATGCCGGCGGCGTCTCCCGCAGCGCCCTCTGACACACCACCGGAGGACGTGACCACCGTTGCGGCGGCCGCGGAAGCGGCAGCGACAGTGGTGGCGGCCAACGACGGCGGGAGTGTGCCTGGCGGCGGTGTCGGCCCCGCCATGAGAGGTACCAGCGGCGGCGGCGGCAGGAGTGGCGAAAGCCCCCGTGCAGACCGCATTGATGCTTCAACCGCCTCGAGAGTAGTGTCGTGGAGGCTGTCAAGAGCGGCAGCACCCCGGGTGGCCAACAGGATGTCCGCATTGGCTCCAAAAAAGGTTAGGCACGTTCGCCGCAGGCCGCTCAGGCCGAGCGTGTCGGCCATCTCAAGCAGCTCCGCGGCAGTGGAGAGGCGTAGCTCAGAGAGCACCGCCGCCTCACACAGCCGTTGAAGAGACGGGACGCCCCCGTCGTCAGCTTCCGCGTCGCTGTCACCGCCGTCAGCGACGGCAGACGGTGACGCTCCCGCCGCGGCTGCGCCGCTGCCGCTCACGTCCGGTACCCCGTCAGGAGTGGGCGTCGTGGTTGCTCGTACGACCGCGTCGAGTGTGTCGTCGTCATCACTGCTGTCCTCCTCTTCCTCATGCTCCGCGGCAGTGCCCCAGCGGCCAGCAAATCCCCCGCGGCGGGCGTGCCCCCCTCCCAGCCGCGCCGAAGAGCGGAGACCCCGGGCGATCGCCGCCCCTCCCCCCGACCCCGGCCGAGGTGCCACCACGCACAGCGCGTGGTGCCGCCCCGCGGCAACGGCCACAACCCCCCGCACCGTCGGGACGGGGTCCGCCGCCCAGCCCGGCGGCTGTCGGCGCCCCCGCTCTCCACCGGCCAGCACCGCCGTCCACGGCAGGCGGTAAACGGCACCGAGGGCATCAACAATCAGCAGCCGCTCCCCAGCGGCAGCCACCCCCACCGCAGCGCGGCCACCGGGCAGACCTGCCGCCAGCGGCACCGCTGTGTAAGCGCCGACGCCGCCGCCACCCGCGCCGCTGCCAGGCCTGCCAGGCCCAATAGCGCCCACAGGCCGCCACGCGTACACGCGGCCACTGTCCGAGACGAGCGCCACCCCCGCTGCGGCCACGGCAACGGCCACGACCACGGGCGGTGGCGACGGCCGGTGCACGTGCACGCCCGCGGGGAAGAGCGGCGCCAGGCCCAGCCGACGGGGCTTGCGGCGGCCGCCCTCGCCCCCCCAAACCATCACCCCCCCATCGGTCAACAGCGCCGCGCACGCACCGCACCCGTCGGCAGCTGTATAAACGGCGGCGGTGCGGACCTCGGCAAATGCAGGAAGCCGCCGGGGGGTGCCCACCCAGTGGACGCCCGGGTCCAGCGCCAGCGCGCCCGTCGCGTTGTCACCCCACCCCCACACCGCGCCGCGCGCGTCTGCTGCAAGTGTGAAACCATCCGCGAGCGCCACCGACACCACCGCCTCGGACCGCAGGCCCCCGGCCGTCACGGGGCGGGGAAGGAGGGAGCCGCCGCCAGCGTCCACGTCTAGCACGTCCCCGTGTCCGCGGCTGCCGCCGCTAGCATCGTCGCCCGCCGTGTCCACCCCCCCCCACACGTACAGGTCCCCATTAACGGCGACCGCGGCCGAGCGACGGCGGCACGCCGCTACGGCCACGATGCCGACCCCCCGTAGGGCCGCCACCCGCCCCGCGACCGGGCGAGTGAGAGTGTCCCCGTGACCCAGCCGGCCGCCATGACCAACGCCCACGCTCCATACACACCCCGCCGCGTCGAGCAAAAGGCTGTGCTGGTCGGCCGTTGCCACTCCCGCCACGTCCACATCCGTGTACACATCGCCGCCGTCGGCCAGGACGGCTTCGTCGCCGCCGGCACCCTCCTCGTCCAGATCATCGGCTGCCACGCACAGCAGGCGGGGCGCCAGGTCCACAGCCGCGGCACCGACGCCCAGCTGGAAGCTCCCGTTAGAGCCCCACACCCACAGCTCCCCAACGGGGCCCCCGCCAGCGGGGGCGCCCCACAGCGGGGGCGGCGGCGCCGCTGCTGCCGCCTTGGCCGCCGCCACGGCAACCGTAAAGAGGGACCCGCGGCTGCCGCCGGCAGCAACGGCCGCACGCCTGCCCGGGGGCCCCCGCGCCGCCGGGAGATCATCCCCAGGGCGGGCAAGAACGTCGAGCGGAGCGGCCCCCGCCGCGTCGCGGACGCGGAGAAGCGCACCCGCCCCCCCCGCTCCCGCACGGAGCAACACCGCCGCCGCCCGCAGGTGGCACCCATACAGCGCCACGTGCAGGGGCGTCCAGGCCGACTCGGCGTCGGGCGTCATCGCCCCGCCGCCACGGGTGGCGCCGAGGAGTACCCCCAGCGCCTCCCCGCCATCGCCCGACCCCGCGGCGGCGTGCAGGCCGCTCCCCCGCGAGCGGCTGACTGTCAGCAGCACCGCCGCCGCCGCCTCAACAGCCGCCACGCCCGATGATGAACTACTACCACTGCCGCGGCCGGCGCCGCCGTCACTCAGCGCCACCCGCAGCGCGGACGCATCGTGGGAGCGGATGGCGGCAAGAAGGCGCTTGTGCCGAGCGCGTAGCAGCTGCGCGCCCCCTCCACGGCGGGAATGGGCGGTGTGGCCGCCGCCGCCGCTGCCGCCGCCGCCACCGCCGCCGCCCCCGCCATGGCTGGCCCCGTGGCCGCCGCCGTGCCCGTGCCCGTACCCGTGGTGAACGCCCATGCGCGGTGGTGCGACGCGGAATGCCGCGCGCACGCGCGCGGCCGGGCGGGCAGGTGGGCGAGCAGGCGAGCGTGAGGAAGCGGGGCGGTGGAGAGTGGGAAGGTGAGGAGGCGACACAGATGAAACAGTGAGGAGAGGCAGGCAAGGGTCGGTACAGGGGGGGGAAGGGGGAAAGGGGGGTGACAGCTGGACCAGGAAGGGGTTGAACACCAGCTGGGGCAGGCGGCAACGGCACACACAGGTGGGGGGGGACGCACCTCGCCACCGACAGTGGGCCCACACCGACAGAGGGCCGCGATGGGGGCAGATACGCAGCAGGCGAAGGACGTCCGCTTTCGCAGCAGGATCCCGGCACCAGACCCGTTCGAGGATGGAGAGCACAAAGACGAAAAAAGCCAAGAGCTCCACGCCAAGGCGATGGTCACAGCGTCTCTGCACAGGGAGTGCCGGCCAGTTGCGTGAGGGGGATGACTCGGCCTGCGAGCACGGTGGCGTGTGGAAGGCGAGCTGGCCCACCCCCCTCTCCTGGACTTCTGATGGGGGGGAGGTGCGGTTGGCCAGCGGGGTGACGCTGTCAATGGCCCCTGGAGTTCAAGACCCAAGCAATAACGGAATTGTGAACGTGTCTGTACCCAGCAAACGGAAGTACACTATCCAGATTTTCTGGCTGCATCACGCCTATTTCCCTGAACACGGCCGCGGATCGGTCCATCAATGGTTGACGTGTACCATCCAGACCGCCGACCGGTACAGTACCGGTGGGCGTCAGGACGAGTCCTGCATCGCGCGAGTCTTCCCGGCGCTTCTACTCGCCCCCACCTCTAGTGCAGATCAAACATGACGAGGTGCAGGACCGGGGCGAGCACTCCCCTACACCACCGCTCCCTGCCGAACACCCCACCACCACAATCACCACCACCACCGCAGGAAGATATCTGACCTGAGAGCGGCTGCCAGCCTGGCCCGCATCTTTGCTAGCCGCCTCCCCCGCCCCCTGTGAGGGGGTCATATGCGAGCCTCGACGCATCCCCTCACACGCACGGCTGTGCCGCAGCACAGTCGTCTCGCGCGCGTCCCCGTGGTTTCTCGCCACGCACGCACACCAGCAATGTCCGGTATTTCTCTCCCCAGTATCTGCTTGCCTGCGTGTGGGTGGTGTGTGCGTATTGACTGCACTGGGTAGCCCGCCGCTGTGCATGTGGGCCCCACCAGCGCACCTCCCCCCCCGCGACTTGTGGGGGAAGGTACGTGGCGGCGGTGTCTGACAGTACAGGGGGAGCTCCCTTGGCGCTGCCTCCGCGTGGCGGCGGGCGCGCGCAGCCCGGACGGCCAGCGTTCTATTTCTTCTGTCGACCTCTTCCCCCCTGTCCCCCGTTGTTCCGCCGCGCTCTGCACACCCACACACCCGCCATAATCCCGAAGCGCGCGCCATTCCCCCCCCCTCCCCCCGCCCTGCACATGCGCACGTCGACGGCCGACGACGGTGGAGGCGCGAGCCGACGCACGACCACGAAACCGGCTCGTGGCTCATTCCTCCGCCCCGCTGCCCATCCCCTCCCTTCTCCCTTCCCCTCCCCCTCCGTCTTGCCCCATCTCGCTCCATGTCTGCGGCACCAACCGCCCCTCCTGGAGGGGTGACCACGCCATCTCCTCCCGCCCGTCTGGCTCTTTCCCCTCAACCGCCTTGGTGGCGGCGGCGGTGGTCGGTAGCTAACACGCGGCTGCCCCTATGTCCGTCGAGGCTGCTCACCGCTGCGGTGCTGGTGCTGGCGGCGGTCGCGGCGGCGGCCGTGGCGGCGTCGGCCGTGGTAGTCCTCCCCCGCCCCACCAGCACGCTCGTGGAGCCCATCGGTGCCCCCGCCGACTGGACGCTCCTCCTTGGCACCTTTTCCGCCCCGCAACAGAACCCGCCACGAGTCTCCCCCGGCTCTGGCACAGCAACGGGGATGGTGTGGGGGCGGGACCTGCACCTGCGGTGGTCGTTTGAGGGGCTTGCCTCCCCTGTGGACCCGTCCATGGGCATCCACGTTCACGCGTCGGCGGCGGGCACAAACAACGCGCACATCGTGGTGGACCTATTTCCGCTCACCACCCTCTCCCTTATCCGCACATCGGGGCACGGCAACGTGACGGTCACGCTGACACCCGCCGGCCTTGTCGCTGCCTCCAAAGGCCACCTCTACCTCAACGTCCATACGATGGCGTTCCCCGGGGGGGAACTGCGCGCGCAGCTGTGGCCGGTGAGCAGCGAGAAGCTGGCCGAGACGGGCAACGTCATCACAGCAACGACGGCAGCGGTGGCTGCGGCCGGCCGCCGGCGGGAGGCCGCCGGCAACGGGGGGGGGATATCTGCGGCGGTCGCCGTTGGCACTTCCGCGGCGGTGGTGGTGGGGGCGGGGGTGCTGGCTGTCGCCGCCGCGGTGCTGCGGCGGCGGCAGCAGGCCCGCCAAGAGGAGAATGGGAAGAGGGCCTCGCGGGAGGCGGCGGCCGCGGCGGCGGCTTCGGCAACGGCGGCGGCGGCAGCCACGGTGACGCCAGTGCCACCAGTCGCGGGCGCACGCCAGTACCAGGCGCGGGGAGGGGCGCCGGGGGGCGGCGGGGCGGGAAGGGCGATGCCGGGGCCCGCAGGCCAAGGGATTGGGTGGCCCAACCGCCCATTGCCGCAGCCGCCGCAGGCGACGCCGCCGCGGACCGGCGCGGCCAGGAGGGGTGGGTGGACCCAATCGATCGGGCTGCGGCGGAGCACCTCTGTGCTTTGAGATGGCCACCACGGCCGCGGAAGCCTTCCGCTGCCCCTCCCCATCGACGTGAAGCGTCTGGGACGCTTTTTCGGCGTCCTGTGTGGCAAAGCTTCAACAAAATTAATTAAGGTATATTGTGTTTAGGAAAGTGTTGTGTTTTAATTGTCTATCGGTGCCCGCAAACACACAACACCTGCCTGTGCAAACCCGCTTGTGAGATCTCGTAGAAGTGCAGCAGTGGACCGGATGACGTGGCTTCATGCTCAGCGTGGCCGTCCCGCCCACCCGTAGATGTAGGCCCGCGGCTGGCGGGGACCGCGGCGCTCGCCACCGGCCTCTTCCGCGCCTCGGCGCGGGCGGCCCGCTGGCCGGCAACAAGGCGCGCGCTCCATGGGCAAGGGGCGTGTGCGTGGCCGCTGGGCGTCCCCCAACCAGACGCTTGACACGTTGAAAAAAGGTGGGGGCAAACGTCCCCCCCTCCCCTCCCCTCACGTTCAACCACTCGCCGTGCGATGATGATCCTCCACCCGCCGACCACCTGTCACCCCGCGGTCGCGTCGCGTGAGTACACGTGGGTCAAGCGCCAGGTGTAGGTGGAGCACCCTGGAGCGGGCCCTCCCAGCACCACCGCCGCTCCCCCCCCCCGTCCACCTCCCCCGGCCAGGCTCCTCTCCGTCTCAATCATACTGTTACCACCGCCAACTTCACCAGCTGGCAGCACCCTTGTCAACCGCCCCGCACTTTGCAAGGCAGCACGCGAGTCATCGGCCCCGCCCCGCGCTTGGCAAAGAGCGGGGGGGACAACCAGGGTGTTGCCAGCTTGGCGCGCGCCCTTTCCCCGGACCCCGCCGCCCCCCTTCCCCCCCCTTCGTGGGGGGCGGCTATACCACTCAAGGTGCCACGGTGCGTTCCCCGTATGGAGTGCGCTGGCAGGCCAGCCCACGTCTCCCTTTTTGCCACCCCCTAAGCCGGCGGTCCGTCCTCTCTTCTACCCCCCCCCCCCCCCTCTTACGTGCAAGGGGGGACGTTGCATACGCACACGGGCGTCAGCACTGCCCGTGGAAGCGGTGGGGCAGGCCGGTTGTGCGGGTGCCTGTGTGTCGGAGAGGCTGCGCTGTTGGCGGGCATGCCCGCCTTGCGAGCTGAAAGCGCCAAGCAGCACGGAAGATTGTTAAGGGCGGGGTGTCTGCCGGTCGGCGGGTGGCGTTGCACGACGCAAGGGAAGGGACGGCCACGGCTGCGTCACTCGCGCTTCCCACCTCTCTCCCCCTTGCAGGTCTCCCTCCCACGCCGCGCGCTTTGCGGCCTCCGCCTCTACCCACGCACGCACCGCCACCGTCGCTGCCACCTTCACCCGCCCCCCAGCTCATCCGCCCATTTCCGAGCCATGGACGCTGCTCTCGACGCCCCGCCTGGCAGGGCGGCGCCATCGTTCCCCGCCGCTTCTCTCGCGGCGCTTCCCCCCTGGTCGCGGCAGCGACGGCGGGAGCGGCCGGGACCGACGCGGCGAGCCGCCCCGCGGCCGTCACCCATGCTCACGACCGCCTTATTCGTGCTGACCGCCCTGGCGGCGGCCGCGGTGGCATCGGCGGTCACCCCCCCCCCCCCCCCCCCCTGGTGGAGCCCCTATCGGCCCCCCCCCCGTGGACCCTCCTGCTTGGCACCTTTAGCGGCGCCGAGGAAAACCCGCCCCGCGACACGCCCGCCACTGGCAAGGCGGTCGGGATGGTGTGGGGGCGCACCCTCCATCTTCGGTGGTCGTTTGCGCGGCTGGCCACGCCCGTGGATTCCGTCGAGGGCATCCACGTGCACTCGGCCTCTGCGGGGATGAACAACCCGGCCATTGTTGTAGACCTCTTCCCCCTCACCACCCTGACACAGGGCGGCACGGCGGGGCACGGGAATGTGACCGTGGATCTGACGCCCGAGGGCCTGATCAGGGCGGCGGATGGCCGTCTGTACCTCAACGTCCACACGCGGGGGATGACCAAAGGGGAGATCCGCACTCAGCTGTGGCCGGTCAGCGGGAAAGAGCTGACCGTCACCGGTAATGTGACCGTCGCGGCAACAAAGGCGGTGGTGGCAATGGGCCGACGGATGGATGCGCAAGGCGGGGGGGGGGTGTCTGCAGCAGCGGCTGTGGGCATTGCCGCCGCGGTGGTGGTGGTGGGGGCGTTGCTGGCGGTTGCCGCGACGGGGCTGCGGCGGCGACAGGCCGCCCGGCAGGCAGAGGCGCAAAGGGGGGCGGCGGGACTTCCGGGAGGGGGCGCAGCGGCGCAGCCGGTGGCGCCGGCCGCCGCTGCCGCTGCTGCGGCTGCGGCGCTCAGGGCGCCGCTCGCACACCCGGAGGCGGCAGGCGAACCGCTGTTTGGTGCGGAGGAGGAGTTGCGGCGGGGGGGCGGCAGGTGGACCGGGTCGACGGGCGGGGGTCGCGGCGGCGGTGACGCCTCCACGGCGTACGAAGGGCGGGACGACCAGGCAACGCCGCCCGACGCGAGGGGCACACCGTCGGGGGGAGGAGAGGGCGGGGTGGTCGGGGGGTGGCAGCCGCCTGGCGTGATGCGGCGGTCCTCCTCGTCTCTCGTGTAAGGCGTCCGCTGCGGGTGGGAGGGGGCGCGATGGGAGAACCAGGTGCGGCTATGTGGGCGGTCGCGGGGGTCGGGGGGCTAGCGCGGGGGGGGGGGATGCTTGACCGGCGACGGCGGGCTGTACTGTACGGTCGGTGGTGCGCCTTGCGTTGACAGCGGCTCTTGCACGTACTGTACTGTGCTGTACAAACCGCTGTTTTTTTATAGCACCGCTGCACCGCTTGCCTGCGCGCCGGGCTGCGCAGTAAGAGGCTTGAAGGTGGGGCAGAGCAACGTCCGTTCGGGAGGGATCGGCTGCAGCTGGACGTGGCGCGCGCGCACGGCCCAGTTTGGGCACCAGGCGCGAGGTCGACGACCTCAACAGTGACGACGACGTTTCGGCAACCATTGTAAAAACGAGCGTTTGCGGCTGAGAGCGAAGACAGAGCTCGAACAGGAGGTTGTTGACAAAGTCGAGGAGCAGCGGGTGGAGCGCACTTCCCTTCTCCGAGTACAGTCCTTCTCCATTGCTGTGACATCCTTTCTCGGGCACGGTGTCTAGTAACCAATG
This sequence comes from Pyropia yezoensis, assembly GCA_009829735.1. NCBI lineage: Eukaryota > Rhodophyta > Bangiophyceae > Bangiales > Bangiaceae > Pyropia > Pyropia yezoensis. Next base: position 18,614,297 of record CM020619.1, on the reverse strand, counting down.
CAGGTCGTCCGACCTCTACGGTGCGATCAACGCATGTGTCAGCATTCGATCGATGTCACCGACCAATCAGAGGGCGAAATCAAGTTACATTCCTTGGGCTTACGGTCGCCACAAAGGGTGCCCAACAATGGAGAAAGACTGTATTGGATTCTCTTGTCACGAAGCTCGAGAAGCTGTTTTCATGTCGATTCTAACTGCGGCGCCTGATGATAGAACCACCAAGTTCATTGCCTCTGAACAATTTTGAGATAGACCCATCATTGGACTCTGGAGATGGAGATCTTTCCAGTGGTGCATGCATCGTGTCCGGAAGGCAAAACACAAGAACTTTGTCTGAGAAATTACAACTCCGCGATTCTCGGAGGGCTCTCGAAATCAGGGTTGCATGATTGCACACAACCTCTGAAGCGTTTGGATATCAGGGTCGAATTGAAATTCCGAACCCCAACCGAGTTCGGATAGACTGGAGTGAATTTAATTTCTAACTCCATGCATTCTTGCGGTTAAACCCAGCATTGTCCTGAATGCTCAGCCAAGAACTCTCAGTGCTGCGGCCGAGCTGGCCTCGCTGCCATCGCTGCACGCCTAGCGCACTATGCGACGGCGTATGCTCGGCGGACTGGACGCCCAGGACTTGAGCGCCTCCTGCCCTGTGCGCCTCCAGTTGTGGGCCGCATGCGCCTGCTGATCATAGCCATGAAGGACATCGTCTGGGCACACGTGACCCGCGTCGGTATCACGAAGCACTTTTCGTGCAACTACTGCAGGAAGGAGCTGGGCAGCAACCGCACCCACCTGAAGGAGCACATTGTGACGCACCGCTGCCCATCCGGCGAGGACATCAAGATGGTGATGCTGCAGAAGCTGGAGGACGGGCGGCTCGAGGGCGTCACCTCGGCGGCCGTCAAGCAGCGCCGGAAAACTAGGGCGCGCGACAACCTGAGCATCACTATGGACGGCGATCAGACCACGGGACTCCCCTCCTCATAAAAGACAGGTGCTGGTGCGGGCCCAAAGAGGCTTACACCAGCCCACAGCAGTCCGCTGTCACAATTGCACGTGTCGTCGACTGCGAGCAAGCGACTTTATTAAAACATTCGCGTAAATGAGCGTACTCTCCTCACGTATTTTTATTACATGATACCTGGAAAGATTACAGTCAGAACCGCCACAAAATAGCGTACCGAAAGCGTACTGTCACAACCACCGCAAATAGCGTACCGAATGCGTACTGTCTGTCAAATGGGTTTGACCTAAGGCTCCCAGAGACTTCCTCAGTGCCGTCAAAGCACCAATTGAAGTCAATGCGGCTGATTTCCGTCAAATAAACGATGGCTCTTACGCAATGGCCGTCACGATTCGCCCGACAAGGTTTCTGGCAAAAGTACGTTCAAAAGTACGATTGATCATGAAGCTTTGGCGTACATTTTGTCCGCCAGAGTGCTCGCATGCGTACAAGACACATTCGGAGACTTTACAGAGCGTTTGCGTAGTACTGCGAGTTAAAACGCGCGAAATACGCTTGCGTTGCGTTCGCTGAACAAGCGCTGATTTAAATCACCTTGAATTCAATTACTTCAGTCATAAAAACCGAGGGCGTTCTGACTCCAACCAGGGGAGCCAGATGTATCAACTCGAAACAAGCGTTTCACGCGCGTAGTTCTTGTTGGCGTTCCACGCGAACGCTCCGAAGAGTCTCCGATTTTGCCCGGTACGAATACGCGTTTCTTAGTCTTTGAGAGCATTCGTTTTCACAATGTTTCCAGAAAGTACGCTCGCTGCACTCAATTTTCGGCCTCATTGACGATACGCTTGCTACATGTCACAGAATAGAAGTACGGGAGCAAAGTGCGCTCTTTCTGGGAGTTTTACATTTTCGCTTGCTCGCAGTCGACGACACTCTGGCAAGCGTTCGCTGCGCTGCAAGCTCGCTCAATACTCGTACGCGAGACCAAACGTAGCACGCTTGACGACCCTTGATGTACATCTTGTGCCAACTGCCCGGAAATGCAATGAATTTCCTCCATCTTTCAGGTCATTGAGTCTTTCATTTTCTTGAGTCCGTAGTGTCCCGTCGAGGCGGTCTCGCGCTGCCTTCTTTCGCATTCCCGCCCGCGCCTCCGCGAGTGGCTTGCAGCGGATATGTTGATTGGGCAGGTCAACAGGGGTGACCAGCATTCGGGTGTGGATACTAAAGACAAGCAAAGTGGGTGCCATCAGCCCACGAGGACCAGCCGTCTGGTTCATAGCCTAGACTGTCATGGAGAGCGCCAGCTGGACTGCCACGCTGCGATGGTCTTGTCGGACTCGTTAGACGAAAAGCCGCAAGTACGCACGGTAGCGCTGCCCCGCTCCAAGGGCGTTGTGACTCGCCCCGCCCGACGAACGCATCTTGATGCCAGAACTGCTGGGCAAGGCCTGGAAGCTAGCGGACCGGAGCTAAGACCCCGACTCCATGTGGAGCTCCTCCGGGTGTTCACAGGTTGTATGACCCAGACCTGCTTGGAGGCTTCGCACACCTCCGCCGCCGACTGCCCGTTGAGAATCGTAGCCGCACAGAAGAGAGTGTCGCCGTCTACGGCATGCAGCACCGCCTCCTGCTCCAAGAACATGAACTCAATGTTGACCAGACGGTTGAACCAAGTGTCCTCCCGCAGCGCCATGCGTCACCGACTTCGTTCTCTTGGAAGTCGTTGGCACTCGTCACACGTGGAGGCGACATCGTTCAGCTGCTTCTGGATCTCCGGCACCACGTTGGCCACGTCAGCACGTATTATAACAGTCATGCGGTCTGATGATTGTGCTCCTCCTCAAGGAGGAGGTCCTGCACCTGTGGAAAACATTAAATGTGACGGCAGGCACCGGCGAAGCTTCCAGTGGCGCCCCACAGACCAACCCTGGTGGTGAATCGGCCGCTCAGCGGGAGCGCCAGAGTATGTCCCGTTTGGATCTGCCTCCCGGTGGAGTGCCAAGCGCCGGTGAGGCTCCCGGCCTGGCACAAGCTACCTCGCGCGCGACTCCTTACGGGGAGGCAGCCCGCGGCTTCGATGAACGCTCTACCTTTTCCTTCCGTGAGTAGGGGGCCTGGGCCTTACTTACGGGTGGGGGTACCTTTGCACCGCGCACCCAGGACCACATGGCTACGAATAATTATAGAGGCGCCCCTTTGGGGGGCGTACCCGGTGTGGGGGGGTGGTCCTCCACGGCTATGGGGACTGCTCCTCTGGCGGCTCTCCGCCAGATGTTGGATGACGTGGCCTCCACAGTGTCTGCTCGACTCGAAAAGGTCGAGGGTTCAATCTCTCGATCTGGTCGGCGGACTCGCCGCCGACCCCACGGTTATTTGCGGACTTCTTCCTCTTCAGAAGGGAGTGATGTGGACCCTGAGAGGCGTGGGGCGAGGCGCATAAGCGCTTCGACCCACTGCCGGGTGGCCCGTGTGCTATCCCCCGGACGTAATGAGGAACCGGAGCGGGTTATCCCGCTCGAGTTAATACCCGACGATGATACCTGTACAGGAATCCTGGACTGCGAGTCTTATACACTCGCCAACAGGAGCGTACGCTATGATGAAGAGATGAGCTGACGGCTTACGCTGGAAGCGCAAAGAGATGTCCCTCACGTTCGGGCGTGACGCCCTTCGGGACGGGACGCCCCCTCTAGCGGTGTTCGAATTCCTAAATCGCTTCCGTAAGGCTAGCGATGACAACGACCTCTCAGAAGGTCGGGCTATTACCTCCTTACTGAGTTTACCAAAGGGGAACTCAAGAAGAAGCTCCTCTCCCTTCTCCCCCCTAAGGAGGGGCGACGGGCGGGAGAGGTCACTTCGTACCTGGAGCTGGTTAACTGGCTCCTCCGCAGATAAGCGGACGAAGAAACAATATCATCTCAAGTGGCAGCGTTTTATAACGTTGCCCAAGAGGAGGGTGAAATCGAGACCGCCTTTTCACCGGCGCATCCACGACGCAAGTGCGTTCTGCGGGTATATACATTCTGCGAGCCATCTTAAAGGCCAATTTAAGCAAAGGGTCTGATGGGAGGTACGGACTGATGTCCGTGAATTTAATACACCGGACACGCCCATAGAGGCGTTGGTACGGTATGCTCAACGCAAAGGCGACACATGTCGCCGGCGCAATGAGGAGCTGCGGGCCCAATGGTCCGCAGACACAGCGGAGCGTCGGGCTCGGCGCAATGCCACTCAAGGCATTGCAGCGGGGGCTGCTACTAGCATCGGCGGTCCCTCCGTGCCTTCGTTGTACGGGGGTAAGGCCAAATTCGGCTCTGGGGTGAAGACCCCGGCTCATAAGCTGGGGAGGGTGCATTTAAATCGCTACCCTTGCTTGGCTTGTAATAGCCATGAGCATTTTACGCGCCACTCTCCCGACCATAGTGTCGAGACGCGGGCCAAATTTGTGAAAGCCCGTAAGAAGCGTGCACGGGTTGAGGGCCGTACCCCGCGGGGTACGGCGGGGACAGCGCAGCCCGAAGCGGTTGTCGCTGAGGGGGGGCCTTCTGGCGCCCCCGAAAAAAGGCCTGGCCCCCAGGGGAATACCGAAGAGTCAGAGGACTCTCCATCAGAGAATACCCGTTCCTCACAATAAAGATTAAGGGGGAGGCCTGATGAGTATAATTTCTCCCCAGGGGAAGAGGATGTCGTGCTAAAACGCATCTTACCCCGTCCTCTTGGGGTTAAGCGTAAGATGATCCGCCTTCGAGGGAACGATGAAGCCAAACAAGCAGCCCGGATGGTGGCATTAGCCTCACCACCGACGGCCTATCGACTAGCCGTACGGCTGTTTATTACTAAGGAATATGAATGTGCGACGAGGGCCATCCTCGATACCGGGAGTGGCCCATCGCTCGTCCGAAAGCAGGCAGTATCTCGGGGGTTCCCTATGGAACCCATGGGAGACCTGTACACCTTAAGGTTTTATGATGTCAACGCGGGCCTGGCCCTGATGGCTTCCGATAGTAGGTAGCATCACTCTGGGGGTCTGTGTGGTACAACAAGTCTCATATATATCCTTTGGCGTGGTTCCGAATATGTGCGTCCCTGATATTCAGGGGAACACATTTGTGGACCACGAAAGTAAGAGTATTAACTCGGGCGACCAGACGGTCACCTTCTTATCGCGGGAGATCGTCCTCATCTTGCGGGGGGTTCAGAAGAGCCCCCGCTGCGAACCGAACAGGGAGGCGGTGTGTGTGTGTCCCCGTTGGGGGAACGCCCGCCTGGTCCTGACCCACAAGACGCTTATGCGTCCGGGCACAATAGCGCACGTCCAAATGCGAGGAAACTTCCAAGGCCACGGGTATATCCGAGACAAGAGCCCATTGCACTCCATTCATGGAGCAAAACTGGCCGAGGGGCCTGGCACGCCTAATCCTGGCGAGCCTACAAGGTCCAGGTTATGAATCCGACCAAGCGGGCGGTGCGTTTACGTGCCGGCATGGCCATAGGGCAAATTACTGTGCTTGATGGCGTCAGCCAGGAGGCTACCGCCGAGGAGCTGAAGGATCCAGTGCCGAAGCCGGCTCCCAACTAATCCCCTCTTACCACAGGCATAGACCTGGGGACGGTGCCCGAAGGCCTACAAGCTAACCTCACGACGCTGTTAGAGAGATATGAATCTCTCTGGCAGATATAATTCTCTCTGGGATGGTACCGTCGGGACTATCAAGAAGACGGTACACCATATCCGGCTGAAGCCAGGAGCGGTCCCCGTCCGACAGCATCCCTGTAAATCTTGTCCTAGGAACTGTCTAGTGGAAGAGGAGCAATTCCGATTAATGGACTCGCTCGGGGTCATAGAACCTTCCCACTGGACGTTATTGTCTTTTCCAAGTCGGCCGAGGATCACTTAGAGCACCTTGAGACGGTGCTCTTCCTCCTCAAGGCCCACGGGACTTCCCTCGAGTCCAATAAGTGCCACCTCTTTCAAGAGGAGGTCGACTACCTCGGCCATGCCGTAAGACCTGGCCGCGTTCTCGTTAACGAGAAAAATACGAGAGCGCTACGAGGCTTGCAATACCCTCGTACACAAACCGGGATGCAAAGTCTTCTGGGGATGTGCGGCGTCTATCAGCGCTTCGTACGGGACTTCGCTAATGTAGCGAGGCCCCTGACGTCGCTGACAAGCACCAAGCCGCCGTCGAATGTAACTCCACCCACAGAGGTGGAGAGGAACGCCTTCGAGACGCTACGGGGATTGCTTCTGTGACCCCCCGTGCTAGCGATACCTCGGATGGGCAGCCACCCTGTAGTGGTCGTGGACGAGAACTGTGAACTGCTCGGCTGTTGTTTATGACAACAGCAACCCGACGCGGAATAGCTCCCTGTAGGGTATTACTACCGGCCGTTGAAGCCGGCCGAGAGAAATTGCCTCGTCACCGAGATTGAAGCGCTCGGTGTCGCATGTGCCGTGACCCACCTACTATCCTACCTTAAAGGGGAAATTTTGTAATAAGGTGTGATCACCGTGCCCTTCTATTGCTTCTGGCTACGAACAGCCCAAACATACGGATTAAACGTTGGCGCCTTCGGCTGCCTGAATTTACCAACAAACCCCGATACAAACCGGAGGCCGACCATAATGTGGCCGACACTTTGTCACGCTTGCCCATGGACGAGCCGGATAAAGCTCCTATAGATGAAGACCTTCCAGTCCTCGCCACGGTGACCAGCTTTTCTTAGGCTTTAGCCGGGCGGAGCGAGAAGCATCACCCTTTGGGGCCCATCACGGTAAAGGAGCATATGAAAGCTCAGGCCGAGGACCCCTTCTGACTGGAACGGCGGAAGGAATGGGAGTCGGTACCTTTCTTTTACCCAAAATGGGCCAGGAAGGCTTTATTGTTCGAAAATGAAGAAGGAGTACATTGCAGGGGGTCCTTCGTCCTGGACACCGCTCAGATGGTGATCCTTACATCGCCATGGGAACGTTTTACGACGTAAGAACACGAATTATCACTGGCGGCCCATCCTGGGGCTCGCCGGATGTACGCCACGCTGAGGCGTGGGGTAGCTGGCCCTCCATGATCGTAGACGTGTATAAACATGTCTCCCAGTGCACAGAATGCGCTAAAAATAGGCTGGATGAGCGCAGGAATACGTCTACGCTCAAGCTATCCCTAGCCAACGAGCCCTTCGCCAGCCTGGCGATGGATGTTCGCGGGCCCCTACCCGCTTCTGAAAACGGTAACAGGCTTATACTTGTTATGGTGGACCGTTTTAGTAAGCTCACCCTGGCGGTCCCCATGAAGGAGATTACCGCGGTGGAAGTGGCTTCGGCGTTTATTGACGTCTGGGTGGCGTCTTACGGCATACCCGACTCAACGCTGACCGATAACGGTCCGCAGCTTGCTTTCGTCTTGTTCCAGGGGGTCTCAGGGCTCTTAAGAATTGAGGCGAAGTATACGACACCTTACCACCCCCAAAAGAATGGGCAGGTGGAGCAATACAATAGCACTATCATGAGGCAGCTCCTGATTTATACCGCGGAGCACCCGAAGGACTGGGACCACTATGTATCATTCCTCACTACGGCCTATAATACCCATGTGCATTCTAGCACTAGCCAGGCCCCTTCCAGGTCTGTGCGCCCAAGGCGGCCACAGACGATGCGGGTCGAGCGCCTCCCCAAGCTTTGTCCCCTTAAGTAGAAGGAGGACTTGGAGAAGGCCAGTACAAGGACTCCCAGACCACAGCCTTACGGTTTGTGGAAGACTCGAAGGGCACAATTCCCCAGGTGCGCAAGCACCAGGCCGAGGCGCAGGATTCGTACAAGAAAGCCTTTGACGCCACGCCTAAAATTCGGGTTACCCCGAGTGGTATCATCCTTTATTCAACGGCACTAAGAGGAAGGATGAAAGCTCGGGCTTCAATGGAAGCTATCCTTACACTTCCTCACCCAGAACCGCAAGCATTGCCCCTCGGGGTCAACTACTAGGAGAGAAACGGAGCGCCCCGTCTCAAGCCGGGGAGTATATCCCCCAATTCTCTCGGAAGTGGGGGGAAGGAGGGGGGCTGGTTCCATACCCGGGGGGGCGGTACGGGCTTGCCCGTGCCTCCCCTTCACGATCGGCGACCGAAGAGCAACCCCCCGATGAAGAGAGTGCCCAACCCTAACCAGGTCCCGCGGCCTCTCCATAAGGAGTGGCCGGTGACAGTGCCTGGCTTCGAGGCGGCATCTGGGCCCACAGTTCCTGGGTATGGAGGGCCTGCATGTCCGCCAGGGCCCGCGTCTCAGAAGTCGCGGCCCCCAACTCACAACGCATACGCGTCGTGAGACTCTCCGGCGACGGGTCCGCTGAAGCGGCCTGACGCTGGAGATGGAAGCGCCCGCCAACACCCCAGCCATTTCTTTGGCCAAGCTTGTATAGGCTCGGAATACAGCCATAGCCAATACTGGCTGGGTGACGAATGAAAACTCTGCCGGGAGGTCCTCCCCAAAGGAGGTCCTCATGCCAAAGAGGAGTAGGGGGGACATTTTGCCCCCCACCTCCAGACGAAGTTCGGGGTTCCACCGAACAAGTGGAACCCTTTGGGGGGCAACCAGATGGCTGCCCCCATAACCCACCTCATGGCCAGCATGGCCATGATCTGGAGGCGCCCGGGCTGTAACCCCGCCTCGGCCTCTCCAGTCCAAGGCCGTCGCGGGGTGTCCGGCGGCGGCACCCGCACCAGCGCGGGGAGCGTCAGCTCCCGGTGGTCGGGGTGGGTCACAAAGGATCCGGTCGGATTCTCAATCGGAGGAGCCCCCTCCCGTACGGGAGGGACGCTCCCCGGGAGGAGCAACTTCCCCAACTCGAAGAAGAGCCCTGGCCCCTCCCGGCACATCTTCACCTCGTGGTTCGGCACACGACTAGAGGCGTGGACACCCTCACCGTAAGCGAGGGTCGAGATGTCGAGCCCCTCCACAAGGAGGAGCCTCTGATCCCCAGGAGACCAGGACGAGCCCTCGGCGGCCACGCTGATCACGGAGGCGCTTGGCTGGTACAAGCAATCTCACCCGGCGAAGGAGCTGAAAGGCCTCATCAAGGATGCCCGCCTCGTCGCAGTTCTCCTCTCTAAAGAGGAGGGAAGTGATCAACGCCGAGAGAGCCTGCTTAAGGAGCTCGTCCAAGAGCCACAAGTGGCCATGAAACGTAATGGCAGACAAAAAGATGTCCGCCACCTCCACCAACCAGGAGGTGAAGGCCATAGCGCTTTTCAGCCCTCCTAAAGGGGGGCGGATAAGGAGACTTCCTCGTAGGAGCAAGAATGATGGAAGACGGCAGGCCATCCTCTGCGGAAACTCCAACGAGGACAACCACGAGGGCACAGCCGGGTAGAGGCTCCCCCTCGTCAATGTGGGGACCTGATGATAAGCCTTTTGCTCCCCACCGATGAGGAGTCCAGGAAACTGTAGCATCCTGTGAGGCACCACGCACACCCGGGCAGCGCTCAGCGTACTGGTGAACGGTGTCAGATGCCCGCGCAAGCCAATGAGGCTGCGGGGCGCGGGGAAGGTGACGGGCGGAGTGACGGTGATGGGGGTGAGGAAGAAGATGGGCGTGACGTCGGTGAGGGTCGAGGGGGTCGAGGGGTTCGAGGGTAAAGGAGCTCGTTGTCTGTGTTTTTTGTTCCCCCCGAGGTCTCCTCGGGTGGCGCCCGCACTCACGCATTATGTACCCCCGGGGGGGCCCCCAGGGTGCCCCAAAGCATGCGATTGCCCGTGCCGCCGGAGGGGCGGCACCAATGGGCTCAAAAAACTGCATAGGCTCTCAGAACAAGTCAAGGTGGGTGTGCGCGCCCCAAGGCGCTCGTAGCGCCGCGCGGCTGGCCTCACACGCCGGTCGGCCGGAAAGGCCGCAGAGGCGTGTAAGCCAGACGCCAGTCTTCGGGTTGAAACTCTCCCGTGGGTCAGCAAATCTTGCCGTTCCCATTGGCTCGTGGGGAGATTGTTTCGGCTGGCCGATGAGTCAGAGATGTGCCTTGTCTTGTGGTCCGTTAGTCCTCTGATCCACGGAGAGAAAAAAACCGTCCGGGGATGAGTCGGGCTACTAACGGGTAGCCGATCCACGGCTCTCGTGCTGACCGCCCGCGACCCGTAGAATTTCGGCCGGACACCGCGGCATCTCCAGATTACCAGGGAGTTGATGCGTCTTGGAAGGAGTTGGCTGAGAAGGACAGGGAAGAAGAAGCCCCAGTCCTTATTTCCGAAGCTAGAGTCTTGGGGATTTAGGGGGCATATCCTTACACATCCCTGGCCCTGACTTGGCGCCGACCCGGGATGGCGACCAGGGGACACCAGGTGCCAGGACACGCCCGCTGTGTGGGGATGGTGGGCGGCCGTGGCCCCTGCCCGGCACTGGGATGCGGTGGACTACGCTACCCACACGTGAGAGAGGGACTTCTGACGGGTTCTTACATATTTTTGAGGGACTTGATTTGAGAGAATCTGAGTGTGAGATTAGTGAGTGGGAATAGAATTAGTAGTGATTGTGGCGCCCGACCTGACGAGGATAGACTCGGGTCGGGGCCACTCGGGGTTAGGGGGGGGGGGGCTACCTGGCCAACGTGCCGAGGCTCCCCCAGATGCACGTTCAGGGGGACAGCGCGGCGCCCTTGGCCCGCGCTCTCAGGGAACAAGACAACTGCGTGTTTACTTTCCTCTTCCCCGTGTGCACTACCGTGCGTCTATGTTGGGTCTGCCAGCAGGCACGTGAGGCAACAGGCGTACCACTCTCGTAGTTCCCCTTTCTGTGTTACCTGTCCCTTTCCTCCGAGGGATATCGGCACGTGTCTGAGAGGATCGAGTTTTATACCACATATTTGGTGGAGCAGCAGGGGATCGGAGTGTTTGAGAAGTGACATTTGGGAGCAGCGGTTGGGCTGTTCCTGTTCTGTCCTTTTCTGTGGTCTGGGAATTATTTGCACCCGTTCACGGAAATCCCATTCCTGGCTCGCCAACCCCTCTCTTGTGATCTGGCGATCTTTGGACACGCAGGAAACTGGACCTTGGCTGTCAAGAGACCAACGTGGCTACCCTCCCTGGCACGACGGTGCCCGAAGGGGTAGACTCCGCGTCCCTTGACGCATCCCTGGTCACCGCTGGGGACGGTGTCCAACCCGGCGTTGTCCCTGCCGGCGAAGCAGACCTGGGGGTAACATTCGGTAGCGGGCTGGAGTCTACAGGCGGACAAGTACCTCCTGCTCCTGATCCTCCGGCTGTCCGTCCTGTGGGAGCCACCCCGGGGTCAACGGCGTTTGAGTCCGCTTGAAGCAGACGACCCCTTCCTGCCGGTTCTACTCCTGAACTCCCAGGGATACCCCCTGGCGTCTATACTCCTGGACCTACGCATGGCAGCTGGGTGTATACACCTCTTCCTGTGGGCGCTAGCAGTGCCAGAGGCACCGCTGTGACTGGTTCTACAGGTCCCCCTTAGACCTCGACTCCTGGGACCGGTCAAGCTCTTCCTCCCCTGGCGACCTATCGGGCGGGAAGCTCCAAGACCCGTAACCGGAGCAGCCGGAGGCGGCGGCGTCGTCGCCGTCACTCTAGCACCAGCGAGACCAGTTCTTCCAGCTCTAAGGAGGAATACGACTGGGACGCGACCCCTGGTCCCACTCGGCGCAGGCTGGTCGAGTTCGACTGTCCTGCCCATCAAGTGGGGGACGCCTCCCTGAACAAGGTCACGCATTGGGCCAACTACCGGCTGGAGAACCAAGACCAAGGTTCCCCCGAGGGATATTGACACGTGTCTGAGAGGATCGAGTTTTATGCCACAGTGCCCCCTGGTCGCCATCTCGGGTCGGCGCCAAGTCAGGGCCTGGGATGCTACAGCGTTCGCAACATCTGTGACGATTCTATCTTCAGACGCCCTAACTGTGTCATGGACTATTTCTAGCATTGAACTGTGAGCGCCTTCGGCTACGATGAGCCAAAGGCATTGGGAGAGTCCTGAAAACTGCTCTCTGCAAAGGAACAGACAGTGTACTGTACTGTCTTATTGAAAGAACTGGCGTGCCGCGTTGATGTGTCATTGGTCTGTGAATGCCTAAATACCGCTTAGCGCTTCACATTATGATGGTCATGAGATGACTCTCAGGTCTCCCGCAAACGCTTCACTTGCTGCCATTGCCTGCGATATTGCTTTGGTCTGCCATACAGATTGACACTGATCTGGTCTGCCGCGCAGATTGGCTGGGCAAGGAGCAACGGAGGCAGTGGAGGGGCATCGCTCGAAAGCAATTCTAGTCGCGGTAGCGAACCGTGGGGGAGCGCTGTGCTGCCCAGGTCAAGCCTCCTGGGGGAACCTACCTGCAACGCTGGCGCCCGTCGCGCCCCCCAGTCACCTGCTAGCGAGGAAGCGACAGCGTCCGGTGCGCCGCCGCGGCCATGACCACGACCTATTCAACCCTCCCTGGGCTCGTGGCAGCCACGCGCACTCGTGACGGAGCCGTGGCGCGCAGTCGTTGCAAGAGCTGCCAAGGTGGAGGCACAAGAGGGTCATGTATCCCCGTGCAGATGGACCCCAACCATACTGGCGGCGAGTGGATAGAGGAGGCGCGGGTACTGGTAATGGAGCTGTCGATGGACTTTACCGCAATCAAGAACCGCAAGGTCTGTGCGAGTCTCCAACTGTCCATTGTGAACTCCGCAGCTCGGATCGCCGGTCGATTGCGGCTCAAGCGCGGACCGGGTCGTACTAAGCATTTTTTGTGATCAAGTGGAATTTGGAGTACACTTAGACATACATGGAGGAGGGGGCTCACACTCCCACGGGTGCTAATGCGCAGCAGCTGTCCATGAGGACGGAGAGCACGCACGATTGGCAGGTGCAGTCATGGCGTATGACGCGACAGCAGATGCAGGACGCTGTCCGCATGGCGACGGGTGTGCTGGGACGCGCAGACAAAACGATGAGATCGCCCGACACCACCCTTGTCAGGCCGCGTGTCCTGCCACCTCTACACGACGTCGAGTGCATCAGCCAACATACGAACTGCACGAAGACCCTGTCAAGCACGGCAGTCAGAGTTGGCTGTGCTCTGGACGTCAGCTCGGCTTGGGGCCGTGCTTTCCAAATGAATAAGCACTGTTTTGTACGTGATCAGGCACCTCCAGGGCTACGCCCACGGGCACTCAGGCACCCCCCCACGGCACTCCCAGCGGCACCCAGGGCCCCTTCCCTCGGCCTTCCGAGGGACACCCTCGGTGCTCACCCACAGCCCTCGTCGGGGCACCCTCCAAGGCATGATCGCCCTCACCATGAGCAAGAGGCGAACTAGGCGAGGAAGACAAAGACGAAGAGAAGAATACAACGACAAAGAGGAGAACACACATGCGAAGCCAGAGTCACTGACACATAGAGAAATTGTCAAACATAGACAGAACATAAAGAGGCACGGAGACCAAGAAGATCGCGTTGAATCGAAGGAGACAGTACAGAGTCAACGAGAGAGACAGCGACATATGAAAAAAGAGCGGATCTAGATAGAAGCACACGGAGCCAATCAAAATGACATGAAGGGAAAGAGAACGACACATTGCCAAAGAAGTCTGGCGTCAAACGCACGCTGCATGACTAGTCCACAAAAGTCAAGATGCGAAGTATTCCCCCAGACCGACAAAACCGCGGTACCCCCCGCGAACCCACGAAAGAGATGCGCACCACGACGGCAGGCACCAGCGCGCCCACGAAGAATAGTACGAGAAGTGCAAGGGGGCAAGCTGAAAAGACTCTGAGGAGTGGGAGGAGGAAGAGGTGTTGCGGAGTACAACACGAAGGAGGAGAAGAAATGGGGGGGGGGGTTGGGCAGGGGGATTCCAACAAAGGAGACGGGGGTGCAGGAACGAGCTCATGGGCAGCTGCGCGGCTGCCAGAGCCTGGGAGGACCCTGTCGAGACTTTTCTCTCGTGCGTGTCCACACGCGAGTCGCACAGAGGGGGCAAGAATAAAAGACGGACGGTGCTATCCGAGCTGAACTCCTCTTGGGTGAGCATTGCCCAAGCTGGGCGGTAAGAGGCGTGCCCCCTTAGCACGCCCGTCACAGCTGCGCGGGGGGTGGCCGGGGAAGGCTAAGGGATAGACGAGTCGGGGCAGAGGACAGAAATGGTGTGCACGATCTAGTGTGGCCAAGGGGCGGGGCACGTGCGCGGGACCTCGGCATACGTTGGGGGTGAGGCCTGAGGAGCGGAATTGATAGCTCATTGGGCGACCGTGCCGTGCAGAGGCGTGCGCCGTGGGAGCCTGCGGAGATGAAGTGCCCACGTAAAAAAAATAACAGACGCGTTTCACAGGTGGCCGGGGGCGGTGTGAGACGTGCGAACGTCCCGAAGTAGTTGCGCGCTCCTATTGGCTACGCGCTCGAGAGGCGTGAACCCAGGTTTGGATGCATGGGGCTGGCTCGGGAGGGGCCACCCCGCCACGTTGTGCGGTGGAGATGTGCTCTGCGAGACCGTGGAGTACCCTGGGTCGTCTAGACGGGGCCGCCTCTGGAGGGGGTGGAGGACGGTGCATTCTCGGGCAGTTCAGCTGAAGGCCGATTCGCCAAGCGGGCTCGAATCGCACGGGGTGCGGAAGGGTGAGCGGCCTGCTCCAAGTTGGGAGTGGGCACGCCCTGGGCAGGCGCGTAATGAGCGCAAGGTGGAAGGCCGGGACGAACGGAGGGAGCCTTCTCGTTTCTCTTACTGTCCCTGCCTGTAGATGTGTGACCGGTGGTGCGTGGCGGGACGGGAAAACTGCTGGGGGCGTGGAGGGACTCTACCATGAGCCGCACTTAACGCCTGCTATCAGCCGAGCTGGAAATCCAGCAGGGTATGGAACCCTCAGAGTCATCCGATCCTGGAGCGAGAGAGCCCGGGGCGAAAAGTGAGCCCGGCGGCTTGTAGCCCACGTTCCGACCGACCGAGCAACTGCCGGAAAAAAGCGGTCCTTAGCTTGAGTTGCGCAGCACCAGAATCGCTCTGGTAGTAAAGCTGAGCACAAAAGTATTGCGCGGTACGCGCGAGTCCACGCCAGTTGGGGCACCGCCACGAGGGCGCCACCTCGTGCTTCTGCCTACAAGCCGCGCGTGCGTGCGCCGTAAGCTGCCAAAGACGTCGGCTGGGGGGGGAGCTTGTAGAGGCGTTCCCCCCCCCAACGCCCGGGGCCCCGTGCGGTAGCGGCCGTGCGCGTCATCTGGGGGTGCGTCCTAGTGGGGGGTGCAGATAGGGGTGCTTTATCAAAGCCGTCGTCACGGCCGAGTTCCGGGACAGCAGCGCGGTATGCACGTGTGAGAGAGCTGCGGGGATAGGTAGCAGATAAGACATCGCTCGTCTGCTGGTAAACAGAAAAAAAAAAGAGCAGTGCCGGCTCGCAAGCACCCCACCGCACCGAACCCACCTCGCCTGCACGCCCAACGTCTGCCCCACGCACTCACCCCAACTTGTTCTGATCAGCGGACGCTGCGCATGCGTGTATGTAAAGTGGGCGTTGTATTCGAGGGCGCGCCGCGTGAGAGGTATGAACGTGGCGCGCGGAAGTCATCCACAATCGTTTCACGCGGAAGTCATCCACAATCGATTTTGAGAAGGCTGCGACAGGTGACAATCCTGACCGAAGATGATCACAAATTAATCTGACTCTGTGACCAGTTGGACGGGCGCGTGCCTACACTCAATCAGTTTGTCTCGCACGCCCCAGGTTCGATGACAACTCGAAAGCGCCTATCAACCGACTACTAAAATATATCTGTACGCATGCGGGACAAAATCAAAGCTCGACGCCTCAGGTGGCCAGAAATAGGGTTGAGACGGCCGCCCGGGGCGTGCTCTAAAGAAAACACCGGGCGCGCACTAAGGCGTGTTCTACGGGCGTGTCATGCCCGCACGCCCAGACAGTCGGGGCGTGCTTGGCGGCATGTTCAATCACTTAGCAACTACTTATACGAAAAGAGAGACTGAGTCGTGCATATCGACACGCAATTGCAACAGACAGAAACTGTAATGAGGTGGGGTCCTCCAACACCGGGTCAGGACTTCCGCCGGCACCTGCCTGGCTGCCGCCGCTGCGGGTGCCCCTATGAGCGGCGCCTGCGCGCCGGACACGCGGCGTCACAGTGGACCCCACGTCAGCTTAAGAACTGTTGACGGGAATGGCAGCGAGGGCGCCGCGGGATGCGCGGGAGGTGCGGGGGAAGGGGAGTGCCCCCCTTTTGCAGGGGGCGGCGCCACCCCGGGCTGTGCCAGCCGGCGTCGCCAACAAGCACGCAATGGACTGCGTGCCAGACACGTCTGAAGGCTCACGCGGGGGCAACGGCCTGTGCGCCCACTTTGACCGCCCTGGCTTGGTGGGGCATACACAGAACCAGCCGGGGTGACGACGGGGCGGTGCCGTGAGGACGAATCACAGGAAAGCACCCCAACGACGGTGGTCCTGGACCGCAGAATGCATCTCCAGTGTCCCACAGCGTCCTTCGGGTCTACGCGCATGCCTGCCATGCAACAGCGGTGCGCACTTGTGCTGGCACGTTCCGAACACTCTATGAGGGTGGCGTGTTGGGAGGCTGCGGGCACGGGCGCCCTCGTGCTCGTGCCCGGGGTGCGCCGCGCAGCGCGCGGCCGCGCGTTCGCGTGTGAGCCACACCCCCCCGCTTCCCCTCTCCCTCGTCCGCAATCCCCCTCCTGATGTGCCGCTCCGACGTGTGCCCCTTGCAAGGCAACGCATCGGACTGTTCTGCCGGCGGTGTTCTGACGCTCGGGAACAGTGCTGGGGGAGGGCGTGGCGGGCGGGGCTACAGGGCCAGGGGCGCAACAGGGAAGGGGGTCTGAACGTTCAAGCTCTGATCCGAAAAAGCTTCGCTATCAGGCCCCCTCGCGCTTGGCTGGGGGCTACATTGATTTTTGATTAAATCATCGAATACGCTTGCTGGATCCTTTCACCTTCCAATGGAAGCGACACTCATGTCTAAGTACGTATATGCACCTTTGCAGGGAGGTTTGTTGGAGAAAGTGTTGACTACTCCGGTTCTTGGCATTAGCGCCCAGTACGTTAAAAGTCTAAATAGCTCGTCCGGCTTTGAGAGCCAGTCCACAGGCTCTCGCTGGGCCGCTTACGATGACGTGGCATCCCTCAGCGCGTGGCCGTCCCGCCCTATGGTACATACATACTGTAGGTCCGCGGCTGGCCGAGACCGCGGCGCTCGCCACCAGCCTCTGCCCTGCCTCGGCGCGGGCGTTCCGCTGGCCGGCAACAAGGCGCGTGGCCGCTGGGCGAGACCCGCAACCACAGGGGCAAACGTCGCCCCTCTCCCCTCCCAGCGCCTCCACTCGCCGCGCGATGATGATCCTCCACGCACCGACCACCTGTCACCCTGAGGTTGTGTTGCGCGAGTATGGTGCACGTGGGTCGCGGCCCGGGTGTAGGATGAACACCCTGGAGCGGGCCCTTCCAGCACCTCCGCCACTCCCACCCCCCCCACCTCCCCTCCCCAGACTCCTCTCCATCTCCTCCTACCACCTTCACACGCACCCGTCGCCAACTTACGAAGGTGGCAGCACCCTTGTCATCCGCACCGCACTTTGCACGGCAGCACGCGATTCACCGGCCCCACCCCGTGCTTGGCCGAGAGCGGAGCAGACGATCAGGGTGCTGCCCGCTTAGCGCGCACCCCTTTCGGTTGACACCGCCTCTCCCCCCGGGGGGGGGGGGGGGGGCCTTCGTGGGTGGCGGCCCTACCATCCAAAGCGCTTCGGTGCGCTTGTCGTACTGAGTGCGTTGGCAGTTCAGCCCACGTCTCCTTTTTGCTACCCCCATGCCGGCGGCGGGCCGTCCTCCCTTCTGCTCTTCCCCCCCCTCGTAGGTGCAAGGAGATACGTTGCATACGCACACGGGCGACAGCACGGACCGCGGACGGGGTGAGGCAAGTCGATCGTGTGGGTGTCTGTGTGTCGGAGAGCCTGCGCTGTTGAGAGGCATGATCGCCTGGCGGGCTGGAAGCGCCAAGCAGCACAAAGGTTAGTCCAGGGCGGGGTGTCTGCTGCCCGGCGGGTGGCGCCGCACGACGCGCGGGGAGGCAGGGCCACGCCCGCGTCACTCGGGCTGGCCACCGTCCTCCCCCTTGCAGGTGTCCCTCCCCGACCGCGTTGTTGGCGGCCGCCGCCTCCATCCACGCACACACAACCGCCACCACCGCCACTTTCACCCGCCCCCCAGTTCATCCGCCCCTTCCCGAGCCATGGACGCTACTCTCGACACCCCGCCTGGCAGGGCGGCGCCACCGTTCCCCGCCGCTTCTGTCGCGGCGCTTCCCCCCTGGTCGCGGCGGCGACGGCGGCAGCGACCAGGACAGACGCGGCGGGCCGCCCCGTGGCCGTCACCCGTGCTCACGATCGCCCTATTCGTGCTGACCGCCATGGCGGCGGCAGCGGTGGCATCGGCGGTCACCCCCCCCCCCCCCCCCCCCCGGTGGAGCCACCATCGGCCCCCCCCCCGTGGACTCTCCTGCTCGGCATCTCCAGCGGCGCCCAGGTAAACCCGCCACGCGACACGCCCGCCGTCGGCACGGCGGCGGGGATGGTGTGGGGGCGCACCCTCCACCTACGGTGGTCGTTTGAGCGGCTGGCCAGCCCCGTGGATCCTGCCAGGGGCATCCACGTGCACTCGGCCTTCGCGGGGATGAACAACCCGGCCATCGTTGTGAACCTCTTCCCCATCACCATCCTGTCTCAGGGGGGGACGGCGGGGCACGGGAATGTGACCGTGGATCTGACGCCCGAGGGCCTGGTTAGGGCGGCGGCGGGCCGCCTGTACCTCAACGTCCACACGCGGGGGTATCCCAATGGGGAGCTCCGCACGCAGCTGTGGCCGGTCAGCGAGGAAGAGCTGGCCGCCACGGGCAATTTGACGGCCGCGGCAACGACTGCGGTGGTGGCAATGGGCCGCCGGATGGATGCGCGAGGCGGGGGGGGGGTGTCTGCGGCAGCGGCTGTGGGCATTGCCGCCGCGGTGGTGGTGGTGGGGGCGTTGCTGGCGGTTGCCGCCACGTGGCTGCGGCGCCGGCAGGGCGCCCGGCTGGCAGAGGCACAAGGGGGGGGCCCGGGACTTCCTGGAGGGGGCGCAGCATCGCGGCCGGTCGCAGCAGCGGCAGCGGCGCTCAGGGCGCCGCCGGCACACCCGGCGGCGGCGGGAGAATCGGAGTGGTGGGAGGAGGAGGAGGAGGAGCGGCGGGGGGGCGGCAGGTGGACGGGGTCGGCGGGTGGGCGACGCGGCGGTGGTGGCGCCGCTACGGCGGACGACGGGTCGGACGACCAGGCGTCGCCACTGTCGCCCGACGCGAGGGGCACACGGTCGGGGGGAGCAAGGGGCGGGGGGGTTCGGGGGTGGCAGCCGCCTGACGTCATGCGGCGGTCCGCCTCGTCATTCGTGTAAGGCGTCCGCGGCCGGGCGGGCGGGGGCGCGAGGGGAGAACCATGTGCGGCTGTGTGGGTGGTCAGGGGGGGAGGGTGGGGGGGGTGTGCTCGGGCGGCGACAGCGGGCGGTACTGCACATGCCTACATACTGTAGGTGGTGCGCCTTGCGTGGATAGCGGCTCTTGTATGTACGTAAAACTTACTGTACTGTACATGCACAGCGCCCCTGCACCGTTGGTCTGCGCGCAGGGCCGGGCCGAGCGCTCCTACCCCCCCACCCCAGTACCGCCGTCGCCGCCGCGCGGTCGCCCGTCCCCCATCCCCCCCACCCCCCCCCCCGCACCGCACCCAAAGACCCATGCGCCACGGCGCGGGCGGCCGACCACCCCCCCGCCCTCCCCTCCCGTCGTCGCAGTCAGACGCCCCTACCCCCCCTGCTGCTGTCGCCCCCCTCCCGACGCGGCCGCCCGCACCGTGTCGGCAGCGGCGGCAAGGGCGGTCAACGCCGCCACCGCCGCCGCGACGGCGGGCTCGTCGACGCCCCCTGTCTGGTGGTCGGCGAGCGCCGCTTCGCGTGCCCGCAGCGCCGCCACCGCCGCCGTTACCCGCGCGTCCGCGTCTGCGGCAGTGGCCGCCGCGTCGCCGCCGCCGCCAGAGCAACCGCCAACGCCGCCGTCGCCGCCGCCGCCGCCACCGTCGCGCAGGAGCGAGCCGCCGCCAAAGGGGTTGCCCCACCCGCCGTCGCGGCCCCCATCGAGCGCCTGTCCCCCCCCCGCCCCCGCGTGCGCGGCGTCAAACAGCTCCACCGCGTACGTGGGGGCATCCCAGGAGGCGGCCGCCCACGGCGCGGAAACTGCGGCGGTGCCGCGGCCGACGCCACCGCCGCCGCACGCGGCCGGCAGCGGGGGTGGCCACCCGCCGAGGCGCCCCCCCCCCCAAGCGTCGGTGCGCTGGTCCAGCGGCGGCGGCAGGCCCGCCGCCCACGCGAGGTCCGCCGCGTCGGCACCGGGAGTCGCGGCGACCGCGTCGATGAGGGTGCGGGTGACGGCACGGGCGGCGGCGGCAGGCAAGGCGGGAGGGGGGGGGGGCGCCATCGCCAGGGACGGAAGGGGAAGAGGGGAAGGGTGGGAGAGGACAGCAGGCAAGATGATGTAAGAGGGGGGGGAGGATGGAGAGGAAAACGAGGTGGGTGGGTGAGGGCAGCGAGGCGAAAGCGAATGTAGGGAATAGGCCGGGAAGAGGAATAGCAAGGAAGAAAACGCGGGGAGGAGGAGGGCGGCGAGGGGGGGTGAGGGGACGAAGACCGGCGGTCGACGGGCGGGCGAGGTCAAGAAAAGGTGGAGGGGGGGGGAAGAGGGCGGTCAGATGGGTGGCAAGGGAGGGGGTAGGGCAAAGGCGGCGGGACGCAGCGGAGCACCGCCTGGCGCCACGAGCACCCGCCTGCTGCGCACGCGAGGGGAAGGGGGCCGAGAAGAGCGAAATTATCGTGCCCGGCCACGCCGTGCCGTGCCCGGCACTGATGAAGGCGTACATGATTGGGTGGGCAGGCGGGCGGGCGGGAGAGCCGCAGGTCGTTGGCGTAGGCGCGCACGGGCGGGGCGGCAGCAGTGGGCAGCCGCGGCGGCGGCCGACGGGCAAGCGCCGGGTTAGTGGGGGGCGGCAGCAGCGCCGTCATCACGGTGAGAGCGTCACGCCCCTGAGTGAGCCCCCCCCCATGCCCCATCCTCCCGGCCTCACTCTAAAGCGCCGGTCGGACCCCCCATGTTCCGTCCAGAAAAGCCACCCTCCCCCCCTTCCCCCCCCTCCATCGTCCCTCCCCCCCCCCCTCAGACCCTGCTCCCCCAAACCTTCTAACAGTCAGCCCCGCCGACCCCCCCCACCCCTTCCCGCACGAGCTTTCACCCCCACGGGTCGTACGCCACAACCAGCTCCTGCGCAAGGACCCCCCCAAAGACTCCCCCCCGGGGCGGCGGCAGCGGCGCCCTCTTCTCCCACGCCCACCCCCCCACGACCGCCGCCAACGCTTCGGCCGTCGGCGCGGCCGTCGCGGCGTGGCCGCCCTCGGCAAGCGCCGTCGCCAGCTCTGTCTGATGGTTGTCCATCAGCCCCCCATTGACAACCACCACCGTTGGGACGCCCGATCGGAGGGCCTCGAGCACCGACCCGGCGCCGCCGTGGGTGACCACCAGCGACGCGGCCGCCATGTCGGAGGCGAGGGAAGGCTTGAAGGCGAACGCCACCACCTCGAGGGGGGGGAGTGGTGGTGATGGAGCCGCCCCGGGGGAGGGAGCGCTGGGGGGGGGGGGGGATGGGAGCGGCAGCGCCGGGGGTGCCGCCCCGCGGCCGTACTGGATGAGCAGACGGCCGATGCCGCGGGCGGTGAGGGCGACCACGACGGGGGGGGTGACCGCCGCGGCGACGAGGGCGTCAAAGGAGGTGGAGCCGACGGTGACCAGTGCGGTGGCAGGCGCCATGGCGGACGGCAGACGGGCGGGCGGGCGGGCGGACGGGCGGACGGGGGGAGGGACGTGCGGAAGAGGGAGGATGACGGCACAGCCTTCGTTGGCGAACAACGCAGCGGGCGAGGGGTGGTGCAGCCGAAAGCACTTGTTTAAATACCTCAAGAGTGTCGTCACACTGCAGATATTTACGTATAATGAAATTATCAAACTCGTACGTCAATTTGTAACGAGGTTCTCTCCGCGACTGCCTCCTCACACTCGCCTTGCGTGCCCAGTGGTGCGAAAACGGAGGTTCAAGAAGTCAGCTCGAAATCGTCTGCGGGTGTCCCGAGAAAAATGTGAACCCCTTTGACGGTACCGTGAGCCGAGCTTTCTCTCCGTTTTTGCCTATCACCTGAGGCGTCGTTTTCCGGGCGACAGCGATGATGCATACGAACACCCCGTACCACAAGTAGAGCTACAAGACCATGTAAACAGCAGGGCCGGGACCGTGCGGACGTCTTAAGACAGGAGCTTCTGCGGAGACACCCCACAACAGCTGTACAAAAAGAAAAAAGCAAAACTCTGTGGACGCGCGCCCTCAGCGTCCGGATGTCTCCCCGGGAAGACTTCGCGCTGAACTAAACGAGACCACCGGCAAAGAAGAAAAAATATTGCCCGGTGCAGGTAAAGCTTTAGAGTTGCTCTTTCGACTGCTGCGTCTTGCGTTTACCCACTACAGCGCCTTATGCAACTCCTTGGGCGCGAAGATGGGGGTATTTCATCGGCCTTTCTGTACGAGATAAATACACCTTCTGGGCAACGTGCCTTGGGTGTCCAGCCAATGCGATCGCAGTCGACTGGTCGCCATGAGGCAGCGGCTACTGCCCGAGCGAAGGCGGGGCATGGCCGTGCCGGGCGGCGCGGCGCGGCGCACCGCGCCCGGCGCAGCCGCAGCGGCCTTCTCGGCTGCAGAGCACTGCCGTGGCGGGCGCTGCTGCCGCCGCTCCCACGCGGACGCTACCGCCGTCGCCGGCAACATCAATGGCGGCAGGACAGGTGAGGACGGAGCGTGGGCGCCACCGCACCGGCGGCCGATATCCCGCGCCACCCCAGCCAGCGGGTGTGGAGTGGCCTGCGTGGTTGTTGCGCCAGCCGCGGCCCACCGGCGGTCCACCCTCCGCAGCAGTCGCGCCGGTTGTGGGGGGGGAGAGGGGGGGTGGGCCGCTACCGCCGCCGCGCCCCCGCGGACTGCAGCTGCTGCCCATTACCTTTGCGGATGGCGGCAGCGGCTGTCAGCGCCGTCCGCAGGACGCGGCCGTGGTGGTGGGGACAGGGTGGGCCGCAAAATTGTGTACACAGATGGAGCGTGTCTTTTTTTTTTTTTTTCCTCAATGAAATGAAATCGCACACATTGTATTCAGCACTCTTGGAGCGCCCACACGCCCACCAGGTTACCGGACGAGGGGGACACACCGACGGCCCCAAAGAGGGCGGCCGCGGCAAGACTGTCCTCTTCGGGGCCCACGCCCTCTTCCCGCAGCGAGTGGATGTTGACAAAGTACACTTGCGCCTCACGCGCGTATGCGCGCAGCGGGGACGCCTCCTCCTCTCAGTCCAACACAGTCCGCATCTCCTCCCGCGATTTTATTGTTGGCATGAGTGCACCCGCATATGCGGCGCCTGACAAAGACGGAAGGACACAAGAAAGAGCCAAAACCTCCCCTGACGGCAAACAGCAGCGTGTACCCGGCAGCGAAAGAGAAAAAAGTGGTCAGCACGATGGGTAGACGAAACGGGTGGCACACAAAGCGTACATATACAAGTAGAAGGGGGTCGGCTCGGAACTCAAATAGAACGGGGTCTGCCCCACGGCGTTGTACGCGGGCGACCCAACGTCGCACCGTGGTGGGTGGTCGCGAAGAGACACATACTCGATGGGCGCAGCGGCAAACAGCCGGCCACTCCCGGGGGGCCCCGATGAGCACCCCCCTCGGCAGAGACACCAACCGTTGGTGACGCCGACGCTGTCTTCGTCCTTAGCGGTGACGCCGACACCGTTTTCAAGCACGACGCGGAGCTGGCACGGGATTTCGGCGACTCGTTGTGCTTCCCTGTGGGTTACGAGAAGCCAGGGATCCGCGCGGGGACCGTGCTTCTGGTGATGGTGCACCACCGGTGGTGGTGGGAGAAGAAGAGCTCTGCGACTGGATTTCCTTGGGCGTGTGAGTCCCGCGCGCGACATGCCCTTTGTTGCGTGGCGGGGTACATGCATTCGCGTGTCGTGTCGGACAGTGACTTCACCCGCGGGCTGCCTTCTGCTTTCTTTGGCCTTGTCCTCTCTTTCTCCGTTTCTGTGTGCGCTCGGAGAGGCATGAGTGTGTATGGATATCCACGGGAGCGCCGCGTCGCCGGCGGGCGTGGCGGGTAGCGCCGCTGACTCGTGTGGCGCCACGTTGCTAGGGTGGTGGTGTGCATGTATAAGAAAAACTGCCCTTTCATTGGTGCAGCCGCTGTTCATCAGACTCGTATCATCTGCTGTGCCTCATCCGCGGGCTTCAACGGATGCCCCCGCCGAGGCGTAGGTATCACAACTGATTCCGTAGGTATCAATCAGCCTTGATCCACTTCAGCCCAGAATGGCGGTCTTAAGCGCATGTGCCCGACCCGTGGTGCATCAGCCGAGGATCGCCGCGACCCGCCGCCCCACTACCGCCAATCCCCTTCCTATTGTGCGTCCCGTAAAAAGTGGACGTGCACGGGTCGTGCAGTGTGGGTTTGATTGGTCCAGTGGCCGATATTTGACATGAGCACGACACGAGCACGTCCACTTTTTACGGGACGCACTATACCGCCGCCCCACCACCGCCAATCCCCTTCCCACCGCCGCCCTCCAGTACAGTCATTCCCCGATGATGTCCCACCCCTATGGCAAGCATTACAGCTGCCGGCACCGTGACGCCAAGTGCGTGCTCGCCAATCAATCGCTCCAGAAAAGCCGCCCGCGCCTCTCTCGCTGCTCTGAATGACTGTGGAAGACTGTCGGCCTCTTCGTTATAGGCCCACCTGGGCTTATACGGGGGTGGTACAAGGTCGGGGATTGACAGTACATTCAGACCGCTGCCCACTATCCCCCCCCCCCCCCCCAACCATCACCATCGCCGCCCTCCAGCGCTCCCACTCCCCACCCCCCCCCTCATCCCCCTTGCCCTCCTCGCCACACCATGGTGTGGGTCCCCGCTCCCCCTGCCCCCCCCCACCCCACCCACCCCCCCCCCTTCGGCCCCGCCCCCTACTCGCCCCCACCCCCACCTTCCCCCCCCCCCCGGCCTCCCCCCCCCGGCGTGGCCCTCTCCCCCGCCGCCGCCGCCGCCGCCGCCGCCCTCTCTGCGGGCTACCGCGCGGCGGTGCCGCCGCGGGCGCTCCTCGCCGCCACCGCCGCTGCCCACGGCACCGCGGGGTGGGACACGCCGGCGGTGCAGGCGGCGGTGCTGGCCGCCACGGCCGGGTCCGAGCCACCGTTTGGGGGGGGGGGGGCGGCGGCGGCAGCGGCGGCGGCGGCGGGGGAGGGGACGGGGGGCCAGTGGGGCGGCTGTTGTCCCCCGCCGCGCTGCCCCCTCGGGCGGCTCGGTTCCTTGGGGCGTACGCCGCGGAGGCCGAGGCGGCGACCGCCACCACCACGGGGCTGGACGATGGGCTGGCCGAGGCGGCCGCCGCGGCGTGTGCGGCGCGCCACGCGTGGCCGGGGGGGGCGGGGGACCCCGAGGAGCCCGTCCTTGCCGCCTATGCCGTGCGAGGCTGTGGGGGTGGTGGGGGGGGGGGCGGGCGGGAGCGGGAGGTGGGCCTCCTCGTCACGCCACGCCACCTCAGCCGCGCGGCCGTTGCGAGCCGCGCGTGGGAGGCGGGGTGGGTGCTCTTTACCGCCCTCGCCGGTGGCCGCGACCGCGCCCCCGGCCGCCCCCCCGCGGGGGTGGACGTGGCGGGGCGGAGGGTGGTGGAGCTGGGCGCCGGCGCGGGCGCAACGGCCGTGGCGGCCGCCTGGGCGGGCGCCACCGCCGTGTGCCTCACCGACGTGTCGGCCGCCGCCGTGGCGGGGGCGGTGGGGAATGCGCGGCTCAATGGCCTGCGGGTCCCCCCGCCGGCCGCGGGGGGGGGGGGGGGGGGGGGGGGGGGGGAGGGGGGCGGCCACGCGACCCCTGCCAATGTGGTCCACGGCAGTGGCGGCAGCGGCGACGACGGCGGCGGCGGTGCCGGCGGCGGCGGCAGCGATGGCGAAGCGGGCGTCTCGTCCCCTTCCCCGACGGGCGTTGCTGCTGCGGGGGGGGGGTGCGTGGTGACAGGCAGGGTGCTGGACTTGGAGGCGCTGGCGGGGGCGGACCTGTCGTGGGCGGCGGCGCACGACGTGGTGGTGGGCGCAGGTAAGTGGCGTCGGTGGTCGGGCTGGAGGGACAGGGGCGGCAACGCGAGGAGACGTTGTAGGGAAGAGGCCGAGGTGCGCCGCAACGCGCGCGTTGCGGCACGGGCGGGCGGCGCCGCGTTGGACCCCTGCTGCGTCCGTATCGTCGTGCTACGTGCGAGGGTGGGGGTGGGTGGGGGGGGGAGGAGGAGGGCGCCCACCAGCGCGGCTGGCCGTCGCTGGACCGCGGGAGCTACCCCCCCCTCCCCGCGGGGGCACAAGCCGCTGCCGTCGTGTGCCCCTACCTGACCGCCGCTTGTGGGCTTTTTGCGATGTGGAGAGGCTTGCCACTCTGCGGTTCCGGCCCGTACTGCCGTGCGGCGCCGGTGGCTGGCGTGCCTCGCGCACCCTTTCCTCCTCCCCCTCCGCGTTCTTCCCTTCCCCCCCCCCCCTTGTCCCCCGTCCCCCCCCCCCCCCCCCCCCCCCCCCCCCATTCCCCCCAGACATCACTTACGAGCCCGCCCTGGCCGCCGCCGTCGTCCGCGCCTACGAGGCACTGCTGGTGCGGCCCGACCAGGACGGCCTCCTGGCCGCCACCCGCCGCGGCGACGCGCCGTGGGCGGCGCTCCAGGCGGCGCTCGCCGCCACCCCCCTGGCGGTGGCCGACGTCAGCGCCGCCGTCCGCGCCGCGGCCGCCGACGCGTGGGCGTATGTAGGCGTCGACGCGTCGGCGGTGTCGGTGTACCGGCTGCGGCGGCGGGGTGGGGAGGGGGGCGACGGCGGGGATGGCGGCGGGGGGTAGATAGGGTTCAAGGACCTGTGCATGGAGGGGAGGGGCTGGCTGGGAGCAAGAGGACTGGAGGGGGTGGTCCATAGAGTGGGTACGGAGGCCGTCTCGCTTTCCTTTACGGCATGTACTGTACGTACCCGGCTGTTGGCGGCCAGCGCCCCCATGCCACCCTGGCCACCTCTCCGCGCCCTCTCTTTTCCGGTGCTGTAGCCAACCCCCGCGGGGGGAGGGCGGCTCGCTGCAGCCCTGTGGGTGTGCCCTGTCTGCCTAAGAGCCGTTGGCACTGGGGGTACCCGGCTGGGTAGGGGCGGTGGTCGCCGCTTGGGACTCGGGTTACCCGGCTGAGTAGGGGCGGTGGTCGCGACGGTCGGGCGGGCGGGCGGGCTGTAGGGCGGGCGGGTGACGAGTGACGGCGGCGGCGTGACAGTTGGAGGTGGCGTGACACTGCAGGGGCGGGGGAAAAAGGGGGATGGGCGGTGCCGCAGACGACCCAACAGGCCACCTGGCGGGCGAACGGGGTGGCACCGTCGCTTTGATTTGTCAATCGCGTTGGCTTGGACGCGACCCGGCCACGATGGCCGAGGGAATGGAGGGAACGCGGACCCCCCCCCTCCCCGCCCCCACCCCCGTTGGGACCGGCAGCCTCCCCGTCGGCCGCAGGTGGTCACCCCCGCCCCCTCGCCGAGGACGTGTCTGTCCACAGTCGCGGCGGGAGCCGGGGGGAAGAGGGGGGTGGGGGGGTGGGAGGAGCGCAAAGAGCCCAGTCATGCGTGCGCCGGCTCTGTCCACCTCGACTGCCCCCCTCTCACCCTCCCTAGTGAAGGCCTTCAGCCCACGTCATGCGCACCATGAGGCACGCATGTGACGCGTCTGACACGCAGCCGGTGACAACCCTTCCCCACCCCCCAGGGCTGCATTAAGGGGGTGTTGGGAACTCCCCCCCCCCCCCCTTACAACACCCCATCTTGCGCAGCCCTGCCCTCAACGGCCCCGGTTGCGCACGCACAGGATGGATACATACGGTGCCGACCTGCCACCCCACCTGAACCGCACCGTGCCGACGCGTCCACCTCTACGCTGCCCGCGCCCAGCCCACGAGGGCGAATACAGGTGCCCGTGCCGTCCGCAGCAGCTACGTAGAGCGAGAAAGGGTCCACACAAGGTGCGTCGCGGGGGGCCCGGCGCCCACGGCGCCTGCCCCACCAACGCACCGGCGGGCAGGCGTCGCGGCCGACCGACGAGCAGTGGGCTGCCGTCACGGTCGCTGTCGGCCCTTTTCACCCCCTCTCCCCCCTCTCTCCCCCCCCCCCCCAATGCCTCTCCCCCCCCCCCCCCACGCCTCTCCCCCCCCCCCCCAATGCCACTCCCCCCATTCCGTCTCCCCCCTCAACGGGCAGACGTGGATCCAAGCGAGTCCACTCACGCCATCCGCGTCCGTCTGCCGCGCCGCCCGCCGGCCGTCCTTGTGGATCCGTTGTGGCGTCGGCGTTGAGCGCCACTGTCAAGTGGTCCCATGCACGGCGGGGGGGCTGCCGGAGGGGACAATGGCACCCAGGGATAAGCAGTGGGCACGCGCTGCTGCCCGTAGGCAGGATCTGGCGCTACCAGTAAATAGGCAGGCAGGCGGAGGGGGATGAGGGGGATGAGGGGGGGGTGGGGGTAGAGGGTGGACAGCAGATTGCTCTGGGGGGTGGGGTGTGGGGGTCTGCGGTGCAGGCTGCGAGTCCTTTTCTGTGCCCCCCCCCCCCCGCCCCGACCCGCCCCCCCCTTCCAAGACGGCCCATTGGAGCCTTGTCGCCGGGGCCGGCCCGTGCACTGAACAGGGGCAGACGGTTGACGGCCGTGGGGAGCAAGCTGCAGAGGGGCGGTGCTGGGACTGGAGCTGTACAGCCACGGCCGCAGCCGCGAGGCCGGTCTTTACAGCCACGGTCGTGTGGGCGCCCGCCGGTCGGGTGGGGACGGTGGGTGACGACGGTGCAGCGTGCGTGCGCTCGAGCCCCCCTGCAGGCGCGCCCCGACTGAGGGGGGGGTGCTGGGCAGACCCCGGTCCGTGCGCTTGACAGACGCGCGTTGTGCGCTTGACAGGCGGGATGGGGGCGGCCGAAGGAAGGGGGATCCCGGGACTGGGGGCGGCTGGACATGGGCGGCGGCGGCTGCCACCGCAACCCCACAACGACCAGGAACCGCCGGGCCAGTGACGGTGGCTGGCTGACACAGCCGCGTTGTTGGCCGATGCCCGGTAGAGAGTATCTATTCCATCTGTAACTAGGAGATGGGGGGTCAAGGGATAACAGGATGGACGGATGGGGCTATCAAAATGCAACGATCTACACCCCACGCCGCGAACGGGCGCGTCGCTGCACGGTGCGCGGCTGCCCAGCTGGCAGTGGGCGGACAATAGGCGGACAGTGCATGCCGAAAGAACAGCTAGAAGGAAGAGAAAACAGGGTGGAGGGTGCCGGGGGGGGGGCGACGGGGAAGGGCGCTGGGTCACGGGGGTCCCGCAGACGGGGGGCGCGATCGTCTGCTTCGGCTCATCGAGGTCCCGTCGAGCCCCGTCGAGGCCCATCGACCCATCGAGCGCCCGTCTCGACGGGCTTGGACGGGGCCTCAATGGGCGTTTCCAGCCCGTCGAGATCTCATCGAAAGCGCGGCAAGCGCTATTTCGATGGGACCTGTCTTGGCACTGTCTTGGCAGCTTTCCGCGCTCTCGATGTCCTCTTTTGTCTCACGAACGTCCAGACCCACTCGGGAGAAGGTCCAAATCGTGAGACCCTACCAGGAGAGGACACTATGATTGGGCACTATTCCCACTGTCAGCAGATATTTCGCCGTCGGCCGGAATTCTCCCTCACTCAGCCGCCGTCCACACGTCACCTCTAGTTAAGGGCGGACATCTGGGTCGGACACGTGGAGCCAATTCAGGAGCCACGCTCCAATGTTTGCGAGCCTTACCAAACTACGTGATCTCTCTCGTGCACCTCCTGCTGTCTTGCACGCCGTTGTTGTTTACTCCTCGCACTCCGTACACGCTTACTATCCTTGGGAGCAACCCCTTACCGGACGAGTGCACGCCGTTCCCGAAGCCCAAACCCCCGTTTTTGTACCTTTCGGGAACGGCAACGAGTGCACGCCGTTCCCGAAGCCCAAACCCCCGTTTTTGTACCTTTCGGGAACGGCAGCCGGGTGGGATGGCCACTGTCGGACCCATGGAGCTAGTCTACTCCCCGCCCCCGCCACGGTACGTGATCTTTGGCCGAGAAAAGCAACGGAAAAGCAGAGCCTCTACGCTTTCTCATTTACGTCACTGTGGAGAGCACCTCTCGGGGAGCAACAAGACCCACTTACATCCCCACTTTTTCTCAACGAGTTTCTCCCTGCGGTCATGATCGTATTTTTTTTTGTCATGATGTGCTTCTTTCCTCCTCAGATATGCGTCCTCTACCACAGTTGAGCAGGTCTTCATTGGCTCCGCACCTGCGTACGTGTGCGTGGCCTGCACTTTGCCGTTTTTGTATTCCAGCCGGGGGACCGAGCGGATGCAGCGGGCAGTCCGCGCCAGAGTCATCAACGACCCGGACGCTGTCGCCTTCCTCTCCTCCGTCTGCGTGCGCAAGTGCTCTCTCTCTGGCGGGACGGACAGTAATGGTGTGGCGCTCGGGACGTGCTCTTCTTGCTACGCGCACGTGTTACCCTCTGGTAAAGGACGCGGTCAAGAGTGCCACTCTGTTCTTCATTCTTCCGTTTCTACGAACAGCTTCGCGAAGTACTGCCCTGGCCCTGCCGCCTTGCCATTTCTCTGGGTCCCAGACAAGGCCCGCGCGCAACATGCACTCGCGCCATCTCAACGTGACAAAGTTAGTTCGGCCTGCAAGTCCAAGGCCGAAGGCGCTACTCGAGCGGCACGGCGGCGCCCTACTGGAGTTCCCACAGCTGTTGGCAGGATTTCCGGACCATCCCTCACTCAAGCCCGGTGGCAGGAATGCTCAATTGTGGGCGTCGCCGTGGAGCCCAATCGTGGTACACCGTGGGTGCTGTCAGAGGGACCGACGACGTCCATCGCCCCAGACAGCGATACCGTGGAGGAGCTTCTCATCGAGCACATCCGACGTGAGCGGCCAGAAGAGATTTCAGTGTCCTTTGTGAACGGGAGAAAGCGGATGTACCGGCGCGTGGTTCAAGGCGTCAAGGCTGATGTTGGGCCGCGGCAACATCGACGGCGTCGAGCCGCTACCGCCGCTCTAGTGGCAGCCCGCCTCGCTGTATCCCCCGCCTCCATCACGACAGCTATGGCAGCTGCTTATCGGAGGGCGCAGTCTGCCGGCGGCGCCGTGGCCCCCTTCTTCTCGCTCTCCGTCAGGAAGCAAACGGAGTTTAAGGCGACCCACCGCATTAGCGGCGTAACATGGGCCCACATTCGGTCTTTTCTGGGGGGGCGCTCCAGCGGCCTTGCCAGCCGGGAGGCCTTGAGGCGGGACCGAGCGGCAGCAGCCGGAGAGAGAGGCGCGGCTGTGACAACAGACGAGACAGGGGCGTATCTCGTGAGTCCGCGGGCTGCTGTTCAAGCCTTATTGGACAACTTGGTGGCACAGGGGTTTTTTGAAGAGTGCCCCGTGCGGGACCTATCATCCTCCTCTCGGCCCATTCCTGTCACCGCAGCTGCGGAGGGCGAGAGCGCCGGCGGTGGGGCTGTCTGCGCGGCAACAGCCGGGCGGTCCTCCCTCCGTTTGGGGGGGGGCTTTGACATTGACCTACCGGGTCAGCTGTCGGCAGACTGGGCGCTCGGCGGGTATGGGCCACGCCCTGCTCTGCGTGCTCCAAGGGGCACGTCGCCCACTGGCGCGGCGGACGTCGGGGCGGACCATGCGGCCGGGAGGAATGTCCACCCGTCTGATCCAGCGCTGGCTGACGTCACCGTGACCCCGCGCCAGGCGGGTGACGACCTGGGCAGTGGCGCGCCCAGCCGCACTGTGGGCGGTTTGGCGGCGCCGGGAAGAGCGTCTCCCACAGCTCCGGCGACTCTTACGGAGCGGCGCTGCGGTCACAGCCCCCAGCACGCCGCGGGCACCGACACCGACGTGTCTGGCCAGCCGCCGATCCTTCTGTGTTTCGGAATGGATAAGGGAGGTCGTGAGAGCACAGTCAAGGTTTGGCTTGGCATTGCTAATCAGCGGTGCGCTGCTGGCACCGGCAGCTCCATCGTGCTGGGTGTATTCCCGTGCAAGACGGACGATTACCCAGCGCTCAAGCAGCTGAGCGCGGCGTGGCTTCATGATATTGAGGAGCTCAGGGAAAATGGCCTCCTAGTAAGGGGTGAGACACGGCAAGTGCAGCTCATCCTCACTGGCGACTACTTGAGGCTGACATCGTGGTCGGGCCACTCAGGTGCGACGAGTCGGATGCCATGTCTATGGTGCACGGCGCTCGCACAAGAGACGGCGACCAATGGGCTGATGGTCACGAAGTATGGGTGCATACAGGATGGGAGCCTAGGCTCTGGTCAGGCCCGCACGGAGGCGCACGCGTCGGAGATGGCCCAGCGGTACACGGCTGATGGAAATTCCACCCTCGCGCGACCGTTGGCGCCCGACAAGCACTTGGCTACTGAGAAACAGCCCCTCATGGTCGTGGCCGCCGCCGACACGGCTCCCATGCCACTCCATCTGACGCTGGGCATTACAGCGTAGCTGTTGCTGCTAGCGGTAGAGGCGGTCGTCTACTCGCAAGGAGAGGCGGCGGGGGAAAACTTTTGCCTCAAACTAGGCGAGTTGCTGCGAACTGTCGCGGGTGTCAAGCCGGCCCCGTACTTCGGTGGGGCGTTTGAGGGCAAGGAATGCCATCGCATTGGCCGCCAGTTGCAGCGTGTTTGTGACTTGCTGGATGGGCAGGCCCAGGCGGCCCACTGCACGGCGTACCGTAACGCGTGCTCGCGCTGGCAGCTAATTCTGCCCACCATCAACAGGGCAAATTTCATTGATGATGAGGACATCAAGGCCTTCAAACTGCAGGCGGCCGGCTTCGTGGATGGGCTGCTGGACGCTTTTATTTGGGTGCGTGTCACGCCCAAGCTCCACGTACTGTGTTGCCACGCGCCTGACTTCCTGCGGCGTTTCCGGAGCTTGAGACGGTTTGGGGAGCAGCGGCTGGAGGTGCTACACGGCCGTTTTAATCGAGACGTGGCTCTTTTTCCTGCCTCGACGTTCTTGGGCAGCTGCCGCGATTTTGTTAAGCTTTCTGCTATTGGTGGGGCTCGGACAGATGACGTATTCAACAACGGGCCCCGCCGGAGGCCAGCGGCTCCTGGGGCTCGTCTAGCAACTCGGTCGGACGACAGGCGCACCCGGGCCAGCAAGGACAGTGCAGGCGAGACCGAGGCGTCCAGAGCTTGTGTTGAGAGGGCGACGGCGGACATGGCCAAGTTGGATGCCGGCCAGGCGGTACAAGCGGCCACGAGAGTGAGGGCTCACCGACGGCGTAAGGAGGGCGGCGCGAGCCAAGCACCCATCCAATGTATTGCGCCGGCGGGTGAGGAAGATGACGGCTTACTGTGTGATTCAGACTCGGAGGTGCTGATGGGGCTGCTTGGGTGGAGCTTGGAGAGTGAGGTAGCGTGGTGAAAGACAATGTCGGCCGTTGCGTGCTTAGTTGGACTATACGCTGGCGGACTGCATCGGGCCGCGAAGATGTGCTCGGGGCGGGCAGTGGTCTGGAAGGGCGCCTCGCCTGCGTGTGGTCCTCTGTCTCGGACGTGCCTCCACAGCCGTACTCTGGGTTGCGGGGACAGCCCCGGCACCCATCCTTGTCCAGCTGCCCGGGGGCGTCTTGGGTGAGACTCGATTCGGGGTCACCTCCACCACGGTCTGGGCATGTTGGGCCGATGGGAAGAAGTCACCACATTGGCTCGAAAGATGATGGGACGTTGGGGCCACGAACACGCGCGTGCACCACACAATGGACGCTCGCGCGATGTCACGGACACGACGCCATTGAAAGGCGATTGTTGGTCGTGCCACGTCATGCAGGGCTCAAAAAAGGTGCCTAGATGTTGCCTCAGCCAATCAATGGCCGAGAAAGCCAGAAGACCGCAAAAGGGGGGTCTTAACTAGGGGTGACGTCAACCGGTGGCGGCGGTGAAGTCGCCTGGCGGGGACTCCACTCCAACGGAGGCGTTGCCATTGGCGGCGTCGGCGGCGCTGGCAGATGGGTTTCACGAATGGGCATCAGCCGTCACCGCCCATCGCCCGGGTTGTGGCTTGAGACCCCCCCCCGCCGCCGCGTTTGTCTCCTAGCCTCCCCCCCCCCCCCACCCCCACCTCTGCCGCCCCTTCCTCTGTTGCCGCGGGAGTGACGACGTGGCCGCCGACGGCGTCGGGCAACTTTGTGCCGGTATGTTTTCCTGTTGTGTCGGCGTCGGTCGCATTCCTGCCCGTACGTTCTTCAACGGTGTGTTGCGGGGTGTATCGTGAGTGGGAGAAGGGACGCGGGGGGGTTGGGGGTCGAGGACGCTGTGGGTGAGTGCCGCCACGGCACCCCCCCTCACGCTCTGACCGCAGCGTGACCGCCGCCCACACATCACCCCCGCGACCGCGACATGGTGGCCGACGCGCTGGGGTCCACGGATCGTCTCGCCCCCGCGATGGGGTCGGCTGTAGAGGGACGCCCACCGGGGAAGGGCGGGCAAGTACTAAGTGCCCCCCCCTTTGCTGTCTCCGGGTGGGACTGCCTGGATGGACTTGCCGTCCAAGCAGAGAGGTGCAGCCCAGTCTCGCGTCTACCCGCGGTGCGAGCCACCCATGCTGGGTATGCGGCGACGGAGCACCGCTACCGCAACCTGGCTGACGGGTGGCCTGGGGAAGGGGCGGCGGTTATGCCGGCCGCCACCGCGTGGAGCAGCAAGTATGAGGGGACCGCTATGGGGGCGGTCAGCGGACGGTAGGGACCAGCAGCCACGAGGCGAGTGGGTGTGAGGCCCAGCTCCATACGGGGGCTTATCGGCAGCGGGGTCCCGGCCACAGGATAAGCGGTGTGCCGACCTGGGGTGGGCGCTTTGTCACCACTCAGAGGGGGAGCAGCCAACCTGCCTTTGTGGCAGGGAGGGGCAGAGCCTGGGCGGGCAGCGTGCGGGGGAAGCGCCGTGCGAGCGGGCGTGCCTGCGGGTGTGCGGGCGCCGCCTGGAGGGAGCGTGAGTATATCTAGGCGTGCCGTGGGGACTAGCCCCGCGGCCGCGTTGAGAGGATAAGCTTTTCTACCCTTTAGAGACGACCTCCCCGACACTGCACGTCGGGACGAGCGACGGCGGAACCGTGACGGCGGCACTGCAGCCGCCTCACACTCCTGGGTGGCGGCGGCAGCGCATTCATCCGGTGCCTGCGTGGCATGCGTATGCAGAACGACACCGAGGGTGCTCTCTGTTCACTGCTGAACCCGGTGGCTGCCAGCGTCGGCTCCCGCCCAAAGCCCATCGAAGACCCTCGAGCCCCGTCGACCCATCGAATGGCTCTTTCGATGGGCGTTTCCAGCTCATCGACAGTCCCATCGAAAGCACCCATTCGATGGGACCCTAGACTGAGGCCCGCTTGTCGGCGCTCCGGCTGGTCGATGGAAGTTCTCTCGCGTCCGCGGCTATGATCTTAGGACACCGAAACACGCGCGAGACTGCGCTTCCGGCGGCCCCTCTCATTGGACCGGCACACTCTGTCAGGAGTAGCCCAATGACTGATAGACTTCAGCCCAGCGTCGCTCCCACGCTCGCCCGGTGGCCAACTTTGCGCCCGGCGTCCTTCAGCTCAGGCACGGTGGCTGGGCGTCAACCCCCACGGGGGAAGCAAGCTCGCCACCCTCTGCCTCCACGAATGCGGCCCTCCCGCACCCCCCAGCAGCCGCACCAATGATCATGCCGCCGACGGACCCAGCGCAGGCGAAGCCGCAGCAGACCTCATCGTTGCAACGCCCCAACGCCGCTGCCCCGATTGCCGAAGCGTTGGCGGCCTCATTCGCGGCGTCCGCTGCAGCGGCGGCGACGGCAGCGGCAGCAACCGCGGCGTCGGCGGCGGCGGCCGCTGCGGCGGCTGCAGCAGCGGCGGCGGCGGAGGCGGCTGCAGCAGCGGATAAAGCGGCAGTAGCAGCGGCGGATGCTGGTGGAGCAGCGGCTGAGGCAGCGGCAGAGGTGGTGGCGGCATCCGCGCAGGGGGCGGCGGCGTTGTCACCGCCCCCGGCCGTGTGGCACCAGCAGCTGCTACTGCGCCCTCCCCTGCTCCAGGGAGCTCCGCCTGCTGTGGACCCCATTGCCTCTGTACCTGCAGCCTCGGCAGCGGCGGCTGTGGCCGCTTCCGCGCCGGATGCGGCGGCGGCGGCGGCGGCAGAACGCCCGGCTATGTGGCACCAGCCGCTCTTACTGTGGCCGCCCCCGGCCCAGGGAGCTCCGCCTGCTGAGGGCTCCATTGCCTCTGCACTCGCAGCCTCGGCAGCGGCGGCTGTGGCCGCGTCCGCGCCAGGAGCGGCGGCGGCGGCTCCACCCCCGGCCTCGAACGTGTGGCGCCACTCCCTTTCGCCGCCACTGCCCTTATCTCTGGGTGCGGCGGAGGCGTCCGCAGACTTGGCTGCGGAAGCGGACCCACGCGCACCCGTTGCTTCCCGCACCCGTTCTCAGCTATGGACTGCCCGGCAAAACTGAACGCCGCACACTGGGGCTGTGGGGACGAGGATCGTGGAGGCATTTGCTAGGTGGCCACCGAAAGAGGCACAAGGGAGACAGGTGGAGATTTAAATGATCAAAAGCAATAGAGCCTGCGCCCTTTCATAGCATTACTGGTCCGTGTTCGTCTCACTCGACTCTCTCGGTCATCAACGTGTCGTTACTGCATAGGATGAAGGCGAGAAAGTGGTCAAGGTGAGTTGTGCCTTCGTCGTGTTGTGCTATGTTGTGAAATCGTCACGTCCCCCATGGATAGAACGCGTTGATGGAGTAGCGCATTGCCAAACGATCAGCCACTCGGTCACCCCAATCTGCGGGCGTCGCCTCAAGGCCCCGGCGACTTGCCAGGTCGGCGAAGTCCGGGACCACGTGAAGCACCCGCCGAATTGATGCCAGCGGCAACGTTCGCAGGCAAACGTCCGTCTTTCCGACGGGAATGCTCCAGGCCAGGCGCGTACACCCGCGCGACACCGAGGGGCAGTTGGGAACACCCGGGACGACTTCCGTGTCCTCCACTACCGCGACGTCGCCCTCCGGCCGCCGAACGATGGCCCGCACCTCAGCCACCGACAAGGTAGCCGCATTCATGGACGGGGAGTACAGTACGAAGTCGTACCAGAGCTCACCCAAGAAGGAAGGGGACGCGTACAGCAGCTGCGTGGCAGTCCAGCCACACTCTAAGAAAGCCTCGAAGCTGATGCGCGAGCTCACACGCACTGCTGCGTCCTCAGGCAGCCCAAGGGCAGCCGCAACACTCTTCATACCTGGCCACTGCGCCATTGCTGACACACTCACTCGTCGCAGGTGGTACGCAGGCGTCGACACAGCTGCGGCACCGACACGTTCATCAAAAGGGGCTTCCGCAGGCCGTGGACCACTGTCGAGCCCCATGGTTGCACCATCCAGCGCTCCATCGTCGTCAGAGAGGCCCTGAACCGGGGCTTCACCGTCGCTGTCCCCATGACCGGGAGGCTCGTCCGAAAGAAGAGCTTTATCTTCTTCAGCATTGCGGCACGTGATGACGCGGGCGCCATGTGCCTGGACGACTAGCTGGCGGGTAAAGTCCGACATTGCCTTATTGGTCCGGGCGTAGTAGGGTTTGTCCTCCTTGTGCATGCGCTCGTTGATGCCCGCATTTCCGTTGTTGATATTGCCGTGCATGCGAATAGCATGCAAAACGTGACACAACAGCCTGTGCACCTTCGATGAATGCCGTGGGCCCAGGATGGGCGACAGGTAGAGCGTCAAAAAGCGCTCTGCCCTCTCCGAGATGCGCTTGCCCACGTCCAAGGTCAGGGGCAGGGGGGCAGTAGAGCACGTGTACCCGCACAGCTCGGCGTGTAGCACCGCAAACTCCGCAAATATCGCCGTGATGGCTTCGTCAATCGGCGTCTCTTGCCACACAGCATGGTAGGTAGGCCAGTCAAGCTGCGCTTTCCTTGCAGTAGACGCTGGATCGTCTTTTTCCTCGTCTTCGTCGGGCGGTACATCCAGGTGCAATGTCGCCACACGGGCCGCAAGATCCGGGACAGCGTCGTGAAATCCATCGCCAACAGTAGGCGCAGAGCCATCCTCTGGTCCAGGACACACTTCTGGCTCAACGGCTTGGGGGACCGGCAGGGCCCCACGAGTGCGCCAGACCCCGGCGACCAAAAACGCCATCGTCGACACGCCCTCTCTTTTATGCTTCCCAGTGTACACGGACTGAGGCTCATCGTGCTTGACCAGGAAGCTAAGGGGTGGGTCACCAAGATGGTCTAAATCAAGTAAGGCGCATGATTGCGAGGAGGAACAAGAACTGGTCGACGGAGCCAGAGGGCACGTTAGCACACATGAGCACGACCATTGGGGCACCAACTGACCACCGGAGCAACAGCTGAGAGAGGACGCGGAGGACATGCCGTGGTGGAACGGGCCGCCAGCCGGGGGGAACTGACATAGATACAGCCGTCTATTCCCGCGTGTGTGTTCAAGAAACTTACCCTGGAGGCGTTCTACAAGCCTTGCTGCGGCGGCCGAGGTGCTTCAGCCTCTTGTTGCAAACGCGACGCGACGCCGCTTCCGTCCCCGCCAGCGGCATGTCCCCCTTGCAGATCTTTGGGAAGACCTCGACGAGCCATTGAACAAGCAGCCTGGTCACGCCGAGGTCCAAAACCTGCATCACCAGTAAAACCATCCAGACCGCGAGGATCACAAGACGGTGCAAACTGTTAGTCCATGCGCTCCACTGCAGAAAGTCAATGGGAGCGTGCACTCCACGCACAGTTACACACGCGCACTGAGAATGGACCAACTTACATGCAGAGCATCAAAGCCAATCATCTTGTAAAGCAAGTAAGGCGATGTTGAAAGGCCCTCCATTGCGGCTAGCGCCGGCACAAATCCTGTCAAGCTGTCCACAGCCCCAAGGTCCTCTCTCCGTGCTTGCTGCCGGCCGTGCTGCCTGTGGCCAGATGCCTCTAGCTGGCGCTCCAGAGTCTCGACGACGTCCCGGTCGGCCGCATTCAACGCCTCCGAGGCACCCGCAACGTCAACCTGAACGTCTAACAGGGAGCAAGGGCGCTGGCACTGTCCTGCCTTCAGGCAGAAGACAGCGCGCTCTTCGGGTTGATCGCATACATACAGTAAAACACGAGGGAAGGCCATCAGCTGCCGGCCACCCACGCGCAACTCAGCACCAAGCCTGCTGGCTGCCATTGCCGTCCGCATGCAGACGTAGAGCACACGCTGTAGAATTCCGCAGCGGCGCAGCCGGGAGCGCTCCTTCGCCGCCTTCTCAATCTGAATGCGCACGAGGGGAATGTAGGCGACTGTCATCCAGTGGATATCGCCAGACACATCGTTGACTAAGCGCACTCGCAATGGGAACAGTTTGTGGGCTGATGATACAAGCGAGCGGTTACTTCAAGGTAGTGCGGAAAGTCCACAGCGAAGGGCCAGAGGAAAATAGGTAAGTCAACAGTCAAATGTGGGACACAAGGTGAGCGCACACTCGCATAATGACCAAGAAGCCAAGTGGTGATGGTCCTTCGCCCTTAATGGAACAGTGCATGCATAAACGTACCACCAGACCAGGACAACTGGCTGCTGTCACTGTAGAGATGAAGACCCAGCACAAAGCTTGCACTGCCGTGAGTGCAGACGACTTCTTCCTCACAAAGACGGAATGCGTCCCCGTCCGAGGGCATCTGCCGCCGATTTGTTGGAGGTGCGGGACCATCTTCCCCGCTCCAAAACCGTACGTCACCTTCTCCTCTCCGAAGTTGAGCCATCACAAGCTGGAGGACTGAACGATAGTAAACCTTGTACTCAGTGCCGCCCTCTCGAATCTTCAGCTTCTTCCACCCCGCGCCGAGCACAGCCTCGTTCAGGTCGTCGCGCAGTGCATTGGTGAAGGAGGAGACGGAGAGAAAGATGGCACGTAGAGAGCGGTCGTCACAAACCTCCACTCGGTCACCTGCGGCGCGCCTGTCCCAGACCTCCAAAACGTCGTACAGCTGCTTCTGCTCTCGCACAGACAGACCAGCTCTGCCCACCCCAAGAACAAACTGCTGCAGAGCGCGCAGACAGGGTGTGTTGAACCGCCCGCAGCGGCTGTTTCTTCGTCTTTGCAAAATCGGGACCGACCGCGCAGCGTCATCCAGAACTTCGTACAGACTGAAAGTGCGGGTCGCCAGGGACTGGTACTGGTACTCGGGGTCCATAGCTCCTTCAGTGACGATGTCGCGCAGCACGCGAGTCATCTCCAGTAGGGGATAAAGCTGAGCGCGGATGGCGGCGTCATAGCTGCCAGAGTGATCAGGCGCAAGAGCCCCAAAGCCCGCTATTGCCTCATCGCCGGCAAGCGCGGTGTCCGGCTCCTGCACGCCTGCGGCGCCAGGCCCAAAATGGCCAGTGTTGCGGCCTGAAGCACCTCCTAAAGGGGCGGCCCAATGACCCACTCGTCGAAGAGCCCTGGCATGCACGGGAATGCCGTCCACCTCAGCGGCGTCGTCAGCCTCTCCCACTGTCTCCGGCCTTCCTCGTTTCTTGCCAGGGAAGCCGCTGCCGACCTTTCGCCCGTGAGCTGACTTTTGGTGCCAGACGAACCCCCCCTTGCTGTAGGTTTCGAATTGGCACACTGAGCAGACGAGCAGCCTGGCCCGCTTCTTGCCGCCCGACATGACTCTGTCATCCATAGGCACGAAAAACAGCCATCAAGGAAGACGAACGAGAAGACGCGGTCACATGTCAGTCGCTGACCTCTCCACACAGAGCCCTCCTCACCATGGTTCCAGGCGCGCTCACAACCAGACACACACTGGAACACCTAAAAATCCTGCCGGGCTACACGCACCATTCACAGAGCTGTGACGGGCTGGGAGCTTGCCTGCGCTTCGCAGTCTGCGGGAAAAGCAGAGCGCAAGCACGGTCGGGGGGGGGAAGAGTGCCTCTGCCAGCGCGGATTCTGGACTGCGTCCTGTACGTGCAGCTGACCACGCTGCTGGGAGTGTGCTTTGTGCTTGCGCTCCTCTCTCTACCCCGACACCGTCTTCGCTTTGGCTTCTTTTTGATTGGCGGCTTCTCACCCTTCCCACGCTCACAATGCCTCCTCGTCGCCCTCATCAGCTCGTCGACAGCTTTCCTCCATCCCAACCGACAGCAGGGAATGAAGGTGAAGCAGCAGCAGCTGCAGTGCTGGCTCCGCTGCCGAGCAGCCAAGCGCAGCTGCGATGGCTAACACCGGGCTGTCCCACTGACGGGTCGTCCGAACTGGAGCCTCCGCCGCCATCACCGGGTGCCAGCGCTGCGCGGCCGCCGCTCTCGTCTCGCCGGCTCACGGCGGCGGGCGCACGCGGGCTGGTCTTGCCTCCCCGCAGACCTGGGACGCCGGCTGCTGCTGCTGTGATGCCCAAGCGTCGCTCCCCATCTCTGAAGACAGGGAAGCGCCCGCTCGGGGCTACCACCGCGAGGAACATCGCGGGCGCTGCAAGGGGCTCAGGCGGACCATCCACGACAAGGATCACCGCGGTGGGGGCGGGTCCTTCCGCGTCGCCACCTCCACACCCCGTTGCAAGCAAGACAATCGATAGCGCCGACAATACTTCACCCGTGTCCGTTGCAGACGCCGCGCGGCGCGGTACAGTCGGAGCGGTGCTACCCGCGGAGACTCGAGGGAGTGCTGTCGCACCGTCGCGCCGGGTGGCTGCGATGTCGCCCCCTGGGTCGCAAGGCGAGGCCACACTTTCGGAGCCGGGGGCACACAGACCGTCCCTGTTCCAGAAGCCCCTGCAGACGCACCTGGAGGTCGTCGGGCCGCCCCGGGGTCTGTCTTTCCGGGTTCCACAGGTGCCTGCTGGTGGCCCTGCTGGAGGCGACGCCGGTGATTCTGCAGGGGGATCACTTACATCTGCGGCAGCCCCGTCACCGCCCAAGGCACAGAAGGCGATCCGGAAGCCAGCGAAGTCGCGCGGCAAGCGCATCTCCAAGAAGGCGGCAGCTGCGCTGCTGGCTGGTGGACCGGCTCAAGTGATCCAGGTCCCTGACGGGCCGCCACCGGCAGAGTCCCAGAATGGTATGACGCCGCTGGCTGCTCCACCTCCGGTGCACCCGGTCGGTGAGCCGCGTGCACCTCCGACCGTAACGGTGGATGCAATGACCAGGGTTTTTGCGGAGGGCTTGCGTCCGGTTTGTGTCCACTTGGCAGGGCTGCGCAAGAAGCTGGACGAGGTCCACACCTCTGTCAACCGACTATCGACCAGCCTTCACACCCAAGGTGTGGGGAACGAACGCACCGCACAAGCCGTTGTGCAGCTGCAGGGCGCCGCCAAGGGCGTCTAGGATGATGTGGTCGGCCGAGTCAAGAAGGAGCGTCTCGGTGCGCCAACCCTCCGTGGCAGCTTTGCGATGCTTGATGACTGCGCGGCCCAACAGGAGCTGGCCAGCATCAATGATATGGAGCTGTCCAATGTGCGGGACGTCGCGAAGAAGGCAATGATCCAGGAGATGTTGGGGTCGACAGAGAGCTACCAGGCAATGCCCAACCGGGCGCGCTCCCTCGAGATCCTGTACGATGCTTGCGAGAGCGTCCGAGTTGGTTCCCGGGATGACTCAGAGGCCTACCTAAGCAGCTTCCGAGTATTTTTGACGACGGCAGGAACCCCGACAGACAAGAGGATTCGCGTCAGCGAAAGGCTGTACCGCATTAGCAGCCACGTGACCGAGGCGCTGCAAAAAGTCGCCATGCTGGCGTACTTCAAGGACTTGGGAGAGGACATCGACTCGATGACGCCGGCGGTCGCGGCGGGGTGGCCGAAAGATGTCAGGTACGCACGCTCCGACAAGGCCGACCCAGCCATCAACGAAGCCCTGCAGGCGACCTTCATGCGCAATGGCCATGCGGCGCGTGTGGTGAGCCCCAAGGATGTGGGGGACGATGTCTACGTGGACGCGAGCACAGGTCACGTTGGGCTTATCACGTACTGGGCGAAAGGGGTGTTTGAGAAGATCGCCGGGATCCGCAAGTCGCGCCGCACAGGCAACGATGATGGTGCCTACGAAGGGTGGCGCGCGGAGGTGCGGCACGTCAGCACGCTTCTGCGCAGGCACACCAAGGTCAAGGACGGCCTGCGCCTCTGCGACGGGAACGACAAATGTCGAGCCATGCTACTTGCTGACGACGGGACGTTTGTGGTCGGTGAGTCGGGCGATGAGCTGCCCGAGGGCTCAAATGGCTCCGCCGGGAGGGCTGGTTCTGCAGAGCAGGAAGGTGACCGCAGTACGGAGCTCGTCCCTGGGCTAGGCGGTGCCAACGGTGGGGAGAGTGATGTCGATGGGGAGGGTCTTGAAGGGGACGCGGTCGATGAATGAGAGAGCGCTGACGGCTGGGAGGACGATGCGGGTGAGGCAGACGTCGCCGTCGCGGATGGTGTTGACGGCGCGGGGGACATCGTCTCTGCGGATCGGGTCGGCCGTCGGGCAGGCCTCGGCGCCGCCGTGGATGTCGGCGCCGCAGTTGGGGTTGGCGATGGGGGGGTTGTTGACACTCCGGGGAGCGTTGCGCCTGCGGAGGGCGCTGACGGTGGCGAGCCGGGTGAAGCTGCACCTGGACTGCTTCGTGACGCTGCACCTGGACTGCTTCCTGAGAGTGCGGCGTATCCCGGCGGTTTTGCTGAGTACCTGGAGGAGGTACCACTTTGACGGGCTTTGACGGAGCCGAGAGCGGGTGACGGACCGCAGCTGTGTGAACGTTAACGGCGTGCGTTGCTTGCGCGGGGGCGTGGGCGTGGTGGGCCGTGGCCCCTTGCGGTACTGCTGGGGCGTGGCCCCTGGCGATACTGTTGGCGAGCCAGTTGCTGTCTCCAGTGGTGCTCTTGGATTCTCAGGAGGAGGAGTGGGCGCGGCGGGACGCCACCGCCCCGGCGTTGTTTGCCGGCCAGACCGAGCCGCTGGTCGAGAGCTTGCGGGAAGGGAGGTGGGGCGGTGGGCGGTGCAACATGTAGAGGGGGTGATGCTATAGGGACTTAGTCCGTGCCTTTAGCTTGCTTGTGCGTTCGGTAGTGGCAGATAGCCAAAGGCCTGCCCGGCCAGAGCTGTCTTTTTGGGTGTCGCTGGTCCTGGGGTACGTAGCGCCTAGTGCTTGGGAGCGTGCCGTACGGGTCGCGGCGCTGCGCCAGCAGTGAGCGCATGCTCATGTCAACCAGAGACCCACCGGCAGCACCAGTAGCAGCAGCGGCCACGGCGAGCGGATGAAACAGGGTAGGGTGGGGACAAAAACGGTGTCACCAAAGCGGGAATGATGGTACAAGCACTTGCGTCACTCGCAAAGCTCGTGTGAGCTGAGAATTATCGTGTGACCATCACTGTACATGCGAGACTGTAAAGGTCCTGGGTCCGATGGGAAGCCCCATCGATGCCCCTCGAACAAGTCCCCATCGAGTTCCCCTCGAAGGCCCACCGATAGGCGCCTTCGATGGGCCCCTTGAGGCCCGTCGAGTTCCGTCGAGTTGCCATCGAAAGTGCGGTCTTGGTGGGCTTTGAGCAGAAACTGACGAGGAGAGGTACGGGGGTAGGGATGTGTAGACAAA
This sequence comes from Pyropia yezoensis, assembly GCA_009829735.1. Taxonomy (NCBI): domain Eukaryota; phylum Rhodophyta; class Bangiophyceae; order Bangiales; family Bangiaceae; genus Pyropia; species Pyropia yezoensis. Next base: position 18,569,531 of record CM020619.1, on the reverse strand, counting down.
AATACAACGCATCGGCAGGGATAAAAAGAAGACCACTACAGTCTTTCTCCATTCTTGGGCACCCTTTGTGGCGACCGTAAGCCCAAGGATTGTAACTTGACTCCGCCCTCTGATTGGTCGGTGACAACGATCGAATGCTGACACATGCGTTGATCGCACCGTAGAGGTCGGTCGACCTGCATTGGTTACAAGACACCGTGCCCAAGAAAGGATGTCACAGCAATGGAGAAAGACTGTACATCGGCAGCGTTAAAAAGGCGCCGCATGGGCAGGCAGACTGTACTGTACAGTTCTCTCCAGGGCGACACAGAACAATAGGCGACAGGACATGTAGCGTATTGAGACTGTAAAGCTTTTGCTCGATAAAGAAAGCCCGTCCTGTCTCATCGAGCCGGGGTCCGATCGAGCCCCATCGAGCTTCCATCGAGGAGGGGCCTAACAGGCCTTCCGAGGCTCATCGAAATGCCGTTGAAATAAGAGCTTCGATGGGAAGAAAGCCGAAACACACGATCCCTCACCCACTCACGCCCCGCGCGCTGATTCACGCGCCGCCGGGCCGCGGCGCCAGAGGAGCGCAGGGAAGCCCCCATCCGACCCGGGACGCACACGCGTTGCCACCCCCCGACGTGCGGCCAGCTTGGCCGGCCGCGGTTGTGGTTCTGTGGCCATACGAGCCCTCCGCGTTGACAGTCCCGCGTGCGGTGGGGGTGGGGGTGGTGGTGGTTTCGCGGCGTGCCAGGTGCAAAGTTTTGCTCGAAAGGAGCAGAACAACCCCCCAGCAACAGTATGGGCGTGGCAGTGGCGGTCAGAGAGGACGGGGATGTATCTATCTAAAGCCATGGGTAGCTTTACAAAGGGGGCAGTACACAACGGTGTATTCTATTCTGTTTCCCACTGTACAGTATGTAGATAGACATACAGACCCGTTGTGGAAGGAGGGACGGGCAGGGATTCTCCCCCCGGGGGAGGGAGAGGAGGTTGATTGATGCGGGAGGGGGCGGCTGACGCTAGCGCCAGCGATCAACCACCCGTTGCCGTCGGGTCATCATGGCCCACCGCCAGTTCCTGCCTGGCCACTAGCTCAAGTAGCGGCAGCCACTTCCCCGGCGTCTGGTGCGGTGGGGGGTGTGGGGTTCAACGCGCGTTGGGCTGTCCGTGTCCCAGCCAACGTGGCTTGAAGCTGCCCCCCTTCCCCGCTTGGTAGATCATGGGCCATGGTCCATGATGATGATTCATGATGGCCGCAGGAGCGTGGGTGAGCAAAGAAAAGAGGGCGCTGACGCCACAGCAACAGCAGATGCACCAGCGCCACCCACTCCCCATACACACCGTCCCCACGTCCCCCGACACCCCCCCCCCCCCCCCCCCCTCAACCCCACCTCCGCCCCCTCTTTCCTCCTCGTCGTCCTTTCCTCCTCCTCCTTTCCTCCTCCTCCTCTCCATTTCCGACTCCCACCCCCCAGCGCGCTGCTACTGTCAAGAGCCCCCCCCCCCCCCCCCCCCGACGCGACCGCCAACGCCGCCGCCCGGTGCCGCCGGATCACTTCACAGGCGATGCCACCGTAGATCCAAGCACCCCCCCCCCCTCCCCGCACCGGTCTCCGCCATCCGCCCCCATCCACCCCCCCTGCAGGGCACGCTCTCTGTCTCGTGACCAATCCACCTCTGAGCCGATTGCCGCCCCCGGGGGCCGCCGACACAGCCGATCCCAGCCAGAGAGAGGGGAAGGGGTGCGGAGGGGGGCGGATGCCGCCGGGGTGTATCTATCTAGCGAGCAGCTGTCCACCGCAGGTGGTGACGGAAGCGCACGCGCGCGGGCGGTCACCCTCGAGGGCGAGGCCTCGGCCACCCCCCCCCCCCCGGTCTGTCACTGTCCCCCACCGTTGGCGTGCCAATGTTCTTTACTGGCAACGCCAGCGCTCAGCGGCTCACATCATCAGACCCCCCCCCCTCTCCCCGCCCCCCCCCCCCCTCTTTTCTCCCCTATGTGGACGGGCTGCCCCGCAGTTGACAGCCGTCCCGCAATTCCCCGTGGCGGTAGCCACCCACCCATCCACCCACCCACCCACCCACCCACCAACCCACCCTCCCCGCCTTCCCCCCCCCCCCCCCCCCCCCCCCGCCCCCTTTTTGCGCCACCGCTGTCGTTGATGGGTGGCCCCCGAGCGTCGCTGGACACGACGCCCAAACCCTCGCCCCCCCCCCCCCCGGTGGGGTGGCCGGCCGGCGTCGGCCGGGGTGTGGGCGCCGTCTCGCCGGCAGGCCGGCCGGCCGCAGCAGTCTGGTACGAGTCTTGGCGGCCCCGCATTGTCGTTTGTATTGCCAGCCGTCGAGGGCCATAACAAACGCGAGCCGGCCGTGCGCGCGGGCAGCGGCGGCGGCAGCGCCCGGCGTGCGGCGGCCGTATCGACCGGGAAGGGGGCGAGGGGGGGGGGGGTGGGGGGGAGGGGAGGAAGTCTGGGCGCGCACAACCCCCTTTCCCCCCCCCCCCCCCCCCCCCCCCCCCCACCTCCCACCAACGGGCTGCCGCACGCTGATGCGTGAGTGCCATCGGCCGGCGCACGTGTGCCGCGGGGGGGTGGGGGTAGATAGGCACGGGACTGTGCGTCACAGCGGCGGGGGGGCGGTGTGGTCACCAGTGGGTTTGAGGGGGTGCCGGCGCGGGACTGGCACCCCCCGACGGAGACTGCCCGGCCGGGGGGGTGTGGGTGGTTGGGGGGTGGGGGGGGGGGCGTGCTGCTGCGGCCTGCGTGTCTGGCCAGACAGGCCCTTTCCCCCGCACGCCCCCCCCCCCCCCCCCCCGCGGCCACTGCTTTGCGGCCGTCGCGGACGGACGCGGATGGACGCAGGAAGTAGGGGGGGGGGGTGGGTGGGCGGCAAACTCGCCTTAACGGTGCCGCGGCAGCTCTATCTAGGTAGCGTACCGACGAGGGGGTGGGTGGAAGAGGGGCGGGGTGCCCAGGCCCGCCGCTGTCCCCCCCCCCCGCCCCCCCCCCCCCCCCCCCCCCCCCCCCCCCCCCCACTGGCAGCCCCCCCAGTGTTATCCCCACCGCTACCGCCAAAACACCCACCACCCCCACCCCCACCACCACCGCCACCACCACCGCCACCGCTACCGCTAGATACCGCTTCCGCTACCGCCACTGCCACGGCCGCAGCCGCCGCCGCCGCCGTGCGCACCACTGCGACAGCGGCGCGCAGCGGCGGGGTGCAGCCGCAGCAGCAGCAGCCGCAGCGGCAACCAGCCGGCAGGGGGCGCACCCCCGGCACCCCCCACCCCGGCACACCCCCCCACGGCCCACGGCCTGTGCCTTTGGGGTCGAGCCGCCGGCGGCCGGCCGCTTCAGCGGCTCCCGTTGCCCGCCGGCGCCCCCCCCCCCCCCCCCCCCCCCCTTCGACCTGGCCGTCCACCGCCGCCGCCGCCCCCCTCCCTCGGGATTGCAGGGATCCCCCCACCCCGGCGGCCCCCCCAGACACCCCCGCCGCGTGGCCGCCGCCGGCCGGCCGCGCGGCCGCCGCCGGGCGGCTCGCCACCCCCGCCGGCCATCCCGCCATGCCCGCAGACCCCGGCCGCACGCCCCTCTTCGACCCCCTTCCTTCCCCCCCTCCCCCCCCCGCCCCCCCCCGGTCAGCCCGCCGGCCGACGGGGTGGCCGCTCTGGAGCCCACACCATCGACCCTCCCGCCCGCAACCCCCCTCTTCCCTCCCCCCCCCTCCTCGACCCAACCCTGAGCCTGCCTGCGCGCCCCTCCCTCCCGCGACGCCCCCTGCCGCCGTTTCTTATATTGACGCCGGCCGTCCCCCCCCCCTGCCGCCGCCGTCGGGTGCGCCCGCTGCCTTTATTCACGCCCCGACACGTGTGGCCGCCCCGGCCCCGCATCGGCAGCCGCCCTCCCCCCCCAACCCTTACCCCCGATACCGGCAAGCGTTCACCCCCCCCCTCCCCGCCCCGCTCTGCCGACGTGACCACCACCGTCTAGGACTGTGGCGCACAGACGTACGGCCCACTCAACCCCCGCCCCTACCCCCACCCCCGCCCCCAACCCCCACCCTCACCCCCCTCCGACCTCCCCGCCCCCCTTTTTGCCATCGCCCTATTCGTGTCCCACACGCGCCGCCTTTTTTTTTTTTTTTCCCTTCTCCCCCACCAGCGTCGGGGCGTGGTGTGTTGTGGGTGGGTCTGCCTGAATGACCGCTCCCCCGCTGCCCCCCGCCCCGCGCCGCCGCCGCGGCACGGAGGCACCGATCCCGCCACCGCCGCGGGCGGCGGTGGCGGCGGCGGCCGCCCGACCGGCACCGCCGCCGCCGGCAGATCCGCGGGGCTGCCGCCGGTGGAACCCGCCGATGAGCGGCGGCGGCGTCGGCGGGGGCGGCGGCGGCGGCGGCGGCGGCGGCGGTGGCGGCGGAGTGCCCGCCGCGGCAGCGGCAGAGGTGGCGGCACCAGAGACGGCGCCAGGGACGGCGCCAGGGGCGGCGCCGGGCGCGCCACTCTACCGCTGTCGGCGACGCCCGCGCGCCCCCCCGTCGGGGGGGTGCGGCGGCCGCGGCGGCACGCTGGCCGCGGCGGCGGCGGCCCCTGTTCTTACCCCCACCACTCCTGGCGCGGCTCCCCCGAGGTCGGCCACGGCAACAGGGGGATGGCGGTGCCGAAGGTGGGCGGCGCTGCTGGTGCCCGTGCTGGTGGCGGCGGTGGCGGCGGCCACCACCACCGCCGTTGCGGCGGCCGCCCCCCGGGTGCTGGTGCCCGTCACGTCGGGGGTGGGCGTGCCACCCGGCGCGCCCAGCGCGCCAGGGGCCAAGGACGATGGCGCCCACGCGGTGCCCGGCGGCGGCTACACGGTTATCGACATGGACGGCACGGGCGCGGCGGTGGTGGCGCTGGACGGCAGCGGCTCGCACACCCACAATAGCGGCGCAGAGGGGCTGACGGTGGCGCCGGGGAAGCTGGGGCCAGAGTCGGGCTATGGCGGCGTCATTGCCCTGACCTGGTCGGTGGTGGCCACCGGGGTGGTCATTGGGACAGGCCCGTCACCGCGGGCGGTCTTCCCCGTTGGCACCACCCCCGTGCTGCTGACGGTCAAGGACTGGGCGGGGGACGTGCACGCCGCCACGACGGTGGTGGTGGTGCGCGGCGACGCCACCTCGGGCCTGTGGTGCTACTTCACGCCGGACAAGGCGGCGGGGGGCAAGGCCACCCACGCGTCGGCCGCCCAGACGGTGCGGTTTGGCAGCGCCGCCGCGTTTGGGGTGCCGTTTGCGGCTGGGCGGGCCGGCTGGTCGGTCCGCTGCGTCGGCTCGTACCTGGCCAAGACGACCGGGACGGTGGCGTTTGGGCTGTTTGCTGACGGCGGCACCGCCACCCTGTCGGTGCGGCGGCGGCGGCTGTCCCTGTCGGCGGCCGCCCCCAGCGTTGCCACAAGGATGGCGGTGATGACCCTGCGCGCCGGCCTCCACCCCATTGAGGTGACCTACACCCGCCGGGCAGGGGCGGCCAAGGCGCCGCGCCTCATCCTCAATGTGCCCGCGGGGCTGCTCAGCCACCAGGACCGGACGCTGCTGCCGACGCTGATGGCGGTGGCCCCCACGGCGGGGGACCTGGCGGGGGGCTCCCGCCTGACGCTCCGCGGCACCGCCCTTGCGCGCGCGTCGGCGGTGCGCATTGGCGGCATCCCCGCCGAGGTGGTTGCCGAGCCGCTTGCCCGCCAGCAGCAGGCGCTGGCCGCCACGCGGGTGACGGTGGTGGTGCCCCGGGCGGCCGCCGCGGGCGCCGCCCCGGTGGTGGTGGTCACCCCCACCGGCGAGTCCAACCCGGTAGACTACACGTACGTTGCGACCAAGCGGCCGCCCGAGGTGATTGCGTGGCGGACGTCTGCCCTCCTCACCGCGGATGGGAGCAAAAAGTTCCCGCTGCGGGTGGCCACGTCGGCCGCCCTCGGCCCCGACTTGCGGCTGTACGTGGGGTGTGCGGCGGGCGGCCAGCTGTACCGCCTGACGGTGGACTGGCTCACCCACCGGGTCACGTCCTCGTGCAGCACCTGGCTGGGCGGCCAAGTACTGGGCGTGTCGTTTAACCCGCTCGACGTTGGCCGCGGCCTCCCGCGGGTGTACGTGTCGGTGGGCAACCTCACCGTCGGCGCGCCCTGGGACGGCGGCCGCGTCCTGCGGCTAACGTCGCTCCCGGGCGGCGGCTGCTTCTCTGGCCCCACCACCGTTGTCAGCGGCTTGCCGGTGCAGGTGGGCCACGACCACAGCATTGGGCGGCCGGCGTACACGGAGACGGGCGACATGCTCCTCCCGGTGGGGGGCGTCACCAACAATGGGATACCCCACCCGGCATCGGGGGCGTTGGAGGAGTCCCCCCTGTCGGCGTCCATTGTCAAGGTGGCACTGTCCAAGCCAGGCTTTGATGGCCGTATCCGCTACTCCTCCTCGGACGCTGCCACCGCCCGCGTCACGGGTGGGGACGTGACGGTGTGGGCGTCGGGCGTGCGCAATGGACTGTTTCTGGAGCGCCACTCGGTGTCGGGCACATACTGGATTCTGGACAATGGACCCAACCTGGGCTACGGAGACGTCTCGCGGACGTGCACGGTGACGACGCCCATGGACCGCAACGCGTCCCCCGCCCAGCGGCGGGACAAGCTCCTCCGCATCACCCCGGGAGGCTACTATGGCCACCCCAACCGCAACCGCGGGCGCGACGACGCCCGCCAGTGCACCTACCGGCTGCCGACGGAGCGAGCGGCAGGCTATACGCCATCGCTGGGCGACTTTGAGCCGAGCTCCAACGGCGTTGCCGAGATGCGGGTCAACCTGTACCGGGGGGCGCTCAAGGGGCATCTCTTCTTTTCCCGCTTTGCGACGGGCGGCGACGGCCTGCTGACGGCGTCCAATGTGACGCCCAACGGGAAGCTGGCCGCCGGCGGGTCGGCCATCCGGACGGTCAAGTACTTTTCGGGCCTGTCCATCACGGTCAGCCCGTACGGGGCGCTCGTCATGCCGCGGGTGCGGCAGGGCCACGCGGCGGTGCTCATCCCCATTTACAAGCGCACCCCCGACGCGGGGCCGCTCATCCTCAGCGTCACCCCCAACCGGGGGCCCCGCCGGGGGGGGTACCGTGTGTGGGTGGCGGGGTACAACTGGGGGACGCCCTCCCCACCACTCGTCACGGTGGGCAACAAGCCCTGCACGGGGGTAGTGTTGGGCAGGGCAGGCCTCTACTGCACCATCCCGGCAGGGTGGGGCAAGCTGGCCGTCTTTGTCAATGGCGTCAAGGGCGGGACGGGGCATGACTTTGAGTACCTGGACGTCTGAGGTGGAGGCTGCTGACTGTGAACGCGCGCCCGGGGTGGGGGTGTGCAAGGGGGGGGGGGGGGGGGGGGGAGGGGGGGAGAGCGAGAGGAAGAGGCGGCGGGGAGCGCGGCCGGACTCGACCGGGCGCTCGCGGCGTCTTTTTTGGGGGGCTGGCCAATTTAACTTCATTAGCGAAGCTCCTTATGATGCGGCTACGCTTGTTGTCGCGCTAACGCCCTTTGGTTGGTCCACGTATTGGTAATATCAGAATGCTCCTGGCCGCACGTTGAGCCGGATTGGCACCATGAGCAGTGGAGCCCCCCCCCCCTCCCCCCACCCCCCCCCCCCCAGGTGCCGCCTACGCCACCTCGTCGCCGGCAGGCGGCAAACGCCCCACCCCGACGTGGGCGCCCGGCCGCGGCAGCGGGGGTGTCCTGGCAGAGACGCCAGGCGGCAGCCTCACGGTGGCATGCGCCGTGGGCGGCAACCGCTCAAGCCCAGGGGGAAACTGAACAGAAGCGGAGCCGCGCGCCCTTCCCCTCCGGTGGGGGGCAGACAGCGGACACGCCGTCGGCAGGCCTCCCCCCCGTCCCTCAGTCCTTCAGGTGCTGCACGTCGGCCCCCTTCCCGCCCTCAGCAGCCACCAGCAACGCGTCCACGACGGCAAGGTCTGCCCACGCCTCTGCGCCCGCCAGCGGCGGGGGCACTCCCCCCCCCCCCGGCAGGCAGCCACCCACGCCGCCACTTCTGCGTCAACCCCGCCGAAGGGGTGAAACCCCCCCCCCCCCCCCCCCCCTCCGTCGTCCTTTCCCACCGCACCCAGTAGCCGCCGGCGCCGTCGCGGGCGCCGCGCGCCGCCTCTACCGCCCCGTCCCGCCCCGAGACGCGCAGCCGCCACGAACGGGTGGCGCCCGCAAAGGAGAGGGAGACGGCGGCGGGGGTGCCGCCCGCCAGCACCACCGCCGCCGCCACCCCGTCTGGCGCGGGGGCGGCGTCCCCCTCCCCGCCGCCCGCCTCTGCCCCACCCCCCGCGGCGGCGGCAGGCGGCGACAGCACCGCCCCCACCACGCGGGTGACCTCGGCACCGGTCACGGAGCGGAGGGCGGCGACCGAGTGCACCCCCCCATCGGCAAGGACCCCCCCCCGGTGGGTGGGGGTCACCCGCCACGCCGTTGCCGCGTACGGGCTCGACGGCGCCATGGCCGGCGCGTGTCCGGTGAGGGTGACGGCGACGGGCGGGCCGGCGGCGCCCGCCGCGACGAGCGCGGCGGCGCGGAGCAGGCCCGGCTCAGCGCGAAAGTTTTCGGCCACCGCATACAGCGGCGCGGGGGTGCCGGCGGCCGCCGCCGCCGCCGCTGCGGCGGCCGCGGCGGCCAGCACCGCCCGCCCCGCGTCGAGGCTGTGCGCCAGCGGCTTTTCGCTGAGCACGTGCAGCCCCGCCGCGAGCGCCCGCGCCGCGAGGCCCGCCAGCGCCGGGATGGGCACCGCCAGGATGACCGCGTCGGTGCCTCCGGCGGCGGCAGTGCCGGTGCGGATTAGCGCGTCGAGGGCGGCGTTGCCAGAGAGGGCGACGGGGGGGGAATAGCTGCCGGGGGGGGCGGTGGCGGCGGCAGCGGCGGCGTCGGCCACGTAGGCGGCGACGAGGGCGGCGGCAGAGGCGGGGGTGCGGGACCAGACGGCGGTGAGCGTGACGGCGCCCGACGCGAGGTGTGGCGCCAGGGCGGCGCGGTGGGCGGTGCGGGCAAAGATGCCTGCACCGAGAAGGGCGACGCGCAGCGGGGGTGGGTGGGGGGTGGTGGACATAGTGAGGGTCACAAAGGAGAAGGGGAGGGTGCAAAGGGGGGGTAGGGGAAGGGGATGGGGATGGAGTAGTGTGGACAGGGGTGGGTGACAAGGGCTGACAGCCTGAACAGAAGATGAAGAGGAAGGGGATGCAGCACAGGGACCGCGAGGGGATGCGGTCTGCGAGGTGGAGCGGGAAGAGCGGAAGGTGGCTGCCAGCAGGCGCCTGCTTCAGCTCAAGACTGTAAGTAGCAGATTAACGATATCTGCTAGCCGATTTTGTGTCGCGACACAGCGCCCCATGGGCTGGATCATTAGAGAGTTTTTGCAACCAGGTCGTGGGAAGCATTCGTGGCTATTTCGTGGGAAGAGCTACATAACGATAAATCAATTGCAACGGTGAGCTGGATCGTGAGTTGTGGCACACCGCCGACTTCGTGGGATCGGGCTTCAAGACCACCCGACTCCCCCGGAAGCGCACCCTCAACCACTCTCCCGCATCAAGTGCAGACCAGGGACCGCCCGGGGTACCGCCAGTTGATTTCCGCTGGGATAAAGCACCCAGGAGGGGTAGAGACAGAAAAAGTGAGGCTCCATCTGGGGGGACGGGACGACAGTCTGGAGCGGGCGACCTCAGTACAATGGCAGGAGAGGAAAGACGAGGGGAATCGAGGGAACAAGGACAACAATAAAATGAAGTCTTCTCTCACACATCAGACCCCCCTTCCCCGCGTCTGCGCCAAAGGGCGGCACCTACTGGCCAGGGAGACGGGCTCTATCGTCCGTCTGGCTGCATCCCGGCCGCCCGCTGGTCAACTTGCCCATTCGGTCGTTCACACCCTTTCAATCAACAAGCGGTGGCAGTCCACCCAGCCACTGGTCTTCCACTTCCGCCTTTTTTCCCCTTCCGTAGTTGTCAGGTGGAGACGAAAGGTTCTCTGTCATCATGGGTTATGGTGCTTTTCCCAAAAATGGCCACATCGGTGTGCAACGCAACCTTTGACGGGTCCTCGACACCGCCCCTGGATGGCCTTCCAGGCGTGTCACACGTCCGCCGGACTTTCGCGTAGCTCCATTGTGTTGGTAAGTAGTGCTAGTTGTGGGGGTCACGTGCTCGGCGATGGCCAGATCGCGGGCTTCTGGGGACCACTGCGAAAACCGTGTCCCGGGTTGCGATGGACCGGTAAAATGGGCGAGGTGGTTCCAGTCCGGTTTGCTAATGCAGAGCCCGGGTTGTTAACTATGTGGCCTCACGACCCCCCCAGGCCTTCATGGTTATTGGCTGCTTGACTCTCAGAGGCGGACCGAGGTCGATCCGTGAAACCAGGCCGGGTCTTCCAGTGCGGGTTGCGGCCTGCGAGTGCTGGTTGCGGGCGCTTCCGGCAAGATGAGAAAACGTGTCGACCATACGATTGGTCAATGCAATCACGAGGCTGGTCTTGCAACGTGTGCTGATTTGATTGCTCAGCGTGCGTGGGCAGATGGCTCACTTGACGTGCCCAACCGTCACCTTCTCTGGAGCTCCGTGCATCACAGTCCGTGGCCGGTGCGATCTGCGCGCTCTATACCCTGCCATTGGCTGCACATATTGTGGACCAGTCCCGCGATCAAGTGGGCCAGAAACTGTTGCTGTTTGCATCAAAGGTTGCGTTCCCACACCGATGTGGCCATTTTTGGGAAAAGCACCATATAGAGTCCGTGGCCGGGAAAGGGGGCCCCAGCCCCCTTGCGACGGCATCCGAGGGGGGGCTTTTGACACGTTTTATGACACGTTGTGCGTATCGATCCCCCAATGTCGACGTAGGGAGGGCCCACATAGCTAGTCTGTTTGGAATGTTGACCACTGACCAAAATGTCAACCATTACTGGAAGTCACGGGAGGCACGATTGACTGCAAGAAAGCGCGATTGACTTGGTGGCGGTTCTTCAGTCGGCCGCAGAGCAACGGGAACTCAGCTCTAAGCGTTTTCACGGTCGCCTGCTCCATCGAGCACTCGCAACGATTGACCCATTTCCTTCCCCACCCCAACGAGTGTCGCGGTCATTTTTTTCTTTTGACGTGCACCATGCCTTGACCTCCTGCCGGCCATTTATCCGCTGACGATTCGGACGCCTGCCCACGTGTTTGGGGCACACGGCTGACGCCTGAGATGCAAGAGAAGCTGGAGACGGCCCGAGCTGAGCTGGGGGCCTCGAGCGTGGCCATCCTCGTGCGGGCGACGGGGGCGACCCGGTACAAAGAAACGGGGGTAAAAGCGGTGTCTATGATGCTTTGAGGGGGGGTCGATGCAGGTTTTATGCAGGTTTTTGCTCGAGAATTTCCCAAAAAAGCAAGAAGTTTTTGACAGGCGATAAGCAGTGCTGCGCGGCCGCCATCGACGCCGCCGGCTGCCTATTGCCCCCCGCCGACTCGGCCGCCATCGGCTGGCCCCCACCCTTGCCGCCGCCAGCCGGCCGCTGCTCCCCCGGCGCTTCCACCGCCGCCGCCGCCGCCCGCTGGCCGCCGCACCCGCCGCCGCCGGCCGGCCGCAGCCCCCCCGCAGCGGCTGCCGCCGCCACCGCCGGCTGCCCATCGCCCTCCCGCCGCGGCCACGGCGTCGGCCCGCTCTCTGGTAGCCCGTCCGCCGCTCGTTGTCGGCTGCCCCCCGGCAGCTGCCGCTGTCGCCGCCGCCGCCGGCTGGCCGCCCTCGCCGCCGCTACCGCCGCCCGGTCGCTGCCCCCCCCGCCACCGCCGGCTGGCAGCCACCCCCGCTTCCGCCGGCTATCTGCTGCCCCCCCGCCGCTGCCGTTACCGTCGCCGGCTGGCCTCTGCCTCCGTCACCACCAGCTGCCGCGTCTGCCGCCACTGCCGGGTGGCGGCCGCCCTTGCCGTCGCTGGCTGGCCGCCGCCCTCGCCGCCGCCGGCTGGCCGCCGCCTCCACCGCGGCCGGCAGGCTATCCTTCCCCCTACTCTTCCGCCAGGGCCGCTACCGCTGCCGCTTGCTCATCGGCCTCCCGCCGCTGCCACCGCCGCTGCAGCCTGGCGGCCGCCACCACCGCCGCCCGCTGGCCGCTGCCTCACCCCTGTTGCCGCCGCCGCCGCCGGCCGGCTGCCGCCGCTGCAGCCACCGCTGGCTGGCCGCCGCAGCCGCCGCCGCCGGCTGGCCGCCGGCCCCGCCGCTCGCATTTGCTCGCTGCCCCCCCCCCGCCGCCGCCGCCGCCGCCGCTGCCGCTTCAGCTGGCCGCTTGCCACCCCCTTCGCTGCCGCTGGTCGCCGCCCCCTCCCCGCCGCGACTGCCGGTATCGCTGCTACCGCCCACTGGCCGCCACCTCTGCCTCCGCCCCGCTGGCCGCTGCCCCACCGCCGCTGCCGCCGCCGCCGCCGGCTGGCTTCCACCGCTGCCACCGCTGCCAGCTGGGCGCGACCGTTTCCACCGCCGGCTTGCCGCCGGCCCCGCCGCCGCCGTTGCTGACGCCACCGTCAGCTGGACGCTGCCCCCCAGCTGGCGGCCGCCTCTCCCACCGCCACCTGCCGGCCACCGCCCAGCCACCGCTGCTGCAGCTGCTTCTGACCCTGATTGGCCTGCGCATCTCTTCCGCCGCCGCCATCGCCGCCGCCACCGCCCCCGCCGCTTCCCCCCGCGGCCGGTGCTGCCGTCGCTGCCGCCGCGCTCAGGTCGGCACCCCCCGCCGCCACCGCAGGCTTCCGTCGCAGCTGGTGGGCGGCTACCCTTCCCCCGCCGCCGCTGGGGACCACCGCCGCTTCCCGGCCTCCCCCCTCCGCCGCAATGTCCTCTCACTTGACTGTGCGTGAAGACTCCGTGGGATGTCTTTTTGGGCGCTTACATGTGCGCGCCCAAAGCGTCGGTTTGTGCCTCTTTGCAACTGAGATTGCTTCAATCCACCGTCTATATCTGTCTTATCGTGTTCATGACCACCAGGTGGGTCAAGCCTCGTTGGGCTGTCTGTTCAAACGGATGGCGGAAACTTGGTGCCTTTGAGGGCTTCATCGAGTCACTTCTGCTGACCTCCGCGCACTTCTGACTTCACACGCGTTCTCAGCGACCCTGTTTTGGTCGACCTGGATTGTTGCGTCGGTTTTCGATGACACTTGGTTTTGGTGTGCTTGGCCCTGGCTCAGGTTCTGCGGTACTGCAACAAGCCATCACCACGCACACCCGCGCGAACTCAGGTAAAGGCCACCTTTTGAACAGCGTTTGGACAGACCAAAACAAGGTCGCTGAGAATGCTCCTGGCGTCAGAACCTTGAGCAGACGAGTAGAAGTACGTCTCTGAGGACCTCTTCAGCTGCCGCGTACGCGGTCCATGACCAGGCCGCCAATTGGCAAAAAGCTACGAATTTCTCGTTCTCGATTTGTTCCCAATGCAGTAATGGTGGACACTGATGCATCTGCTGCCGAGGATACTGTGCTTCCGGTCAGAGGTGGATGTTGAAGGGACGTGAGGGGTGGGATCCATTGGTCCAGACAGCGTTTTTCATAACCTTCACGTACCGGCAACATCCATTTTTATAGGAAGCCCTATTGCCGCAGAGTTGGTCTCGCAGACGAGGCTGTAAACACCATTTGCCTGTGCATAAGTTGCTTTTGTCAGTGACTTTGTGCCTCATGGCCATGTAATTGACAGCGATGGGGTACTGTGCCTCGCAAGCTCAAAGGCAGAATGACTTCCTTCAAGACGACCACCACTGACCAGGCCACCCCCCCGCGCCATCGGCTATGCTCCCCTGCCCAAACCACGCTGACCCTGGACCCACTTTTCGCCGTGCCGTCGCCGCAGCTTGCGCCTGCACTCTGCAGCGTGGGGGGATGGGGGGCGGCTCTCGGCGCACGGCCTCGAGGAGCGCGTCCACGGCCATGCAAAGCGCGGCCATACAATGGCCGAGCACACGTGCACTGAGCGGCCGTGCACCCGCGAACACAGCGGCGGCACCATCGTGGAGCAGCGGTAGGGACTTGGCGCGGTGAGCAAGCGAGGAGACGGCGGGAACACCTAAGACAAACAGCCCGCGCAGGGCCAAGTGTTCGCGCGCGCGCGGCTAAGCGCCCGCGCGCGACCCGCGCAGCCGCCAAACAGCACGGGAGGAACACCCCCAACAAAAGCTGGGGGAACAACCACCCCAAAGCTGGCGAACAACCACCACTGAGCACATCCTATTGGTCAATCTGCCTTCGATGTTCGGCCCCCTGCCTTCGATGTTCCGGGCCCGAACATCTAAGGCAGATGCGGAACATCGAAGGCTGTGGCTTCCACCTCACATTACGCAAACCCACCTATGCGTGCACACGGAGACAACATCACCCCTTTTCGCGCTACAGACGTTGCCTCCGCCCCGCGCAGTGCGGCTTAAAGCGGTGTCACGGAATCGTTGCTCGGGCCTGTTTTTCTTTGCTCAGACTTGCTCAGTCGCCTCGGCACAGTTGTAAGAACGAGAAAGTCAATCTGTACAAACCAGCAGAATTCTTGCTCAAACGCGCAAGAAAAGCTGTTGTCCCCGCACGAGAGTGCAAATCTCCGACGGCTTGTCACCCAATGAAATCATGAGAGGTCCTTGCACTAAACGACTACGTACCGCCATGGACGTCACACAAATCCAAAGACAACAGATTAACTGAGAAAGTGCCAATCGTCTTTGGACGAGTTATAGAATGATCGGCATAGTTAGGCTGCTTCCTGGGTCTCTCTCGGCTTTAGTGAGTCCCGAGAAAATAGTTTGCTGGAGGAACACAACCCATGTGACCAACTTGTGCTTCACACTGTGCACTCTCCACGAAGAACAACCATGCCGACGCGTCGCCTCAAGGGCAAAAAGACACCCCCCTGTCCTAAGCACCCACCATCCACAGGTCCCTTTGCACAGCCCCCCCCCTTTCCCACCGCACTCCACCCGTCTCCCGAACTAGCGACCCGCCCACAAGAGTAGTCGGCTGCACCCCCTCCGAGTTCGATTCACTTGCGCCCACTATCCATAGCTTGAGTTGTACAAGGTGTGAGAAAGGGTGGTCTTGTTGCTACCGGACCTCATCCCGGTCGTCCCCCTCCCTCGTCTACAAAAATAATCATGCTGCCCGTCTGGACATTCTTGTCCGCCTATCCGTTCGTGATCTGTGCACTAGTCCCGACGGCCCAGCTCTCCTGCCGATTTTCATGTCGCCCCGTGGCACATGTGCTTCCTGGTGTCGCGGCAGTCGTGGTACTGTCGCCATGGTCCACGCCCGGCGGGCTTGGCGTCATTGCCTTGCCCTCCAGTTCCCAGGAGGCCGCCCCGTGCCTGGCGGGGACGGCGGCACTACCTGTAGGGAGAAGCAGAATGGTTGAGCAGCCATCGCTGAGGCCCACACAGACGTGCAGCTGAACCTTGGTCACTCACAAACCAAGCGGAAGCAACAGCTCAAGTAGGCGGCTGCAGCTAGCTGCAGGTGGCAGGTGCTGACGCGCAAGTACGCATCTCATTCAAAGTAAGACTCTGGAAATGGAAAAAGATTTGTATATGCTAGGTCACAGTTGGAGACAATGAGTCTACGCAATCAGATTCCGCTTGACCGGCCGCGGCCGCAGCAGACATGAGAACGCGGCATTCTTCATCGGCAGCGAGTCAGCAATCACTGCTAAGCCTTCAACAAGCACTGCCTTAATAATGAGATATTGTCAAAACTGTTACGCGAAGCTGCATGGTTTTGCACTTTATTTTGCGCGTTTGTGCAAGCTCGGCCTCCAGCATACCATACGGAGGGGTTGCAAGGAATGATCAACAGATCTGAGCAAGAAATCGGGCCGTTTCCGTGACACCGCTTTAAGCCGCACTGCGCCGCCAGTCGCCCGCCAGTCGATTCATTTGACTCGGCGGTGCCGGCGGTGTTGGCAGAGCTGTCGCTCGCGCCTCTTCGCGGTGCGGCTCCGGTACCTGGCAGAGCTGCTCGCCGCCGGCGGTGCAGCCGCCAACGAGTACCAGTCCAACGCGGCCGTGTGCGGTACGCCCTTCCTCCCAACCCCCGTCACGGACGCGCGGGCGGGCAACCATTCGGGCCGCTTCTTCGATGGCAGCAGCAGCAGTGGCCGAGGGGGAAGAGGGAGGCAGCCGGGGGGCGCCCGCGGCGCCGTGCCCGCCCTGCCCCCCCGTATGAAGTCATGCCCCTCGGGCACGAACGTGACCGCTCGATGCCCATCCGTGGCGGCGATGAGGATTTTTCGCGTGTGCGTGCGGGCGACGTGTGTGTGCCAGTCGAATATCAGCTGCTCTTGCTCGTGCGGAGCGAGGGGAGGGTCCCGCTGGTCGTGCTTCTGCTAGTGGAATTGGCTCTTGTACCCTGAGGGGTGGAGGCGCGCAGGAGAAGGATAGCTCGGCGGGTTACATGGCCGCCCGGCGAGCCGTATGAGGGGAAGAGAACAGTGGGTGCGCCAGACAAGAAGCTTTGCCGTGGACGCTGCTGGGGTGAGGCCGCAGTCGGCGTGGGCACCCGCCGCCGCGCCTGCCGCCACGTCCACAGCGGACCTAGCGGCGCCTGCGTGACCGCGCGGCGGTAGACGGGCCGCGCGGCGGTGGGCGGGCCACCCCCTTCGGGGAGATGCCGGCTGCGCGTGTACCGCCGCCGCCGCTGGCCTGTTTGCCCATCTGCCCGCCGCTGCCGCCTCCGTCTTCGCCGCCTCCGCCGCCTCCGCCGCCGCCGCTGTGGTGGTGTGCCATTCCCGCCGCTCCTAGCCACGCTCTTTCCGGGTCGCTCCCGTTCGACGCGTAACAGGTCAGCGCCCTGAGTCCAACGTACGAGAGGCAAGACGAATAGATATTGTTAATGCGAGGCCCAATCAAATCAATTCTCCTCTGTGTGCAGCGGTCGCATGACCAGCTGGTCAAGAAGCTACGTATAGAATAGCTATCGAAATGCATTTCCCGGTTGCAAAGAGGTATTTTCGCGTTACCATCAATTATATGCGTATGTGAGGCCAGCAGCGTCTGGCAAGTGACGCTTCGAAGACCACCACAATTCGTGAGCCCAGCGGGCGGCTGTCGCATGCAGGACAGAGAGCTCCTGCCTCCGAGATCCTGAAGCAGATGGGGAGCTCCGACCCCACGCCCCAACCGCGCCCTGAGCATCCCCTGGACCGCCCCCACGACACCCCCAGCGCGCACCCCCTCTCTCTGAGGGCGGTTCAGGCAGGGGGGGCGGTCGTTGGGTCGGCAGCACACCTCCCGCCACCGCCTGCAGCAACCCCGGCGCATAGACGCGCGCTGCAATCCCCCCCATTTGGCTGGCCCTATCACACGCCCCGCTGATCCCGCCCCCCTGCCATACGCGACGCCCACGCCAAACAGACCCACAACATCGCCTCCGTCGTCCGCCCTGCTCGCCACCGACGTCTTGCCTCCCCTTCCCCCCCACGCTGTACCCGACCCTTTCCCTTTCCCATTCGTCTCTGTCAGTGACCCGTCACTTGCCCGGCCCTCCCCCTGCCCCCTACCCCATCATGATGGGCTTTGTGTCTTCCTTTGCGGGCAGCGCCACCCTCGCGGTGCGCGCCCGCTCCGCCCTGGCCGGCCGCGCCGTGGCCGTGTCGCCGTCGGCGTCGGCGCAGGTCGCGCGCTGGTCCATGGTCCAGTCCAAGGCGATGCCTTTTATGGAGGCCCCGCCGGCGCTTGACGGCACCATGGCTGGTGGTACGTTTTTTTGGTTGTGGCGCGCTATTTGCGACCTTGCGGGCGTGGGCAGCTGCGGGATTGCTGAGCACGTGCGCACAGGGCGAGAGACGTGGGGGTCGTCACTTGCTGTTGGGTGGAGTTCGGCAGCCGGGTGACAGCCAACCATCGACACGGGGGGGGGACCGGATCAGCCGTGTGATTGGGTCTCGACGGACTGTGGGCGTCTCTTCCACGGGCTAGGTCTTTGCTGTGTATGCGTGTCGCGGCCTTCCAGTACGCCGTTGCTGACGTTTTTTTTTTTTGTACCTCACGAACTTGGTGATTGCGACTCCATCTGCTGGTCCTCTCTCTCCCCACTCATATTGCTCCCTGTTTCTCAGATGTCGGCTTTGACCCGCTCAACTTCACGTCGGTGTTTGACATCAAGTGGATGAGGGAAGCGGAGCTGAAGCACTGCCGCATTACCATGCTTGCCTGCCTGGGCTTCCTCGTGCAGGAGACGTTCACCCTGCCCGCCTCCTATTTCCCCAGCGGCACCATTGCCGTTGATGCGCATGACTACTTTGTCAAGACTGGCGGGATGCAGCAGCTCCTGCTGTGGTTCTGCTTTGGCGAGGTCTTCTCGCTGCTGGCGACCAACTACACTATGTCGGGCGGCGACCGCGCGCCTGGGGACTTCTCGTTTGATCCGCTTAAGTTCTCGAACACCCCCGCCAAGCGGGCCAGGATGGAGCTTTCGGAGATCAAGAACGGGCGGCTGGCGATGATTGCCATTGGCGGGTTTATCCACCAGGAGTGGTACTCGCACAAGCCGGTGCTGGACCTGCTGGCCCACCCGGCGCCCATCCTCAACATCAACATGTAGACGGGTGGCGTGGAGAGATTTGTAGCTAGTTGCCCTTTTTTTCCCTCCTTTGCTTCTGTTTTTTTGTGTTCCGCGTTGAAACGCCGTCGCCCTCCCACCCCTGTCCTCCTGGGCCCGCTTGAGGTCAATGAAGGTGGCCCCCATGTGTGAGGGCGCAATGCTAGATGCTGAGACTGGAAGATGTGGTGCGTGCCCTGTCAATGTGTTTACATCAGCCAGCTCACTGCATTGAGCATGTCCCTAGTTGCAGCTGAGTATGCTCCAGATCCCGGACACCTCTCTGCTGGTCAACACTGTCCCAATCATCTCGTTGGTCTATCCGAGGCGGCTACGAACCCGCAGCGACGGTGTATCGCCTCGTGAAAGCGTTGAACGCGTCGCCACCCCCTCTATTGGCTTGTGACGAGATCCTGTTTGTTGTTGGCAATAGAGGTGACAGCGCCGTCCGCCCTCCTCTGGGTCGTATGCGAGAACGATGTGGTGGCTAGGGCATTGTCACAGCGGTGGAGGGCAGCAGGAGTTACAACAAGAGCAGCCGACTCACACACGTCCTCGTCATGCTTCGGTGTTGAGCCGAGCCAGCAGGTGTACCGCGGGGTGCAGCGTCAGCGCCGTTGAAGGCTGCAACCAAAGGGGACTCTGGGTCAACAGGGTGTCCTATCCGGGTCACCAGGCAACTTGTCCAGCTCGCGTAGTTGTTAATAATTTATACATGTTTCAGGATCACTTCTGAAGTAGTTGTAATATATTTCTATAAACGGAACAACATCGCAAGATTCAACCGCCGCGCTGGTGCTTGCGCGTCGGCTGCGTGCGTGCAAGCGCCGTTGCAAGA
Organism: Pyropia yezoensis; assembly: GCA_009829735.1. NCBI lineage: Eukaryota > Rhodophyta > Bangiophyceae > Bangiales > Bangiaceae > Pyropia > Pyropia yezoensis. The sequence goes on along the minus strand of CM020619.1, from coordinate 18,550,121 downwards.
GCGCGTAGGTGTCCACGTGCGCCGCGCCTCGCAGCGCTTACGCCGGACCGCCTCCCCCCACTGACTTCTAACGTCCCCGCCCACCCTCGCCAGTATCCGCCTCTCCACGCCAGCATCCGCCCCGCACCGCTGCACGCCGCAACTCCCATCCCACCGCCGCCGCAACTGCGCGGTGTGCCTTCGGCGGCTCGTGGGGCAGTGCTGACGCACCCACCTCTTTTGGCAGTGGGTCTCCCGTCGCCGTCGCCTGCTCCGTTGCAGTCGCCGCCGTCGTCGTCCGCCACTGACCTTGCAGCTGCCACCAACCCCACGACCGCCGCCAACTTTGCCACCAACCCCGCCTCTGTCCCGCCGCCGCTGCTGCTGCCGCTGTCGCCGCCGCTGTCGCTACCGCTGCCGCGTGGCCCCTGCGGCTGCTGCTGCCGCCTCCCCGCCGCCCGCCCGCTTCGGCCCCCTTTCCTGGCCACACCTGGCGGATACCGGTTGCCTCATTGCCGCTTGTCGTTTGTTTCGTTCTGCTGGTGCCACCTCCCCCACCCCTTCCCATCCCGTTGCCCATCCACCCACCACCCACCACCCCCCGTCCCGTGACCTTTCCTCCAATGGCGGTCGTCAAGGGTGAACCTGACCCGCCCGCGGCTGGTCGCGCTCTTTCTGCCTCCGCCGCCGCCGCAACAGCTGCCGCCGCGGCGCCGGCCGCGACAGCCGGCCCCTCGAGCGTCGCCACCGGGGGCCCTGCGGCGCGACTGGCGGGGTCGGCACCGCCGGCGGCGCGACCGGCGGGGTCGGCTCCGCCGGCGGCGCGACCGGCGTCGCCAGCCGTGGCGCCGCGGCTGGCCGCGACCAGAACGGCGAGCGGCGACTCGTCAGGTGGTGGCGGCGGTGGCGGTGGCCGTGGTGGGGGTGGTGGCGGCAGCGGCAGCGGCGGCGGTGGGGGCGGCTGCATCGCGTTCGGCAGCGCTGCCACCACATCTGCCGTCCGCACCCTCGCTTCCCCCTCGCCCCTAGCTTCCGCTGCGGCCGATGCTGGCCGTTCGGCCCTCGAGTGGGACCCTGTCGGGCGGGCCGCGACGCTCGATGGCACACCCCTGTCGGCAGTCCCCCCGTGGGTGATGGCGGCGATGCTGGGGCGGCTAGGCTTGTCACCCCTGCCGGGGACCGATGTGTGGGGCGCCGCCGAGATGTGCGCTCGCCTTGAGGCCGCCGCCGCCGCTCTCCACGCTATACGTTTGGGGGGGGGGTCGGGGGGGGGGCCATCGGTCGCGGGGACGCCGTCGCCAGGGGCGGGCACGCGGGCGACTCCGCCGCCTCTGGGAGCGGGAGCAGCAGGGGGGGGGGCGGGGGGAAGTGCGGCCGATCCGTGCAGGTCTGGCGGGCGTTCCGGGTCGCTGCCGCCACCGCGGGCAAAGCCAGGTGGTGGCGGGTCAGATACGGGGGCGGCCGCGCCTGCAGCAGCGGCCGCGGCAGGAGGGGGGGGGGGAGGGGGGGCGGCGGCGCCGTCGTCGGCCACCTCCCCGCCCCCCCCCTCTGCAGGGTCTGGGGAAACAGGCGGTGCGGGAGCCCACCCCCCCCCGCCCCCTCCCCCTGCGGTACGTGCGCCCGCGCAGCCGCTCACGGGTGACGCGGCGGTGGAGGTCCTGACCGCCCAGCGGGTGGCGGCGTACGCGTCGCCCTACACGGCGGCAGTGCAGCCCATGTGGATGCCGTCGGTCGGCTCGACAGGCGACGCGCCGTGCGCGCGGGCGGGCCACGCGGTCGTTGCGGCCTCGCACCGGTTGTACGTGTTTGGGGGGTATGTAGACGCGTCATCGGCGGGGGGGGGGTACCCGGGAGGGGTGGGCGCCACGGACGGCGGGCTTGGGGGGGGGCACCCGATGGATCTTGGCGGGGGGGGGGGTCGCACGAGCGCATCCCCTGCCGGCGGTCGGGGGGGGCCGTCGCCGCGGACGACTGGTGGGGGCGGCGGCGGCGGCGGTGGGGGCGGTGGTGGCGGCGGCGGCGGCGGTGGTGGTGGGGGTGGCGGCGGGGCCGGTGTCCCCGCTGCCCGCCGCAACGTGGGCTCCCACTTCAATGACGTGTACGAGTACGAGTGCGACTCGGGGGTGTGGCAGCGGCTGGCGCTGGACGACCCGCGAGAGGATGTGCTGCCCGCCCAGCGCCGCCACGCGTCGGCGGTGGTCGTGTCGGGCCGGCTGTTTATCTATGGCGGCTTTGACAGGTATGACCATGTGCTCGGGGACGTGTGGGAGTTCCACCTCGGTACCCGCCGGTGGGCCCGGTTCACCGCGTCGACACCCCGTGGGCACAGCTCCCCGTCGCCTCGCGCAGAGCACACGGCGGTCTTGTGGGGAGACCGGATGATTGTGTTTGGCGGCTATGACGGGAAGCGCAAGCTCAACGACACGCTCGTCCTGTCCTTTTCGACCAGGGAGTGGAGCCGCCCGCAGCAGTCAGATTGCCTCCTTCCCTCCCGGCGGTGCAAGCACACCGCCGTTGTCCATGATGGTATCATGTACGTGGTCGGGGGCTTCCAGTTTCACGATGGCAACAACTACGCTGCCACCGATGTGCATGCGCTCGACTTGACCACCTATGTGTGGTCCACCCAGGCCTACACGGGGGACAGCCCGGACGCGTTGCAGGGCCACAAGGCGGCCGTCGTGGGTGACTCAATGGTTATCTTTGGGGGTAAAGTCCGCGGCGACCCGGCACTCTCCACCGAGGGCCGCTCCTCTGCCCTCAACACAGAGGTCTACCAGTACCGGTTTGCGGCGTGCAAGTGGTTTGTGGTGCCCGTCGGTGGCGCCAGCCCTTCGCCACGACAGCTGCACTCGGTGGCGTCGGTGGCCGAAGCGGACGGCCGCTACTCCCTCTACGTCTTTGGCGGGTCGGACCGTACCAAGTCGCGGTTCTACTCGGACCTGAGTGAGCTCCGTGGCCTCCGCGTCTTTACCCGTAAGCGCCCACGGCCAGCCGCGTTTTTCACGCTCCCCGGGAATGTACGCGGCATGGGCGGCCGCGCCGGCATTGGCGGTGGCGCCGATGGAAGAGGGGCGGGCCCTGCGGGCAGTGGTGGGGGCGTCAGTGGGGCGGGCGACGCCTTGCCGGGCCGGTCGGCGCTGCCGGCCGACTGGGCGGCTGCGGATGATGAGGAGGGCGATGAGCTCGCGTGCCGCGTCTGTACAGACACAGCGTCGCTGCTTGGGAACCCACTCTTCTCTGACGTAGCGTTTGAGGTGGAAGGTCGCACCATCCCCGCCCACCGGTGCGTGCTCTACGTGCGCGGCGACTACTTCAAGAGAATGTTCTCCTCGCGGATGCGCGAAGGCTCCGCCGCCGTCGTCCCCGTCCCGGGCGTCTCGTACGCGGTCTTTTACGCGGTGCTGTCGTACCTCTACTCGGGGTGTGTGGTGCTGGAGGACGGGGACCTGGCGCTGGAGGTGCTCAAGGCGGCCGACATGTTCCGGCTCGACGGCCTCCGCGCAGCGTGTGTGGAGCGCCTGGAGGTGAGCATGCGCACGGAAAACGCGGCGACCATCTGCCAGGTGGCCGACACGCACAACGCGGCGGGTCTGAAGGCCTACTGCATCACGTTTATCGTGCAGCACTTTAAGGAGGTCATCCTCACCGCCGCGTTCCAGGACCTGATGCGGACCGACCCAAGCGGCCTCGGCCTCGAAATCCTGTCTGCCTACTCGGACAACCCGCCGGCGGCCAAGCGGCAACGGATGAGCTGAGTGTTGAACAGGGGTGGTGGCTTTCCCCGTAGGTCTCCCTGGGGGGGTGGGAGGGTGGGTGGAGGTTGGGGAAAGGCGGGGGTCGGGGGGGGGCGTGGTGCGTGGCGGCAGGCCGGGGATGGACGGGTGAGCAGGCCGGTGGGGGCGGGCTTCGGGGGAGTACTGGACCGCGCGGGCCACGCGCGCCCTGCGCCGTGCCCCTCCCCACGCAAGACGGCTCGTGCATATGTTTTCTTATGTTTTCTTAGTTACTCCCAGGTGGCCGGGGCGCTCCCGTGCCGCTCCTCCCTCATTTTGTCTCTGTGAGAAACGCCTATGGGAGGCGCGCGCCGGGGGACGCCCGCGTCGACCCGCACGCCCCGCGAGCCCAGCCCCATCGACCGCGCCGGTCGTCCACGCGCCGTGGCCAGACGGCGGGCGGGCGCCCCGCCCTCACCCGCTGCACACCCCCACGGCGCACGTGCGGGCAATAACGCTCCATCCCACCCCCCTCCCCCGCCTACGGCCCTCCCCCACCGCCGCAATGCCCATTTCACTCACAGCCCGGTTGCGGCCGACCACCCTGCCGCCGCCACCGTGTCCCGCGAGCGGGCGCGTCAGGCCCGTGGCGGCGTCCACCCCCCCCCCTCCCCCCCGCCGAGGTCCCGCGCCCAGTCCCCTCCGTCTCCATAGTCAGACGCGGGGGGCGGCGGCAGCCAGCCGCCGGGCTCCTCCACCACCAGCGCCCGCCCTCCCCGCCGCACCTGCCGCCCGTCTGGGCCGCGGAGGTCAACCCCGTCGCGGTCGTTGGCACCGTCGCCGTCGTCGTCGTCGTCGTCGCGGGCGGCCGTCACAGCCAGGGGGCGCCCCGCCGCGAGGCGGCCGTCTACCCCCCCCTCGGGGGATGGCAGTCGCCGCCCGCCGCCGCCGCCGCCGCGGCGGTCGTCGTCGTCCCCCCCGCGCCGGGCACGGACGGCGGCCTCGGCGGCGGCAGCGGCGCCGGCCCCCGGGGGCAGCAGCCCCCGCTCCTCGGCGTGGCCCGCCGAGACGCGGCGGAGGAGGTCCCCATTGACGGTCGTGCCGACGACGCCAACGAGGCCAAAGCCGAGGCTCACCGCCAGGCCGCTCACAAACTGGGGGAGCGTGTGCGCCATCTCCCCGAGCAGCGCCGACGGCGCCGCCCGCGACCGCGACAATGGCCGCAGCGGCAACGGTGGCGACGCCGGGGGTGGGTTGGAAAGGGGGTGGGGGGGGTTGGCGGCACGTGACGGCGCCCCCCCCCGTCGGCCGCAGCGGCGGGAGGAGGGGGTGGCCACCCCGGGGGGGGGGCGCCGTGGGGGGGCCACCGCCCCCCCCCCGCGGCGGGCGCCCGCGCCGGCGCCGAGCCACCCGCACCCCGCCGTCGCCGGGGGGGGCGGCAGGAAGGCGGCCGCGGCGGCCGCGGGCGCCATGGTGGGCGGGCGACGCGGCGAAGGACGAGCACGCAGGGAGTCTGAGGTGCCAGCGACCACTTGCCGCGAGACGGAAAGGAAGGCAGGGGAGCGCCGAGGGGGTGTGGGGGGGGGGGGGGGGGGGGGGAGCGGAGAGCGAAGCGGGGCAGCCGCGGAAAGGGGCGGGCGGTGGGCGGCGGAGGCGAGGTGCGAGCGTGCAGACAGCCACCTCACCGGCGGGAGGAAGCGAGAGGACAACGGCCGCGTCTTCTCGCGCACCTGGACGAGGAAAAACGGGCTCAGTCGGGGTGCAGCAGCGGTCGACGGTTCGAATACACGTATTTAGATATTCGGCCGGCCGGCGTTGGTGGCTGGCCAGGTGCGAAATTTCCCCCAAACTCGTACGGTTCGAAAAAAACGTTTCTTCCTCGAAAGAGAGATAAGATCACCTGTCTACTCCTGACGTTTTCATTGCACTTTTCCTGGCTCTATCAATGGCGGTGGGTCTAAAATCCGGCTGGCAGGAGCAGACGTGCCCCTGGGCCCCCGAGCACCGTGACACTGGCAAGTGCGCCATTGCAGAATAGACCCGCGCGGCCGCGGCGCGCGGGCAGCATACCCGAGCGGCCGCCGGCGCTGGGCACTTCCACGGGGGGCTATGAGCGGGCGGGCGCCCCCCCTCCCGCTCATCTTCACGCCAGCCCTCTGGTCATATCAAACATTTTAGGGCCCGCAACCCCTCCCGTGCGAAGCGGCACGCAGCATGCCATCATGGTGCAGCAACAGGACGCCAGCCTCAGTGAGGGCCCCCCGCGGCTGCGGTTGCCGCGCGCCGCCGCAGTCTCTCTTGCAACCCAGTGTGCAGCCGCTGGCCGTTTCGCCACGTGCCCATCATGGGGGTGGGGACCCGGCATGATGGCCCGCAGCGCTCAAGCGAATCTGGCTCGAACGGGCGTGTAGATCAGCTGCCGGCGCTTGAAATATGCATGGCGCTTTTCCCGCCTTAAATAGTCCACAGGGGAGGGTTCAAAATCTAGCGGGACCCGTCCTCTGGCTCACACGGACACCCCCAAGAGCGCGCGACTGCGGGACAGTCCCAAGGGCACGGTTGTTGGGCGGCTCCACGGGGGGAGTCGAGTGGACAGACGCGCCCCCCCTTCCCGCCTACCTACGTTGCCGCCAGCCATCGACCCACACGACGACTGTGTCATCGTGGGCGAGCAAGCGTAGACGACGGCAGTTGTGGGGCCGCCGCCTCGGGCACTCGGAGGCAGGGCGGCCGGCCTATCGCCCAGGCGCGGGCGAAGTGGGGCGGTAGGGGTGGGGTTCGCACCCCCCCCCCCCCACCCCCGCCCCTCCCTTTTTCCACCAAGACAGCGACGCCATGCCTTCCCCGCTCCCCGCCTGCCTCGCTGCCCGCGAGCGAGGCACCACCCTGCCCTCTGCCGCCGCGGCCGCCGCGGCGGCCCGGTCGTGGCAACCCCGCCGCGTGCGGCTGGAAACCGCGGCCGCTGCAGGCCGCAGCGGCAGCCGCCCGCTTGCGCCAGCGGCAGCCGGGCGGGTGTACCTCGGCTTTGGCCCGCGGGGAAGGACGCTGGTATCATACGAATGGGGCGCGCCGCCCGGCGGGCAGGAGGAGGGTGGCGATGGCGGTGACGATGGTCACAGCCATCACGGCGGCGGCGGTGGGGAGGAGGCGGTGACCGCGGCGGCTGGTGACCAGGGGCCACGGGTGTGGACGGCGGCGACGGCTGCCGACGCGCCCCCCGCCGGCGTGGTGGCCACGCTGACCATCCGCGACTGGGCGGTGGGCCCGCCGCCGGCTGGTGCCTTGACGGCCGGTGCCGCCGGCATCGTCGCCGGCACTGCCGTCGACGCAGCGTCGGCGGGGGTGGCGGTCGCCACCGCGCCGGCGGCGGGGGTGCGGGCGGCCATCCTCACCACCGCCCACGAGGTGGTTGTGACCGTGTGGGCGTGGGCGCCGCCGCGCGCGGGGGGGACCACCACCGCCGCCGGCGCCGGCGCCGCTGCCGCCGCCGCCCATGGCGCTCGAGGCGGGGAGGGGGGGCGCGCCCGGCCGGCTGGCGCATCCCCCACCGGCGGGCCGCCGCCACCACCAGCGGCAGTGGTGGCGGTGCGGTTCCCCCACTACCCCAATGGCCCAGCCCATGGGTGCGTGCCAGTGGCCGCGACGGTTGTGCCCCCGCAGAAGCCGTTGACTGCGGCATCGGTGGTAATTGCCGTGGCCACAGGGGTAGGGGTGCGGTTTGTGGTGGCCACCAGGTGGGGGGACGGAGACGGGGCCGCAGCCGCCGGGATGCCCCCTGTGGCAGCGGCGCGCCCAGCACCCCCCCCCCCCCTGCCGCCGCGGCCGCCCGCCGAGCCGCCACCCTGGTGGTCCACCGGCGCCATGACGGCCGTGCCGCCGCCGCTGCGGCGGCGGCGGCACGACAACGCGGCGGGTCGCCCCGCGATTGTCACCACGACAGGCACCTTTGACGCTGAGGCGTACGCGTCGGCGGCGTGGACCCCTCCCCCCGCAACGCCCCCCACCATCGTGTCGTCGCTGACGGCGCGGCTACTGGGCGTCGCGGAGCGGCCCGGGGCGCCCGCCGGCGCCGCCGCGGTGGTCCTCCTTGGCCGGACCCACCGTGGGGGGGGGGGCGCCGCGGCACTGCTGCTGGTCGACGCGGGGGGGGGGGGGGTCCACACCGTGTGGGAGGGGAGGGACCCCGCCGCGGGGGACGGCCTGGCCGACGCGCCGCCGGTGGGGGGGGAGAGGGGGGTGCACTGGCTGTCCAACGCTTCCGTGCTGGCGGGGGGGAAGTCCCTGCGGGAGCTCACCCACCCGTGCTCGCCCGTGTCGTACTGTCTGTGACTTGTCAGAGACGCTGGGTTTGGGGGGGGGATGGGAGGGCGGTGGGGACAGGGAAGGACGTCGGGGTGGTGCCAGCCAGGGGCTGCGGGAGTCGTCGCGGCCATCGAGTCGCCGTCACCGGAGGTGGCGGGCTCGCCGACGACGCGGCACACTCCCTCCGCCACTCTCCGGTGCTCCACCCCCCCCCGCCAACCTTCCGGCGTGGGCGGCGGGTCCAGCCAGGCGAGCAGCCCCCACCCAGAGACCGCGTGTGCATTCCAGGCAATAAGTGAGCAACCCCTTTTTTTCTCCCGCTGCGCGTACGCATCCCCCCCTCCCCACCACCCCCCACCACTCAGTAACGGGTCGCGCCCACCAGCACCCGCTCCGTCGGCCGCGCCGCGGCCACCGCCGGTGGTGCCGTCCCCCCCCGCACGCGGGGCGCCCGGCCGCCCGTGGCCGCCGGTTGTGGCGGGGTGGTGAGGCGGGCCCAGCCCGGCCCCGCACCCGCCCCTTCTGCGCCCGCCGCCACGTCGCGGAGGACCCCCCCCAGCACCCCCACCGTTGCGACAATGCACCCCGGCGACAGGCGGGAAAAGGCGGTCGTCGCGTCCACCGCGTAGACCGCCACGCCGCGGCGGGCCAAGTCGGCAGCGGTGGCGGCGGCGGTGGTGGCCGCGGCGGCGGCAGCGGCGGCGGGTGCGGGCGCCCCCCCCGCCAGGGCGGCCCGGCCAAGCCGCGCGTTGGCCGCCAGTGGCATGGCACACGCGGCCATGACAACCACCCCCACCCCCGCGGTGGCGAGGCCAGCCCAGGTAGTCCCCACCGACGGACCCCCCGGGACGCACACCCCGTCAGTCCCCCCTGCGGCGGCGACCGCCTCGGGCACCCACCCGCCCGCACAGAAGAGTGGGTCTGCCCACTGGACGACTGCCACGGTCGGGCGGGCGGCGGGGGTGCGGGGCACGTCGCGGACGCCCCGGGCCAGCCGCGGCCCAAAGGCGGTGAGGAGGGCAGTGCCCGCGGCGGGCACCCCCGCCGCGGCCGTCACGGCCGCCGCCGCGGCGGTGGCGTCCGCCATCGTCTCTGCCGCCACCGACACGATGCGCACAGGCGGCCGCCCAGGGGGGAGGAGGGAGGAGAGGGCGGCGGCCAGGATGGCTGTTGGCCCCCCCCCCCCTGCAACAGCAGCGGCAGCGTCATCGCCAAACGGGTCCGCGCCGGGGGCACCCGCCGGCGCCACGTGCGTCAGCACAACGTCGGGGGCGGTGGCAACCAGCGCGGCCACGTCAACGTGGTAAAAGGAGCACAGGCGGGAGCGGAGGAGGTCGGCAGCGGTGGTGGTGGGGGTAGCGCCCGCCGCCGCGCGGGCGGCAGCGTCCACGGCGGAAATCTCCGCCGCGTCCCGCACGGCAGAGGCGTCAAAGGAGGGCGCCGTCACCACCCGGGGGGGGGGGCGGCGGGGGGAAGAGGTCAGGGCGGCGGTGACGCCACCCAGCAGCGGAGGGGGGGTGGGAAGGGTGCACTCGTGGGAGACGGCGACAAGGCACGACGCGGCGTTCGCCTCGACGAGGATGTCGGTCAGGGAAGGGAGGAGGGAGGCGACCCGCCGGGGCGGCGCCGCGGCCGGCGTTGGACCGCCGACGGGGAGGGAGGCGACGCCCATGGTCAGGGGGAGGGCTCACACAGGCCCGCCGACAATGGACGGGGGTACAGGGGGGTAGTGGGAGAAGGTTACTCAGCGATGGTGAGCTGCTGGGGAGGAGAGGGGCTGAGCGTTCTCTCCTGTTTCCAATGGAGCAACGCCACGAGGTGAAGCGTCCGTGGGGAGCGAGGTGGCCGCCGGTCCGTGAGATATTTTCGCACTTCCCAAGTTTAGAGAGCGTAAGTACACGTGTCCAAGTCGTCTGATCTCAATCGGAGAACAGCCCGAGAGGTGGGGAGTTCACTGTCCCGTCGGTCGGCAGCGGACAGAAATTGGTCCTTAGCTTCGTTACGTTGGTCGATCGGCCGCCCGATACGTCGCTTAAGCCCCCCGTGTGGGGGGTGATCGCGTCCGACGACCGAAACCGGGGACCTTAAATCGGACCGTGTGTGTGTCGCCGCCGCCGTCGGCACCCGAGCGTCTCGACGGGTGGGGTTGTGCTCTGCCGTCGGCGACCCCCCGGCCTCGTGCTCCTCGCTCGCGTGCGTCTCGGTGCGTCTCGTCGGCGGCGAGCGCCCGGCCGCCCCCCCCCCCCTATTGCACCGTTGCCGTCGTGGTGACCCACACACGGGGACCCCGTTCATCTCTCATTTCATTCCCGGGTGTCTCCTGGTGGGGTGGTGGTGGCTGCAGCGGCACCGTTTGTGGCGGCGGGCCCCGCGGCTGTTGGGTGCGGCGTTTGACGGCGCTTGCGGAACCCGACGCGGTTTGTGACAGACCGGCGCGTGGGGTGGTGCGGTGCTTGCTGATACGTGTTGGTACTGCTGCCGACCCGGTGTGTTGGCGGACGGTTACCGGCGAGTCCCGGGATCATTCGGCCCCTGGTGGTTGCGTCCCGCCTTGGTGGTCGGGTGCGGTGCGCACCCCCCCTCCCCGTGTGCGGGTTTGACCCCCGGTGCGGCGGGTGGGCACCGGCGCGTAGACGCTATGGCGTCTACGACCCCCACCGCCGCGGACGTGCCAGCGGGCGGTGCTGCGGCGACGATGGATGGTGGCAAGCAGGCGTCGGCTGAGATCGCGGGTGCGGCGCCATCAAAGGCGGCGGCCGCCGCAGCGGGTGGTGGCGGGGCGGAGAAGGTCGGGCCGTCTATCACCAACGGACCGCCGCCAGCGAGTGCAGTTGCTGCAAAGGCGCCCGCCGCGGCCGCGGCCGCTGCTCCTGTGGCCCCTGCCGGTGCGGCAGGCGGTGCGGCCGCGGGGGCGGGGGGGGGCATGCTGATCTCGCCCCCGCTTGTTGGGGTGCCGCCCCGTGCGGCGGCGGCCATACAAACGGATCCGACGGAGCGGCGTCTCGACGACGCGGCAGTGGTGCAGGTGGAGTGGTACCTGGGGCAGGTCAACCTGATGAACGATTATTACCTCAAGTCCAAGATGGACAGCGCGTACTGGGTGCAGCTGGATGTGCTCTTGTCCTTCCCAAAGATGCAGCGTCTGGGCCGCACCGACGTGGCGGCGTTTGCTGCGTTGCTGCGTGAGCGGTCCGCCTCTGTCGTGGTGGACCCGTCGGGAACTCGGGTACGTCCCGCCTTTGCGGCGGCCGCCGAAGCAGCGGCTCCCTCAACGCTACTCTTGACAGAACTCCCGTCGCCGCCCGTGTCGGCCGAGTTTATCACCACAGCCCTGACGGCGGCTGACGCCACCATACCGACACCACTATCCGTGCGCTCCGAAGGTGACATCTGGAGCATCACGTGGGCGGCCCCGAACGGTGCGTCCCGGGCAGCAGCGGCTCTGGAAGGCACCACCATTTGTGGCCGGGCTGTGCGGTCGTCGATCAAACCTGTTGAGCTCTTACCTCCCCCACCAGTCCTCCCGGCCAGCCCGGCTGGCGGGAGCCCGGCTGTGTATGGGAATCGTGGGGTGCCGTGGAACCCCGGGATGGACTCGGGGTCTCCAGTGTACCCCGGGAATATCCAGCCGCACATGCTCGTTCGCCCGCCGTACGGCTACGCGCTCCATCCTCAGCCGGGTAGCCCCTACACTCCGGCTGCGGCCGGCTCCTTCCAACCTTCCCCTCACCCCTCCCCCGTGGCGGACGGAAGCTACGTGCCGCCGCCGCCGCCGCCGCCGGCGTATTATGCGCAGTACAGCATGTACCCGGGGCACCCTGGCTTTGACCTCTCGATTGGTGCGTCTGCAGCTGGTACTGTGGGGGCGACATCGCCAGGTCTGCCCAATGGAGCTATGATGCCTGGCATGCCGGGCGTGGACCGTTTTCCAGGTAGCCATGCGGGTGGCTCGGGCGTGTCACGACCGGGCAACAAGCGCGGACCCCGTGCTGACGGACGGTCGGGCAATGCTCGCGCCCCGACGGCATCATCTGCGCCTTCACAGCCGGGCGTCCAACCAAACGCTGGAGGGGCGACGCCCTTTACACCGGCGGGACGGGCTGGCACGCGGGCGCCCGTGGGCGCTCATCCTTCTGCGGGAGGTGAGAACCGGAGGTTGGGTTCGTCTGACGCGGCAGCGTCGTCAGGATCGAACAAGACCGCCACGCCCGCGGCGTCGGCATCCTCGACAACGTCAGCGTCGACCGCGCCTGCCTCTGCCGGGGGCAGAAAAGTCAAGAAGGGTGGCAACCGTAGCAACGCACACAGCGGTGGCAGCGGCAGTGGTCCTCACAGCGGCAATGGTAGCACAGGAAGTAGCAACGCTGGGAGCAACCGAGCTGCCCATAGTGCTGGCGCCGGTGCAGGTGCCAGTCTGGCTGGCGGTGCTGGCGGAGCGAACGCGGGTGGCAAGGACGTCAAGGACGCGGCGGCTCCTGTGCGCCGGAGTGGGTCAGGCAACACGAACGGGCCCGTGGAGACCCCAGGGGCGCCTCGCAAGACGGATTCTTCTCCTTCGTCTGGTGGAAAGGCGGCTGCCGCCGCTGAGAAGAAACCTGCGCAGGTGTCAGTGAACTTCACGGCAACGCATTTCCCGCCTCTTCCGGGCCTGTCGTCAGAGGAGGGGGCGGTGCCGGCGGGTGCGGCGAGCGAAACTGCTTCTTCCCGTGGTGCCTTCGCTGCTGCGGCCAGGCGGCCCTCCTCTGCCCCGCCGCCCACTGCCACGGCTCCGCGGCCGTCCCCACCAACCCCTCCGCTGGTGAAGGAGGTGTCTGCCGTACAAAACCCGTCGGACGATGATGGGGCGTCCCGGCCCGACCGTTCTGCTCCGGTCGTGCCTGCGGCTGCGCCAGGTAGCCCTAGCAAGAGCGCGCCCGTGTCTGGTGCGGGCATGAGCTACGCTGCTATCCTGCGGGCCAAGCGCCCGCCGTCGGCGCCGTCGTCGCCCAAGGGCGTTGCCCGCCCCACCAAGGCGGGCGACGCTCCCTCCCGGGCTGATCTCGCGGCCGCGGCGCCTTCGCCCAAGATGAGTGTCTCGGCTGATGGCTCGGGAGGAAGCAGTGCGCCGTCTGCGGGCCCGGTTCTCTCGACCAGTGTATCTGCCTCACGGAACAAGGTCGAGTCGGATGGCACTCAACAACCTCGAAGTGGCGGTGCGGACAGTGCAGCAGCCGGAGCTGCGGTCGTCCGTGCGTCCGACTCCGGGTCTACTGGGTCGGCTGCTGCGGCGCCGCTCGAGCCGTCCGCAGCCGCGCCCAAGGGGGGAGCGTCCTCGACGCCTGCTGTGGGCGCCGACACCGGGGACGCGGTGAACCCCAAGGTGGAGAAGCCCAAAGCGCCCTCGCCGGCGCCTCGCCCTGTGTCGGTGTGGGCCAACAAGCCTGCGTCTGTGCTGCAGGCGACGGCTGCCCCGCGCCCCCCCCCTCCCCCTCCGCGGATGGCGCCGAAGCCCTTGCCTCCCACGCCGAGCCGTGGGGAAGCTACGGTGACCAAGGAGCCAACCACGGCGTCCGTGTTGAAGGAGTCGGCGGATCAGGACGACAAGGCTCCCAAGAAGGAGGTGGACCGCCCCGCGCCTGCTCGCTCGTCCTCTGGGAGTACTCCTGAGGCTCAGGGCAGCTCGTCACTCCCTGCTGCGGTATCGGAGCCTGCGGCTGCTGCCAATAATGTGGCGACTAGCTCAGTGGCTACCAAGCCGACAGCGCCGACGTCACCAGCTGTCACTCCCGCGACGACTGCCAAGACTGCACTCAATATGGATGGCATCCCCCCGAAGGGCGCATGGGCAAGCGGCTCCTTGCAGCACGTGTTGCTGTCTGGCAGTGCCGTGTCTGGTGACGCTAGTACCCCCGCCGCGTCCAGGGCGGAAGACAAGGCCGCAGATACTGGCGCCGCGCCGAAGGCGGCTGAGCGCAAGGCAGATCCCCCGGTGGTTATGGAGTAACTTGCACACTCGCGCTGCCGTGTCCATTTGTGACGCTGCGTGGCTGCGGGACGTCAGGGGCTCATCCCGACTGGCCTCTTGCAGCTGTATTGTTGTGACGATGTGGATGGGGCTCTCTGGTTGTGGTGACGTTTTCTGTTGCCAACGTCGGGCCATCCTATTCGTGGGCCAGCGAGCCGTGACTGCTGCTCGCGCGCCTGGGGCAGCAGCGTGTACCCCTCATTGCTGTCGTGGGTGCTGTTGTCGTGCTTTAGAGATCCAATTTGGCTTGCCATCGGGCTACCGCCCCGCGGCCACAGCGCTTCACTCCGCCCCGGCCCAGCTTTCCTGAGTCACTCACCATCATGGTAGTGCTGTCAGTCACTTGTGCGACTCGTATGGTGCAATATTATTCGTTTTCGCCATGGACGTTCGAAGACCTCGCCCCGCCTCTTTCCTGGGTCTTCTCTCCTTTTTTTTTTTTCTCGTGTCTGATGTTCCGGCTCGTTCTCTCCACGTGTGGTTCTTTGTCTTTCTTCTTTTTTTTTTTCTTGACTCGTGATGTGCGTCATTAGGAAATTTTATGCTGCGTCGTCCTTTGTGTCGGCAGAGGGAGGCAGCAGCGTCGTTGGGGGAACAGGCGTGCGTATATCGAGGTGGGCGGCAACACAAACCCGAGCAATCGATGCATCACGTTCTTTCGGTGTCTGTCTTCCGCACGCGCACGGCCGCGGCGAGGTGAACGCTCTCTCGCCAAAAGTGTCGCAGACCCCGATGCTCTTCCGAGAGCTCGTTTCGGTGCTGCAAGGATATGACAGGTAGCATCTGTTGTGGTTTAAGCCAGCTTTTGCACGCAGAGGACGGGGGTTCCTTCAAGCATTCACTCCTCCCCTTCCTCTTGTGCGGGTCCCGCGTCAACGAGGAGCGCTCTGCACATTGTCCAACAAAAAAAACGCCATGAAAGAAACGTACGCCCTACAATGCCGGCCGCAACACCCCAAAGTCGTACGCCTTGCCCGTCACCGCCCCCACCGGGCACAGGTCAATGACGTTGCCCGACAACTCCGAGTCGAGCATCTTCTCCACGTATGTCCCAATCTCCGTGTCCCGCCCACGGCCGGTAGTGCCCAGGTCCTCCACCCCCGCCACCTCTGTCCCAAACCGCACGCACCGGGTGCAGTGGATGCAGCGGGTCATGATGGTCTTGACGAGAGGGCCCGCGTATTTGTCCTCGACGGACCTCTTGTACTCGTAAAAGCGGCCGCGGTCCGAGCCAAACAGCATCGCCTGGTCCTGCAGGTCACACTCACCACCCTGATCGCAGATGGGGCAGTCGAGCGGGTGGTTGAGAAGGAGGAACTCGAGAACGCCCTCGCGGGCCTTCTTCACCTTGGGCGTCTGCGTGTTAATGACCATCCCGTCCATGACGGGCATGGCGCACGAGGCGACGAGCTTGGGGCTCTTCTCGACCTCCACCAAGCACATCCGACAGTTGCCCGCAATGGACAGGCGCTCGTGGTAGCAAAAGCGCGGGATTTCCACGCCGGACAGGTCGCACGCCTGGATGATGGTGCTCCCGGCGGGGACCACCGTGTCCGTGCCGTCGATCTTGACGGTAACCGACTTGGGGGCAGGCGCTGCTGCCGCCGCGGCACCGCGGCGAAGCCCAGGGGTCGCGGCGGCAGGCACCGCCGCCGCCGCCACCGCGGCGCCCGCCCCAGGCGCAGGCCAGCCGCCAGCCCCGGGCCGGCAGGGAGGGCCCACCCGGGCCAGCCGGGAAGCCACAAGGCGGCCCAACATGGGTGCAGCACAATAGGAAACGTCAACGACACGAGGTCGAGGGGGGGGCGTCGCCACACACAGCCTGGGGCGAAGGAAGAAGCCGGTGAAGTCGGAGGGGAACCGCGTCTGTACAGACCTTGTGGTGGCCACCACGCTCGACGCAGGGCCACCCAGGTGGTTGCGTAGAGGTTGGGTGGGCGGCGGTCCATCCCAACCGTTTGGGTTCCTCCACGCAGCGCCGGGGCGACAGCTCCTTTCAGAAATTATCCGTGTAAATTACGTAGAACGGCACTACCCTCGTCACTCATAATTCTTGGCCCCTAGAAACCGGACTTGAGAAGGAAGAACGTTCTTAAGGCCTACTGTCGGGTTGGCGCCAACCCCCAAAGTTCCGCAAAGCCGTCAGCCCCCGAAATTCGACGAAGGCCCCCAACCGGAGAGCCCTCTGTTGGGCCCCAACGACGCTCTCGACCGCGCGTCGCCGATGCGGCGTGCGCGCGCGAGTGGCGGGCGGGGGACGCTTGGGCGGGTGGCGGGTGGTGAGAGCGAGCCGCCCGCTGCGCCAACGTCGCCGCCCGGTCTGCCTGCTCTTTCCCTTCGTCTTTGGGCTGTCACACCCCTTTCCTCGTCCAATCTGGCTGCCTTTGCCGCGGCGGCGGTGGCAGCGGCGGTGCCCAAACGCGGTTGGCTCTTCTTCCCACCGTCCCGCGCCGTCGGTTCTTGCCAGTTCTTCCTGCTGGTGACTTCTTTCGGTGTGGCCCTGTTTGCGGCCATCCCCTTTGTTCCTTTCCCGTCACCGTTGAGGGAGTGCTGGCCCCCGCACGGCTCCTCACTCCTGTCTGGTTTCCTGTCGGGGCCGCTCCACCGGCCGTACCCCTTCCCTCCCCCCTCCCCCCCCCACCCGCACTCTGGCCACCCCGCTTCTCTCGGCGGCAATGGCGTCGCCAGACCCCTCTGCGCCGCCCCACCCCCCGCCTCCCCCTCCGCTTCCCCCGGCGCTCCCCCCCCCCTCGGCGGCGGGGTCTCCCTTTGGTGCCCCCCCGGCCCTCCCGGGCGTGTCGTTTGTGGCGGCATCGCTCCCGCTGGGCAGTGGTGGTGGTGGCCTGCCGCCCCAGCTGTCTAGTGGCAGCGGCAGTGGTGGCGGCGACGGCAGCGGCGGTGGCGGCGGCGGCGTCGGCGGGGGCGGCCTGTGGTCGACAGCCCAGTCGCTGCCACCGTTGGTCGCTGCCCCTGCCGCGGGCGGTGGGGACGGCCGCGGCGGCCACCCCGTGGTGGCGGCCGCCACCGCCGACGGCACCGTGCTGCCGGCGTCTGTCGGGGAGGTGTCCCTGGCTGGGGTTGCGCCGTATGGGGCGCTCCCGCCGGGGAGCGACGGTGTCCCCGGGAGCGGGGTGCTGGGGTACGGCTACCCGCTTGGGCCGGCCGACGGCGGCGGTGGCGGCGGCCTGGGAGATGGGGGGGGCGTCTACGCTTTTGGCGGTGCGCCCGTCTATGTGGGCGCCGAGCTGGGCGCGTATGGCGGCGGCGGCGGCGGCGGCGCCTACCTGACCCCACCTGACATTGCTGCTTATGGCGCCCTGCCGCCGGGCGATAGCGGCGCCGGCGCTGGCCCAGGCGGTAGCGGCGGGGTTGGTGCTGGCGGCGGTGTCTTCGCGGGTTTCGCGACTTCCGTGGGCGTGGATATTGGCGACGGTGGTCGGTACGGGGGGGGCTCGGGGGATGGTGGCCATAGTGACAACGATAGGCAATATGGGATGGGCAACGGCGGTGGCGCCGGCGGCAGCAGCGGCATCGGCGGGTCGTATGGCCTGGTGGGTCCCTCGTATGGCGCCATTGACCCGTTTGTGGAGCGCCACGCCCCGCCTGCGGTTGGGCGTGACAGTGGTGGCGGCGGTCTCCCTCACCTCCCTTCGGACTATGGCGCCCCGACCGCGCCCCCCCCGCCCTACTACCCGTTGCCGCCGCCATCGACGTCGGCCCCCCCGCCCAGCGCAGCCGCACCTTCGCTCAGCGCTCCTGACGGGCGCCTCGGCGCTGGGGGCGGCACCCCTGTGGCGGGTGCTTTGACGGCAGAGCCAGCGGCGGAAGCGCCAGCAGAGGTAGCCCGGGCGGCGGCAGCGCCGGCGGCGGCAACGCCGTCAGCGGCAGCTCCGGCGCCGGCCGCGCGCTCCTCCGCCGCGCCGGCGCGCACGCCCGCGCGGCGACTGAGTGGGCCCGTCGCCCGCGATGGTGGTGGGGACCCCGACTCGCCCGACGACTATAGCGAGACGGCGAGCGTGGCCAACTCGGTCGGCAGCGACCTAGGGACTGCCCCGGCGGCACTGTCGGCGGCGGTTGCGCCGCCGCCGCACTGGGACCGCCCTACCGCTGCCCTTTCATCGACGGTCAATGGCTCGAGGGGGAGGGCGCACCCAGCCGGTGTGGCGCCTGTGGCGAGCCCACAGCCATGGGTCCGCCCGATGGCTGCTGATGCACCGACGGCCAATGGCCCCAAGGGGGGCCCCCCAGCGTCGGCGGGCCACCCGAGCGTGTCGTCAGCGTTGGCGCCCCCACCCCGGCGGTCGGCATTGGCGGCCGCATCACCGTCGCTGCCACATGCGCCAGCGGCGCCAGGCGGGGGGGGAGGGCGCGGTGCCACGGGTGGAGGCGCTCAGCAGGTGACCGCGCGGGGCGCAGACGCCGCAGGGGTGAGCAGGGACATGAGGGGCTCGGCTCCCACCGCCGCTTCCGGGGTGCCGCCGTCGGGCCCTTCGACGGGCTCATCCCCCGCCCCACCCGACGCCCCCTCACCCGCTGCTGTGGACGGCGCAGCATGCGATGACGCTGCGACCGCGGCAGCGACGTCGGCTCCCCCATCCTCTTCGGGGGCCCACTCTTGGAGGCAGACGGCGCGGCTCGCGTTTGAGCGTCTTTTCGCTATGCACGCGTCGACGCGCCGCCGCACCTTTACCGTGATTGAGGTGATGGACGTGATCATCGCAAACTGGAGTGAGTGGTGTGCCAACCGTCAGTACGATTCCCGCGCGCAGTCGTCCATGAGGCGGGGGCTGACCCGCCCCACCATTATGGTACCTGTCGACGGGACGGGTCAGCGGGTGCGGCTGTTGCCAGCGGTGACGGCGGGGCCCACCACTCTGTACGCTCCTGGGCCGTTGCTGTTTCCAGAAGAAGCAGGGCGGATGGGTTCCGGGGACGCCCCGCCGGCTCCCCCTGAAGCTGCGGCTGGTGTGACGGGCAAACGGCGGCGGGAGGAGGGGGAGGTCGCGACGGCCGCCCCCGTTGCCGCCACCGCTGCCGCCGTCACGCCCAACAACGGCAGTGGCAGCGGTGGTGGCGGCGCCCGTGCGCGCCGTGCGTCGTCGGGCGCCCGGCGCCCCCGAGCATCGCCGCCTCCCTCTGGCGACGGCGCCGCACGGCTGGCGGGTGATGGCGGCGGCGGCGGCGGCGACGCGCCGGTAGCAAGCAAGGGCGGCGCTGCCGGGCCCGGCGGTGCCGTTGTCGCTGCCGCCCCCGCCAATCCGGCGGTCACGAACGTGCCGGCCGACTGGCTGCGCCCCCCCCCCGGCACGCCAGTCCGCCTGTCAGAGCGCGACGACCGGGCTCCGGCGCTTGTGCTCCACCCCGGCGGCCTGTCCATGGCCGGTCACCTCGGCTACCGCTCGGCGCGCGCCACCCACGGCGTGCGGTCGGGGGGCACCTGGTACTGGGAGGCCACCCTCCTGTCAACTGATGCAGCGGGCGTCAAGGGCAACGTTCGGGTCGGATGGTCCACCCGGCGGGCGGATGTGGAGACCCCCGTCGGCTACGCCAGCGGGTCGTACGGCCTCCGTGACCGCAGCGGGGAGGTGGTCACCGCCGCCCGCCTACGGCCCTACCTCCCGGGGCCCCTGGCGGTGGGGGACGTGGTAGGGTTGGCGCTCACCCTCCCCGATACCCTCCCTCCCGAGGTGGAAGCAGCGGTGGATAAGGCCGAAGCGGCGTGGGCGGCGTTTAAGTGGAACTGGCGCGGCCACGGCAAGATGCCCCCAGACTCCGGGTCGGCCTTGCCCGGTGCGCGGCTCTCGTTTTCTGTTAATGGCCGCTGGGGGGACGACGTCCTGTCCCTTCCTCCGCCCATTCCAGCGGGTTCTGGCGGCGCAGCGGCGCCGCCTACCGCCGGCGCCACGACTGCCTCCGGCGGATCGACCGCGGCGGGCTCGACTGCGGGTGGTTCGGCGGCACCGGCGGCGGCGCCATTGGCGCCGTCGTCGCCGGCGGGGCTGCTTGCCGCCGACTACTTCCCTACCGTGTCGTGCTACCGCGAGGGGCGGGTGCGGGTCAACTTTGGGCCGACCTTTGCACACCCGCCCCCGTCGGGGGGGCGCCCTTTTTGCGAGGTTGCAGGCGTGGCGCCCCCCCCGCCATCCCCGCCGCCTCTGGCGCCCCTATCAGCGGCGGGGGTTCCCATGGAGGGGGTATCGGCGACCGCAGCACCAGGGGCTGTCCCGCCGGCGGGGACCCCGCTGGGGGCGGGTGCACCACGGTCCGTGACCCCGGCGATATTGTTGCCGCAGGCGGTCACCCCTTCGTCGGCGGCGGCAGCACCGGCAGGGGCGACGTCCATGTCGGCGGCAGTGCCGTCGGCGGCGCCCGCGGCGCCGGCCGTGGCCGCGCCGGTCCCGCCGGCCGCCGGTGGGCGGCGGCCGTCGGCCAACGGGCCCGCCGTTGGTCGTCGCGCGCTTGGCCCGCGCGCCAATGACGCCGGCGGGGTGGAGCGCCCTCGCGGGGGGGGTGGTCGGTCAGGCGCGCCCCGGCCGCGCGGGGGGCTCCCCAACGGCATTGCCTCGGCGGCGGGGGTGGCCAATGGGGGGGTGGCGGGCCTGCCCGCCGGCGTGGCGGCGGCGGCGCCGTCGCCGCCGTCGCCGTCGCCGCCGTCGCCGCCGTCGCCGTCGCCACCGCCGCCGCTGCCATCCTACGCTGCCGGTGGCGGCGGGCGCGCGCGCCCCACACCGCCGCCGCTGCCACGGCCGCTCGCGACGACCGGCTCGGCGGCCGGCTCCGTGGGAGCCCCCGCCGCCGCCGCCGCTGCCGCCCCTTCCGCACCTGCGGCAGGGGGGGAGGCCATGGACGGGGTGGTACCGGCGCCGGCGGCCACCGCCGCGCCAGCCATGTCGGCCATGATGGGGGTGGAGGGGAGGGCGGCCGCGCCCGCCGCGAGCGTGCCGCCCATGGCCGGGCTGGGCGCAGCGAGCGCGGCGGCAGCGCCGTCGCCGTCGCCGTCGTCGCCTCCGTCTCCGCCGTTGGCAGGGGCGGTACCGACGCTGTCGGCAGAGGGGAGACCGCCGCCGCCCGTGGCCGCGGGGGTGCCTCCCCCCCCCGGCGGGGCGTTGACGGCGGCGGCGGCGGCGGTGCCGCAGCCGCCGTCCCGCGGCGACGCGCTGCCATTGTCGGCAGCGGCGCCGGCAGCGGCCGCCGCCGACGGCGCTGTCGCCGCCGCCGCCGCTGCCACCATGCCGCCGCCGTCGACGGGGGCGCCGGCCACAGTGGCGGCGGAGCCACTGGCAGACGCGACTGCAGGCGCGGCGGCCACGACAACCCCCCCGGCCTAGATGGTGAGGGGGCCGTAGGGGAGAGGCGCGCTGTGGGGTGGAGGGGGTCGTCGCCCGGCTACCGTGCCTGCTCCCGCCCGCCTGCCTGCCACGGCTTGCCGTGGTGGGTGTGGGTTGGGAGGTTGGCGTGGCTGTTGTGTCTGTTTTCGGGCCTGCCCGTGCGCGGCCGTGTATCACACATGATGCCTGACGTCGGGTGGGAGGAGGGGGGGAGAGGCGGGTGTGGCGTGCCTTTCTATTTTTGTGATGCGAACTATGGTGGGGGGGCTTCCCCGCGCACGCCCTCACGCTTCCCGCAGCTCCAGGGGTGTGGGGGGGAGGGCGGGACCACCACTGCTTGGTCGAGCAGCGCGCTCCGCCCCATCCTCTGCCCCCCATCCCGCATCCTGCCGCCGCCGCGGCGACTTGAATCTGTGTTGCTCAACCGAGTTGCTTTTCTTTGTTGTACGCACCCATGGGGCAGCAGGGCGGCCGGCCCCCAGCTCCCCCCTCCCCCCCCCCATCTGCCTGTCACCCCAAACTACAAGCTCCTCAACGCACAGACATAAAACAAGGGGGGAGAGGGGCGGCGGGGAGCGCGAGACGGGCCAAGCGTCTGTCGGGTGCGGGAAGGGATTGTCCTGCAAGCGCCACTGGGCAACTCGCCTCCCGCCCCCCGCCCTCCCTCCCCCCTCCCTCCCCCCGCCGTGGCCCCCCCACCACCACGGAGCAACGGCAGGAACACCCGGGCCGGCGGCGGTCGGTCGTCGCACCGCGACGTCAGCCGCAGCAGGCGCGCTCCGTCGACAACAGCAGGGGGTCGACGCTGAGGCCGCCCGCGGCGGGGTCTGCCCGCCGACCGGCACGCGCGACTCCCGCCCCTCCCCCGCCCCACCATCACCCCCTTAGTAGCGTGCGGCGGTGCCGTACCCCCCCGGCTCCCCCCCAATGGGCACGTAGCCGCCGCCGTCGCCGTCCGCGTCCGCCTTGAAACGGGCCAGCACGACGTGGCGTCCCCGAAAGTAGACCCACACCAGCGCCGCAAAGAGCATACAAAAGTACGCCACGTGCACCGGCTTGACGGTGTACGCCACATAGTTGAGCGCGTACTCGAGGCGGCAGCTGTCGCGGAGGACGTAGCCCTCCCCCCCGCCCTTGCCATCGTACGGCTCGCACACGACGGTCGTGTCCCCAAACTGGACGGCCGCGTCCAGGTCGGCCTCGCAGTGCCAGCTAATCTGGGAGCCGTCGTACCCCGCATTGACGCACTGCACCTTGTGGGGGTAGGCGGACCAGTCCCCTTTGGCAGACCCCCCCACACAGTCCAGCTGGGGGGACGACAGCCCCGACGCAGAGGCGGTGCGCCCATTCTCGGAAAAGATGAGGGCGGTCATGGAGCGGGAGTAAACCGCGTCGTCGCCAGACGAGTGGCCGTGGCCGGCGCTCCCAGCCGCCGTCGTCGCACGCCCGGCCGCGGGGGGGGCGGGGGGGGTGCCCGCGGCCATCCGCGGCCGCGGGCCGGCGAAGCTGCCGCCGCTGAGGGGGGGGGGGGGGGCGGCGGCGGCGGGCGCGCCGGCGTCCGTGGCGCCGCCCGCCGGGGCGACGTCGGGAGCGTCGGCGGCGCCGGCAGCGGCAGGCGCCGCCGCCTCGGCCGCCGCCGCGGATGCGCCCGCAGCGCGCGCCGCCGCTACCGTCACCGCGGCGGCGGCAATGGCCGCCGCCGCGACCGCCACGCCCCACCGACCGCGGAGCGGTCGACGACGCGGCGCCGCTGGGGAGGGGGGAGGGCGGGGGGGCACCGCCATGGCGCCAACCGCAGGGGGGGGGGGGGGCACCACCAGAGGCGGCAAAGGCGTACCGGCGGCGTCGGCAGCGGCGGCAGCGGCGGCAGCGGGTGCAGGAGAGAATGACGCGGCGGCGGTGGTGATGGCGACGGTGGTGGTAAGAGGTGGCGGTGGGGGTATGCCCAACAGCCGCGACGAGGAGCGCGGCGACAGCAGCGGCGGGCAGAGCTTGTGGCGGGCCGAGCCGCCCAGCCCCGCGGCGACCGAAAGGGGCTCTCGCTCTTGCAAGCGGGCAGTGGCGTGCGGCCGCCCGCCGCGGATCCGCCTCCGCTGCACAACAACGACCGCTGCACGCGGCACAGTCGGCGCCAGCGCGCTGGCAAACCAACTCGAGCCCGTCACTCGTACTGTAAACCGAGGTGAATGAGTGGCGCATTTTACTCTACGCATTTTTCGTGGCGCTGAGCAGAAACCTACAACGGCACGCGTTGGAAAGACTAAATACATGGGGTCAAATCCTTCCCAAAGTATGGAGGCTTCCCCCTCCCGCGATCGCCGTTGTCCATTGCCCGTGTCGTCCCTTCCCGACGCCTCCCCTGGCAACCCCCCTTGTCCGCGGCGACGCCCCTGTCCCTCATATCCCTCCACGCTCTCCTTCCCCCGCTCTGGATCCCCCACCTCCAACTAAGTATGTCTTCCCTGCGGGGTCCCGCCTTGCGGGCTCTTCGGCAACCCACGGCGTGGGGCGGCGGCCGCCGGTCGGCAGCGGCGGCGCCCGCCCCACACCCCCCGCCCCCCTCCCCGGCGTCTGCGGCCGCCGCGGAAGACCCATGCGCGTCGTTTGCCATCCTCTTCCGCGCGCACCCCACCGCCCACCCGCTGCACGGCGGTGAGCGCCTCGTTGGCAAGGTGGTTGCGGCGAGCCGCGGCCGCTCCCGCGGCGCCCGGTTTGTGCTTGCCGACTTTGGCCTAAAGACGGAGGTGCCATTTGCGGTGCGGGAGCTGCCCCCCGGGGGGAGGGCGGTCGGCTCGTCCCTGACGCTGCCGCTGGTGTCGTTGGAGAATGCGTTTGGGGAGCCGCAGCTCGACGTGGGGGGCGGGGTGGGGGGGGCGTTGGGGGCGGCCGCCCTGGCTTCCCGCCTGCGTATGCTGCATCCACCGCCGGCGCCTCCGCCGCCGCCATCGCCACCGTCTTTGTCTGTCTCACCCCTGTCGTCGTCGTCACCCGAGTTGGGGGCGAAGGAGCTGCCCGCCGACCACCCCGCCTCCGCCCTGGTACCGACCATGCCGGCGGCGGCGGCTGCAGCGCAGGCGTCCCCCCCGCGGGTGCCCCTCCGCATTGTCCATGGCCGGTACGCGGCGGAGCAGCGCGGGGGCGTGGTCGCCAAGGTCCTCGGCACCCCCGGCTTCATCCCCAACTACCACGTGGTGGTGCTCAACAAGGTCAAGCTCGGCAGCTACGCGCCGTTTGTGCTGCTGTCGTCAGAGCTCAAGCGCCAAGGCGGGGGCGGCGGCGGGGGGGGGGGCGGCGGCGGCGGCGGCGGTGGGGGGGCGGGCGGCAGGGGGGGGGGGGGGGCAGGGCCCGTCGGTGCGGGCCGGTCGGCGGCGGGTGGTGGCGGCGCTGGCGGCAGCGGCCTGGCAGTCTACCCCGTGTACAGCCCCTACCTGGGGTACCTGCTGACGCTCTCCAACCTCGTCGGCTGGGACGACGCGTGGGCGGCGAGCGGCGGCGGGGGCGCGCGGGAGCGCGCCGCCTACCTCCGCCTCCTGACCCGGATTGTGTGGGGGAAGAACCCCGAGATCCGCTGGCGGTTTGCGAATGCGGGCGGCGGTGGCGGCGGCGGCGGCGGCGGCGGCGGGCGGGGGGGGGGGCGCGCCCACCGGGGTGGCGGGGGGGGGGGCAGGAATGAGGGGGGGGGGGGCGCAAACGGTGGGGGGGGCGCCGGGTGGGGGCGGGGCGGCGGCGAGCGCCAGGCCGCGGCGGACCGCGCGCTCGAGGGGCTGCTCAAGGAGTTTAAGTAGATGGTGTACGGGCTGTGGGGGGGACGTCGCCCGTGGGGTTGGCGTCGCCTGGGGAGGGGGGGGGGTGAGCGGTGCTGCTCTACATGGTCTTGTACCTCAGCTCACGACGCTTCACGGCGTCGTCGTATGCACGACCGCAGTCGCCCGGAAGCGTACATAGATAGTACACAGGGGATACGCCAAAAACGGAGGGAAGAGCTGGGCGCGCACGGTACCGTACGAGGGGGTCCACAAAGTACTGCGGAGCCCAGGACACCGATTTCTGAACATCTATTTCAGCTTTTTACACTGCTCTGGGGAAGGGCGTGGGGTCCTGCTCTCTTCTCTATTTTTTTTCGGTTATGTTTTTGCGGCCTTTCTGTTCTGCTTGCGTCTCCGCCGCTACCGCCGTCACAGTGGTGTCGGTGGTGGCTGCTGCGCCCCCCGATACCTTCATGTCACGATGGAATCGCTGTTGGCGAGGGCGGTAGTGCCCTGGGATAGTATGTATGCCGGGTTGGCGGAAGCCGGCACGGGGATTCATAGCGCACCCGTCGGCCGTCTTGGGCAGGGGCACGCCTCCTTACAGGCGACGAGTGGTCGTCGCCCCTGTGGCGGCGGTTTCCCCAAGCTCTCAGCGCCTCGGAGTGCCCGGCTGCAGCTCCCGCCCCCCCCCCTCCACCCCCAGCGACAGTGGCGGCGGTGGGTGCGGCGGCGGGGGAATGGCGGCGGCAACCGCCATGAGCCTTCCCTCAGCGTCGGCGACCCTCCCCATTCCGCGCAGACGGCGCAGGGCTGGGGAGTGGGAGTGGGGGGCAGAGGCAATACCAATGGGGCAACCTGCGTTGCGGGTCCTGGAAGGGGAGGGGGCGCCTCGCACCCCTACCCAGAGACGAGCCGGTGGCTGTGGTGTGCGCTGGCAACCGCGGGTGACGACCCGCTGCTGCGGCGGGCGGTCTTGCGCTGCCCGGCGCCGCCACATGCGCGGCGGCCGCTCGCGGTGGCGGGGTGAGCGCCGCGGTGGCTGGGCCGCAGGAGCGTGACGTGGCCGCGGGCTCCCCCCGCCCTCCACGCGCGCGGCCGCGACCAGGCCTGCTTGGGTCAGAGATGGCAGCAAGTACGCCTTGTTGCATGACGGAAAAGTAGTTCGTGGTCAGCGGCGGTGGGGGGGTAGGTGGACGTCAAGGGCTGTATCCAGCGGCCAGCCAGTACCGCCGCAGCGGCGGATTCCCACCCTCCCCCCCCCCCTGCTCTCTCGGACGCCTTGCTAGTGTCTACCAAGACGGGCAGCCACGGTCTCAGCGTCACTACGGATGGCGATTACCCCATCGTGGGAGGCTGCTCCCAGGATCCCGGCTCTCGACAGGCGGCGGTCATCATGCCCCCCCGCTCCAGCGGTAGCCGGTACCGCCCGTCGAGCGCAGACGCTCCCCAAAGCGCGAATGCATTCAGACCGCCCAGCAGAGGCGAGGACGCTCGGCGGCGGCGCTACGCAGCGCTCGCTGCGGGCGCTGCGCCGCACCGCTCCGGGCGGTGCGCGCCTGCTGCACGCGATGCGGATTCGAGGAGGCGCGCCTCCTCCCCCCCGCCGCGTCCGCCGGCTCGCGGTTATTTTCGCGGTCCTGGCCGGCGGAGCCCCACTTTCGCACTGGGAGCCTGCAGAGTGCCAGTTCTCGGGTGGGGCAGGCGGGGTCGGCCGCTCCGGGCGACAGAGTCGCACTCACGCCTGAGGGAGAGGATGCATGCGAAGATCTCGTGTGGGTGAGAGAAAGCGGGACTGCCAAACCTCTCTGTCACTTGGCTCAGCCATTGCAGGTGCTCAGGGACAGGGAGAGGTCGGACAGCAAGTGGTTGGGACGCGCCGTTTTGCCACGGGTGCTTGAGGGGTGCCTGAAGTGGAGCTGGGCCGCAACTCCTCAAGAGCCCTTCCTCTCATATTGTGCGTCCCGTAAAAAGTGGACGTGCACTGGTCGTGCAGTGTGGGTTTGATTGGTCCAGTGGCCGATATTTGACATGATCACGACACGAGCACGTCTACTTTTTACGGGACGCACTATACCGCCCCTCCGACCGCGCATGATCCGCCACGCACGAGACTGCAGCTTGAGTGGTCCTCTGCGACAAGGTTCAGCCTCCCCACCCATTCAGAGATGTACTGTACACATAAACGGAAAACGGCATGGGCAGACCGAATTCATCGTAATGACGCCTGGACGGGCCACGTGGCATGACAGGTAAACCGATCACTGTTCATGCGCACCCTACGCGGGTGTCAGCATGGCGGTACGCGTGGTTTTACTCAGAACAGAGAGGTCACGCTGGGCCGTCCGCTGTAAATGTGCTCCTAGCCGGTGGCTGTGGTGAGTGGTTCCAAAGCCCACCATCTCACTGGTGGCGGACGGATGCGGCACTGGAGCGACCACAGGTGACAAAGTGAATGAAGAACACATGTGATTGGCCCTCGATGTTCAGCTGTACATACAATGAACCGGCGCGGTCATTGGCCAGCGTTGACTCACGGCCGACGCCAGATTCAGACGGTTGTGTTCCTGTTCTGGCTTGCGCTGCTGTGCGGTCCTCCTCCTCGTATGTCATATTCCTCGAGCCAGTTTCAGTGCGCGCTGCTCCTGTCTGGCCGCCGTCAGCACAGCACAGGGGCCTGTGGAGGCTGCTGTGCGATGTCCTTCCGTGTACGACCTCGCCTGCCTGCCGGCCACTGCCGTGCGCCTGCCTGCGCCGCAAGCCCCCGGGGCTCCGGGTCGCCCACTTGGGCGCGTGCGCTGTTGTGGGCCGCAGTACAGTACACACCTGCCTCTGGGCTCGACAGGCCACGCGCTACCCCCACTCCCTAGCCTTTCGTGGCGACGGCTGTACGCTTGCTGGCGTGCCTTTTTTTGGGTCACCCCCGCCGTCACGCCCCACGACCCCATCCCTCACGTGTGGGCAGGGACTGCTCTTTTATTTTTTGTGCGACGCGCGGCATCGCCCGCAACCGCCACCGCCTGCCCTCGCGTCTGTGCAGGGGAGGGCGGGGGGGGGCGGGGGTGGGGCACCGGGGCGCGCCGACGGGCAGGATCGGGCCACCGGGTGGGGTGGGCACGTTGGCCGCGCGGCCGCCGCCAGAGGAGGCCTCTGCGCGGCGCTCGGAGAGCAGCTTGGCGGTGTGGCGCTCGCGTCTGGCGTGCCTTTCGCCCCCATTGCCTTTGCCGGGATCTGCCGTACATCAGCGCAGGGTGCTCGCTGCGAGCCAGCCCACCCGCGCCGTTGACGACCGCCCTTCGCTCTCCGACGGCGCCCACTTGTTCCCCTTCCTTCCTCCTGCGTCCTTTCACCCGCGTCCCCCACGTCCGCCACCACCACTACTCCCACTCTCACCTCCACTCCCACCTGGACTGCTGCTCGACTTCTGCTCTGCCTCCCCTTGCATCACCCTTGCTCCACACCACTTACCACCATGAAGGGCCTGATTCTGGTCGGCGGCTTTGGCACCCGCCTCCGCCCGTTGACGCTGTCCAAGCCCAAGCCGCTGGTGGAGTTCTGCAACAAGGCCATGGTGCTGCATCAGATCGAGGCGCTGGCCGCGGTTGGTGTCAGCGAGGTGGTGCTGGCGGTCAACTACCAGCCCCACATCATTGAGGAGTTCCTCGCCAAGGAGTCGGACAAGGTACGTGAGGGCAGGGGCGCGCGGCGGGAACAGCGGAGTGTTGGCTCGCTGCGCTGAGTGAGCAACGGTTGTTGTCTAGGAGGGGAGGGCGTGGGGGGGGCGTGCCCGGGCTCGACCTGCGCGCCGGTGGGAGCGGCGCCGGCACCCACCGTAGTGGTCTCCTGGCTGCGTTCAGCGTGGCGGCGTGGCTGCTGTTCTACCACGGTTGGCGTCGACCCTGGCGCAGCGCGTCGGGGCATCTCCGGAGAAGGAGGGCGCTCCGCCAGCGTGCTGTGTGCGAGAGGTCCATCAGCTGCCGTCCAGCTGCACTGCCTCGTAGTGGGGTTCCCCGCTGCGCACTCTGCCGCAGGCAGGACACCGGCCGTATGCAGCTGCCGTGCCGGCGCCTGTGGGAGACTCGACGATGGGTGTGATTGTTAGGAGGGGCGGGGGCTGTTGCTGGCTGTGGTTGGTATCTTGTTTTGTGTGCTGTGGCTGGCGGCTGACGCGTCGATTTCCCTGCTACCCCATTGTGGTTTGTTGCTGCTTTCCTTTCCCCTCTGGTTGGTCTCATCACCATCTTGCTGCTCGTTGCGTGTCGCGTTGCCTTGCACTCTATCCATGCGACGCGTGAAACTGTAGCTCGGCATCAAGATTACCACGTCGCTAGAGGACGAGCCGATGGGCACTGCGGGGCCCCTCAAGGTTGCGGAGAAGCACCTGAACGACGGGGAGCCCTTCTTCGTGCTCAACTCGGACGTCACGTGCGACTTTCCTTTCCAGGCCATGATTGATTTCCACAAAAAGACTGGCGCGGAGGGGACGTTGCTGGTGACCAAGGTGGATGACCCAACCAAGTTTGGAGTCGTCCTCTACGACGATGCCGGCAAGATTGACCAGTTTGTGGAGAAGCCCCAGGAATTTGTGGGTGACCGCATCAACGCCGGCATCTACCTGCTGTCTCCCGGCGTGTTTGACCGGATTGAGCTGCGGCCAACGTCGATTGAGAAGGAGGTTTTCCCGGTCATGGCCAAGGAGTCCAAGCTCTTCTGCATGGAGCTGCCTGGCTTTTGGGCGGACGTTGGGAACCCTACCGACTTTAGGTCCGGGACGACGCTCAAGCTTGCGTCTGTTCGCGATGCCGCGCCCGACACGCTTGCATCTGGCGAATCGTTTGAGGGCAACGTGCTTGTCGCCCCCGACGCGGTTATTGGCAAGGGCTGCCGCATCGGGCCCGATGTGGTGGTTGGCCCGGGCTGTGTGGTGGGCGACGGTGTGCGTCTGGTGCGGACGACGCTGTTGGCAGGTGCGCGCGTTGGCAGCTGCGCGTACGTGTCCGACTCCATTATCGGGTGGGCCTCGAAGGTGGGCGAGTGGGCCCGTCTTTCCAACGGCTGCGTATTGGGAGAGGATGTGACCATCAAGAGCGAGGTGTACGCAACTGGCGCCACGGTGCTGCCGCACAAGTCTGTCAGCGCGGACATCCTGTCTCCCAAGATTGTTATCTAAGAGGCTTTTGGAGGGCGCGTGGGAGACATTGTGGGAGGGACGTGGAGAGGGACGCGCTGGCTTCTGGCCTGAAATTCTTGGCCATGCCAATTGTCCCTCCAGTCTCTTTCGTCTGTCTGTCTGTGGCGGACATCGAGCGTATCCGCTTTCTTTATTGTCGTAGACCGCGTCTGTGGGAACCCGTACGATCTTCACCTGTCGGCATCACCGTCGTTCACTGGCAACGGCCGGCCCCAGAGGCCCATGCCAGCTAGCCTTACCATGGGCGCCGCGCGACAACGACGTGCTGGAGCGGCGGGTCGGCCTCCGCCGGTCGGGATGGCCACGGGCGCAGAACATGGTTTGAGGATCTGGTGGCCCACCACGAGCGGATCGCCTGCACCCTGCGGGCCCTGGCAAACTCCGCGCGCGGTGCTGCTGACAGGGGCGTAACATACACACCCCCTCTGCAGCAGTGGGCGGTGCCCAGAGCGACGGCCGTAGTAGCAGCAGCTAACGTCAAGGCAACGGTGTGAGGATGGTCAGAA
Organism: Pyropia yezoensis; assembly: GCA_009829735.1. NCBI lineage: Eukaryota > Rhodophyta > Bangiophyceae > Bangiales > Bangiaceae > Pyropia > Pyropia yezoensis. The sequence goes on along the minus strand of CM020619.1, from coordinate 18,519,349 downwards.
TGCAGCACCGACACCGTCGAGCAACCCAAAGTGCCCAAGCTCAACGTCCGACGTGACATGCAGGGGCGCCGACGACTCCTACACGTTTCTTCCGCCAGTGGGAGTCGGGACAACAAACCCACTCAGGGGATTCTCCGTCCGTGGACGGGGGGGTCGTGGCCTATCAACTGACCCCGCTCGCGGCGCCTGCCGCAACCCCACCAGCGGGCTGGGTGGTTGGACCCCTCTCAAGGCCGCACTCACGATGACGATGCCGTCGCCGGAGGCGGAGAGCCCAGTGCACGCATTTCGGCGGTGACCGCTTCCACTTCTGAAAGCAACGCTGCACGCTGGGTCTCCACATCGGCCGACGGCGGGAGAGAGCGCAGCTTCTTGAGCTTAACCGCCAGCTCTACTTCCTGTGAGAGGTCACCGTCCCCACCACCAAGAAAAGGACCATTATCACTCGGCATAGAACACGAGGGTCACTCGTGCGGCAGAGCCGCAAGGCCAACAAGAAGAATAAAAGAAACACATCCGTCAATATGCCAGACCACAATATGCCAGACCAAGCACCCGCGCACACCACCCTTCCTCGCCACCACCACCAATCTCCCCGCAGTTGAAAAAGCAGGGAACATAAGACTGGCCTTCTCGGCAGAGCCAACCCCCTCACCCCGTCGCGAGGATCACTCGCGATACGTACCCGCAACGCTAGCTCATCCGCCGCCGACACCGTCCCCTCGGGGTCTTCCTTCACACCTGGAAACATTTGGTGGGCGAGCTCATCCGTCGCTCCCCGAAGAGGCGCGCTGCCCAACCCGGGCAGCAAGGGCGGGTCGGCCGCGCCAGCGGCGGGCGGCGCCTCCTCCGCCCCAGCAGCCTGCAAGCGGCGCTGGTGCTCCCATGCCTGCTGGGCCTCGGCCTGCTGACGGGCCGTGGCCGCCATGAGGGCCTCACCGTCCAGCCCCTCCGCCGCCCCCGGCACAACACCATCACGGACCGCCACTGGAGACTCCCCCGCCCACGACGACCGCATCGACCGAGGCAGAACCGGCGCAACGACACGGCCCTCGGCAGCCTTGGCCTTGGCAGCCTCCACTTCTTCCTCGGCCGCCTTGGCGTTGGCGCGACGGACGGCCTTGCGGGCCTCGGCCTCGGGGATGGCAAACTGGGTCAGGTAGGTGTAGGCGGGGAGGAAAAGCAGCAGCGCGCCACCATACTTCCACGCCGCTTTACGATAACGCAATGGGTCAACAGACGCGGGGTCGATGGTCGGGTCCAGGCCAAGGCTTGTGGAGTGCACATCGGGGGCGGGGAGCGGCGCGTCGGCGGCGGCGGCTGCAGCTCCAGAGGGGGGAGCTGCGGTCGCGGAAGAAGCGCCAGATGCGCCAGCGGGCTCTCCCACACGCGAGGCCTTGGAAGAGGATGGGTTGCTGCCGGCGGCGGCGCTAGAAACGGGGGAGGATGCCGCCGCAGCCGACGGCGCCGGCATCGACCCAGCAAGCGGCTTTGCCGAGGAGCCGCCAGAAGGGGGTGTCGACATCGCCGACAAGCCCCGAAAACACCGCGACGAGACGGCAGCCAACGGACGGGTAGCCATGGTGAAACAAGGAATGTGGAGACGAACAAACGTCGAAGGAGGACGATCAAGTGCAGAGAGGATGCGCACTGGGCTCGTACTACGAGACTGTACGTCGAGACCGCCGCGCGTACGAGTCATACGGCCGACCCGCCGCTGTTCCAATTACATACGCGTAGGCTGCGAGTGGCCTTCACACCAGCATGGATGGAAGAAATGATGCATTCTTTGTTCGTGCCCTTAATTACTCAATAGATTAATTCAGTGCATTCTTGATTAGCGAAGCTCCTATGTGAAGCAGCCACGCTTGTTGTGGCGCTAACGCCAATTGATTGGTCCACGTATAAGCAATGTCAAATTGTTTCTGGCCACACGTTTAATCGGTTTTGCTCGGGTGGCATGATGCGGGACCCATCGGTCGTGTCCAGCGCCTCGTCGGGGCAGCCTCGTGGTCTGCTCACCGCTTGGGGAGGCCGGGCGGCCTCGTCAGAGAGGTGGGGGGGCAGGGCTGCGGTCGCGGGGGGTTGCCCGCTTGTGCGGCCTACAGTACATACCCGCCCCCCGACGACGCCGGCCATCTCCTTCGCAATGCCGCCCGCCCCCGGGACGAAGCCGCCCTCCTCGGAAACGACGCGCCCGTCCGAAACCGTGGGGGGCAGCGGCTGCTGCCTAGGGGGGGGCGGCTGCAGCATGGGGGGGGCCGCTCGCTGCCTGGGCAGGCGGTGCCTGTGGCCAGGCGTGGGGCGGCCGCCGCTGGGCGGAGGGGGCGTCAGCGGCCGGGAGGGCGGCGGCTGCGGCTGGGGGTACGAAGGCTGCGGCCGGGGAGGTGACGGCCGGGGGGGGGGGGGGGGGGGGGCGTTGCCGGCTGGGGGCCGGGGGCGGCCGGTCGCTGCTGGGGTGAGGGCGGCAGTGGCCGTGGCGTGGGTGTGGGGGCGGCTGCGGCCGGGGGGGCGGCCGATGCCGACCGAAGTGGGCGGCTGCCGCTGGGGGGGCGGCGGCTGCGGCCGGGCGGGGGGCGGCCGCTGCCGGAAAGGGGGCTTTCACTGGCGGTGGCGGCGGCGGGGAGCGGGCGGCAGCTGCCGGGGAGCTGGTGGCTACGGCCAGGGTGGGATCCCGGCTGCTGTCAGAGAGGAGGTGGCCGCGGCCGGGCGGGCGCTGGGCGCCGCGGGCTGGATTGGGCCACTGTAGCCGGGGGGGAAGCGGCCACTGCCCAGGGATTAAAGGTCTATTCCATGTAGCTAGTCACCTAAGATGACCCGACTTCTCGCCTCCCGCATACCTCAGTACGTGCCGGGAGCGACCACTTTACGTTTTTTATCGAGTACAATACTCATAGGCACGAGATAGCGCCGTTTTCTTGTATTTTCAGGAATGGTCTCATGCGCTCAAAAAGATAGGTGGCTGTGGCTGATTCCAACGTGGCTGCAGTGTGCTTACGGCCGCGGCTATGGGCTGTCCGATGATGGCCAATGGTTGGCCGAGATTGCACGACGTCGGTGATTGCATATCCTGCGGGGGTGGCTGATTGGCGCCTCCGGGGCGAGATTCCCTGCGTCGACGGTGTGCTGGCCGTGCCCCTGCTGGCCTGTCGTCGACGTGTGTGGAGGGTGTCGCCCGTGCGTATCCCAGGCCCGTTGCGTGCGCGCACCTGCGTTTTTTGTGCGTGCACGAGGGGGGGGCTTGGCCCGTGAGTGTGTGTGCACGCCCGCATGCCTGAAGGGGCCATGCGTGGGGGGGGGGTGCCCGTGCGGGCCCATGTGCGTGCCCTGGCGTGGGGGGCTGCGCCGGCCCTACATGAGGGCGGGCACAGCGCGCCGAGGGGACGATTGCGAGGGGGGAGACATCGAACGACGAAGAAGAAGGACTCTTGGATTGCTGTGTCTGGGGCGTGCACGGACGTCGGCTGCCCCATCTACACAGATTCGCGGTCGGTAGCAGGCCGTGAGTCTGATACGATTTCTGCCAATACTGCTACATTCACGAATTACCTGTACTGGGAAGAGAGAGAGAGAGAGAGAACCGGTGCGTAAGCGGGCGACTGCCTAGTGTTTGTCTCTATCCTGTCTCTCCACGCAGGTCCCCCAGGGGACTTGAACTAAGGGGGGTACCGAGTCATGAAGCCGTGGGGGCCTAGGGTCGGGAGGCCTGTCTTGAAACCCACGGGGGAGCGTACGAGGACGTACCACAAGGTCTACGTCACGACCCCTCCTGGGTAACACCGGAGCGCCGGTTAGGCTTGGGTACGGACGCCCGCAACCCTGACAGGGTGTCTCGGGGGACTGGCGTGGTGAGGCAGGGTGGAGGCAGGCGCTGGGTGGTCGACCTGCGCGCATCGGTGAATTGGGACATGTGACTACTATTGTTCTACCAACGACTACCTCGTGACCGAGCAGCCGCGTTACATCTTCAACATGACGGACCCGTCGGACAACAACTCGCCCCCCGCCACAAATTTTATGCCACTGGCCGATCCCGCCTTGCTGTCTGTCGAGCAGATGGGGCTTACTTCCTCTGTCCGCATGCTTGAGGCGGAGGTGCGCGAGTCCGCCCTATCTGGCGAGCAGGTGAAGGCTGCTGTGGCCGACCTGTTTCCGCCCGCGGTCCTCTTTGGGACCGACATTGCCACGCTACCGTACGCCCACCGCGAGCTGCGCAAGTGGCTCGATGGGCACGGCGCCAACCTGCAGCAGCACTCATCACATCGAGTTATTATGACACTAGCTACGTCACTCTACGTCGATCCGGAGGACCGCGTGGCCGCTAACCAGCTGGCCTCGGACCTCGTCGCAGGTGGGCGTCGCGTGGGCGCGAGTGCGGTGGCCAGCCAACCTCCGTCGCCTGCCCGCCGCGGCGACGCATCGTCTACTGCTGGTGATCGCACGGCCCATAACATCGCCATGCGCTTTCGGGATGCGTCGTCAAAGTTCTCTGGCAACCTTGGGGAGGCCTGGATGGAGTATGTAGCGGAGTACTAGCAGGTGGCCCGGGACTACGACCTCAGCCAGGAGCAGCGCTTCCAGGACATGCACAACATCCTCAGCGGCGACGCTAAGCGGTTTTATCTCGACAAGGTGCAGTCCTACGCCACGTCGTTCAGCCAGGCTGTTGACATGGTGAGCACCGAGTACAGCTCTATTGTGCGCCAGAACCGGGTCAAGAACTACCTAGTGGGCTACCGCATGAGCACGCTGCTGAGCGACGGGGTGACGGAAGCGGCGGTGCCCGAGCAAACTTGCAAGACGATCACCAAGCTCGCGCCGTAGGTGCCCCGCTCCCACCAGGGAGATGCCCACAAGGTTGAGTTTTTGAGGAACGCTGTGGTCGGTAGCCCGTGGGCGACTGAGCCGCTGAGCCGGATTGCGACGCATGGCCTTACCTTTCAGCAGCTTTATGGAGAGCTGGAGGCCGCGCTGCACCTGCATAAGGAGGCGCGACTGGCAGTGGCCCACGCGAGCGCATCTGGGCACCGCCCGCCCGCAACCCAAGACGTTCCCGGTATCCTGTTCACTGGTCAGGGGCCTTACGCTCGCCCCAGTCACGGCGTGGCCGCTGGCCACGTGAAGCGGACGGCTGCCCCTTCCCGCTCGAGTGGTGCGGACCCGCTGTCAATCATGGGGTGCTTCAACTGCGATGGCGCTGGGCACACTATGAAAGACTGTCCCCGCCCGATTGACGCGTCCAAGGCATCCCAGCGCCGGCTCGAGTACTACTCCAAGAAGGACTCGGGCAAAGCCTCGGCCGCCACCGTGCTATTCCAGCTATGCAATCAACTGGACGCCATGCTGATTGGTGAGCGCACCAGTGAGGCAGAGGACGAGGACGGTGGATCCGGGGGGTGCGATGAGGATGACCGCCAGCTGTTTGACGCTCTGTTGGCGTCGCACGGCGGCGCCCCCAAGGCAGGCGCGGCGGACACCGACACTACGGCGGATTTTGCATTGGAGGAATGACTCGTCGCCTTTCCTCCATTTGCAGACGCCGTCGGGGCCGGCCGCCCCGCGCCCACGTGGAGGCCAACGTGTCAGAGTGCCTGCTAGCTGCCGCCGCTGATACAAACGTGTTTCTTGGCGCATGCCTGGACACCGGGGCGGAGCGGACCGTGATTGGCCGCCGGCAGGCAGCCGCCTACGCGCACTTCGCTGGCAAGGAGCTGCACCTGCCGGAGCCCAAGATCGCCGCCTTCCGACTCGGTGGCTCGGACTACCCCAGCCTGGGTGTGTTGTCAATCCGTGTGCCGCTGGCTGGTGACCTGTTTTTACCTATGGACGTGGACGTGGTCGACGTCAGCGTACCAATCCTGTTTGGCCTCGATGCCCTGGACGCGAACGAGATGTACGTCAACACCGTGACCAATGAGCTGGTATGCGTCGCCTACAAGTTGTCGGTCCCCGTGACGCGCAAGTACGGGCATGTTTTCCTCGAGTGGAGTCGTGACACCCTGTACAACATGGTGGAGGCGGAGCGACTCCATCGCCACTTTTGTCACCCAGTACCTGAGCGTTTGTTCGCTGTGTTGCGGCAGGCCAACGACCCACACGCCAACAAGGAGACCCTAAGCCGGCTGGAGGAGGTGACCGCAACCTGTGACACGTGTCAACGGCTGGCCAAGGAGCCGACCCGCTTCCGCGTAGCGCTGCCCGCGGAGGACATCGTGTTCAACAGGACCGTCCTGGTCGACCTCATGTGGCTGGAGAGTGAGCCGGTTCTCCATGTGGTGGACAAGGACACGGGCTTTAACGCGGGTGCCTTTATGCGCGACGGTGAGACGGCCGACGCTGCCTGGAGCCTGTACCTCCGCATCTGGGTGTACCCCTATGCTGGGCACCCGGACGCGATGCACACGGACCAGGGGCCGCAGCTGACGTCGGCCAAATGGCGGGCATTGCTGCAAGCCGTGGGCACAAAGCATATTGAGTCGGGCATCGAGTCACACAACGCGTTGGGATCTGGCGAGCGCTATCACGCATTTTTGCGGCAGATCTACCGTCGCGTGCGGGCCGACCATCCAACGCTCGCCGCCGAGCACGCGCTCTCCCTCGCCGTCTCCGCGATGAACAACACCGCCGGACCTGCTGGGCTCGTGCCGACCCTGCTTGTGTTTGGCATTGTCCCACTCACACCGATCAGCCCTGTGGACCTGCCGGCACAAAAGGTGCGACTGGAGGCGATGAGAACGGCACGTGACGAGATGAGGCGGACCGTCGCGCGCGCCCGATTGCGGGCAGCTCTCCGCATGCGTGTAACGCGAGCCGCCGACGCGGACGTCGCCGCGGTAATGGCCGTGCTTGTGTTTCGCGAGAAACTGGTCAACAGCTGGGTGGGGCCCTACACGGTTATCAAGGCGGACGGCAAGCTCGTCTGGATCGACGTGGACGGTACTGCAAAGCTGTTCTCCGTTGATAAGGTGAAGCAGTACCGTCACAGCGCCGTGCCTGGTGCTAAGGGGGGTGAGAGCGACCAAATCTCTCCAGACGGATCTGACAACGCAGCACCGCCTCGACCTGACGACGGGGAGCTCTCTGTGCGCGAGGTCGGAGACGAGGAGCTGGACCAGCTTATGGACGCCAAGCGCACCGGCGACCAACTGCTGTCCGACCTCTGTATTGGACTGCACACCTTCTCGGAGACTGCCCCGCCCTCTGAGCACATCTTTTCACCGTCGGGCGTGCTGATAACGGAAGTTCTCACGGAGGGTGACGTGCGCATCCAATCTGAGCCGTTTCTAGCGTCGACTCAGCGGGAGGTGGACGGCCTATTGGGGCGAGGCACGATGAAGGTCATCAAGAAGCAATCCTTGCCCAAGGGGGCAAATATTGTCCGAGGCCGATTCGTCCACACCCTCAAGCACGTCGGCCCCCCCAAGGAGCAGCCAAAGTCGCGCTACGTTTCGCAGGGGTACAAGTACCGAGACAAGCGGATCGTAGTACACAACCTGTCGACCTTGCAGCGGCGGTCCACCAAGACGGTGGTGTCTACCAGCGCGGTGCGTGGGTATCGCCTTTTCGCGCACGACGTGAGCCAGTCCTACCTCCAGAGCATGGAGAATATGACCCGTGACGTCTGCCTGCAGCCGCGGGCGGCGGACAGGGAGTACTTTGGGATCGGTGAGGACGAGGTGCTGCAGCTGGTGCGGCCGCTGTATGGGATCTGCGACGCTGGGGACTACTGGGCCGCGACATTCACTGCACATGTAGAGAACGACTTGGGCATGGCACCCACAACGGGGGACCCTGCGCTGTGCGTGCGGGACGGAGCGGATGGTGTGGAAGGATTCCTGGGCACCTATGTCGACGACAGCATACTCGGCGGCAATGAGACCTTCCAGGTGCTGACGGAGGCAACTCTACGTCAGTTTGACGCCAAGCCTCGTGTAGCACAATAGGGATCCGTCGCACGTCCACTCTCAGGGAACACTCACCAAGGGGGATCGGCACCAACGTCACCGGGAGGCCAAGGTTGCTGTCCTTGGAGCGCAAGCCACGGGACCAAGATGGGAGCCCAAATGGGAGGGGTTTGTTGTTCTACCATGGCCGGCGGTGGATTCGCCGCCGGCCCCCACGTTATAAACCCTCGGAGACACTACTAACTACCCTCCACCCCAAGATGCAAGTCCCTCTGGTCATACGTAACTTACAGATACCGTGACCAGTACGAACTATCAAATTGAAAGTTAAGGGTTAGAAGTAGCCCCCTAATATTAGGGTTACAATACGGCCAACCATATTGCTACATATCCCCCCCTTAGATTCGGCCCGTCCTCGGGTCGAGTTGCATTCGGGTTACCGAATGTAAGTGGGTCGCGTGACCGTTTACCAGTCGGGTGGGGCTTTGCGCCCCGTCGCGACAGACACCCCTTTTCGAGGTTGTCTGAGGGGGGTGCCCCCCTTTGTGTGGTACACACACGATCCGTTTTCCGGACCGTTAAATTCCCGATGCGGGTTCTGTTCACGACCCCCCTTTCCGAGGGGTGGTGCAAGCGGATCCGCCACCAGGTGTCTGGTGGTAGGGGAGCCCCTCTCGTGTTACCGAGTGAATGGGGGCGGCCGCTCCCGCTTTTCGCGGGGGCGGTTTCGGGGTGAACCCCTCTTGGTTGCCCCGTACGGGGGTGTGGCCCCGGCCCGCCCAGGTGCCTGGGTGGAGCCCGTTCGTAGCCTCGTGGGGCGCGGGTCGACCCGCGCGCCTGCGGCGCTTCTCGTGGCCGTTTGTGGTCATAAGCGCGGGCGCCCGCGCTTCCCTGGCTCGTCCGCGCGAGCGTTCCTCGAACCGGGTCGAGCCGGCCTCGGCTTTTCTGCAAGGGGCGCCCCTGCCACCCCGGTTGCACCATGTCGGACCCCCAGGTACCCGGGGGCGAGGACGACCTCCTGCCTGAAGAGGGGGAAGAGGTGATGGTGGACGACGTTCCCGTCTCCGCCACCGCCGCCGAGTGCTTCCTAGCGAGCTCGTCGGAGGACGAGGACGACCGGGTGACCGTTCGTGTGGCCCCGGACGGCGCGCCGGGCGGGTTGTCGTCTGTGTGTAGCGGCACGACGGCTCCGTCGGGTGGCGGACAACCGCGTGCAGCGGTGGCTTCTACCGCTTCTCCTCCGGCGGCCCGGATGGCTTCTGTCGCCGGTACCGGCGTGGCTCTACCTCAAGACGGTGTCGCCGGCGTGGCGGATGGTGGTGTTGGCACCCCGTCCAGTCCGGCGGGTCAAGACGGCGCGGGTGCCCGCCCGGTTGGTGTGTCCGCTGCGGCGGGTAGCGGGTCTACCCGTGCTGCCCCCGTGGTACCCACGTCGGGTCCGGGTGGCGGCGATGCTCTGCCCGCGGTGCCGCGGGCGTCTGGTGGTCAAGGTGGATCTACACCGATGGCTGTGGACTCCGGTAGTTACTCCGGGCGGGCGCCCGTCCTTCTTCTTCCTCCTCGGCCGCGTGCGACTCCGGCGCCGACCCCTCTTCCGGTGGGGCATCCCCCGGTGCCCCCTATTCTTCCTGGTCCTGCCCGGGTTGCCCCGTTGGGTGGCGGCGTCGCCGTGGCGGCGGGTCAACCCGCCATGTCGATGTTCGACTTGGTGGCTCGGGTTCGAGGCCTGACTGTGCAAGAGTCAATGGAGTCCGATGGGCGGATGCGGGTGGACTTCCACCTGCCCCATCCCCGTGGAGAGTCCTCCCGGCGCGTCAAGGTGGACCCGAGTTGGGAGCGGGAGTTGGTGCGGCTGGTCAACCAGCCGAACGCGGTGCGAGTGGAACACCATTGGATCCTGAGTCAGCCGGACGACCGGCATGCGCAGCTCTGGCGTACTCGGGTGGGACGGGGTGTGGTCTACCTCGACCCCGCCTTCGGGGTATGCGACCTGATTGCTCCCGCGTTGCCGCGGGAGATTGACTACCCGGCTAGTGCTCGGGGGATTGCGGCGGCGGCGGAGCCGGTTGCGTTTGGGGAGACGGTGGGCAGTACCGGTCGGTATCCCGACTTTGATTACTACCCGGGGGTATCCCCGTATCTGTCGTTGACGGCTCCCTACCCGCCTATGGCGGGGTTGAAGTCGGCGTCGAGCTGGCGACGTAACCATGGTGTCATGGCGGATGCGTTTCGCACGGATATAACGTGTGCGTTGCAGACCGGCAACGCTCGTGCGCCGGTATACACTCCCGTGCGCCCGCCGCTATGGCAGGAGGGGTGGGAACCCGCCCCTGCTTTCCGGTTTGACACCGGCTCCTGTCTCCGATACTTCGGGAGTGTGTTGGCCTCCCGGCCGGTCCACCCGTTGCAGGGTACCTTCACCCTTGAGGTTACCCTCGGGCAGGCGTCCTCCTTCTTGCTGTCCGTCCGCCGGCAGGGGCGCCTGTTTCATCTTCCGACGGGTGTCCGTCGGCACATCGCGCAGTTGGGCGTGGACCTGATAGCTGCCAAGACCGGGTTGGCCCGGGAGTTCGAGGCCCTGCCGGCTGTTCACGATGCCGTGAACTGGGCTGGGGTGTTGGCCCTTCCCCCGTACCGGGACCCGCAGGCTGGGGCTACCCCCTTGCCTCGTCACTCGTTGCGTATCCGGCGTACTCAGCCGGGTGAGCCTAGTTGCCATGGGTGGGCGTCCACCGAGGCCGTTCCTGACCTGGGTATTCCCATGGTTATCCATGACCCTCTTCAGGTCCTTGCCCCGTGGTTCGGTAACCCGATACCGGCGGCGGTTGGCCGTCGTCCCCGAGAGTGGGGCTCTGCGGGTGGGGAGCGTGAGGTGTCCCGTCGTCGGGCGGAGCCCCGCCGGGGTTACGGTGGAGCCCCTTCGGTAGGGTCCTACCGAGCCTCGTATCAGGTGCCACCGGCTCCGGTGGTAGCCGTGTCGGCTCCTTTGGCTCCTCTGGCTGCGCCAGTGTCCGCTCCCGCCCCTGTCATACAAGACGGGGGTCCCCGTCTCTGGTATGAGGGCGTTGACGCCCTTGTTGCCCGCGCAATGCGGGAGGGTCTCTCTGTTAGCTGGGGGGATATCCCCCCAGGTGCTGCGATAGTTGGGTCAGCGCGTTGCTTCGGTGGCGTGCTGGACCGCCTCCAGAAAGCTCTGGAGGACGTGGAGGCTGGCCGCAGCACCCTCGTCCAGCTATGCACCGAGGTAACTCGGGTGATTGACCGTCGTGAGATTGCCGACCGGTGGAGCACGGAGGTATACGCGCTTACGCGTGAGTGGCCTCCCTCCGGCAGTGGGTCTACCCACTGAGGAGTGCTATTGGTTGTGAGGGAGGGGGCCCCGGTGACCCTTATGGTAGCCGGGTAGTAGTGAGTATAAACTCATCCCCTTTGGGGGCATTGCTTGCCTCTGTTTGCTGCCCTGGGGAGTACCCCTTCTGGCTCAGTGGTGCCTTGCCTCCCGCCCAACTTCTTCCGGTTGGTTCATGCTTGGGGAGGTCATCCTCCCTCACTTTGTGTCTTGGCTTGGGGAGCTCATCCTCCCGTGTAAGCCCCCTATTTACTTCGATATTATCGAAGTTAGCCTTTACCTTTAAGTTAACTTATTAAGGTTCAGGTTTTACTTAGTTACCTAAGCTTGACTCTACTTAGTTGCCTAAGCTTGGTTCGACTTAGAAACCTAAGTCTGATTTGACTTAGAAACCTAAGTCTGCCGTAACCATGTCACACCCTACTTAGTAGGTATAAGCCTCACCCCCCAACAGCCGAAGTCGGTGTCGGTTGGGTTGTTACAGTAGGCGTCGTTGCCTCATGTAAGGCATGAGGAGTTGGCGGGGTATCTTCGCCGCCTGTTCCCAGGTGGGTGAGTCGTATCCGACCCACATAACCTTGACGTACCAGGGTCCTGGTAGGTTCGGGTCGGTGTGTCCGACCACGCTCTCTACTTGGTATGGAATCCCATCCGGTCCCACCGGGTCATCTGACCGGTGGGTTGTAAGAGCTTCATGTAGCAACCCAGCCGGTACCGGCTGAGGCTGTTCCGGCTTCGGAGCAGGTGTGACATCATTCACACTGATGCGTTGGATCTCCGTATCGGAGTGTAAGATAACAGAGTGGTCATCTCTGTGGAGAATCTGGTACGGTCCCTTGACCGGTTGCATGAGCTTGTTCCCCCGGAACTTCTGGTGTCTGATGTAGACCCAGTCACCTGTCATCAGGGTAGCGTTGCGCACCCGTAACCGGGCGTCGAAGTTCTTCTTATATCGAAGTTGTGTTCTGTCAAGGGCACCCTTGAGCTTAGGAATCATCCACGATAGCTTGGCCAACCAAGCTAGGTGGATACGTTCGGCCGGTCGGCCTTTCGGTGTATCATACCGAGTGCACCTGCCTGGTGGCAGCGTCAGGTTACCGACGCCTAGTGGCATGACCCACTCCAGCGGAGCGATGTTCGTGCTCCGATGCGGCCTGGCATTGTATGCCAGGGTGAGTACGGACAGAAGCCTGTCCCAAGTGTTCGTGTGCTCTGCCACGTAGCACTGTAGCGTCTTGACGATGGTGCGGTTGAACCGCTCCACCTGCCCGTTGGTTTGCGGGTGGTAGTCGGATGCCCGACGTGGTTCGATACCGAACATGCCCAGGACCTTAGTGCAGAATGCTGACGTAAGGTTTGCTCCGTTGTCGGAGAGGAGTTGCTTCATGACTCCGTATGCTTTGATCCAGTGGTCAACCACTGCGTTCATGATGGTGTATGCCGTATCATTCGGGATGGCTGCCGCTCGTGACAGCTTAGTGAAGCGGTCAGACATGACCAGGATGTACCTGTTCCCTTCTTCCGTTACCGGAAGTGGCCCGAGTATGTCGATAGCGACTTGCTCGTTGGGCCCATCGGGTGGGAATAGCCTCATGGCAGACGCCTGCCTATGTAGACTCATGCGGTTACGCGCACAGGGGTGGCATCCCCTTACGTGGTCGACCACGTCGACGGCCATTGCTGGCCAGTAGAAGAACCTTCGCATTGCTGCGAACATACGTGAACCCCCCGGGTGTCCGGCTGTGGGGTTCTCGTGTTCTCGTTCCATGACGGCTTGCCGTAAGGACACGGGAACCATGACTTGATGTCGTCCATCGGCGGGTGCCCGCCGGTATATGAGTCCGTCTTCGTTCTCGGAGAAGATGCCGGCCGTACCGGCCAGGAGGTTAGCGCGATGACGTCTACAGTCGTCGTCATTGGCTTGTGCCTCGCGGAAGTCCGCGAGGGTTAGTGGGCATGCTCGGTGTGCCATGGTATGGTCAACCATACCTTGGGTAGCGTTACCCACCATGCAGACCGGTACCACCGGGATGTCCTCGTCCACCGGGCGGGTATCCCCGCTCGGGGTGTCGAGTCGAGACAATGCGTCTCCGAGATGGTGGGTTGACCCAGCCTTATACACGGTACGGTAGTCGTGCTCGGCCATTTTTAGCCTCCATCGGGCTAGCCTCCCATGGCTATCGGAATCCTTGTCACCAAGGTTGAGGAGCCATCGTAGGGGTTCGTGGTCGGACCTCACGATGAACCTGGAGCCCTCCAGGTATGGACGGAGCAGTTGCACTGCCCATATAACTCCGAGGCATTCACGCTCGGTGGCACTATAGTTACGCTCAGCCGGGTTGAGTGTCCGGCTGAAGTATCCTACCGGACGTAGGTCCGGGATAACGTTATCGGTACCGATCAACGTCTCC
>CM020619.1:18183024-18505185 GCA_009829735.1 Pyropia yezoensis | reverse complement strand
TTACGCGATAGTTCGCCATTAGGAGGGACGACCCTCCTGATGGGAGGTCTATGAGACCGTTGGCCATGGTCAACCCATGGCGCTTGTACGTCCGCAAGTTGGACTTGACTCTGCAGATGCCTGCGAGGTCACAGTTAACCGGGAGGACTGTCTCCGACAACGGCTCAAAGCGAGTTCGCTTGGCCCAACCGAAGTGTCTTCGGCTCGACACTTGCGTACACCTCAGCCACGTTAACGTGGCTCCCTTGTAGCGTCAGGTCCCTGACGATAGCCGTGTGTCCTCGCTTCGTCCCGTCGGCTTCTTGAAGCTCGACGGTCCTCCGGCCTGGCCGGATTGCATCAACGTGAACGTTGATGAAGGTGCACCCCAGTATGCAGGGCACCGATAGGGTCTGACACACCAGGAAGTCGACTTCCGTGGTGAGTTCCCGATGGTCACCCGCAGCGACATCGCTGCGGTCGTACGAATGAGGCGACCATTCGCGTCCTTGATGGTGGGTCCCCGAGTCACTCTGACTCGCGGAAGCCACTTGTCCGGGAGGGTATCCTTCCGGATAAGGTTTGGGTCCAGCCCCTGTATCCAGTACAGGGTAGTACGATCGTGTCGACTGGGGTCAACCCCCAGTGTGGCTGATACCTTGAAGTTCTCCAAAGGTAAACAGCACGTGGCCTACACCGATATCCGGTGTAGCTCGGGCATCCTGAACAGGGCCCTTGTCTGGTTCCATGTGACGGGGCTTCCCGTCCTCTCTCCCCAACCTTGGTGGTTGGTCATCAATCCCCTGACGCCGTGTCGTCGGGGCCGGAAGGTGTACCCGGGGGTTGATGCGGCGTCGGCTCAACCGCGCTCTCGTGGGGCTTTCCCCGCGGTACTCCGGGGTGGCTTGCTTGGGTTACCCCAGCGCCCCCCGGTCATCCTTCCTCTTACTCGTTTTCCGCCCTTGGTAGGGTGCTGTCCGCCGGGACATCCGGATGAGCGGGTGCCTCCTCGACGGCCAGTACTCCACCTGGAGCTGGCTGCCTACCCGGTGCGGGTCCGGGTGCTCTGGCGGAATACACCCCGGTGGATGCCTTGCGGTGCGCCGCTGCCCGCCGAGACTCCTCGGGGATGAGTGGGCAGGAAGACACCCAGTGCTGGGGATCCCCACACAACATACATCCGGACGTGCCGGTCCCTCCTTGAGTTCGCATCGGGGTAGCCCCGTAGCTGCGGTTGCCTCCTTCGGGCGCCCGAGTGCCTGCTCCCTGGTAGGCCTTGGGTCCTTGGGTCAACCGGAACATGGACTCCCCACACCGGTTGGGTCGGCCCGCAATCTGCGGAGGTGCCTCCGTACGTACTGCCCATGTAGGCAGGGGCTGGTGGGGGTTACCCGTAACCGGGGCATACCCCGTCGTCCGCACATACGGGACGCGCCGTCCCGCTCCCTCGTTGACCTGGAACTGGGTCCCGGCCGGGGCGATGTACGCTACCGTACCGTGCTCATCAATCACCGGCGTCGCCGGTAGCAACAGGTGGCCCTGTTGGTCAACTAGAGGTTCATCCTCGCCCGTAGGGGTCTGTTCGGTCGCCACCAGTACTGGTGCGGCCTTACGTTTCACCTTCTCTTGCCTCGGTACCGGGGTAAGATTGAGCTTGCTCCCCTCACCCTTGGGCTTTGGGGCCAAGGCACACTCCGGGTGTAGAACCCGGTAGGCGTCCCCTAGGGACTTGCACATATGCATCAGTCGACTGAAGTTCGTCCGGGCCGTATTGGCTCCCCGAGCGGATATCCGCACGTAGTGGGGTACTCCTGCGAACAGGATGGCCCGTAGCTCCCCTTCTCCGAGGAGCTTCCCCAGCTCGTAGTCGAGCTCTTGGATCCGGCGTCCAAACATCTCCTCATCCTCCCAGCTCTGGGCGGTGGCAGTGCGCAGGGCCCGGTAGTGGTCCTCGCACTTGTCCTCGCTGAGGTAGCTGCTCAGCAGCTCCTTGAGAATCCCACGGTAATCCATGGGGGTGGCCGCGACCCTCATTCCCGGCATCGGGGATGCCTGGCGAAGAATGCCTCGCACCCGTTCATCAACAAAGAAAGGGAGGATCTCCAGGGCCAGCCCCTCGTTGACGAGCGCCTTGTCTGCGGCTGCCTTGAAGCTAGTCAAGAAGCCGATGACTGCCAACGGACGTCCGTTCGGCCCTCCGAACATAGGGACTCCCTTCATAAGGGTCTGCATAGAGCGGATCGCTCGGTGCGACGTATTACGCATCGATTCCGATACGGTGGTAGATCGGTCTTCCAAACGATAACGTTCGGGAGTCAGTACCGACCTGAAGACTTCGTTGACGATCTCCGCGTCAGCGTCCTGGATATCCAGTCGCTTAGCCAGTTGATGAGCAAACTCATCGGACTCCATCCGCTTCAGTAGGCTCGCAGTTACCTGCGCGGTCATAGCTTCCACCACTGAAGATGGTACTTCAGGCGTCGGCACTTCGGGAACCCGAGTTGCCTGGTCTCCTTCGTCGTGGGGATACTGTGAGAGGGTACCCCCTCCGCCAATATCCGACTCTCCACCGGCGTAAGTATCCGCCGGGTCGTGTCCGCGGAGTCCGCTTCGGGTGCTCCGAGCGTATCGCTCCGTGTGGCTCCGTTCCAACTCTGCCGACGAGTCGGATCCATACCCCATTGTGTCCGGGGGTTGTCCAGGAGTAGCAACACCGGGGTTGACCCTGGTGGACTCCGAAAGTAGTCCGGCCGGTTCGAACCGTACTGGTGTGGGAGGAACACGACGGGGTCCCGTCGTGTGGCGTGTTGACATCAACACTGCCATCGCGTCCTCCGTCCGCTCCTGGCGAGCGTCGAGTCCGGAAAACCGGGCCTCGATGCGGGCCAATGATGCCATCAGGGAATCCCCTGGTGAAGGAGGCGGCGGAGTGAGGTCGGTCGACGACAGTTGAGGCGGGCCCCCGCCTCCTGCCGTCCGAGCCGTGCCAAACGTCGATCCGGCACCTGAGAGCATTGGCGTCTCAATGTTGTCGATCGGGTTCCCGATCTCGGTTCCCGTAGTCACCTCCGGGGTCGGCGTCGACGCCGATCCGTCATCTTGAACGTTCCCCGTCTCTTGGGTAGACATAGTCACAATCAGTCAACCGACGTAACAATCACCACGAATAAGAGAGCGAGGGGGTAGATTGGGGAGAGTAACAGTAGATCACAGGCAGAGGTAAAAACTCAACACAATCGATCAGGTCGCAACACCACGAGTACAAGAAAAGGACCGGATCCCTATCCGTGTGCCAGGGCCGAAGACGGCGTCACCACAAGGGTGACGGAAACCCGTCCCCTGCTGCTCCACCAATGTAGCACAATAGGGATCCGTCGCACGTCCACTCTCAGGGAACACTCACCAAGGGGGATCGGCACCAACGTCACCGGGAGGCCAAGGTTGCTGTCCTTGGAGCGCAAGCCACGGGACCAAGATGGGAGCCCAAATGGGAGGGGTTTGTTGTTCTACCATGGCCGGCGGTGGATTCGCCGCCGGCCCCCACGTTATAAACCCTCGGAGACACTACTAACTACCCTCCACCCCAAGATGCAAGTCCCTCTGGTCATACGTAACTTACAGATACCGTGACCAGTACGAACTATCAAATTGAAAGTTAAGGGTTAGAAGTAGCCCCCCCTAATATTAGGGTTACAATACGGCCAACCATATTGCTACACCTCGGCAGTGGAACAACTTCGAGTTTCTCGGCGTCACCATCGCCTCCACCCGTGGCCCTGATTGGTGCATCGAGCTGACGCAGACGAGCTACATCGCCGCCCTGAACCCCATGAATCTGTCAGCGACGTACGAGGAGTTTGCGTCCGTGCGTGCCGCTGTCGCTTGGCTCTCGCGCACCCGGCCGGACTTGTGCTGCGCGATCAACCGCGCGGCCCAGGCTACCCCCAAGTCGTACTGTAAGCGGCATATCCGAGATCTCAATAAGGCCATCAAGCGAGCTAAGAGTACCAGCGATTGGGCGCTGATTTACCGCCCCCTCCGACGTAGATCGCTGCGGCTCAAGGTGTACGCCGATGCGTCATTTGCGTCCAACTATGACGGGTCTTCCCAGCTGGGCTACATTATCTTGCTGTGCGACGACCGCGGCGCCTGTCACGTGCTGTCCTACTCGAGCAAGAAGTCACGCCGAGTGGTGCGCTCCATCATGGCCGGCGAGGTGTACGCGTTTGCCAACGCATTTGACGAGGCGTTCATCATCAAGCACGACTTGGAGCGTATCTACCACCAGCATGTCCCGCTCATAATGCTGACGGACTCCAAGCAGCTGTTTGACGTCATCACGCGCGCGTCGCATCCGACGGAGAAGCGACTTATGATTGATGTGGCGGCGGCTCGAGAGGCGTACAACAACCAAGAGATTTCCAACGTCGGCCTGCTCAAGTCCGAGCACAACGCCGCGGACGGGCTGACGAAACCACACCACCGCACTGCGCTCGAGCGCATCATGAGTACTGGCGAGGACAACAACCCGGTGGAGCAGTGGATCATCCGTGCTGCCGCGGCCCTCAAGCCCTCTGAGTAGGAAAGGGGGGAGTGTGGCTGATTCCAACATAGCTGCAGTGTGCTTACGGCCGCGGCTATGCGCTGTCCGATGATGGCCAATGGTTGGCCGAGATTGCACGACGTCGGTGATTGCATATCCTGCGGGGATGGCTGATTGGCGCATCCGGGGCGAGATTCCTTGCGTCGACGGTGCGCTGGCCGTGCCCCTGCTGGCCTGTCGTCGACGTGTGTGGAGGGTGTCGCCCGTGCGTATCCCAGGCCCGTTGCGTGCGCGCACCTGCGTTTTTTGTGCGTGCACGAGGGGGGGGCTTGGCCCGTGAGTGTGTGTGCGCGCCCGCATGCCTGAAGGGGCCATGCGTGGGGGGGGGGTGCCCGTGCGGGCCCATGTGCGTGCCCTGGCGTGGGGGGCTGCGCCGGCTCTACATGAGGGCGGGCACAGCGCGCCGAGGGGACGATTGCGAGGGGGGAGACATCGAACGACGAAGAAGAAGGACTCTTGGATTGCTGTGTCTGGGGCGTGCACGGACGTCGGCTGCCCCATCTACACAGATCCGCGGTCGGTAGCAGGCCGTGAGTCTGATACGATTTCTGCCAATACTGCCACAGTGGCGGCTTACTTTAGAAACCTCATTGTTTTTGACCCGGAACTTTTTGAGCTGGCACCACCACCAGATCCGCCTCATCGAGAGCTGTCGAATGCACACGCTTTCGTCTCCAATTGTCAAAAATTGACAGAGATAGAGCGGGATTAGTGTAATTTGCAAATGTTGCCTACTTTAGCCGTGATGAGAAAAAGTGCGGTTACTTTAGAGGAGTGGTAGCTCACATAGATGGGCTACATCTTAAGTGGCCAATCAAATGGTCCATCCAGGGGCGCATCAGCAACGCCTGCCAGGCTACGGCACGCCCTCCTCCTCACCCACTTTAAAAGAGCGAATAAAGTGCTTCACAGGGATAGCCAACCGCGTCGCTGCGGACACTGTGGACGCCTCCATGCAGTGGACCGCGCTACATAGCCTGTCCGCCACATGCTCTGCTGCCACCTCTCTTGCAGTTGATGCGCCTTAGCGTCGATCACCTGGCCATCGACAGCTCCACCAGTTCACTCCACGCGCCCCATGAGTGCGATAGAAGGGGCTGTCATGCCAGTTTTACAGTATCGGGCAGGGGCCGATCCGGGCGACTTTCGAGCGCACAATCTTTGAACGGGGCTATCTCCGTTCGGCCCATCTCAATTAGAATGAGGATTCTAAAGTAAGCCGCCACATATCACTCTGTTTGTAGCCGGACAGCGGTGTGACTCTTTCGTAAAAATCGGCAACTCCTCCGTTTTTCTCACTTTTGAGCTTCTTCTACGCAGTGCATTGTGCTTTAGTACACTAGAGGTCCAGGACGAGCTTTTTCTCCCCTATTCCACGCTATATTGCTTCCTCGCCGTGACAGAGAAGAACAGAGGTTGTTGTTCCTGACTGCCGATCAGACGTAAGAATCGGATACGGGGGCTACCTTAGAAGTACAATTACATAAAAACAAGTAACTTGGACTGAACAATGTCAGGCTGAAGCGCCGCCAGACATGCCTCTTCCCTTCACCCCAACCCGTCCCTGTTTGCACCGCCGTTGCACCTGGCACTCTCCCCTACCACCTCCCTCCCCCCAACGCCCCGTGCGTGCTCAGGCTCGGCTTGCCACTATGTCGCCCTCGCGCCAGATTGCTTCTGGTGGTGGCCCCTCGCGTCGGCGTCGCGCTTTCTACAGACTGACGAAGGAGACGGCTGTCCTGGTGGACAACGTGAGTCGATTTCTTGAGGGGGAGCGCGCGGCCGGCCGGACGCACTCGTATCGGCGTCTCGGGGAGATTAGCGACCAAGTGGCAGCTGCTTTTGATGCAGAGCAGCTGGAGGTTGAGGGGGGGGATAGAGACGGAGGAGAAGCAGGCGCCGACGACGGAGTCGGTGAGGAGGAGGAGGAGGGTGAGGGAAGCGAGGAGTACGAGGGGGGCGAGAGCGAGGTGGAGGGAGAGAGTGCAGGGAGTGCGTTGGACGAGAGCGGGCAGGGGAGGGGAGCGACTCGCGTAGTATGGAGATGTAACCTGGGTACTGAGTGTGCGCGTTTTTTGTTTTTTTTATGAGGAGCAGGCGACCGCCTTCATCCGGAGGAGCTGTCGGTGGACGTAAAATTGGTCCCCGGAAGGTCTCCGTACGAGGCGGGGGGGCTGTTGTCTTGCGGCCAAGGCAATGGCGACACGCACTGCAATCGCCTACGCCTTGGCCGCGACGACGGGATTATGATCGGCTGCGACTGTGTCCTCAGATGCGGCGGGATTACGAAGTTGGCGCAGCGCGCACTGTGTCAATCCTACTACGGTGAGGAATGGGTCGGCATGTAACCCCCGTTCGTGCACACACAAAACCCGCCATTTTGATCTCGATCGGCATTCGGGCAAGACGGGCATGTCCGGTCCGCCCCACATGGACGGGAGGACCCTCCGTGCTTTTTTGAGCCGTAGCCGACCAGAAGCGCATGAATGAAAACTCTTTTCTCAAGTGACTAGCTATATGAAATAGACCTTTAGCTACATGGAATAGACCTTTAGTGACCGCTGCTGGGGGGGGGGGGGGCGTTGTCGGCTATGGATTGGGGGCAGGTGGTGCCTGAGGCGGGGCGAAGGCTGCGGTCGGCTGGGAGCGTCTGGTTGCCGGCTCTGCCGGGGAAGGGGTGGCTGTGGCGACGGACGAGGCGGCCGCTGGTGGTCGGGAGCGGGGGGGTTGCGGCCGCTGTCTGGGAGGGGGTCGGTTGCCGCCAGGGGGGATTTTTGTGGGCGGCGGGGGCGGGAGGTCGCTGCTGAAGGGGGCGGCTGCGGTCGTGAGGGGGGTCAACATCTGCCGGGCGGCAAGCGGCCACCGGTTTGCGGCTGTCCGCCCTGACCGCCGCATGGAGATCCGGTGGTGGGGGTGCGGGTGGCGGCGGGCGAGCTGCCGTCTGCAGTGCCGCCGCGGCGGCCGCCCTTCCCGCCCACCAGGCGCCCGACCCCGTGTCGAACCTGACCTTCGAGGCGGCACCGTGGTGTTGCGACGCTTGAGCGGCCAGAAACACAATCAGATGGTCGTCGATCGTAACGCCCAGGTGGCGGTCACTTCCTTTAGGAGACAACAAACAGAAAGGGAGGCTCGGTAGGGCTCCCCGCCGCGCGACGAGGTATGTACGGTGGGCAGCCGCTCCCCCCCCCCCCTCCGAGGGGCAGGAGCGCCCCCTGCCGCCAGCTGCCGCTTTACCCCTGACAGCGGCCACTCGCCTCCGCTCTGCGAGGCGCAGGCGCGGCTTGCCGAGGGAGGGCGGCCGCGCTCGGCATCCATGTCCCCACCTCCGCCACCGGGGTCTAGGGCGGCCGCGGCGACCGTGGTGGCGGCGGTGATGGTGTGGCGGCGGTGGCGGCAGGAGGTGGCGGCGCGGCCGCTACCTGTGCCAGCGGGCGCGAGTGTAGTGCCATTCCCCAAAATCTCTCAGTCCCTGGACTTGCGGAGAGCTTCGCTATTAGCCCCCCTTGAGACCGGGGGGGGGCTCCCATTGATCATACACTTCATTCCAGATGGACCTATCAATGTCTGGTTCCTCGGCGCCGACCGCGCACAATGGCGACGTTCTCCGCACAAATGCAGGGGACAATCGAGCAGCTTCCCGCCCTCTCACACGCACGGCACCGCGAGCGACGCGCGCGTCGCCCCTCCTCCCTCCCCCCGCCACCACCCCCCCCCCCTCTTGCCAAGGACCCCTTCCCACCACTATTGTGCATCATGCTCCCCCCCAACTCATCCGAGCGCCTCACTGCGAGTGGAGGTGCGGGTAATGAGGTTGAGTCACCCCCTTTACGTCGTCCCGGAAGCCCAGCTGGCACCTTCGCCATTGTGGATGTTGGAACAACGGGTGATGCCCTGGAGCCTGCTGCTGCCGGTGGCCTGGCTGCCGATCCAGCGCTTGCGCTCCCTCCTCTTCCGGCTGTTACCCTTCGCAGGGCTGGTATCGCTCCTGCCAGCCGCCGCTTAGCTCCTCGTAGCCGCCCGCACGGCCCCGCCTCAGTCAAGTACACTACCGCACCCGGAAGGTCACATGCGCTGAAGAACTTACGCAGCGCCGACATCACGCGAGTGGGGCTTACAATCAGTCCTGGTGGGACCACGTGTAAGTGGCTACACCTGCATCTGGTTTAATTAATTCATGAGGCACAAAGGGCAGATGAATAAATCAATAGAACAATTTATCGTTTAATTAATTAATCTAATATATATTTTATGCATTTTATTGCTGCCATCCATGCTTCGCACGTTACATAATCGAACTACAGTACTTTGGCAAGACCCACAGAGATTCAGTCACTTCCCGTACGATTTCTGAGTCTGTTCCTGAAGAACACGTTGCAGCCATGAGTTGGAACACGAGTGTGAGGTGAGCATCAAACGGCCGACCTGCCCCATCGCAAGCCGCGGAGATGATCCATGAATCGAACGGGGGTTTTCGAGGAGGCAGCAAGACCGTGCATTTGTCAGCATTGACGCTGGTATCGCCACGCGGCTCACCGTGGGGGTGAGCGTGTGCTGCCGTCGCCTCGGATCCTTGCCTGGCATGCCTGAGAGTCGGGAGGGCGAGCGGGGGAGGTCACCACCAGGACGGCCGCACTAGTATTGCGTATGCGGGAGCGTGTCTTGCCGTTTGATGCTGGTGCTGGCGCCTGCGGGGTCCCTGTCGCCACCGCAGCGGTGCTGAACTCCCCGTTCTGTCAGCCGTCGGCCGCACGGGCTCTCCACCACTGCCCGTCCGTATTGCACCTTATTGCACGCGATGCAGCGGGCTGCTGGGCGTGGCGGATGTGGGTGCTGCACGTGGGCACCGGAGTTGCTGGTGGCTCCTTGAGGAGGGCGACGGCAGCGCCCGCGTCCGCTAGATATGAACTGGTCGCGTGGTGGCGTGTGTTCACAGTCCGGCCGCGTCACTACTGTGCTTCGTCGGCGTCACGTCGCTGACCAGGCGCTGCGGTACGGGTGGTCGTGCGACGGTTGGGTGACGCGTGCCGTGGCCGTCGAGAGTCGCAGCCGCTGGGGGTTCTTGCCCGTTGCGGACGCAGCTGCCGCACGCGTTGTGCTGCGCCTGAGGCGCCATGACTCGTAGTCAGGAGCGCGACACGTCTCCGGGCAAGGCTTTGCGCGGCCGGTCGGGGGCAAGCCACCTGACCTCTGCTCTAACTGCTGGTCACTTTGTGTCCGCCGGTCGCGCTGATTCTGCGGCCTCGTCCATGGCGGCTGCGGGGCCGGCGGTATCGTTTGCCCCCTCGAGTGGCGGTGGTGGTGCGGGCGACCCGGCCGGTGACTCTTCCCGCGGCCGCGGCCGCTCCCGAGTGCCGTCACGCGGCACGGTTGGACGCGGCAAGTCGTGTGTCCGAGGCACGTCGGTCGAGTCGGAGGCACAAACCGAAGGGAGCGTCTACTTTGAGGAGCTGTCAGTGGAGGCTGAGCTAATGCAGACAGCCAGCGGCCTGGCCCGGCCTGGGACTGGTATCCTGGCGGCCGACGAGACGGTAGCGGTGCTGGGCAAGCGCTTTGCAGGGGTGGGTTTGGAAAACACCGTCGAGATGCGCCGCGCCTACCGGGAAATGCTCTACTCGGCACCCGACCTTGAGAAGTACGCGTCGGGCATTGTCATGTTCAGTGAAACAGTGCATCAGGCTACGGCGTCGGATGTTGGTTTCGTAGAGATGCTCACCGCCCGGGGCATCCTTGTGGGCGTCAAGCTGGACCGTGGGCTCCATCCCTATGGGGATGGGGAAATGATGACTGAAGGCCTGGATGGTATCGACGCTCGAGCGGCAGCGGCTTACGCGGCGGGGATCCGATTTGCCAAGTGGCGCTCCCTGCTGGTCATTGACTTTGACCTCGGCACCCCGTCGTCGCTGGTGGTGGAGGAGAACGCCAACACGCTGGCCAAGTTTGCAGTCGCCTGCCAGCAGCGGCGGCTGGTTCCGGTCATTGAGCCGGAAGTGTACATTGCGGGCACGCACGGCCTGGAACAGTCGGCGTCAGTTGCGGAGGAGGTTCTCAGCGTCGTGTACCGTGCGTTGGCGCGCCACGGGGTGCTGCTGGAAGGGACGCTACTGCAGCTGCAGATGGTGTTGCCGGGGCTGGACCATCCCGATTTCCGCACCGTCACCCCCGAGGCGATTGCGCAAGCCACCCTCCGGACGCTCCGGCGTGTGGTCCCCGCGGCGGTTCCCGGGGTGGTCTTCCTCAGCGGCGGCCAGTCGGAGGTGCAGGCGACGACCAACCTCAACGCGATCAACAAGGCGGCCGAGGTGGGGACCCGCGAGTCGGGCACCCCCGTCGCGCCGTGGGCCATGTCCTTTGCGTTTGGCCGCGTCCTCCAGGCGTCGGCGCTGACGCTGTGGTCCAACGACCCGACCCATGCGTCGGCGTCGGCCAAGGCGGCCAAGAGCATGGTGGGTGCGCTGCTCAAGGCCAACTGCGATGCGGCGCGGGGGTGCTACCGCGGCCCCCACCCGAGCAAGCAGTCTGCGGCCATCTTTGAGGCCCTCACCGAGAGCCGCGCCGAGCGCACTGACCACGAGCTGACCCCGCGCTCCGCCTCGACGTCGCGCGCGCCGTCGCGCGCGCCGTCGCGGCCGCCATCGCGGCCGCCATCGCCGGGCGCCCCTTAGAAGTGGGGGGGGGGGGGGGGGGGGGGAAGGGAGATTGAGGGTGCCGGGCTGCGCGCGTCTGGGATGGCCGTTGGCAGCGTTTCAAGGACGCTGCGGGTGCGGTGGTGGGCCTGATCATGTATTGTCTGGTGTGTCTTCTCTTCTAGGCAGGAGCGCCAGTGAAGCTTCTAGTAAAGTACGCCCCCAGTAGGGGGTGGACGCTTGCGCAGCAGCATGGCGGCCAGCCGCAACCCAGTGCGTCCTCGCCCGCCGCCCCGCTGGCGGCCGTGGTGTGCCGCGCGCGGCACGGCGCGGGTTTGGCGGGGTGCACCCTGGCGTGCACGCACGAGCGCCGCGCGCCGCGGGCGGGTGGCCAGGCCGCACAACCCCGGAGCGGCGGCGCGCCACCCCTCCAACCCCCCGGCGCCCGCCTGCGCGCCCGTCGTCGCCGCACCCGCCATTCACGCACCCCCCCCTCACGCCATGGAGACGTGCCCGCGCCGAGCCGCCCAGACACCCCCACCGCAGCGTCTCCCAACCCCGGACAGCGGCCACCACGGACTCGTCCCAAGGGCCGGGCCGCAACCGCCTCCCTTCCCGACACACCAGCGTCGCGCACAGGCGACCGGGGACGGTATACGTTGCCCGCGCCACACCCCCCCCCCCCCACCCCGCTCCCCCCTTCACAGATGCGGTCACGTCGGACACACGGGCGGGGGCGTCACGGAGCGACCCCCACCGACGCGGCCACGTCGGGGGGCGCAAAGCCGCCCTCCCCCGCCGCGACGGCGACGCGGCGGAGCCAGTCGCGCGCGGCGGCAGCGGCTGTGGCGGCGCCGCCCCCCGCCGCCTCCCCACTGGCGGCGGTGGCAGCGTCCAGGCGCGCCGCGGCGGCGGCGACCCGCCGCAGCGCCCCCACCGCCGCCCGGTCTGGCACCACCCCCGCGTCGGCGAGCAGGTCACTGACGAGGCCACCGACGCGGCGGAGGGCCGCCGCCGCCGCGTCGCCGCCGTCGTCGCCGCCGCCGCCGCCGCCGCCGCCGCCGCCGTCGGCGACCGCCTCGACCGCCGCCGCCGCGTCGGTGAGTAGCAGCGCCCACAGCGGCCGGGGGCGGGGCGGCAGCCAGCCGTCGGCCAGGTCGGTGAGCGTCGCAGCCAGCGGCGCCGCCCACGCCGCGTCGGCGGCGGCGGCAGCGGCGGCGGCGGCGGTGGCGGCAGCGTCGCCACTGCTGCTGCCGCCGCCAGGACCGCCCAGAGCGGCCGCCACCCCCGCCGCCGCCGCGGCGGGCTCCCCCCCCGCTGCGGCGTAGAGGGCGTCGGCGAGGCGGCGGCCGCGGTGGCGGCGGCCCGCGGCGGCGGCGCCCCCCGCGGCTCCGCCCCTTCCCCCCGCCGGCCGTAGCGCGGCGGCAACGACGGCGGTGAGCGCGGCGACCCCCCCCGCGCCGAGGCACACGCCCGCGGTGCGGGCGGCGGCGAGCGCCGCCACCCCCGCCCCCGCCTCCCCCGCCCGCCCATGGGCGGCGGCGATGGCGGCCCAGGCGGGCCCGACGGGGGCGGCCGCCCCCACCCCCGGGTGGCACAGCAGCGCCCACGACCAGAGGGGGTGGCCGCAGCGGGCGGCGGCGGCGGCCAGCGCCGCCACCGACGCGCACGCGGCGGCGGCGGGGGGGAGCTCGGCCAGCCGCGCGGCGGTGACGGCGGCGGCGCCCGCAGCGGCCAGGGCGGCGGGGTCGGGGAGCGCCAGCGGGTCGAAGGCGCCCCCGTCGGCGGCGGCGGCGGCGGCGGCCCAAGGGGGGGGGGACGGCGGCGGCGGGAGCGGCAGCAGCGGACCCGCGGCGGGGAGCCCCCGGCCGAGGAGGAAGGCGTCAAAGGCAGCGTCCAGCCGCCCCGCCCGGCCCGCCGCGTCGACCAGCGCCACCCGCACGTCGTCGGGGGCGGCGCCCGCCGCGGCGGCTCCGCCGGCAAGCAGGCGGTCGGCGGCGGCAAACGCATCGTCCACCAGCCCCGCCGCGACGCGGGCACGCAGGCCCGCGGCGACGAGGCGCCACGGGACCGCCCCCCCACCGGCTGCGCCGGGGCGCCCGGGGTGCCCTGCCGCCGCCCCCACCGCCGTCGACGCGGCCGGCGGCGGGGCCGCCGCCGCCGCGGCGGCCGCCGCGTCGCTCACGGTCTGCACGAGGCCAACGTCCCCCGCGGCGGCGGCGGCGGTTGCAACCGCCACTGCCGCGTCGGCCGACGCGGGCGCAGCCGACGCCAGCGACGCGGCCGCGCCCAGGCGACCCGACGCGGCCAGCACACTGATGAGGGCGTCAACGGGCGCGGCAGCTGCCGCCGTCGCCGATGCCGCCACCCGGGGCCGCCCCTGCGCCGGCCGGGTGCGAGGCGCAGCAGCCGCCGGCGGGGCTCGCCACGGCACGTAGCCGTGCCCGGCGCCGTCGTCGTCGTCGTCCCTGGTGTTATCAAAGCCGACGTCCACCGCATCGCCGTCCATGTCGTCTGCGGCGTCGGTGTCATCATCGGCTGCCCACGCCTCCACCCGCGCCGCGGCGGCCAAATCGGCCTCTGCAACGGCCGCCGCAGCGGCCGCCATGGACCCCTTCATGCCATCCACCACGGCGGTGAGCGACGCGGCCGCGGCGGCGGCCTGCGACACGGGCGCCCCCCGGTCGGCGAGCGCCGACCCCACCGCCGCAATGGCCGCGGCGTAGGCGGCAGGGGAGGGCCCGACGGGGAGCTCCCCGCCGTTGAGGGCGCCAAGCAGCGCCGTCGCCTTGGCCGGCAGCCCCCGCATCGCGTAGAGGCGGAGGAGGGCGGTGGTGGCGGCGGTGAGGTTGGCGGTCGCCGCCGCCGCCGCCTTGTCTGCAGCTCGCACCGCGTGGGCGGTGGGGCCGTCCAGGCCGGCACGTCGCCGCGGGTGCGCACGGCTGGCAATGGCGACGGGGGCACCCCCCCGGCCGCCACCGCCGCCGCGCCGCCGGCCGCCAGCCGCGTCACCCCCGTCCGCTGCGTCGGTCGCCACCACCGGCTCCGCCGCCGCCGCCGCCGCCGCCGCCGCCTCCACCGCCGCCCGGGTGGACGGGACGAGCACCCCCCAGTAGACGCACTCTGCCCCCCGCACGTGGCCGCTGGCGACGGCCGCCCAAAAGACGCCCTCCCCCCCCGCCCCTCCCCCCGGCGCCCCCCCCCCGCCACCACCTCCTCCCGGAACGCGCGGCTGCCCACCACCCCCGCCGCCCCACATCGGCCGAGGCACGATACGTAGGCGGCCACGACGCCCGGACGGCCCAGCACGCCCGCCCCGTAGCGCCCCTCCAGCGCGTCGGCCCACACCCCCCGCGCCGGCCCCGGCCGCCCTGCCGCCGCGGCGGCCGCCCAGTAGGGGCGGAGGCACGCTGCCGCCGCGCCCGCCGCCAGCGCCGCCCCCCACACCCCCTGCGCGAGCGCCCACACGTGGGGGAGGGCGGCGGGGGTGCCCCGCCGGCGGGCCGCCGCCGCCACCCGCGCGGCCGCCGACAGGGCGGCGGGGTAGACGGGCGCGGGCGCGCCGCCGGGGGCGGTGGCGGTGCGCGCCAGCTCCCGCAGCGCCGCCAGTGGCAGCGGCGCGGGGGGGGGAGCCGCGGCTGCCGCGCGGATGGCCGCCGCGGTGGCGGCGGCGACGGCGCCCGCCGCGCGGGGGTGCGCCGCAGCGGCCGCCGCGACGGGCGCGGCGGCGAGCGCGGCGGCCGCTACGGCGGGCTCCCCCGCCGCACGCGCCGCACGGGAGAGCCGCAGCGCCGCCCGGACGGTGGGGGGGAAGGACACAGTGGGCGCTCCGCTGCCGTGGCCGCCGCCGTGGCCGCCGCCGTGGCCGCCGCCGGGGCTGCCGCCGCGGCCGCCGCCGGGGCCGCCGCCGTGGCCGCCGCCGTGGCCGCCGCCGAGGAGGCCGTCGCCCACGCCCGGGGGGGTGGCAAAGCGTTTGAGCGGCGGCGCCCGGGAGGGAGGGGGTGGGGGAGGGGACGGGCGCATCCATGGGGGTGGGGGGGTGGGAGGAAGGGGCGCCATGGCAACAACCCGCACCCGCAGACAGAATCCAAGGGTGGGGAGGTGGGCGATGAGGAAGAGGTTCCAGCGTAGACGGGAAGGTCTGGGAGGAGCTGGCGTTGGCCTGGACGGGTCAGAGTGAAATGTCGCTCATGGCTTGCCGTTGTCCGGTTGTCCATCTCAAATGTGTACCGTACAGTACATTATGCACCAACGAAAATGTATCGGGTCGGCGGGCCCACCGCTTTACCGGAAGCGCGTCGACCAGCGCAGCTGACGTCATCCGCGCCCGCGGTCCGTACGAGGATGCACCAGAAGCAGTGGCGTTGAGCCTGCTCGTTCACTCCGGCGGCAGTGCCCCAAGCAGGAAAGGGGAGGGGGGTGCCGGCTCCAGCCAATGGCGGGGCTGCTGGGAACGGGAGGGGGCGGGGGGGTGCTGGGAGGGGGGTGCCGGCTCCAGCCAATGGCGGGGCTGCTGGGATCGCGAGGGGGCGGGGGGGGGAAGGGGAGGGGGGTGCCAGCTCCAGCCAATGGCGGGGCTGCTGGGAACGGGAGGGGGCGGGGGGTGCTGGGAGGGGGGTGCCAGCTCCAGCCAATGGCGGGGCTGCTGGGAACGCGAGGGGGCGGGGGGGTGCTGGGAGGGGGGAGGCCATAGATACAGGGTTTATACATTTTGCGAAAGCATCCATCGTTAGTAAAAACATGCGATAATTATTGAAAACGTTTCTGATAGTTATCGCCCGGGAGCCACGTGTTAGAATGACAGCAATGAATTAACCACGTCGTGCCCAACACGAGCCGCCTGACGAGCTGCGGACACGGCTTTCGGAAAGGGCGTAGAGCCTAAATTGGGCCGCGTAGTACGCAGGCGGCGGAGAACGTGCCGCGTGGGGCGGCCGCACCCGCCGTGTATGTACAGTACGCCGCGGAGGATGTGAAGTCCTAGTCGGCGTACGTAGCTCCTATCGTCCTCGTGGTGTGGGTCTGGATCTTGGCTGGGCACGCTGCCGTACTGTATCGCGGCTACGTACACAGTTCCGAAAACGGCGACAGGGTGCGGCACTGCCGCGTGATTAGGCGGTCCGGTCTGGTCTGATGGGCCTCGGAGCCGACACGTGGTGGAACACGTGGACGTCTGATAATCATTATCGATCCGGTTCTCCTGAACGTTATTCTTTTCTGATAATTTACTCGATAATTTTGACTCAATAATAATCGCCTCTCAACCCTGCATAGATAGCTAGCTACACCTGCATAGATAGCTTGGCTCGCAGGGTGTAGCGCCTGCCCCGTTGGCTCTCGCACGCAAGAGCCCATTGCTGGATGAGTCGCACTGCAGCGCTTGCGTGGTCGACTATTGCCTTTGATGATTCTGGCTGGCCATCCTGCCGTTCCCTACAACAAAAATAACCCCGATATCCGGGTTCAGGGCACCATAATCGGGGGTTTTTCCGGGATTACCGCCACTCCCTCACGGGGGCCCCTCCCAGATGAGTTTTTCAGCGGGGTGGTTGCGCACCCACTTTATTCCGGAATTTTCAACCGGACGTCCTGGGCTGCTGGGGGTGGGTCGCCGAGTCTGCCCCCCACTCCGCCGACCGCCGACCCCCCCGTGGCCGTCCTGGTTCGCCACCTCGCGGCCCAACCGCGCTGAGCAACCACGCTGGACGTTCGGCCGCTGCCCCCCCCTGCGCCCCCACCCCCGCACTTTTCCGCACGCCCCCCCTTCCAGCGCCTCGCCGCGCGCGCCCCCCCCAGGCAGTCGCCCGCCCCCCCCCCGTGGCGCTCCCGGCATGCCACCGTGCTGCGCAACCGCGCCAGCCACATGACCGCTGCTCCCCGCCGCGCCCCGCCGCCGCTATCTTCCACACGCCCCCCCCTCGCGCGCCGCGCCGCCACTGCGCCCGCACTCTCCCCTCCGCTCGCCCCCGCCTTGTGGAGGGTGCTGCGCAACCGTGCTGCCTGCACGGCCGCTGCCCAATGGCATGCCCCACCCCTCCACTCTTGGCGCTTTCAGTGGGGCCCCGCCGCCAAGCCTGGCCCCCACATTTCGCCGCAAGCCCTTCCCCTTCCACGCTATCCAATGGCTACCGCAGAGCTTGTGGAGCCTTCCAGGCTGCATTTTTTAGAAGCCTCTGGAGGCGAAAAGAAACTCTCACTGACGTGGCCACCTCCGCGCTAAGCCACCTCCACGACAGCTCGTCCATAACGCGAGCCCTTCGCGGGCTAGCCCCAGAAGAGAGGTAGCACGTCCGTGGACCAGGCTATGAAAGGACGGACCCCACCACCTCGAATCCCTTTCTCATCATCCCATCTCACCACAGACCGCGACATCCCGCCCGTCACCCCCCATCCCTCCCCCACCCCTTCACACCCTCCCCTGCCCTTCGCTCGGCAGCCTCCTTCCCCAGCGTCACGGCCTCCCCTCCCTCTCCAGCTGTGCTCCCTCCTCGGCACCCCCGCTCCGTAACCCCCCCCCTCCCCCCCTTCCTTCCGTCAGACGGGCCTCAATGTCGGGAAACGCCGACTCGTACCAAGAATGCCATTGTCATCAGTGTGGCGGCAAGAAGTTTCCGAGATCTACATGGTTCCGCCACAACAAAGGAAACCGCCCACGGCTGACGGGTCCTGAAGCAGGGGCGAGCAGCCAGTGGCGCGCCCCCGGCTCAGCTAGTCCTTCCCAGGCCCCCCCAGTGGCAGGCGGCGCCGACATTGTCGACAATGATCCGGCGGGTGCGGCAGATGTTCGCGATTCGGACAGTTCGAACGATTCGGATTCGGCAAGCGACTCTAATGACGGAGTTTGGATTGCGAACGATGATCTACCAGACGAAGAAGTCGTGGAAGAAGCCGACGGCATCAACTTTGACGCGCTTCCAGGCGCACCCATTGATCCAGTTTTCCAGGAAACGGCTCCAGGTTGCGGCTCGCTGGAGACGTCATTGGTGGGTCCGTCTCCACGAATGGTCCAGGGCGTCGGCGAAACAACCTCTTGAAGATTGACTCTGAAGATCTTCATGAAATGTGGACTGGCGCGGTCCGACGTGTGGCTGTCACTACCTACGGGCTCGCGCACCACTATGCCTTGGTACACGTCGGGGAGCCGCGAGCTTTCGCCTACGTTGAGTGTGTTCGCTCGGCGGCTGATCGTCAAGGAAAATACGGACTCCCTGAAAGACGGCTGGACATGGACTGTTTTTCCTCCATCGAAGGACGTATGAAATATATTCCCTTTCTCGCCGTGAGCGGAGTGGTTAGGACTCTATACCGTGATGGTCGGCACTTCTTTCTGCTTGCTCGTGAGCCGTTCTCTTCGTCGTGATATTCATTAATATCTGTGCAGGGGGGGGGAAAGGGGTGCCTGAGGACCCTCGATCCGGGTCGGTACGTGGGGGCCGTGCTCACCCGGTCTGAGAGGGAAGATTCTGCAGGATCCAATGAACAGCACCTTCGCCAGGCAGCACACCGTTTGTGGTGGGCTGGAAGGCTGCTCTAAAAAGATATTTTGGGCTTTACATCCCAGCCCTAGACTGCTCGACGAGTGCGGCGCTGGCGCGGCTGCCCACCACACCCTGCGGCGTCGACGGGAGGCGCAGCGGGGGGCTACTAGTTTTTCGAGGCTTTTTCAGGTGGGCATTCGGGAGATACAGCCGCTGCACGACGACTCAGGGACGGGGGAGGCAGCGCAGTGGATCTTAATCCATGTACCTAGAATTTCGCGCATGCGAATGCGAGCACGTGCCAGAGCGTGTTTTGGGGCTCCGTCGACCTCAGTTCCGTCTGCGAACCCCTGCTTCAAGTTCGAGAACGATCACGCATGAGACGATAAAAAACACTCGCATTGCGCACTCCCCCACATTCTGCGCGCATTCTGCCACACATCCAGCAGAAAAAAACACCCTGAGTGCCTATGCATGTTTTTTTTTTCGGCCCCTTGCCGGAAGCATGCACATTGATGACCCGTGGGCCACCTGATTACATCGTTCCACAACCTCTTGCACCGCCCGTCGGCGCAAGGCATACACGTGTCTGCACAGCTCGTGCGGGAAGCCCTGCTTGACCTCGCCCGCGTCGCCGCGGGATGTGCGCGGTCACCGCGTAGTCGACCTGGTGCACTTCGTCAGCGCCGTTGTGGCACAGTTTGCAGACAGTGCGCAGCGAAACGTGTCTGAAACGACACGCCCTTTGTGAAAGGATGCGCTGACGGTCACCAATTTGCATCGAGTGTTCGTTTGATTCTGCATTGTTTATGCGCGTTTGCAGAACATTGCTTCGCACTGATGTTTGGACTCTCACGGGACATGTGCATTTCGGATTGTTCCATGCGAGAATCCACTGCAAATACGTGTTGGTTTTGGGCTATCTCAGCCGGTACTGAACAACAAGCTTCACTTCGTACATGAGGACGTAGCCCTTCACGTCCTGGTCGTCGTAGGCAAGAAACGAAGAGGAAAGAAGAACCTTCCAGCTCGTGGTGGTGCTCGCGCACCGTTTATGCGCGGTTTTCGCCCTCCAGAGGCCACAGGGGCCACCATGCAAAAACGTGTTTCGTAGATGCGGGCCCGATGCGCGAAATTCTAGATATTGCAGTTCCCCCAATTTTGGCCGATCCGGACAAGAACAAGAACAACAGTCCACTGACCAATGACATGCCTCACAGGATGCCTCTCTGACCAATGAGAGCTCCGAATCAGCCTCCATTGTTGTGCAAACAGTAAGATCTGCGACTTTCCCGGGACTCCGAGCACATGGAGGGGAGAACCTGAGTGGAACAGACACCAAGACAAGCTGGACAACTGTTCCGCAGAGGAACGAGCCGATGTGGGGAGAATCTTCGGCGATCTCAGCCGAGAGAACAACAGTGTTTCGACCAATCAGCGATTGGTAAGAGGCCCACTGTGGCTGCAGCCAATCATCTGCTCTGGGCGATCGGGCCCCTAGAGCACGCGATTGGCTCGCCCTCACCTGCCAGCACGCGATTGGATCACACGGTTGTTCATGCAGTGTTGTTCTTGTCCTGATCGGCCAAAATTGGGATAACAGCAATACATGGGTCAAGACCCACTGCCCGGCACTGTGTGGCACACAAACGGCGGCGGGCCGGAGATCATAGGACGCAAAACGCTCCAGCGAGGCGGGAGAGGGGTTTATTGGGGGTGCTACATTTCTCGGGAGGCGTATTTGGGGGGCCCTGGATGAGATACACCCCCTTGAGGACTGGTCTCAGAGAGGGGTAGGCGAGCTTGTGGCCCAGGGACGTGCCGCGCTTGGCCGCCGCATTGTGGCCTTCCAAAAACAATGTTAAACTTTGAGGTCTCCAGGATAGCCAATCAGATGCGTTCACGGACCCCAATGAGGGCGCGCCACTCTCAGCGTCTGTTTTGCTGGGAGCTCCCACTCCACCGCGCGCGCGTATATAAAGCGCTCACGACGGTTGCGCTACGCGCTGTGCTCGCGGCCCGTCGACGACGACCGTGCCAAGCTCTGCGTCCCTCTGGTCGTCGTGTCGCGCCTGCTGCTGCACAGCGGCCACTCCCACATCCACCATGGCCCCGGCTAGGAAGCGGGGTCTCCCGCCCTCAACCCGCCCCGCACAGGCGCGCTTGTTGTCTCAACCCATGGCAACACCAGGTACGATGCACGCCCATCTATAATTTTGAGCTGGTGAGAAAAAGAGAGGTTCGGTCTACCTGTTCTTTTCTTGACCAGCTCTCTGACGCGACCCTTGTTTTTTTGTTCTGCTGTCGCACCTCATAACCTGATATCTGTCTTTTTTTTCTTCTTTAGCAGTCACGGAAAGCATGCAGGCAGCAGCCTCTGCTGCACACGCCCTTGGCGCGGGGTGCGCGCCTCCTTCCCCTGCGCCATTGCCTCTTCCCCCCCTCCCTCCGCGCTCGCGATCGTCGGCTGGGCCCCTTCCCCCCCCTCCCCTTCCTCCGCGCCGTCCAAGCTGCGCACCGTCGCTGAGGGCGCCCGGGCGAGCCACTCCCGCTGCCACGCGACTGCAAGCACCTCCTGCGGAGAGGACGAGCCCCACCGTCCCCCCTCCTCCTCCTCTTCGCCCGCGCGGCGGGTCTTCTCCGGCTCACGTGCCCCCCCCCCCCCCCCCCCCCCGCCGCCGCCCCCCCGCTCCCCCCCCCCCCCCCCCCCCCCCCCCCCCCCCCCCCCCCCCCCCCGGCCCCCCCCCGGCGCACGCCTCTGAGGACGCGGGGGTGCCCGGCAACTGGCGGTCGGCGGGGCGCGCCAGCCAACGGCTTTCGGTGGGGAGGGGGGGTTTACTTGTGCCTCGTCGCGAGTCGGGTACAGTTCCCGTCCCCCGCGAAGCCCTCCAGAAGATCAGCCTCTCTGGGGGGGGCACCCACCCCCTTCCATCAGCAGACAACGTTGCCGCGTCGCGAGAGAGGCTAGCGGGAAACAGCGGCGGCCTCGAGAGTGAAGGGTCGGGAGGCTCGTTGGCCACTGGGATAAAGAAAAGGCCCCTCCACCAGCACCCCCCCCACTGTTCCGCACTGTTCCCGGCCGACTCCCGTCTCTCTGGCGGTGACGACGGAACGCGCGGATCTCCGCATCAGCCGACGGGTGCCTTTGCACACTGTGGTTGCGTGATGTGTGACTGACGGGCTGTTGTTTGAGGTAAGCCGAACCCAACCTACGTACGCGATGGTGGCAGCCGCGGGTGGCAGCTCCGTCGCGGGACCGAGACGAGGCGGGGCACGGTGGCCGGATGGCCCCCGCCACAGCGTTCAGATTGCGAATGCTCCCGCGAGAGCGAGCCGGACGCCAGTGATCCGCGCCCAAGGAACTTAACTACAGGGGCATATATTCGACAAGAATGGTACGCGACTCTCACTTAGACATGGGACGACCGTCGCTGCACCGTTGGGAACCGAAGAGTGCAGCAGGTCGGAGCGGGAAGGACGGGGCGCGCCCAAAAGGCGGGACCATCTTTCCCCCTCCACCGGCACAGTAAAAGTTGCTGGTGCACACTGCGGATATAATGGGTGGTTAAGGGGGGGCGTTGGGCGGTCGTGGCGGTGGACGCAGCTACTGTGGCGGCTTCAAGTTTTGATGAGCATCAAGAGGCTGCCGCGCGCGTGCTGCTGCCGGGGCGGGCGCTCCGACCTTCGCCTCTGCCTCCGCGTGTAGATGTGGCCACAACAGAACCCGGCGGGCGGCTGCGGTGGATTCGCGCGGCTGGGGTGGGGGCAATGGATGGGGCGCCCACGGGGGCCGCGGCAGGGCGGCTACAGTAGTCGTCGGCAGCCTCCAGTTGCGGACACACATCGCAGCCTCTGTAGAGATGGCACAGCGGAGCAGAGCGCAGTGGCCATCCCCAGACTTATCCCCCGAGAGGCTTCTAGGGCGGCCGGTGCTCTTCGTGCGCCTGTC
Organism: Pyropia yezoensis; assembly: GCA_009829735.1. Classification (NCBI taxonomy): domain Eukaryota; phylum Rhodophyta; class Bangiophyceae; order Bangiales; family Bangiaceae; genus Pyropia; species Pyropia yezoensis. The sequence continues at coordinate 18,482,553 of CM020619.1, read as the reverse complement.
TCGCCTATCTTCGACCCCTTGCACCCCTTCCCACCCTACTTTTACATACTCCGCTCATCTAGGGCCGAGCCGTTCCCCCTCCTTCCCCTGGCACCACTGGGTACTTGAGCTCGTTGAGCCGCATTTTGCGCGCCACCACCGCCGGCAGGTCAACCCCACACGCGTTCGCCAGTTTGATAGTGTACATCAGCACATCAGACAGCTCCTCGCCCAGATGGGTGATCTCCTCCGTCGACCAGTCGGGACCAAGGCGGCTGCCGCCACCAGCAGGAAGCAGAGCTATAGCCGCGGCGGCAGCGTTGGTGGCGCCGTCACTCGCACCGTCAGAACCCCCAGGTGAGGCGGAAGCGCTGCCGCCTGTGGACGCCGCCGCCGGTGGTCCCGACGGGCTGCCGTCTCCCTTCCACTAGAAGCACTCGGCGAGCTCGCCCACCTCACCCACCAGCGCGAGCATCAGGTTTCGAGGCGTGTAAGCGGGGCCGCGGCCGCGGGCGGCACCAAACGCGGCTGAGCGCGCGCGGACGTCTTCGAGGGTGGCGCACGCCCCCGTGACGGGCCATTGCATGACGCTTGGAGTAGGCGGGGGGGGGGGAGGAGGAGGCGTGGGTGGGGTCGGCATGCTGCCAGAGGGGATGGAGGAATGGCAGGGATCGGAGGGGAAGAGCTTTTTTGCCTTCGAGCTGATTGCGCAACTGTTGGGCGGCCCAGGGAGGCGGGGTCGCACGGAGCTTTCCACGGAGTGGGTATGTACGGTACTGTGCACTGTGTACTTCACAGTGTGTTTGTACCAATGAATCCCGTGACCACCACTTGATGGCGTTGTAGTTGTATACTTGTTTACATGCTGCACTTTGTTGGTAAACTCGTGGCGTCGTGCACACACATGGTAATTCGACTGTGCTGACGACGCTTCACCGGTGCGTACCGCCAGACCGGCGTGGCCAAAAACACGTTGTCCGTTGGGGGACGGCAGCATCACTGTTCCCATGTTCCAGGCACGCCGGCGGCCGGACCGCGGATCCGGTGCACTAGCGCCATCCCTTTGTACCTCCTTCACGACCCCGTACATGCCAGTGGTGGGGTGAGTGTCCAACGTTGCCGGCGCCCGCCCGTCGTGTCGATGCGTCGACCATGACGCAACCGGCGCGGGGTGGCCACCCGCTGTAGTCGCGGTCCTCTGCTGTTGGCGGTCGCGGGCGATGGAATTGAGGCTGCCCGTGGGCTGCGGTTGCCGCTGGCCGCCAGACCGGGGCACCGCGGGGAGGTGGGGGGCGGCCGCCAGCCGCCCCGCCAGCTGCCGCTCCCCACTCCACCCCGCCCCATCCCCCCGCCTACCCTTCCCCCTCGGCGATGTGTGTGCGCCTGTTCCCTGCCGACGGTGTCTGGCACAAACGGGTTGTTTAGAACCTGGGCTTGAGCCGCTGCGTGCGCCTCCGTTTGTTGGGGCGGAACGCACGGACTCCCTGGGGGGAAGGGGCGCGGCCTGCAGCATGGCAGGTCGCAGTGCGCCATTGGCCCAGCTCTTGGTGGCCGCTGTTGCGGGCTTCCTGCTGCGCTCGAGGCGGCGGGGGGTGGGCGTCCACCGAGGCGAGTGGTGGGCGTCCACTGAGGCGAGGGGTGGAGGGTGTACGTGTGCCAGCTGCTCTGCGTCGAAGTCCGGTGAGCTTTTCCTCGGCTGCCTTTTAGGCTGCTTCCGCTGCACCAGGTTGTCGCTACCACCCCCCACTTTGTGTGGCAGTATTGAACCCCAGGTACGGGGGCAACACGTGCCATGCAAGGGGCGGCAGGCCACTAGCCTGACCCGTTCCTCCCCCTGCATTTGGGTCCATATTCCCTAAGTTAGGGATAGTTAGCTTGGTAGTAAATCCAACTTGGATTTGAGGGTTTTCTGCATTTATCGCCTTGAATTTTCGTGTGGCCCGGTGGGCAGGTGCTGGGGTGGGAGATTCTGTGTGGCGAGATTCTGAGGGGACCCTGGGGGGATAAGGGGAGGGACAGCGGGGCTTGGCCCTGCGTCCCCGTCCCGACCAAGAAACTGTTGGACCACACACCATCCTCTTGTTTGTCAGTGGGGGGTTTGCCCCACAACAGGGACAGAGTGTGTGCGACTTGCACTTCTTCCGGTTCCCCCGACACGGGAGGCAGCCCTTGTACACCGGCCCCAACTTGGGTGCCGTGTGTGTAAGTGGTTTTTGCAACATTTGGTGGAGCAGCAGGGGACAGAGGTAAACTTTACCTCCGGGTGCACCCGGGTGTAGGGGGCCCTCTGTCTCAGAGGAACGGTGGACTTCGACCGTGTCATACGGATCGTCAGCCAACATGGCTAGCTCGGACCCCCCGTCGTCCGGGGAGTACACGGGTGACGCACGTACTTCAGTGCTTTTGAATACTGGTGAGACACAGGTGGGTTTACCTGGGGTCGCAGAGGGACTAGAGGTCCCTCAAGCCAGCAGGACTGGAAGTGCGGGCGGGCAACAGGCCACCCCGACTCAGTCGGGAGTTCACTCGGGTGACACTTCTGATGTGGGTGGGCCGAAGTCTGGCCACCGTGTGGAATACTCAACGGGAACGTCCCAAGGGGTGAGGACTGTCCCCGCGGGTTCCACTCGGGTTGGAGCCAACTTTGGCTTGGAGCCGTCGCCAACTAGGCTTTCGGAGGACGGCGGACCTCCGTTGGTCGGCGATGGGCTCGCGCCCATGCCCCCGGTTGAGACCCCTGAGGAACGTGGTTACCCCTCAGGTGGACTCCCGGAGGCGGACCGAGACTCAACTGGAGTCGTCAATCCACTCCTCGCGGAAACTGTCCGTCGGGAGGCGACCAATGTGTTGCGGCAGACTTTGCCGGACCTGGTGGTCACGATGACGAATACTATTCTGAATCAGATTGTGGCGAGTTTGCCAGATGGCCTTAATGTCCAGACCGGATCGGGGCTTTCGAGCCCGCAGGCGCAGGGGGAATCCCTCCTCACGCCTATCTCGGGTCGCCCCGAACAGGGGGCGACACCTGTGACTCCCAACGAGGGAGCCACACCATACTCGGTGGGGCGTACGCCCTTCATGGGGGAGTTTCCCCCGGAAACGCCGGCGGCTACACCAAGCGCCCCGCGCCGGACTATGGGCACTGAGGGTCAACTTACGCCAGTGCCACAGCGGCTGTTCCCTCAACGTGAGGTGCCGCCCAAGATCCAGGTAGCCAACCCGGTCTACCAGAGGATCTTTAATTGTGAGACCTACGCCCTCCACAACAAGTCGGTGGCGTATGGTCCTGACCAGGCCCGAGCCATGGGCTGTGCCAAGAAGAATGCACTTCACTCTTTTGGGCACAAAGCGGAGTGGGATGGAACTCCCCCCCTCCGTGTCTTTGAGTTCCTACGTCGTTTCACAAAAGCCTGTGACGACAATGCCATAAGTGAAGGCATGGCTTTTTACATGCTACAGGAGTTTACGAAGGGAGACCTGCGGACAGAACTTATGTCCGTCATGCCCAGCTCCTCAAGTGGAGGCGCTGGGGAGGTGACGTCCTATTTGGAGCTCGTCAACTGGTTGTTGAGGGCCATGGTTGATGAAGCGGCGTTGGCTTCTCAAGTCGAGGAGTTTACGCAAGCCCATCAGGAAGAGGCGGAGGACGAGTTGTCCTTTGCGGAGCGAGTCCGTAAGCTCAACAATCTTTGTGGGTTTCTTCATCCACAAGCTGTGGTGAAGAGTCGGTTTGTGGAGGGTCTCCATTGGTCAGTCCGGATGGAGACCCGGGAGGATAACACTGCCCGGGCGACCCTGGCCGAGTTGGCTAGGTTCGCCTACCGCAGAGGCGAGACCGACCGCAAGTTGCGGGAGGAGCAACGCCAGGAGCGTCAAGCCGAGATGGCCAAGGAACGGGAGGAGGCGCGCCAGGCCAGAGAGTTGAGAGAGGCACGCCGAATCCGCAAGGAGAGGGTGGTAGCTGCCGTGGGAACTTCCCAGGGTACCTCTTCGTCTTCCCCAGTCGGGAAGACCCCTCCCGGAACAGACAATCGGTGTGGGAACTGCAACTCCGATGGACACTGGACATATGATTGTCCCAAGTTGAGTAAACGCATCCAACAACTTGTTAGGAATGCGAGTAAGAAGTCGGCTACGAACGAAGTACGCTCACGCCGCGAGGGTGGGTCTCGACCGGTCATCGCGGTCGCCACACCCTCGGCGGAGGAGGCGGACACGTCGTCCTCGGACTCGTCGTCTTCCCCTCCGCCCTCAGATTCGGACGCCAAGTCGGCGGGAAACGAATGACCGTTGGAGCTGGCCGTCCGAAGCTTACAACGGCAGCCTCGGCCAAGTGGACCAAGAGGACAAACCGACCGTGCCGGATACTGCGGCGACCTAAGGGGGTCCGCCCACCTCGGGTAGGACTCCCCAAGAACGTAAACCCACGTCGGGTCATCGCGGTGCTGACGGGTGAGAACTTCCAGGTGGCTGGACGGGTGCAACTTGCCGCCGGCCGTGCTTGCTGTACCCGTATCGTACTTGATACCGGGTCGGGAGCCTCCTTGATACACAAGTCGCTATTACCAAAGGAGATGAAGCGCCAACGCTGGAGGTCTAAAGCTGACCATCTGATCGATATCAATGGTGGGGTACTTCCCATCGTTGGTGCCGTGACCCTACCAACTAGGTTGGGGACCCATGAGGTCGACGTGACCTATGGAGTAGTTGAGAATATATCGGTACCCCTGCTTCTGGGTACCCCTTATGTTGTTACACAAGTGCCTTTGATTTGTGGCCCTGAGTATTGGGTCAAGTTGATGAATGGGGAAACCATCCCCATCCTTGGTAAGGGAAAGTCTGTGGCTCCTGTGACAGTCTCACAGTCGAAGCCTGTTTGCTCTGTGAGAGAAGGGTTAACTGCTACCCTGTGTTTAGCCCGTAAGGTCACTTTGCCCCCCAACTCGGTGGCGCACGTTGACGTTGTAACTGATTATACGGGGAACGGTTTGGTGCACCCTTACCCCCGTCTTGCTCGCAAGCACCAAGTGCATGTTGCCCTTGGCACGATGGACTCCAAAGCTGGAGTCCCGTGGAGGATCCAGGTGATGAACCTGAGCTCGTCGCCCAAGTACTTCAAGTCGGGAGCCAAGTTCGGCTATATCGACCAACACGAGGGACCGGTAGTAGCGGTCACCCTCGACGCGGGCGCAAGTAGCGACCCGAAGTCCGGAAAGGAGAAGCGTCAAGCCAAGTCGGCCGCCTCTACTCGGCCCCATGTGAACATGGAGGGTGTTCCACCCAGGTTGAGGGTTCAAGTTGAACGCCTCTTGGACCAATATCACAAGTTGTGGGATGGTCAATTGGGACTCATGAGAGCCACCCAACACCGGATCGAGTTGAAGCCCGGTGCACCCCCTATACGCCAACAACCGTATAGGGGAGGACCCCGTTCAAGGTCCCTCGTCAAGGAGCAAGTTGCTCGCATGGAGGCCCTCGATGTGATTGAGGCCAGCAACGCCGAGTGGGCGAGTCCGGTGGTTATCGTCCCCAAAGTCGATGGGACCCCCCGGTTCTGTATCGACTACCGTAAGCTCAACGAGAGCACGGTGAAGGACAGTTATCCCCTACCTAGGATGGACGACTGTCTGGACTCTCTGGGGGAGGCGAACGTGTTCTCTACCCTGGACTGTAACGCGGGGTACTGGCAAATTCCCATTGCCCCGGAGGACAGGCATAAAACTACCTTTACCTGTCACTGTGGTACCTACCAGTGCAAGCGTCTACCGTTTGGCCTGTGTAACGCGCCGGCAACTTTCCAGCGCGCTATGGACATGATTCTGGCCGGAGTACGGCGGCAGATCTGTCTCGTGTACCTAGACGATATCATTGTGTTCTCCCGAAGTCCGGAGGAACACATTGGCCATCTCGGCCAGGTGTTCAAGCTACTTGCTGACGCCGGTGTGTCACTGAAGGCGAGTAAGTGCCACCTCTTCACTCAAGAGGTGGAATACTTGGGACATGTTGTCCGTCCGGGGCGTCTCAGTGTCAACGAGAAAAACTTGAGGGCCATCCGTAAGGCTCAGTACCCCCGGACCCAGACCCAGATGAGGAGCTTCCTCGGGATGTGTAACGTGTACCGACGTTTCACCCAGGGCTTCGCCAAGGTGGCGAAACCGTTGAATGAGTTAGTGAGCTCAACGCTACCGAAGAACCTGCCTCCCCCAAGTCGGGTGGAGCAGGAATCCTTTGAGACTCTTCGAGACCTTCTGCTGAAGCCCCCTATCCTGGCTATTCCCAGGTTGGGAGGCCACTACATCTTGGATGTGGACGCTAGCTACGACCAACTTGGTTGTGTGTTGCTTCAGCAGCAGCCCGACAAGGAGTACTTGCCGGTGGGATACTTCAGCAAGGGGCTGAACTCGGCCGAGAAGAACTACGGAGTCACCGAGTTGGAAGGACTCGCAGTAGTGTGGGCGGTGACGTCACTTCGTCACTACCTAGAGGGTGAGAAGATCCTCATCCGCTGTGACCACCGCGCGTTGCAGTTCATCTTCAAGACGGACTGTACGAACACTCGTCTCAACCGGTGGAGGGTGCGACTGGCACCCTTCGACTTCGATATTGAGTACCGACCTGGCAGGCAACATGCCCTTGCCGACGGCCTCTCTCGGGTACCTACCGAGGAACTGGACACTAACCCAGTCGATGAGGATATCCCCATCGTGGGGGTAGTCACGCGCTCGGGTCAGGCGTTGAACCCCGAGGCGCCAGGGAACAAGAAGTACTTGCCCCTGTCCCTGGACGAGGTGGTGAAGGCCCAGGCCGAGGATCCCTTCTGCAAGTCGCAGAGGGATACACTGGATACAGTGGCGGAGACGCGGTTCTTTCTGGGAGACGATGGCCTCCTCATGCGGAGGGGGGTATTCCAGGGGACCGAACAACTTGTCGTCCCCGCATCCCTCAAGGACAGTATCCTTGAGAGGGAGCACAACGCTCCCACAGGTGGACACCTGGGGTCTAGTAAACTGTACCGGACCCTGAGGACCAGGTACTACTGGCCGTCCATGGTGGTGGACATCTACAGTTGGGTGGCTGCCAGCACAAGTTGTGCACAGATCCGTCTGATAGAACGGCGGCCTACTACGGCTATGCTATTGTTCCCGGCCAAGGAGCCCTTCGCCGCGTTGGCGATGGACATCCTTGGGCCACTGCCAGTGACCGAGGAGGGCAACCAGTACCTCCTGGTTATCTGTGACCGCTTCACGAAACTTACGCGAGCGATCCCACTGGCAGAGATCACGGCCATGTCGGTCGTGTCAGCCTTCCTAGATCACTGGGTTGCCGCGTATAGCATTCCGGATAGTACACTATCGGACAATGGACCGCAATTTGCGTCTGTACTGTTTCAGGGAGTGCTGGATATGTTGGGGGTGCGGGCAAACTATGCCACCCCCTACCACCCACAAACTAATGGGCAGGTGGAGCGCTTCAACAAAACTATTGTTAGGCAGCAGCGCCACTATGTGAGTGAGCACGTGAAAACGTAGGACCAATACATTTCTATTCTTACCACTGCCTACAATTCGCAGGTTCACTCATTTACCGGGGAAGTACCCCTCGCTTTTGTGACTCCCCGTCGCGTGCGGTCTATTGCCGTGCGGCGGTCGCTCCCAAATAGGGAGGATGGTGGCAAGACGCCTACTCCTACTGAGAGTAAGGCGGAGTTCGCTGCTAGGCTTGAAAACCTCATCCCTAAAGTCAGGGCTGAGATGGACAAAGCACAAAAGCGCTACAAGCGTACCTTTGACAAAAAGGTGCGCAATGCTAAGCATGTCCCCGAGCAGGGTACCTGGGTGCTGGTACACTCGCACACCCCAACTGGGGGTAAGTTGGTATTCCAGACGAAGGGGCCGTACCAGGTCCTTCGTACTGATGGGCGACGCTTCACCATCGAAAGTGACGATGGGGTCCGCACAGTGAACGGACAGGACGTGGTCAAACTTGCACCACCGCCTGCAGGCGACCCAGCTTGGGCACGTGCGTTGGAAGCGTGGCGCCTCCCCTCGCTGCCTGCGGCCAAACAGGGCCCGCAGGAGTACATGTTCGATAAGTTCATCGACCACGGCTGGGATGAGGACACTGACAGCCTCATGTTGAGGGTGCGTTGGTTTGTCTACAAAGCCAAGGATGATACGTGGGAGTATGTGGAGGACCTTCCCGCTGAGAAGGTCCGGGCCTACTGCGCCCGGAATGAGATAGACCCTAACAGCCCTCCCTCAACGTGAGGGAAGGCCGAGCAACAGTGCCAAGAGAGTGCTTCAAGTCGAAGTGGTACGCAGAGTGGCTTTTAACTACAGCCCTAACCCTCACACTCTCACAACAAAGGCAGCTGCCAACTAGGCATGCATGCTAGACTCTCCAACCCCATGGCCCTCACCCTCACGTGGAGGCGAGCGGCGAGACCCCCGGCGATAGCGCTCCCCACCAGTCGGGGGGGGCGGCGGCTCCAAGTCGGACCCGTCGCGCCCCTCACGGTCGCGCAAGTGGCGACGACCGCGGCTGCTCTTCTGCTTAGTCTTGCGCGCAATTTGGCGACGCAGACGCCGGACCGACTCCGACTCTGACGGAGCCGAGGACTCCGAGACGGCGTAAGACAACTCGTCTTCCGACACGGAGGGAGAGCGCCGCGAGCGTCGGCGACGACGGCGAGGAGGCGAGTATGCCCGGCTCGCACGACGTTTGCCACGCCCAAGTGGGGCTGGCTGGGGCATAATAGCCCCAATGCGAGCCAACTCGGCCGTCATAAACTCCGCCACCGACTCGCAACTCGCGGTCGCCACTGCAGTACGAACGCGCTCCTCAAGTTGAGGAGTCTCGGAACTTTGAAGGGTTGCGGTCGACGCGGCCAACCAGGAGATGGTGCGCACCAACGTGGTGATCATCATCTCTGAGGTTAGAGGCGTGGGCGGTAACACCAACTTGGGGTATACCGTCAGGAGGGTGGCCCCCAAGTTGGGGGACACCGGGGTGGACGACTCAACGGCCACGCTAATCGGAATGTCCCCGTACGGCTGGTAGGGGACAGGAGGAAGTGGAGGGGCACGCCGTGGTGGCGGGACCCGAGTGTAACTGCGACCCCGACTTGGGGCCCCCGCAGTGGGTTGAGTCATATGGTCATCATGTGAGGGCACGGCCATAACTATGGCCTTGTCCGGGGGTGGCGCAGTGTGGCGATCCACCCCCGGGGCATACGGGTAGTCCCCGATGCCCAACCCCTCTCGTAGGACCACACGGCCGTCGTGAAGTTCACGAGCGACCCATACGAACTGGCGAAGTGCGCCATCGTCCTTGGGCCCATGAGTGGGGCGGCGCAACTTGTGCTCGATGGTCTCCCACTCGATAAGCTTATGAAGGCGGAGCATCTCCTCAAGTAGAGTGAGTTGTCCGGATGAGCACCCCTCAGCAACTAGCTGAGGGGTGAGTTGTTCCAAACCTTGGATAAGCCGGAGGGGGAGATGTCAGAGCATCCCCCGCCGCTGAACACAAGACACCCAGGTCGACATGACCTCGAGGAGCCACTGGGTGGCCAACATGGCCACCACCAGGTGATCAGGGCCAGCCGTCAACATGACGGAACCGAAGTGGTCAAGCAACCGTGGCAGCAACGCCGGGAACCCATAGGGGACCTCAACTTGAGGCCACCACTCGGGCTTTTTCGGATAGCACTGCTCCTTACTGGCAGCAGACTGCTGAGGAAACTCAAGTTGAGCCGAGGTCACCAAGTAGGGACCTCGCCGGAAGTCCTTCTCCATCCGCACATCAAAGTGATGAGTGTGCGGATCGGCCTCGTGAAGGTACGGGGGGCGAGTTGCCACCGCGTCCCAAGTAAAGGTCGGCAAGTCGCCGGGACCCGGGATAGTTCCCCCGCGGTCCACCATGGCCTTGGCCCGCTGTACGTCTTCGACCTCCTCGTCGTCCAGGAAGGCAAACTGGTCCGTCCTGAAGCCGGCAGGGAACCCGACCCTACGGGGATACTTCTCCCGTAGGCGGTTCCATACCCGACCGATCGCTGCGCCAAGTCGGCCACAGCGAAGAACAGTCAACCCCTCCTCACATAGAGGCCAAGCGGGGTAAAACCACCGCCCCAAGGCCTCACGCGGGACAACTTGTCCCGCCTCCGGGGGAGATCCCGCCGTCAACCCAAAGCCGGGTGACGCGGGAGTCCCATCCCCCGGAGCGATCGCGGAGCCCCCGCCGGAAGTCCCGGCGGGCGCTGCACCGTATGGGGTGTCCTCCATACGTTCGTCGAGAGAGTCCGTCTCCACCCCCGGGGTCGCCATGGCTCTCCCCAAGTTGGGGAGAGACGCCCTGGCTACAGCGGCACGAGACCCGCCTCGAGTTGAGGGGGACTCGGATCGTGGGTAGACGGGTGGCCTCCCCAGCGTGGGGCGGCCAAGTGGAAGGTGAAGGGGAGGTGGTGGCGATGGTGAAGTGAGAACCGGGGAGAGCAAGCTGCCGAATGGGCAAGCTTGAGGAGAGGGGCGGTCAACGTGACCGCCTCCACATCCGCGTTACGTACTCAATGGGGGACAGCAAGTCGCGCCCCCAACGCCGCGATGTGCGTTTACGCACCCCCTCACAGGGCCGACCGGGTAGGTCGGAACTGAGGAGAGGGGAGTGTGGCAGTATTGACCCCCACGTAGGGGGGCAACACGTGCCATGCAAGGGGCGGCAGGCCACTAGCCTGATCCGTTCCTCCCCCTGCATTTGGGTCCGTATTCCATAAGTTAGGGATAGTTAGCTTAGTAGTAAATCCAACTTGGATTTGAGGGTTTTCTGCATTTATCGTCTTGAATTTTCATGTGGCCCGGTGGGCAGGTGCTGGGGTGGGAGATTCTGTGTGGCGAGATTCTGAGGGGACCCTGGGGGGATAAGGGGAGGGACAGCGGGGCTTGGCCCTGCGTCCCCGTCCCGACCAAGAAACTGTTGGACCACACACCATCCTCTTGTTTGTCAGTGAGGGGTTTGCCCCACAACAGGGACGGAGTGTGTGCGACTTGCACTTCTTCCGGTTCGCCCGACACGGGAGGCAGCCCTTGTACACCGGCCCCAACTTGGGTGCCGTGTGTGTAAGTGGTTTTTGCCACACTTTGCACACGCGTCACCCCTTTGCCTGGCCCGGTCCGCTGTCGTTGTGGTGCTCAGCCTCAGTATCCCGCTTAGGTCTTCTCCTTCCCCACTCCTTGCTTAGCCCCTCCACGCCCCCCCCCTCACCTGCCGAATGGGCTGCGACTTGTTCGCCAGACCGACACGGTGCGCGACCCGGGCCACCCTCCTCCCCTCTGGGGAGATCCTGCCGCCAACCCAAAGCCGGGTGACGCGGGCATCCCATCCCCCGGAGCGACCGCGGAGCCCCCGCCGGAAGTCCCGGCGGGCGCTGCATCGTAGGACGTGTCCTCCATACGTTCATCCAAGGAGTCAGTCTCCACCCCCGGGGTCACCATGGCTTTCCCCAAGTTAGGGAGAGACGACCTGGTTGCAGTTGCACGAGACCCACGTCGAGATGAGGGGGGCTCGGATCGCGGGTAGATGGGTGGCCTCTCCAGCGTGGGGCGGCCCAGGGTAAGGTAAAGAGGATGTGTTGGTGGTGGTGAGGTGAGTACCGATAAGAGCAAGCTGCCAAGTGGGCAAGCTTGAGAAGAGGGGCGGTCAACGTGACCGCCTCCACGTCCACGTGACGTACCGGGGGGACAGCAAGTCGCGCCCCCAACGCCGCGATGTGCGTTTACGCACCCCCTCACAGGGCCGACCGGGTAGGTCGGAACTGAGGAGAGGGGAGTGTGGCAGTATTGACCCCCACGTAGGGGGGCAACACGTGCCATGCAAGGGGCGGTAGGCCACTAGCCTGACCCGTTCCTCCCCCTGCATTTGGGTCCGTATTCCATAAGTTAGGGATAGTTAGCTTAGTAGTAAATCCAACTTGGATTTGAGGGTTTTCTGCATTTATCGTCTTGAATTTTCGTGTGGCCCGGTGGGCAGGTGCTGGGGTGGGAGATTCTGTGTGGCGAGATTCTGAGGGGACCCTGGGGGGATAAGGGGAGGGACGGCGGGGCTTGGCCCTGCGTCCCCGTCCCGACCAAGAAACTGTTGGACCACACACCATCCTCTTGTTTGTCAGTGGGGGGTTTGCCCCACAACAGGGACGGAGTGTGTGCGACTTGCACTTCTTCCGGTTCCCCCGACACGGGAGGCAGCCCTTGTACACCGGCCCCAACTTGGGTGCCGTGTGTATAAGTGGTTTTTGCCACACTTTGCACACGCGTCACCCCTTTGCCTGGCCCGGTCCGCTGTCGTTGTGGTGCTCAGCCTCAGTATCCCGCTTAGGTCTTCTCCTTCCCCACTCCTTGCTTAGCCCCTCCACGCCCCCCCCCTCACCTGCCGAATGGGCTGCGACTTGTTCGCCAGACCGACACGGTGCGCGACCCGGGCCACCCTCCTCCCCTCTGGGGAGATCCTGCCGCCAACCCAAAGCCGGGTGACGCGGGCATCCCATCCCCCGGAGCGACCGCGGAGCCCCCGCCGGAAGTCCCGGCGGGCGCTGCATCGTAGGACGTGTCCTCCATACGTTCATCCAAGGAGTCCGTCTCCACCCCCGGGGTCACCATGGCTCTCCCCAAGTTAGGGAGAGACGACCTGGTTGCAGTTGCACGAGACCCACCTCGAGTTGAGGGGGGCTCGGATCGCGGGTAGATGGGTGGCCTCTCCAGCGTGGGGCGGCCCAGGGTAAGGTAAAGAGGATGTGTTGGTGGTGGTGAGGTGAGTACCGATAAGAGCAAGCTGCCAAGTGGGCAAGCTTGAGAAGAGGGGCGGTCAACGTGACCGCCTCCACGTCCACGTGACGTACCGGGGGGACAGCAAGTCGCGCCCCCAACGCCGCGATGTGCGTTTACGCACCCCCTCACAGGGCCGACCGGGTAGGTCGGAACTGAGGAGAGGGGAGTGTGGCAGTATTGACCCCCACGTAGGGGGGCAACACGTGCCATGCAAGGGGCGGCAGGCCACTAGCCTGACCCGTTCCTCCCCCTGCATTTGGGTCCATAATCCCTAAGTTAGGGATAGTTAGCTTAGTAGTAAATCCAACTTGGATTTGAGGGTTTTCTGCATTTATCGTCTTGAGTTTTCGTGTGGCCCGGTGGGCAGGTGCTGGGGTGGGAGATTCTGTGTGGCGAGATTCTGAGGGGACCCTGGGGGGATAAGGGGAGGGACAGCGGGGCTTGGCCCTGCGTCCCCGTCCCGACCAAAAAACTGTTGGCCCACACACCATCTTCTTGTTTGTCAGTGGGGGGATTGCCCCACAACAGGGACGGAGTGTGTGCGACTTGCACTTCTTCCGGTTCGCCCGACACGGGAGGCAGCCCTTGTACACCGCCACAATTTGGGTGTAGCGTGTGCGAGTGGTTTTTGCCACAGTACCTGGGGCACTCGCTGACTCCGGGAGAGCTCCGGGTCAACGAGAATAATATCAATGCCCTTCGGCAAGCCCGGCAACCTAAGACCCAGATAGAACTCAAGAGCTTTCTGGGTATGTGCGACGTATACCGCCGGTTTGTACGGGACTATTCCTTGATTGCCAGGCCGTTGACCACGCTCACCAGGAAGAAGCTTTCCGCCCAACTCCCGGTGTTCTACGAGAAACAGACAGCTGCCTGTGAGGAGCTCAAGAAGCGCCTGACCACGACTCCAGTCCTGGCGCTACCCAAGCGGGAGGGCCAGTTTGTTCTAGAGACTGACGCCTGTGGCGTCCAGGTGGGGTGCTCTCTACTCCAGCAACAACCTGATGGGCGCTTCCTCCCGGTGGGCTGCTACAGTCGCGTCTTGAATCCAGCCGAGAATAATTGTTACACGACTGAGCGCGAGTGCTTGGCGGTCGCCTGGGCTTGTATCCTGTTACGCCCCCATCTAGAAGGACAAGAGTTTATCATCCGGACGGACCACGCCAGCCTAAGGTGGCTGCTATGCATGGACTGCAGTCAAGGAAGAGTCGCCCGGTGGCGCGTACGCCTCTCGGAATTCAAGTACAATGTGTGCACCAGAGCAGGGAGGGAGCACCACTGCGCCGATACCATGTCCCGGTTGGAGACTCCTGCAGCCGATACGGGCCCTATCCCGGAGGAAATACCTAGTTTCATCCTCCCGAATGTCGGACGTGACTGGCAAGCTCCCTTGTACGAGTCCCCCGAGGCGCACCAGCCGGTAACCATTCACCGAATGCTGGAGGCACAGCTCACGGATCCTCACTGCTTGGAGCTCCGCCACCAGATGGACTTGAACCGGAATAGTCTTTTCTCCGAGTCCACGGATGGGCTCCTGATACGGGTATCTCCCTTTGATGGGGCAACCCAAGTCTACGTACCCCGAAGTCTAGGAGCTGATATCCTTCGCCTGGAACACTCGTCTCCCCAGGCCGGACACCCCGGCATCAACCGGATGTATGCCTCGCTGCGGCGGCACTACTACTCGAAAACCATGGCAAGTGACGTCCACAAACATCTAGAGACTTGTGTCTCCTGTGCAAGGAACCCGTTGACCCAGAGGAAGAAGATTTCTAAGTTACGCCTGTTCCCTGCGGCGGAGCCCTTTGTAAGCTTGAGTATGGACATCCTGGGGCCCCTGCCTGAGACATACAGCGGCAACATATACCTGCTCATCATCTGTGACCGGTTCTCCAAGTTCACCCGAGCAATCCCGCTGAGAACCATCACGCCCCTGGATGTTAGGTCGGCCTTCTGCGAGTGTTGGATAGCTGCCTATGGCCCTCCGGACTACGTTTCAACCGACAACGGTCCCCTGTTTGCACCCCTGTTCTTCCAAGGAGTGTGTGACCTGATGGGTATCAAGAACTTGTTTACTACGACGTATCACCCGCAAACGAATGGCCAAGTGGAAAGATTTAACCGGACCTTGGTGGATACGCTTCAGTTGTACGTTGAAGAGCATCAAGAAGACTGGGACGAGCTCCTGGCCGTCCTCACACTAGCGTACAACTCTCGTGTTCATCGGACAACAGGAGTAGCTCCGTTAGACTTTGTTACCCCAAGGCGGCTGACCAACCGTTCCCTGGAAAGAATACCGGATGGCCTCCAGCCTGCCCTGTAGTCGGGCCCCAAGGCAGAGGACGAGTTCCCGGAACAACTGAAGCTCCTTCTCACACGAGTCAAGGAGTCAATCGCGAAGATCCAGGAGCGATACAAGCGGGACTACGACAAGGGTGTTCGGAAAAGAACAAGGAGCTGGGTGGTGGCGACTGGGTTTTCGTATATAATCACAGCAAGACCCCGGGGAAGCTGGACTCCAAAACGGATGGGCCCTATGAAATCCTGAGTACGGACGGCTGGACATTCCTTTTAGACGTGGATGGCTCCCCGTACCGGGTGAGAAGCGATCATGTCACTCGAGCTCCACCGCCCAGCAAACGGGATCGGACCCGACATAAGCGTGCCGCAGTACCCTGGTTGTCCCAACAAGAAGGCCGAGAATATGTCTACGTCAAGTTTGTAGACCATGCCTGGAGGGAGGGACGCCTGTACCTGCGAGTACGCTGGTTCGGTTTCAACCCGGCTGATGATACCTGGGAACCTTCCAACCGGTTGCCCATTGTTGATGTTTGCGCCTACACACGGCGGAATGGCATTGAAGGCACTCCGGTGGCCAGAGCTGGCAAGATCCTGGAGTCGGAATCGGAGGATGACGAGAATGAGGGAGCTGGTCAGGGTTTGCGGGACGAGTCGAGCTCGACCGCAACGGACGCGGAACAAGAAGATTAAGAAAAGGGAACGGGTGTATTAAGGAACGCAAGTACTACAAGCATGGAACTACGAGAAAACAAGCAAGCACCCGCTCGAGCAACCCTTCTCTCTGCCTCTTCCCTCCTCGCTTCTCCCTCGACTCTCACCCTCCTTGCCCTCAGGCGTTACTCCCGACGCGGACGCTGTGCCGCGGGAGCGTCCTCCAGCGCCGCGTCAGCAGCACGACGGGACCCAGAGGACGACGGGATGACGTAGTGAGGCGGCCGGGACGTCTCGACGTACTCCGCCACCGGAGCAGCACCAGTACCCGCCGGACGCCCCCACTCCTCCAGTTACACCCGTCGACGCTCCTGGAAATTCGTGAAGGTCTCCGACCAACGCTGGGCCAAGCCATGTCGGGTCAAGGTTGCAAGGAGTTCACCAACCACCGGGCTGTCCGACATCTGGCCGCTGTCCGCGCAAGCAAACACCTGGTCAACTACGTTGTTCAAGACGCTGGCATACGTGCCCAACAACAAGGAAGACCCGACGCCTTCGTCCTGCACCGGAAGTCGGCCCAGCTGGTCCTCGATCATGCCTACGACGTACTGGTCGCACGCCGGGCCACCTTGAGTCAGGTACCAGTCGGGTACCCGAAAACGGGAAAGACGCAGAGTCGGGGCCGGAATCTCAAATCGACCTCAGGATGCCACACCCGGACGGCTACTACCGACGCCGGAAACAGGAGTTCCCAACTGAAGGGTGGGCACCGAGCCGCCACCAGCCGCCGAAGTCGCCCGAGGAAGAACGGCCGGAGTAGTCGGCGACCGGATGACGATGCCGGGAACAACGGCAAGAGCCGCAGCAGACAACTGCGGTGCTGGGGGCTCCTGGAACACAGGTGCAGGAAGATCCGGGTGCACGCGCGCCGACGGCGGCGAAGGCGAAGCAGTCGGTGCGACAGGAGCCACCGGAGAAGCTTGGGCAGCTGCGGACGCCTGACCGACCGCCGCAGCCCATCCCGACTCTTGTACCGGCGGCCCAGACGGCAGCAAGTCCAGAGCGGCCGGCACAGGAAGACCTCCCAGCTGCGGCCATGCCGGTATCGGCGTCGCCAGCTGCACCTTGGCCGGAGAAGACTGGTAGACCACCTGCACCCAGCCCGAGCCCTCCGGACGCGGGCTACTCTGGTCTGCGATCAGGCTCAAGAAGGTCCGGTCGTGTACCCGGAGTTGAAGCAGGACGTAAATCATCGCCTGAAAGAGCTCCTTGTACTCCTCGTCCTGGCTGCACAAGAAGTCGACGGTCAGCTTGTCGACAATCCAGACCATCTTAAGGTCCTAGAGAGCCAGAGCCGGCTAGACACCAAGACCTCGTGGAGCCAGTGGCGGGCGGCCAAGACCGTCATCTCGGAGGTGTACATCATGTACGGGATGGAATGGAAGAAGCCCTTGATCGACGCCTGGGTCAGGGCGTCCAAGAGGTACCAGGTGAAGGGGATGCTGGACGGAGCGAACCCAACCGGGATCTCGACTTCCTGCTGCCGCAGGATGACCTTGGGGTAGTATGCCGCCCGGTTGGCCTCATCCAGCTTCCAAAACTCTTGATGGATGCAGCTCACGATGTAGTCCCGCTGACGCCCACGCCGCTCGCCATGTTCCCGCGCCGGCGACAACTTGGAATACTTCCGGGTTAAGAAAGGCGGCACCAGAGCGACCATGTTGGGATGGGGATCACAAGTCAGGCTCCCCGACCCCTTGAGCGCCTAGTCCCAGACCTTAAGCGCCCGGTGGACGGAACCCTCCTCCTCCGGCCACCGGAGAACGGACGCATGCATTCGGCGCTCGGTCAGGGGAAGATCCAGTACCAGCGCAAAGGGGAGATCCTCCAGACGGGCAACCCAAGATGAACCCGAAAAGCTCTGGGAGAGGTCTTGAGCTAGGCGCATCTGGTCCGCTGTGTGGAGACACGTCTTGTCCATCTCCGTCAAGACCCCGCGCTGGAGCTCCTTACGCCAGATTGCCAGACAGTCTTGCTGGCACTGGGCCGCACTGGCGTTGCCGACCACCGTGGAGTAGCGCCGGGCCGCCAGGGGATCCTGCCCAAGAAGCATCTCCGGGAGACCCGCCGTGGGGATCTCGACCGGGCGCGACGCCGGAGCCGGGGACACCGCATTCATCTCCGCCGTGACGACTGGCGCCGGCGTCGACACCCGAGAAACCGGAGGCAAGAGAAGAGTACGGCCACCCGAATTCGCCTCCACGACACTCGCCCCCGGAGCCGCGGGCCCAACCAGGTTCTCGGAACTGGACATCCCGTCCGGAGCAAAAGGGGGACGGGAAGGTCAAGGTGAAGGAGGGGGCAGGGCTGGGGAAGATGATAACGCTCGGGGTGAAGGTGCTCGACCTCGGCACCGGTATGGGCGTGGTCGAAGCTGTGCACGGTGGCACCTGGTACGGCCCGAGGACGTGCCGGACTAGGGAGGGAGCTATGTAGCATCCCTGGCCCTGACTTGGCGCCGACCCGGGACGGTGACCAGGGGGGCCCCAGGTGCCAGTACACGCCCGCCGTGTGGGGATGTTTGGCGGCCGTGCCCCGTGCCCGGCACTGGGATGCTGTGGACTACGCTACCCACACCTGAGAGAGAGACTTCTGAGGGGTTGTTGTATGTTTGGGAGGGACTTGATTTGGGAGACTTTGAGTGTGATATTAGTGAGGGAGACTAGAACTAGTAGTGATAGTGGCCCCCGACCTGACGAGGCCAGACTCGGGTCGGGGCCACTTGAGGGTAAGGGGGGGGCTACTTAGCCAACGTGCCGAGGCTCCCCCAGATGCACGTTAAGAGGGACAGCGAGGCGTCCTTGGCCCGCGCCCTCAGGGAAAAGGACAACTGCGCGTGTGCACTATCGTGCGTATCTGTTCGCTCCGCCAGCAGGCACGGGAGGCAACAGGCATACCACTCTCGTAGTTCCCCATTCTGTGTTACCTGTCCCCTTCCCTCGGGGGGTATTTACAAGTGTCTGAGAGGATCAAGTTTTATACCACAGCCACAAGAAGATCAACGATGAGGCCAAGTACCGAGAGCAGCGGGACATCAACCGTCGGACTCGAATTGCGGCGGTGCAGGTCCTCTGCGATGGTATTGAACAGTCGGATGAAGAGGAGGACGTCCGTCGGTCGGCCAAATCTCTGCGGGCCATGTCGGCCGGACCCCCTCCGTCTTCGGGAATAGCGTAGTAGGGAATGGGCCCTCACCTATTCCCCGTTCAAGGGATAGAATCTGCACGCCTACCATGATTGCATGTACTACTACGCCTTGTCCTACCGTACTCAATTGCGGGGCCCCTGCTTATGGGTCCGAGGCGTGCATCCCAGGACGGTTCTATGCGTTGAAAGGGATGTTCCTGGTACTACGAAAGAAAAACTTCAAGATCAAAGTGGCCATCCAGTTGACGGCGCAACACCCAGCGAGGCCTACGAAAGCGGTTTTGGATACCGGAGCAGGCCCAAGTGTTATTAGGGAGGACTTCTTGCCTAGAGATTGGCGACGCTACGCCTATAGGCCCTCAAAGTCAACGTGGGTCTGCAACGCATCGGGACAGCATCTACGGGCCCTCGCCGTGCTTGAGGTGGCCGTCTTAGTCGAGGGAAAGGCCAAAGCATTCACCTTCTTGATCTCCAAGTCGGTCACGATTGAGCCCTACTCGATTCAGGCCGTCTACGGTCGATGCGGAACTACTAGGCGGTGCCTGCTGTGGAAAAGACCTGTTAAGAGGGCCAAGAAGGGCGTCCTGTTGCACAACGCGCTGGCCAACGTCAAGACCCGGCGGGACTTTAAGTTCTTCCTCACCAATATCACCAACCGGCCTGTTAATCTCCCCAAGGGGTATGCGCTTGGCCTCGGTGAGCCCTACGATGAGCCTGTCTACGACACCTACGAAGGGCCGTGTTCACCCCCTGGCGATGGGGCCGCCCCGATTGGGACGCTAGCTGAAGGTTCATGGGTCGAAACCAGTGAAGCGCAAGAGCCCAAATTGGATTCAGGGCAGGCCAACGACGCTTCACATACGAACTGCACGAGGACGTACGAGATTTGGTGGCCCGCTACGGGGGATTATGGGATGGCCAGCTAGGCCGTATGGACATCCCGCCCCATCGTATAATGTTGACGCCGGGGGCCAAGCCGGTGCGGTCGCAGCCCTACCTGACGGGTCTTTACCACCGCCAGTTGATAGCGGAACAGGTGGCCAAGCAGCTCAAGTTGAATGTCGTAGAGCCCTCGCAGGCCGAGTGGTCCGTCCCGGTGGTCATTGTGCCAAAATCCGACGGCACCCCGAGGTTTTGCGTGAACTACAGGCGGCTTAACGATATTACTGTCAAAGATACCTACCCCCTCCCACGGATGGACGACTGCGTTGACTTCCTGGGAGAGGCCATCGTCTTCTCCATGGTGGACGGCAATATGGGCTACTGGCAGATCCCTGTGGCCGTCGAAGACCAAGATAAGACGACTTTCACCTGCCACGAGGGGACTTACAAATACGTACGGCTTCCCTTTGGCCTAACCAACGCACCTGTTACTTGCAACGGGCCATCGACATGCTACTAGCGGGCCTCAAGTGGAAGACTGTGCTGGTCTACCTGGATGATGTTATCGTATTTTCTCGGGCGGCCCAAGAACACCTGGGCCAGCTCGAGGAGGTCTTCTCTTTGTTAGCCAAGGCCGGCGTATCCCTGAAGGCCAGCAAGTGCTTCCTATTTGAAGAGGAGGTCGAGTACTTAGGCCATAATGTCGGCAAGGTGCAGGTCCGAGTGAACGAGAAAAATCTCGTGGGCCTTAGGCAAGCGGAGCCGTTTAAGACCAAGAAGGGCCTACGCAGCTTCCTAGGCATGTGTAATGTCTATCGAAGGTTTGTGAAGGACTACGCGGAGGTTGCTCGGCCTTTGACGGCCCTTACCAGTACATAAGTCCCCGACCCGCTGCCCGGGTCTACAAAGGAGCAGCTGAGTGCCTTCGAGGACCTGAAGAGGAGGCTGGCCCACACACCCATTTTGGCCCTCCCGCGACGAAAGGGGCAGTACACGGTTGATACGGACGCCAGTGCTACCCAAGTTGGCTGTGTCCTACTCCAAGACCAGCCAGAGGGTGGTCTCAAACCCGTTGGGTACTGGAGTCGGCCCCTGTCGCAGGCCGAGAGGAACTCCAGTACCACCGAGCGCGAATGTCTGGCCGTAGTGTGGGCCCTCTTCCTGTTGCGACCCTACCTGCTGGGCACACGTTTCATCGTAAGAACGGACCATACAGCCCTCAAGTGGATGCTCCACATGGACGGAGCACATGGCCGGTTGGCCCAGTGGCGGGTACGGTTGGCCGAGTTCGACTACATTGTGGAGACGCGGGTTGGCGCGGCCCACCACGCAGCTGACACCACGTCAAGGCTCCAGACGGTGGGGGTCGACACTAGGCCAATCCCGGAGGAAATCCCCTGTCTACTCACGTTGGCCAACTTTGCTCGTGGCTGGGTGGCCCCCGATCCTGAGACAAACAAGGGCTTCCCTCCTCCCACTGTGGAACGTCTCGTAAGGGCCCAATCGACGGACGCACGCTGCGTCGAGATCCGAGCCGCGATGGACAACAATACCCACTCAAGGTTTGGGGAGACTCCCGACGGCCTACTCGTGCGGTTGAGTCCCCTTGACAAGGCCGTTCAAGTGTATGTGCCCGAGGGCCTACGCCAAGAGGTCCTCACGTTGGAGCACGACCCGGCCCACGCTGGCCACCCGGGGGTGAATAAGACGTACACCTCCATGCGGCGGGCCTACTATCGGGAGTCTATGGCCGCCGATGTCTACAACTTTGTGGCCAATTGCAACGCCTGTGCCAAGGGCAAGGTGAGTGGCCGAAGATGGACCGCACCTCTCCGCCTATTTCCTGCGTCGGAGCGCTTCACGGACATATGCTCGGACTTGCTCGGCCCCTTCCCAGTGTCGGCCAGCGGTAATCGATTCCTGTTGGTCATCGTTGACCGCTTCTCCAAGCTGACTCGCGTGGTCCCAATCGCGAGGGAGGACGCAGAAACGGTGGCCTCGACGTTTTGTGACACGTGGGTGGCCTCTTACGGCCCACCGGACACCCTCGTGACGGACAATGGGCCACAGCTAACCTCCGCCTACTTCCGCGGATTTTGTGGGATGCTGGGCATCCGCCACCTCACCTCGACGACCTACCATCCGCAGACGCAGGGCCAGGTGGAGCGCTACAACCGGACCATCGTGGCGCAGTTGCCAGCGTGGCGACCAACGACGCCATGACGCAAGTTGAAAGTGGGCGCTATGCCGAGGAAGCACGCGAAGCGCGAAGAACTCTGAGGCGTGAGGGTCCCTGCGCGGGTCGACGACGTACCGGCCGATACACAGGGAAGGCCAGTATCCGGCGTACCCATACGCGTACCACGTCACAGCGGGGGTCCCCGATGACCGCGATTCAAGCTCAGGAATCATTGATCGCAGCACGCCAACGGAGGCCGGTGCAATCGCCACCGCCGGCACCGCCGGCATCATCGCTGGTGCTGTCGCCGGCGGTGGACTCGCCCGCCGGCAGGGGCGGGGAGTGGGCGCGCTCGCCGGCGGGTAAGGTAGCGGTCGCCGCGACAGCGGCGGCGGCGGGTGCCGACGTGGCGGCACCGCCGCGCAAGCGCGGCGCTGCGGCGGTGGGGGGGGGGAGGGGGGGAAGCCACACAAGCGGCCTCGCCCTGCCGCGCCTGCCGCCGAGCTGCGGCCGCCGACAAAGCCGCCGACGCGGCGCGGCCAGACGCCTCGGGCGCCGACACGGCGCGGGCGGCGGCAGCATCCCCCGCTCTCCTTCCTCCCTCGCCGCTCCCCCCGGCAGCTCTACCGCCGCTTGCGCCGTCGCCGCCGCTGCAGCCGCCACAGCCGGCGCCCCCGGAGGCGCCAGCATTACGGGCGTCCCCTCCTCCCACTTGTGGTGGAGACGACCACCGCCACCACTGCGGCGGCCCTGGCCGCCGCCTGCCTGCTCGCCACGTCGGCCCCGGCCGCGTGCAGGCCGTTGACGCCACGCCCACCGCGGACTACAGTATCGGGCCCCTCCGCGTGGCGGCGCCAGCGGGCCTGACCGGACGCCCCTGCTGCGCGGGCGCGTCGCGCAGCTGACCGCCGCGTGTCGGGCTGAGGTGGCGCAGGTGGGCGCGTCGGCAGTGTTTCGGGAGGTGGATTGAGCGTTTGGGGTGGAAGGCGGGAGGGATAGGGCGAGAAAGACTCGCCAACGGAGGGTAGGGGTGTGGGAGAAGGGGTCGCGGGGGGTCGAGAGGGCGGGCCATGCGCGGGCCGTGCACCACGCCCCGCGGGCGCGGGCCGTGCACCACGCCCGCGGGGCGTGCGCTGCTGAGGGGCAAAACGGGGTGGCGGCTCTGCTACTGGGGCTGAGCGAGGCCCTGCTCACCAACATGGTCAACCCGCACTTTATCGCCAAGATGGTACGCGCGCACGCGGTGTCGCCTAGCGCGGCGGCGCGGTCAGACGCCCGCTTTGCGCCAATGGCCAAGGTGGCCGCCATCGGCCGTACAGCGGCGGTGTGGGTGGAGCGGGTAGCCCCCGAGATGGTTGTCCTCGTGTCCAGCTGTCTCGTGGCGGGGAGCCGCGAGGCCAATGCGCTGGCGGCTGTCAAACGTTTCGCTGCTCGCACGGCCGAGGTGTTGGCAGCGGCCGAGGCGGCCGCGGCGGCCTCAGCGGCCACCGACGTGGACACTGTCGAGGTGGAATGGGTTGACGACTGGAGGGAGTACGCGGGGGGATACGCAGTCGAGGTGGACAGCGAAGGAGCAAGAGCACACCGCAACGGAGACCCAGTCGAAGAGGAACGCGAGGCACCAGTGGCCTGAATGAAACACTTCCGCGAAAGTCCAGGGTGTTTTCGCGAACGCGCTTTCAATAAACGGAAACGTCAGATGGCATACGCGGGCTCCCTTGCATTGGGAACTGTAGTACTGTGCGGCGCCCGGCCTGGCGTCCATCCCCCCTGCACGGGTTGGGCGTCTGCCCCGCGGCTGGCGGCCGGCTAATGCTGCTGCTCGCCAAGGGGAGTGGCGGTGACGTGGCCACCACCTTCCTCGTCACGCCCAGTGGAGGTGGCCAGCGTCCCCCCCCACCCCCCCGTGGCTTCCCCCCCCCGCCCCTAACGGTGGGGCGTCACAGCCAGCGCCGCAGCACGGCGAGCGGCGCCTGGCCACCACCCGTAGCGGACCCCCCCTCTAGCCTCGATGCCCCCCCCCCCCCCCCCCCCCCAGCCACTGCCGCGCCTCCGCCGCCCATGGGGGCCCCCGCCGTGGGCGGCGCAGCGGCGGCGCCTCCAGGGGGGGCCAGCGGCGCGGCCGCCGCCGCCGCGCAGTGGTGCTTGAAGGGAGGTTCAGGAATCGGCCCGCATTCGGGTTTGCGGGTTGCGTATCCGAGTGTGGACCCCCTCTCACGGTACAATCCGCCCCAACATTCTCTGTTTTTTTTGCATATCTTCTGTGGCCGTGTGGTCGGTCGACATACACTCTGCGTTCGACCATGACGTGAAGCACCATGTGTAGAGCTACAAGAGCATGTCAAGCAGCAGAGTGTATGTCGGTCGACCGTCACCTTCCCAAGTGCCCCACAGCAGCTGTCAAACACACCCCGCAGAATACTGTGGAATCCACAAAACCGCTGCGGAGGGGGGTGGGAAAGCCCGCATTCTCCCAGGCTGGCGCTGGACCTTTGAAGAGTGCTGATTGGCTGATGGCAGAGGGCACACCACATGCTGAGTGCTGATTGGCTGAGTCACTGGATGACGGTGCAGTGCCCTGCAAAGTTTTGCGCATGGCGCACAGCGTGTGCGCAAAAAAATGGAGAGAAAACGGCGTTCACCCGCAATCCGCCGACCCTCTGTGGACTCGTCTGTGGGTCGATGCGGATGACATACCAGGCTTTTCCTGAACCTTCCTTTAGGCACCACTGCGCCGCGGCGGGGCCCCGTCGCCGCCGCGGGGCGCCCCCCCCCCCGTCGGCTGCGAGCGTGTCCCCCCCGCCGGGCCGCCGCGGCGGCCGCGCCGCCCGCCGTCCCCGTCACCCCCACCTCCACCCTCGCCCCTCTGTCTTTTCTTGTGTTTTGTTTTTTGTTTTATTTTCACGTCCCCGCTCCCCCCGCGGCCGCGCCGCCTGGGCTGGCTGGCGGCGCTCCCCGCGCGCGACGCGGCGGCGCGCGCCGCTGCCGCGCCGCCCCCGCCGCCCCGTGGTGGCGGCCTGGCCGCGCCGCCGCGCGCGTGGGGCAGACCGCGGCCGGCGCCTGCCACCGCCCGCGCACCCGTGCGCTGTTGCCGGGCCCGCCCCCGCCGCGCCGCCCGCGGCCGCGGCGGCGGCCGCGGCGGGGCCACCTCCCCCCCCCGCCCCGCCTGCCGCCCCGCCCGGCCGCGGGCGTCGGCCGCCCCCGCCCCGCCCGCCGCCGTGCCGACGTGGGCCCCGCTGGCTGCCAACGGGGGGTGCTCCCGGCCGGCGGCGGTGGGGGTGTTGGGGGGGGAGGGGGGGGGGGCGGGGGGGCGCCCGTGTCGCGGCGCGGGCCCCGCCCGCCCGCGTGGGGGGGTCGTTTGGGTTTGGCGGCAACGTCATTGACCGCCCCGCCGTGGCCTTCCGAGGTCTACCGAGGCCTGTCGAGGCCCGCCGGCGCCCGCAGGACACTGGGGCCGAGACGCGGCTGCCGCCGTGGCTCCAAACGCGACGCGCGTGCATCCCCGCGCGTGTCTAGGGGGAGGCCGAGCTGGCGGGGGCGCCCGGCGTGGGGGGCGCTGCCCCGCCCGGCGGGGGCGGCCCCACGCGCGGGCGCCCGCGCCACGGGCGGGGCGTAAAAGGACAGCGCCGGCGGCGGTCTGGGGCGTGCCGCGGCCGCACCCCAGCGGCATTGCCGGCTCCGCATCGACGCACCCCCCCCCCGCTTCCCACCAAGGCGCCCGCCCCCCTCCGCAAGAGGCACCATGGCTCGCCCCACCTGCCTCCGCCACCTGCTGGCGGTGGCGGTGGTGGCCACGCTCGTCGCCGCCGCCGTCGGCGCGGCGGCGCCTACCCCGACGCCGACGCTCACAGCTGGCCCCCCCGACGTCAAGTACGTGGACGCGGCGCGGTCGCGGGTCATCGCGGGCCTCATCGCCAGCGGCATCCCCGCCGGCGCCATTGTCCCCCGCCCGCCGCTGTGTGCGGCGATAAAGAAGACGAAAACGGTCAGGCGGGCGTGCCGCTCCACTCAGCCGCCGTGCAGGCCCAACACCCGCCGCGGCGGCTGCGACGCGACCTTCACCGTTGCGTGGGATGCGGACGGGTCCCCCGGCCGCGGCGGCGGCGCCGTCGTGTCTCCCCCCGCGGGGGGGGCCTGGTTCGAGAGAAGCGCGGCTGTGGCGGCGGCGGCGCCGCAGCTGGATGCGGCGGTGGCGGCGCTCGTCGCGGCGGGGGTTGCCAAGGAGGACGTCCGCGGGGGCATGATCGAGTGCAAGAACAAGTTGCAGGGGCTGGAGGAGTGTGCGGGGTCGCCGGGGCGGGCGGCCCGCCGCTGGCGGGTCCGCATCCGCATCAGCATTAGCATCACCATCCGCTTCCGCTGAGGAGGGGGTGGCGGGGGGACGCGGAGGGGGGGTGGGGGGGGCGGGGAGCGTAGCCTCCCGTGCAGGCCAATCCCCGCCCCGGATCGTAAGCGGTCGCCTCTGTGGATGTGGACTGGATCCCGAAGCCGAAATAGCATTTCGGCTTTCACATACCAGCAAAGCCCTATTTGAGGGGGTATGTGAGGGGCTTTGGGGCGGGCTCGAAAGCCAGTGCCTCTGTGCGTCATTTTCACGGAGGGAAAGCTGGACGGCAATCGATTTATCACAATCGCGGTGGGGGCGCCTCTCCAGGCTGCGGTTTTTCCGCCCTCCTCGGCACGCCAGCGTGGACGCCCCCTTCCCCTGCCCTGGACCCACCACCACCCACGCTGCGCAGCCCGAGCGGGTGGTCACAGACAGCAGTGGAAGCGCGCAGGGAAATTTTTGTGCGCCCCCGTTTGTCACGCCGTGGCGCCCTCGTCTCTGTCAGGCACCGTGGTGCGGTCCCCGAAGGGCGGCTTGCATTCCGTGCGGCCACGGCCAGGTAGAGAGCTCAAGTGGAAGCAACTCCCCCCGGTCTTCTGTCCCTTGCCGGCCTGCCCAGTCCCACCAGTCGCTGTCTTGACGTCGACAGACTGCGGTCTGTACAGGGTGGATGCGCCACTGCGCACCCCACCGTACTGGCTCTACCCTTCCCCGGTTCCGCACCCTGTGGCTGTGACTTCCTGGCGACGGCGGGAGCTTCCTGGAGGCGACGCCTTCCTAGCGACGGCGCGCACGCCGGCTATGCTTCCTGGTGAGAATGGTACGCTCCTGCGCGTGGCTCACTTCTGGCGACGGTGCCCTGGCCGTGGCGCCAGTTACGGAATGTATGTTTGATGCTCATACCCGTTGCCGTCAGCAACGTCGGCGGGCGGGGGTAGGGAGGGCAGGTGAGAGGGGGGCGAGGGAGAGGGGGGCCGGGAGAAGGGTTGCGAGAGAGGGAGGGGCGGAGAGGGAGGGCGAGGGTATGAGGAGCTTTGAGAGTGGAGGCGGCGGGGGAGGGTCTCGGCGGAGGGGGAGGGTCTCTGCGGAGTGGGAGGGTCACGGCGCGGCCAGTTGCTGCGAGGGGGAGGAGGCCGGGCCGCTGGGCAAGGCAGAGGCTGGCCGTCTACTTGGCCGAGAGAGCGGCGGCACCCTCGTCGCGTCGTCTCACTGCGCAGATGGAACTCTTGGACGACGCTGTGGCAGCAGACGGGGGGGGGGACGGGGGGGGTGTGTACGAGAGTGCGGGGGGGTGACGGTATGGGGAGCGGGAGCAGGGGCGGCTATTGTGGCGAGGCGGGTGTGGGTGAGGCGGAGGTGGGGGGGACGGGGGTAGGGGGGGTGGGGGGAAGGGTGCAAGAGGGGTGGGAGTAGGAGGGACGAGGGCGGACGACGCGTGAGTAGGCACGTCAGGACCAAGAGAGGAGCACCTGAGGCAACTGGCAAATACGGACGAAAGAGGGCTTCCAGCCGGATGCGAAAGCCACAGGAAAGCTGGCTTTCTCGCGTATGCGAGAGCTATTCAAATTGGGCGTTGGCGAGTATCTCACAGCTGAGGACAAACGCTATTTAGATTTCAAACACTGGATCTCAAAGCAGCTGCAAAGACAGATGCGAAGGGTATGTCGCATAATACCCGGAAAGTCACCCAGACTGACCCCTTACGATGTTAGCGGTCGGGCTGTGTCCCACACACGGCGCGCGGCGGCTACGACCGCCCACGCAGGGAGGGCGGGATCATCCTATGTCTGACAGGCTGGGCGGCGCTTTGACATTGTCCTTGACATGTGTCTTGTTTGTTTTGGTAAGGGGTTACGGACGCTGGCCTACTAGCGGGTGCCTTGCCTGGCTCTGCCTCATTATTGTCGTACCTCTCTGGACTGGGGAGTATTTGGGTGTGTGGATCTAGAGGGACTGCGTTACCCGGTATCCGGTCCCCACCAGGCCACCTGTCCCCTTGGGGGTATAGTAGGGGTGGGCGCGGGGGGAACTCGCCGGCGGCGGACGGCCGGCACGTTCGTTTGCCCTCGCGCGCCCGCCCACCGTCCCGGCTGTCGCCCTTGGCACTGCTGGCGTCTGGTGCCTGCATCTCTCTCTCTCTCTCTGTGTGTCTCTCTCTTTTCTCTCCTTTGCTTGCCTCCGCCTGCGGTTGCACGCTGTTTACCCTCTTTCATGGAGGCGCAGGCAATTTCCTGCGCCTCAAGGGCCTGCTGTCCAGCCGGTGGCGACCCACGGGCACACACGGCTGGGCTGGCGTTCTTGCCCTTATTAAAATGTATCAACTGCACACAAAAGGCAAGGAGTAATGCCCCTGCTGCGCCTGCGGGCAGGTGCTCGAGGTGGTTTTTTTTTTTTCGTGCGTCCTTTGGCCGACGGCTCGCCCGCCCGCCCTGCTTGCCCCCGGGCTTCCTCGCAGCCCCGCTCGCGGGGCCCCACCCGCCAGGCCTCGACGGCAGGCACCCGACGGGGGTTCCCGGCGAGGGCGACCGGCAGCTCCCTGCAGGCCCCGCCAGCGGCGTGCGGCGTGCCGGCAGGCAGCTTGGCAGCCGCCGCCCCCGGCCTTCCAGCCGCCAGCCCCAGCGGTGCCGGTCGTAGGGCAAGCGGCGCCAGAGTGAGTGACAGCAGCAGGCGGCGGCGGCGACAGAGGCGGCGGAGGGTCGGGGTGGGCCCACCCCCCACCTCCCCCCTCCCAGAACGCGACGGGGCACCCCCCCGAAATGCCCCGCCGCGTCTGATACCGCCGCCACCCCCCCCACCACCAGCCCACCGTCACCACACCTCGCCACCACCACCCCACCACCAGCACCCCGCCACCACCCCGCCCGCCATCACACCACCCCCACACTCACCCTCCCGCCACACCGCACTCCCCACACAAACACCCACCACCCGACAAACTTACCACGCCAGCAAGAGTGGCAGACGGGGCACCCCCCCGGCTGCCCAGCCCGCCCCTCCTTCGCTAGCGCCGCCGCCGCCGCCGCTGCCACCGCCGCCATGCCGCCGCTGCCATCGCCGCCACCGCCGCCGCCAACGCCGCCGCCGCCGTGCCGTCGCCGCCATCGCCGCCGCCGCCCTTGCCGCCGCCGCCGCCGTCGACGCCGCCGCCCTTGTCGCAGCTGCCGCCGTCGTCGCCGTCGTCGCCGCCGCCGCCTTTCCTCTCCCGTCCGCCCTCCCCCCCTCACTAACCCTCGACTCCCGCCCCCCTCACCCCCCCCTCACGACCCCCTCCACTCTCGTCCTCCCCCTCCACACAAGAAAAAAAAAAAAAACACCAACAGCATAACAGAGACTCAAGCACGACGCCGCATGTAGCCATTGACAGTGTGTTTATTCGTTTGGGTTGCGGCCAAGATAAACGCACGATAAATACAAGGAAAGCACCCCGCGCATGTCAAGCATGGGTGGGGCCGAGTAGCCCACGAAAGACGACAAGATGTGCGTCAGCGGTACGTGCGCAGGGAGGATAGTGGGAGGCGCGAAAGACGACGGACGCGCCGGCCCGGCGGGAGGGAGAACAGAGGAGCGGCGGGGTCGTAGATAAGGGCCTCGGCGCGCAGCGTACCCCCCCCCCCCACCCCCCCCTCCCCCTCCGGCCGGGCCTGGATCCGACGGTGTGGACCCCCCCCCCGCCGCCGCCGCGGCCGCGCAAGTCCCGGCGGGGAGACGGCGGGGCGGACGGCGGCGCCGGCGGCGCGCCACCCACCTTCCTCTTCCGCGCCTGCCGGCGGTTCCACCCGACCCGCCTCCACGCCGCCCTGTGTGCGACGGCCACGTGGGAGGGGGTGGGGAGCTCGGTGGGGGTGCTGGTGCTGGCCACCCGCCTCCACGGCGCCGTCGAGTGGCGGCAGGTTGGGGACGTTGCCACCGTCCGCTGGGGGGGGGGGGAGGCGCCCCCGCGGCGGGGGCCCCGTCGGCCGCCGGGCGGGGGGGGCGGCGGCGGCGGCGGCGGCGGCGGCGACGACCGCACCCGGTGGTGGAGCGAGCTGGTGTTTGCGGGCCGCCCGGGGGGGGCAGAGGTGGACGCCCCGCGGCTGCGGGGTGCTCGAGGCGGCCCTGCTCCGGGACGAAGAGATGGTGCTCCGCGCCGCCTGGGGTGGCCTCGACGACCCGTTTGATGCGTGGCTGCCCCGGGAGGAAGAGTACGCGCGAGCGGGGGACGGATGGTGCGCGGGGGAACGGGTTTGTGGCAGGGGGGCTCACGTGGCCCGACGGCGTGCGCGCTCTTCCTCGGTGGGGCGCGGTGCTGCCCCTCCCCGTTCCCTGTCGGTTGCTCCCGTGATCATGGACCGGTCTGCTGTGGCGGCGGCGGCGGGCCCTGGCGCTGATGCTGCGTGGCGTCACGTCCCGGGCGGGCCTGGCGCCAGCCACCGTGGACTTCCTTTGCTGTACAGGAGTGACGCAACTTTCTTCCTTACGTTATGGCTACCGGTCGGAGGTCTGCCGGCTCTGCCCGTGTGTACATACGGTGCTGTCTCTCCCTGTGCCCTTTCTTTTTCTTCTTGCCCTTCTTGGCCTGCCGGCCGCGGTGCGTGCTCAGTTCTTCCCTCTACTTATTGTGGCCACCCTTGGGCCATCGTTGACCTCGCGCCGCGACGACCGGGGCTGCCTCCATCCTCGGTCCTCCATTGTGCGGCTCTTTCTATCGTCTCGTACCTGTCTTTGTTTGTTTTGTGTTTGCGTGTATGTGTGTAGGTGTGTGTGTAGCTGATGTTTCTCTGCTTCTTTGTAGTTGTACTGGGCTAGTTTCCTGCATGTTCTGCCGTCTTTTCTTTTTTTGTTGTGTTGTTGTTTTCCTCTTGGGCTCCCACTCTTTGCGGATGGCGCCACTGACTGTTTTATTGTTGTTGCTTTTTCCGCCGTTGCGCCGGACCCAGGGGTAACAAGTCAAATCGTTTTTCCGTCTCTGCTTATGCTCCGCTAGTGCTGGCCTGGCTGCCGTCTGCGACGCAGTCGTGGTAGCCGCCAAGTTGGTCTGCTGCCATCCTTGCGTGGTCCGCCACTCGCTTGATGAGGGATGTGGGTGCGATTCCCCGTTGGCACTTGGTCGGCCCTCGTCCACATCGAATGCAGCCATTGTGGCCGCCAAGCTGCCCAAATTGTCTCGCGCCGCGGAGCCACTGTCGGTTACACCACGGCCGGAGAAGCGGCTGCGTATTGGTGTGTGCTGAAGGGGGTGGTGCATCCGCTGTGGACGCCTAAGCTCCCTGGCTGATGTATTCGCTCCCCCGGTTGCCTACTTGCTCGTCCCGTCTCTCGTGTGCCCCCTGTAGGACTGTCTTCCCCCCATATGAACTTTGCAGTATGGCCACTAGAAAGAATGCAGCCTGACTCTCTTCCGCCCTCCAGACGCGCTGCCCTCCCTCAGCGCGTCTCACCCATGGAGCGGAGGAAGCCCGCGTAGCCCGCCCCGTTCGTGTCCACACACTTGGTGCCAAGGATGTCACCATAGTCGGTGGTGGTGATGTAGCGCAGCGCCGGCTTCTCATCCGTCGCGGCCCTCACGTAGTGAGCCGCCACATCGGTGGCCGTCAAGCGGCGGGCGTACATGGGAAGGAAGACGTTGCGCTTCCAGTTCCGGAGGGTCGGCGCCAGCTCGGGGGGGTTGCCCGTGATGCTCGACAGGCGGGTGGTGATGGCGGTGTCCACGTAGCCCGACTCCATCTGGAAAAGGGGGGGCGGAGGGCATGGGGTGGGGGTGGCAACAGTCAAATGGGGGGGGTGGGGGGTGTGGGGTGGGGGAGAGGGGCGGAAGCGAGGGCGCAGAGGCGCGTGTGTCGGTGAGTGGGGCGCGCTGGAACCACACCCGGTCGCATCACAGGGGACTCTGCCTGCTGCCGGTCGCCGCCGGCTGGCCTGCCAAGCCGGCCTTCACCTATCCTCTGCTGCCCCCCCCCCCCCCCCCATCTCCCCAGACCAGCCGGCGGCGGGCCCCCCCCCAAACCTGCGCGGAGACCGCCGCCCCCGCCCCCGCCCCCCCCCCCCCCCCCATGCGAACCTCCTTCCGCCGCGTCCCCCCCCCCCCCCCCACCCCCTCCCAGAGCACGTACCAATGAAAAGTGGATGCCGGCGTGGGCGTACTCCCCGTGGCAGCACTCAAAGAGCCCCTCAAGCGCAAACTTGCTGGCGCTGTATGGTGCGTAGAAGGGGGTGCCGAGGACGCCCACAATGCTGCTGCTGGCCAGCACCCGCCCCGCCCCCTGCGCACGCATCGTCGGGAGGGTGGCGTGGAGGAGCCGCAGCGCCCCCCAGCAGTTGACATTCATGGAGCGGATAAAGTCGTCCATGGACGCGCCCTCCACCCCGCGGGCGAGGGAGAAGCCGGCGTTGGCCACCACCACGTCGATGCGGCCCGCCTCGGAGAGGAGCGCCCCCATCGCTGCCGCCACGCTCGTGTCGGCGCCCACGTCCACACGCCACACGCGGATGGCGCCCGCGGGGGGCGGCGCCGCACCAGTGCCACCGCCGCCGCCACCACCACCGCCGCCGCCGCCGCCCCCGCCGACCGCTACAGATGGCCGTGCCGTTGCACACGCGGGCGCCGCCGCCGCCGCCGCCGCCGTCGGCGCCGCGCCCGCCGCCATCGCTGCCGGGGCGGCGGCGAGCAGCGGCGCGTCGGACGCGCCGTCGCGCATGCCCGCATAGACGGCGTGGCCGGCGGCGGCGAGCGCCACCGCCACTGCCAGCCCAATGCCCCTGTTGGCGCCCGACACAAACGCCACGGGCGTGGGGGGCGGGGCGGGGCACCCGCCAGTGCCGTCGCCGCCGCCCGCCGTGGCGGCGGCCGTCGCCGCCACCGGCCGGCGGGGGGGTGGGCGGGAGCCGGCGGCCCCAGCCGCCGTGGCGGGACAAAGACGACGGCGGCGGCGGCTGCCGCCGCCGCCAGCAGCGGCGGCGGCGGTGGCGGCGGCGGTGGCGGCGGCGGCGGCGGCGTCGCGGCGACCGCCGGCGGTCGCCACCACGTGGCGGTGCACCCCCGCAGCCGCCGCCGTCGCCGCCGCCACTGGGGCGGGCGCAACGTACGCAGTGGCCGCGGGGGGGAGTGCCGGCGGCGACGCCATTTCCGCGTTGGGTGGAACGGGGTTGCGTGGATGGGCGGGGTGTGGCGGTGGCGGCGGTTGGCACCGTTGGTGGTAGAGGGGGGTGGGGTTGGGGGGGGAGGTAGCCGTCTCACTCGTCTACCCCTCGCATCGTAATGCGGCACGGACGGTCGGCTGCCGCCCTCTTGGGTGCGTCCCCACCGCCTCCCCCCCCCCCCAGCAGCGAGGAGAGCCGACGGCAGCAGCGCAGGCGGCAGGCCGTCAACCCATCCCCCCCACCCCCTCCCCCGGCAGCGATGGGGCGGGGAGGGGGGGGGGGGGGGGGGGGGGGGGGGGCCCTGCTAGAGACGCTCCTGGCGCGGCGGTGGCGGCCGCTGGCCATTGGGGGCGAGGGGTTTGGGGGACGGGGGGGGGGTGGGGGGGGGGGACCGCCGTCGGCAGAGCCGCGGACGGGGCTGGCCGCAACCGTACCCGTGGCCACTCCCCTGCAACGGGCCCGATGGCGTATTGCGTTTCGAGCGCACCCACTCAGGAGTGGGAGGGTGGCAGCTGCATTGGGGGACAGAAACGGTTGGGCGACGCTCCCGCCTCGTGTGTCTGTGGCAGCGCAGCTGCAGCTACAGGTGGCGGCGGGACGCCTCCCCCCCCAAAAGCCAGTTCGAGATACCATTGACGGTGGTGGAACGCCGCGTAAGGATCCAGTGATATTGAATTCTATGTTGTGTTCTCGTTCCTTCTGACCCGCGGTTGTGGTCCATCACTGATTGCGAGAAGGGCACTGATAGAGTCATTAGGTGAAGGCCTCCGCCCCTTGACCTTCCTCACCTCTGCCAGTCTCTCCGCGGGAGCGCAGGGCAGTCCCACGTAAAGCCCTCCTTCCGTGTGCCATCCCACCCCGACAATCCCTCTCGGCGCAGTCGCATCCTCCCCCCCATCGTCCCTCGCCCCTACCCATGCCCGTCCTCTTATCATGGACCACTCCGTCTGGTGGCGGCCAGCTGGCTTGTAGGGGGTGTGTGGGTCCGGCAGCACAACACTGCACCCACAGTCGTAGGCAGGAGAGCAGGTCCTCCAGTCTAGGGAGGTGTTGAGCGCTTTGGGCGAGTGACCGGAAGGACCTGACGGGCCGGGGTTTTGGCGCGGGATTGCCTATAGGAGGAACCCGTCCTTATGAGGGGCGCGCCATGGCACCTCGGTCCGCACGAGTCAACTACAGCGTGCGTTTCCTAAAGATGATCCCGCGGCTGGGGTCGCCTTCCTGTTCGCTCCTCTGCGCTCAAAAGTTCCAATCCACACAAGGTATCCAGCGGGAGTGGTTGCGACAGATGCAGCGTCGGCCGCAGTGGCAAAAGACGACGGGGGACTTGACCAAGAGTGCTTCAAGGGGGTGCATGTGGCAACGGTGATGGCCATGGCAGGAGGTAGATGGGCAAGTACGAAAAAGCCGATGCGGAAGGACTAGACAGCATATGGATACGAAGGCAAAGTGCGGAGGGGGTGGAAGTCACCCTCTTTTGTAGGGAAGGCGTGTGAGGAGCGTGGGAGGGATGGATGGAACTTCTTGCCGGTGTCATCACCGCCGGGGAGCTAGGGTAGAAGTAGAGCACCTGCGTCCCTCCGCCCCACTCTTCCGCCCACTTCTCCCCCGCCCCTCACGGTCCCCCCCGTGTGGCGGGACCAGGAGGCGGCTTTGTCCTGCCTCTCCCTCATGCGCGCGCGCTCTGGACAAGGAATCCAGGGCAGGGGCAGCTGCGAGCACCAGCGCCGGCGCGTGGCCCACCACCGGCCTGACTGGAGAGCTCGCCATGGGTGGCCAGCGCAGGCTATAAGAGCTCTTCTGCTGCGCTCCGCTTCGCTCCTCCATATCTGGACGCATCCTCAAGCCGTTACATATGTGGCGGTTTTTTTTAGACTTCTCATTAGTTGAGGCACTTGGAGTTTGTCGTTTGAGGGCAGTAGTCGATGCAGCACGTCGAGCTCTCTCTTCACGTGCTCTTCGTTTTCTTCCTTCTCCGCTTGTCTCTGTGTTGTACGCCTCTTTCTCTCTCGGAGAATGTCACGTATCTTCCAACGGACGGTCGGAGATTGCCAAGTACTTTCGGAACTAGGTGGGCTACCTTCTGGGAACTGGCTCGATTCGCATCTTTTTCACCCCTCCGAGCCAATGGAGAGGCGTTCCAGAAGGCAAATAGTCCAACGAGCGCTCGCGGACAACTGCTGTGGGCGGCTACTTCGCGCATGGAGTACTTTAGAAGACGCCATCTTCAGACGCCTCTCCGTTCGACCGACCTCATGTATGTAGAACGAGAGTTCTAAAGTAGGCCGCCACATACAGTGCGACCCCTCACTTGGCCGCCCCGCAGTTGTGCCGATCGGCACAACTGAGGGGGGGGTACGCACATGAAGTGGCCCGGCCCATCAGCTCATATTCGAGCGATTGACGGGCGCTGATTGGCTCTTATCGTCCAGATGGCCAACATTCGAACATTCCGTGACAACTGTCGGACACTGGAAGGGGGGCCACCTCCTTGGTCTACTCCAGAGCAAGTGAGGGGTCGCACTGTATGTATGTATCTATAAATCCGACGAGTCAGGTACGTTTCAGGAAACGCTTCGCCGAAAAGAAACCTGTCGTCAAGCGCAACGCTTCCATCTTCTCGACATGGCCATGTGGCTGTGGTTGGCTTGTTGACTACCCGTGGAGTCGCGATCCGCCGAGTTGTGCTGTCGCCGACGCCCCCTCGCGAGACTCAAGAGGCCTCTGCGGGCGTCCCTCCTGGGCGGGAATGGCGTCCGCGTCGGATGAAACGCCAGAAAGGCGCTTCTGTGTGGCCCCCCGTCAAGCTAGCCGTGGACCCCTTACAGACGTTCCCCTTGTGGGCTTCACGCGGCGGCGATGCGTCCGCGTCGGAAGAGCAGTCAAGACAGCACAAACATGTGTACACGTACAGTAGGAATATCCCGGGAGCCGCGCCGAGGCTGTCATCCCGCCCACGCACGGTCAGCTGGTGGCGTCCCCGTCTGTGCTGACCGCCCTGCCCCCTTACACGCGCCATCATGGGGGCATGGCCCTCCGCGGGAGTTGAGGTGCTATGTAGTCCCACGCGGGGAGCAGGCCTGCAGGGCTAGGGCCTGCGCCCCCGTTTGTCCCCCATTCGGCTGTGACTGCAGCCTGACCCGACCCCCCCCTCCCCCTCTGTCTCTTCCCCCTCAGCCCGCCCCGTGGGTCAGCGCCCTTCAGCACTCCCGCCATCTGTGTCTGGAACCTCCCGCTGTCCCCCTCAAGATCGGCCATCCCCCCACGCCCGCCCATGCAACCGCCAAGACCCGCGAGACGATTCCCCCTGCCCCGGCCGGTCCCCCTCTGCCGCCGCCATATCCGCCGCCGCCATCCTCGCCACCGGCCCACCTCTCTCCACGCTTCGATGTCGCGCCGGCGGCAGCGGCGCCGGCCGTGCGGGCGGCTGCCGCCGCTGCCGCCGCCGCTACTGCCGCCGCTGCTACTGACGCTGCTACTTGTCGGTCTTGTGGGTGCTGCTGCCGGCGCACCCCCGTGTCCGTGTGAGCCGCGTCGGTCGGCGCGTATCCGCGCCGCAGCCGTTGACGCGAACGTGACCGCGCCGCGCCCCCGACGCTGCGTCCAGAGGCGCTCCCCTCCACTCCTCGGGAGCTCTTGTTCCTTGCGCCTGGCCACCGTTACCACCACCACTGCCACCACCGCCACCACCACCAACACCACCACCACCACCACCACCGCCACCACCGCCACCAACGCCAACACCACCGCCCCCGGCACCACGGTCGCTTTTACGTCTTCCGGCCACAGCCGCCGCTGCGGTGCGTTGGTGCACTGCGGCAACGCCCCAGAGGCTGGTGCCCCCCGCGTCCTTCTCCGCTGGTCTTGACGGGGCCCGCCGCGGCCGAGGCGGCGGCCACCCCCACCGGCACCTATCGGGCGCGGGCGCTGCGGCGCCCCAGTTGCCGGCAGCGGAGCGGCCATGGCGCAGAGGCAGGCGTCCACGAGGGACGGCGGTGGCGGCGGTGGCGGCGGCGGCGGCGGGGCCCTGGTGCCGAAACGGCCGTCGGGCCCGCGGTTACGGTCGGCGATGCCGGGGCTGCTTGACGCCCTGGCCACCGACACGTCGTCGGATGATGGCGATTCCCTTTTGGGCGTGGCGGCGACGGGAGCGGGGGCGGATGGCGAGGCGGGGGCGGGTCTGGGGCCGGCGCCGGCGGCGGCGCCGGCGGGGACGGGAGGGGGGGCTGGGGAAGTGGATGGGCTGCGCGCCCAGGGGCCCGGCCGATTCGACATTGAGCCCCTCCCCGTGGCGTCGTTGGATCGTGCGGCGAGTCATCACGCCAAGGTGAATGGGAGGGGCTCGATCCACAGTTCCCGGGGGAACAGCTCCATCGTTACCCACTTTTCGGCGGCGGCGACGGCGGCGAGACAGAGCAAGGCGGCGGCGGCGGCGGCGTCGGCGGCGGCTTCTGCGGCCTCCCGCTCAGCGTTTGCGCCGTCGGCGGCGTCGTCGCCGGTGGTGATGGACGAGGCGCTCGCGTCGGCGCCAAACTGTTTTGTCAGCTGCCGCACCGCCGGGCCGTACGGCGCACGGCCAGGCCACGGCCCGGACGCTTCTGGGGGGGGGCGCGAGACGCACAGTGAGGCGGGGTTGTCCAAGCTCAAGAGCAGACTGGATGGGACGTCGGGTACCGAGCTGACGGAGCTGTTCCGGGCAGGCGAGAGCCCCGTCGCGACGCCGTCGCTTCCCCGGTCGGCGGCGCTGACGTCGAGCGATTTTCTGGGCTTTGAGGAGCAGAGCCTCAACAGCAGCGGCAGCATCCGAGGGTTGGAGCCGACGCGGATCCCGCAGGTGCGCCCCCGCCGACAGCGGGCTTTGTCCGCTCCTCGGCCTTGATGGACAGCGTAGACGGGGATTGCTCGCGGGACACGACAGAGTGCATCCCGTCGTTGGAGGTGAGCGAGGTGCACCTGCTGCGCGCGTGCTTCCTTCGGGCGGACACGAACAAGTCGGGCCACCTGGATGTGAAGCAATTTGGGCTCCTGTGCAATATGCTGATGAAGGAGAGCGCCGGGAGCTCGGGTGAAGTGGAAGCGAGCAGCACCCACGTACAGTCTTTCTCCATTGTTGGGCACCCTTTGTGGCGACCGTAAGCCCAAGGAATGTAACTTGATTCCGCCCTCTGATTGGTCGGTGACAACGATCGAATGCTGACACATGCGTTGATCGCACCGTAGAGGTCGGTCGACCTGCATTGGTTACTAGACACCGTGCCCAAGAAAGGATGTCACAGCAATGGAGAAGGACTGTATTGCCAGACGACAAGTTTGACCACCACACCATGGACTTTGTGTTTCGCGTGCTGGAAACGAGCCGCACGGGCCAGCTATCTTTGCGTGACTACGTGTCGGGCAGTGCGATCCTGTGTCACGCCAACTTGCGTCAACGGTTGCTGTACCTATTCCGTTTTGCAGACACAGAGAACCGAGAGTCCCTGTCCGAGGAGGACCTGCTCGAGCTGGTCAATGCGGTCTTTACGGTGGTGGTGGCGCCGCCTGGCCACAAGTGGGGTCTGCCAACGAGTCTGCCGTCGGAAGGCAAGTGGCCGCGCCAATTTTACGCCTCGGGCCTGTTGTCACTCGACTACAACCCCGAGACGCTCATGGAGCGGGCGCAGCGCTTCTTTGGCAGCGACGGGCGAATCAGCCTCCCTTCGTTCAAGGCGTGGGCTGCTGACGAGCCTGCCGTCTGCGCGTGGTTGTCGTGCCTGGGTTCCCGCGGCAATAAGGCGGTACTTCGTGTGCGGGTTGCGCGGGAGCGGCAGGAGTTTGCGTCTGAAATGGCCCAGGTGGGCTTTTCCGAGAAGGAGCTGTCGTTGGCCAAGTTTGCCGCGGTTGATGCCGCCCCGGACATCTACTCAAGGGCGGGGGGGAGGGGGGGGTGGGGGGGTGGAAGGAGACGTCGGCTGGCGCGCCCCCCGCCGCAGCCGCCGCTCCCAGCGCGCTGCCGCCGCTGCCAGAGGTGTAGAGTAAACAGTACACCCCCGCCTGGGCGCCTGGGGCGCCCGCTGCTCTGCCTGCGTGCCGCCCGCAGCGGCGGCGGGGGATGCCACCAGCCGCGGTGGGGAGGGGGTGGGGGGGGGGGGGGGTCCCCGCGGTCACGCGCTGTCTGCGCCAAAGGGCACGGCCGCGGCAGCGAGGGCGGCAGCCGGCCACCGCGGCGGGCACGCAGGGGGGGGGTGGACGGAGCGAGGGGGAGGGGGGACGGAGCGAGGGTCATGTCCGGGTTC
The DNA here is from genome assembly GCA_009829735.1 of Pyropia yezoensis. NCBI lineage: Eukaryota > Rhodophyta > Bangiophyceae > Bangiales > Bangiaceae > Pyropia > Pyropia yezoensis. The sequence goes on along the minus strand of CM020619.1, from coordinate 18,442,824 downwards.
CTCCATGGAGAAACCCGGATGTACGGGTTCTAAGGTGCAGGAACCGGGTCTGCTCTTCGAGTGACCGCACAACCTTAGGTCATGAGAGCCCTGAGCGCTCTCTCGATCGCACCGCACGTCGTTGCCGCACCTGTGATGAGTGCCCAGGCCCACGACTCGGGGTCTGCGGCACGGCGAGCATGGCGGTTGCGACTCCGTCTTGTGGGCGACTGTGCTCTCCGGTCATGGCTGGAAAAATCATATGGAGGGTTTTCGACCAGTCCCAGAGGTGTCCGCCTGTGGGTACAGAAAACCCAGATATCGGGGTTATTTTTGTTGTAGGGGTTCTCACTGGGTGGGGTGAGTAGCCAGGCCACACGCTACCGCTGGCTCCACAAGACGTGGTCACGGCAACGGCTGGCGTCTGCTCTAGCTATGGAGTGGGCGCCCTGGGCGGAGCAATCGGCAACGTGGCCCGTCTCTGGCTCCTCCATCCTTGCTGCGCATGACGACGCCCACATCACCGTTTACCAGGCGTACAACGACGCCATTGCCGACGCTGCCGTGCGTGCGCAGCACCTGTGTGTGCCCGCCTTTCGGCTGGGCCGCATGAGCTGGATCAAGACCAACTTTCTTTGGATGGCCGCCCGCTCTGGCTGGGGCATCAAGCCCAACCAAACGCGCGTGCTCGCCATCACGCTGCGGCGCCTTTCTTCGACGCGCTCCTCGCGGCGGCCGTGCCGACGTGCTTCGCCTCCTGTGCTGGGTCGGTCCGCGGCAGGGAGGGCGACGGCGGTGAGGATGACGACGAGCGCGCGCGGTGGGCTCGTGCCCTCCGTGCCGCTGACGTGCTGGTGCAGTGGGACCCCGACCACCTGCCCGAGGGCGGCCGCCATCTGCACCGCCGCGCGGTACAGCTCGGCCTTCGTCGGGACGCCCTCCGCCGCTACGCATCCCCCGGATATGGTCGCCGATCGGCGGACAGCCTCCGCGGCGGCGATGCGCGCGGCAACCGCGTGAGTGTGGACTCTTCGGGACTTGGGGGCGGCAGTGACCTCTTGGGATGTGCAGGGATCGTGCGTATTGAGGATGTGTCGGCACGGGTAGCGGTGGAGCGCGCTAAGCTAGCCACCCCAGACTGGCGCAGCACGCTGTGTACGCCACGCGAGCGGGTATACATACCGAAAGAGTGAAAGCTCCAACGAGGTCTTCCGCATGACTCCCCGAGAGAGTCACGAATGATGCTGCTGCTACGGGAGATCACGGGGTCTGGGGTACCGTGGTCGTCACACTGGATGACGGTTCCCCATAACCTCACCCTGCTGTCGCGCTGTCCGAGAACCGCGGCGGTGCAAACCCCCGCCAACAAGAGCGAAATGGTGGCTAAGGACAAGGGGATGGTGGTGGGTGATGGCGGAAGGGGGGAAAGGAGGCAGTGATGAGGGGTGGGCGACGGGAAAGCGCAGAAGAAACGCTCTGCAACCGGCCACGGACAGCGTCGACCACAATAACGTGACCAGGGGCCGATGTAGACGGGTCCAATAGGATACCCGTCCCGCGACGCCTCTCGCCCCTGCGACCTTCCAACAGGCGCGCCACCGTCGATGCCGCTGCAGCTGTCCCCGCCGCCGCCGCCGCCATCACTGCCACCCTCCACCGGCCCAGTATCGGTCGCGTAGAGAGAGAGGACGCTCACGTGGAAGGGATTGAACTGAAGTGTGGCATTTCTTCTAAGTACCTTGTCGCGTCAGACATCACGTCTACTAGCGCAGTCCGAACACTGCGGTGGTCCACCCAACCAGCCACACCCCAAGGGTCTGACAGTGGCGGTGCCGGCGCGACGCTGGCCGCCAGCCGTTCTGTCCGTGCGCGGCCGGGGCGTGTCCCTGCGCGAGAGGCCGGAGAAAGGGACGTCCGGCGGGCGAGGCCGCCCCGTGTGTGGGTGCTTCGGGCCAGTCCTCAAACCGCCCCGCCCCGCACCCCCCTCGCGACGCGGGGGCACCGCGCGAGCCCCTATCCCGGATATCCTGTGCCACTTCGTTGTCCCCGCCTCGCCGTCTGGTCAAGTCGGCAAGTGTCCTCCGGGGTCGGGCCAGGACGCAGGTCCGCGCACCTGGCCGCCGGCTCCGCCCTTCAACGTGCCCTCCCAGCGGCGGCACTTTCGTAGTCCCTCCGTCATTAATCTCCCCCTTCATGTTCGCCGTCGTCTACATACACCATTGCCGCAACGCTGCCATCCCCTCGCGCCATCCACCGTCGCCATCTACGCGAGGCCCCCCTCGCGTCGCGGGCGGGCGGGCTGGAGAACAGTGGACAAGAGGGAGGGGGGTCAAGAAGGGGGAAGAGGGCGCAGCCGCTGCCCATGGATGTGGCGTGTGACGTCGCGTGTGCCGCGGCAGGCATTGCCGGCGGTGGCGGCGCGCGGCGGCGACGGCCGCGCGGCCAGGACCCCACGGCGACGGCAGCTGACGCGGCACCCGCATCCTCTTCAGTGGTGGCGGAGAGTGGGGAGGTGCCCCTTCAGGGGGAGCGGCCGGCGACCGCGGCGTCCCCAACGACCGGCCGGCAGAGGCGCGTCGGCTACCCCCGTACGCCCGTGGCGTCGCCTCCGCCGTGGGCTGGGGCTACGGCACCGCCAGCGGCCGTCCCAGACGAGGCGGCCATACCCATGACCGATGCGGCGGGGGCGGCATCGCCGTGGATGGGTGCTGCACCTGCGGCTCCGCGCGCCGCGACGTCCTGGGGGGTCGAGGGGTGGGATGTGGCGGCCGCCCGCCGGCATCGGTGCGGCCCACCACCGCCACCCACCTGGCGGGCGGCAGCGTCAACGGCGGGCACCATCGCCGCTACGGCCGCTGCCTCGGGCGCCACCAACGCGGCCTCCACGCCCCCCCCCCCCCCCCGGTACGTGTCACCGCCGCCAGCGGTGCTGGCGCCCCCCCCGCGGCGACACCGCGTCGGCCCGCCCGCGCCGCCTGGCTGGCGGCAACCGTGGCAGGGCGCCCCCGCCGCCGCAGTGGCAGCGGGCCCCGCGAGCGAGCCGTCGCCACCGCCGCCTCCAGCCACCCCCGCCGCCGCCTTGGCCGTCACGCCCGCGACTGCAGCGGCCGCGCCTGCTGGTGGGCACCGGCGGGCACCACCGGTGGCCGCGGCAGTTTCGCTCGGGGGGGGCGCCGTCGCTGCGTCCCGGCGCCACCCGGTGCATACAGCAGCGGCGGCGGCAGCAGCGCCCGCAGCGGCGGCAACAGTGGCGCCAGCCTCAGGGGCAGCAGCAGCAGCAGCTTCGACGGGCGCGGGAGTGGCCGCCGTGGCGGCGGCAGAAGCGGCGGCGGCAACGCGCACGGTCATTGCAGCGGGGCGCCCGCTGGCCGAGGTTTATGTGGCCGCCGCGGCGGCGGGGCTGCCGCGCCCGCCAGCCGCGGTGGGCGCGTCGCGTGGTGGGCCGGTCGCTGCGGGGGCGGCGGCGGCGGCGGCCCGAGCAGCGACGCCTGGCAGGGCGACCGCAGCGGCCGGCGCGGCGGTGACGGGTGCCCCTACCATGACAGGGGGAATGGTGGCGGCGGCGGCAGACGCAACGGCCGGCATCGCCCATGTTGCTTGGACGTGCGGCGTGGCGCGCGGCGCGGTCGCGCGGGGGCCGCCGCCCCCAGCGCCGGGCCACGACAGCAGGGGAGTGGGAATGACCGCTGAGGCCGCCGTTCCTGCCCCCCCCCCCCGCTCCGTGCCCGCGTTGTCCTGTCGTCACGCGGTGCTGTCCGCAGAGGGGGTGGCACAGCGGTCGTCGTCGCCGCCGCCGCCGCCACCGCCACAGCCCCCCCCGTCGCCGCCCCCGCCACCGTTAGCTCGGTCGTCGCTGCCGCCTATGCCGCCGTTATCGCAGTCGCGGTCACCGCCCGTGGCGCTCCACCGCGTGGCGAGCGCGAGTGGCGGAGGTGCTGCCGCGCGGCGGGCGTCGGCGGCGCCCCCCCCGAGGCTGTTGAGCCCTCCGCCCCACCTCTCCACGCCGCCGCCACCTGGTCGTGACCCGCTGCTGCCGCGCACGTGCGCATTGCCTCCCACTGGGTGGCGGCAGCTGGAGCGTAAGGCACCACCGCCGCCGGCGTCGTCGCCGCCACCGCCGTCTGCCCCCACGGCGACTTCACCGGCGCTGGTGTCGGCATTGGCGGGAACCGCAGCGATGGCGGCGGCGGCGGTAGGGGAGCCAATACGGCGGGGTAACACCCCGCCGTGGTGGTCAACGCCGTCGCCGCCAGCCACGAGAGCTGCCGGGGGCGGCGGAGCCCCCCCGGTCGCACCGTCTGGGGTGACGGGAGGTGGGGGCCCCCCGGTCACGCCGCCTGCGCCGGCGCCCGCCCGCCCACCGGCGGCGGCGGTCGCGGCGGCGGCTGCTGCGGCTGCGGCGGCTGCGGCTGCGGCGGCGGCTGCGGCTGCGGCCACGGCCGCGGCGGCGGGGAGCGACCGCGGCGCATCGGCGGCGTCGGCGTCGGCGGCAGACACCAACCCGCTGCTAGCTACCTTTCTTGCTGGCATGTGTGCGCTGCAGCGTGAGTCTTTGGCGGCTGCTGCATTGGCCGCCGACGGGGGGAGAAGCCCCGGCGATAGGGGGGCGGCTGGGCAACGACCGCCCGCCACCGCCGCCTTCGACGCCCCGGCCGCAGCGGGGGGCAAGCTCGTACGCGGGGGCGGGCGGCCGCCTGTCGGCGTCGCTGCCGCAGGCTCAACCACGGGCGCCCCGGCCGAGGCAGAGGCAAGTCCCGGGGACGGCGTCGTGCGCCCGCCACCCCCCGTCGTCACCGTCGGCGCGCCGGCGCTCGCCAGTGACGCCCCGGTCGCGGCCGCCCCGCCCGCGGATGGCGGGCGCGGCGGGCGCTGGGGTAATCGGCTGCCCGCCGCCACCGCCGCCGCCACTTCGCCACCGCCCGCCGACGTTGCCTCGGACGCTCCTGACGCGACGCCCGCTGCGCCCGCGTCACCACCGACGGGCGACGCCCACCGTGTGCGGCCGCCGCCCCGCGCAGCAACGGCGGGTACCTCGTCGCGGGCGTGGCCACCTGGTCGTGGGGTGCCGCCGCTGCTACCCGCCACCCGCTACGGGTGGCCGCCCCCCCGCGCTGGCCTGTGGCCACCCCGTGGCCCCGCCGCCGCCGCCGCCGCTACAGCCGCGGCCGCACCAGCCGCTGCCGCCTTCCGAGGGCCGTGCGGGACCGCCGCCGCGGCGGGCCGACGGGCGGGGCGCCTGCCCCCCCCCCCGGCGGCTGCGTCGGCGGCCCGCCGGCTGCCGGGTGGCACTGCCTACGCCACGCTGCCAGCGGGGACGGTGCGGCCGTCGATCGGCGGGGCGGCCACGCTGTGGCGCCGCGCTCCGCCGCCAGCGGGGGGGCGGCCGCCCCGAGGAGGGGGGGGGGGGCTGCGCCGCGGCTCTCTCCGTGGCCCTCCGCTGGCCACCGGCCGCGGGCAGCAGCTCCGTGGCCCGCCGGTGGCAGGGGCGCGCGGGCAGCAGCCTCGCCGTGGCGGCGGTGGCGGCGTCGGCGGCGGTGCTGGTGGCCGCCGCCCGGCTGCGCCGATGGGGGTGCCCCGCAGCGTGCTGTCGCAGCTGCCCGTGGCGCCCGTGGCTGAAGCGGTTGGCAGGGGGGGGGGCAGGGCGCCGCGGTCGCCAGCAGGGGCGGCGGCGGCGGCAGCAGCGGCGGCAGAGGTGGGGGGAGCGGGCGGGAGGGGGGACGCCCGCGGTGACGATTCCGCCCCCGGTGCCACGTGCGCCGTTTGCCTCGAGCCGCTCGGCACGGGGCAGCTGACGCGGCGGCTGCCCTGCCTCCACGTCTTCCATGTGCGCTGTATAGACCGCTGGTTATGGCAGCACCACACGTGTCCGGTGGACGGGCTAGATGTGGTCGCGCTGGCGACCCAGTGCCGATGATGAGAGGACCTGTGGCGGGAAGGGGGAGGGGGTGCACCCAACCTGGTATGTACATACATACAGAATTCGCTACCGGTGTTTCGCCTTGGACCGATACATATCATGGATGCGTGCACCTCAGCCGTTGGGTCCAGGACAGCGCCACACAACCCAATATGGAAGCAACCCTCACACCATAGAACACCAGCAACACGGCACCAAAAAAAAGGCTCCCCGGTAGCCGTGCCAGCCTACACCGCCGCGGGCGCTCCAAGGCCATGCACAATCACCTTCATATTCACCTTGGCGCCATGCACACCCGGCAGGTCCATCTGACCACCAAGGGTTCGGCCCTCGGCAGCGGCCACGTCGGCCACATCGACACTAATCTTACCGATGGACTTTCCCTTATCCTTAATATCCACTACCACCGCCCCCGCAGCGGCGACGCCGCCCTCCACCAAGAAGTCCGCGACGGTGTTCCACGCCGGCGCCGCGGGATCAATGGTCGGCGCGCCCGGCAGGGGCTTGGCCGGCGTCATCACCGCCGCCGAAGCCTTGACCAGCCCCTGCTTGGCCTTGCCGCTGCCCACCGTGATCGTCGCAGACGTGGCGGTAACGGCGCCGAGGCCAGACGCGCTCGCCACCAGCACCGCCACCCCACACGCCGCATCCACAGAGCCAGTGGGGGAGAAGGGGTGGAGCGCCGCACGGAGGTGGCACGTAACTCCCGGGGGGGTCTTGTCGTCCAGCGCCCGGACCGGGTGCTCCGCATCAGGCGACGCCAGAAGGTCCACGGTGGTCAGACGGAGGTCGGCCATTAGGTCATCCTTGCCAGTATCCTCATCCATGAGCTCCACGACCACATGCTGCTGACGGTTGCAGATGAGGAAGTGGTGGTGGGAGCCCTCAAAGACCGGGCTCGCTTGGTTGTCTGCCACCTCCGTCTTGCGCGTCACGAGACCGACCGTGGTTTTGGCGTAGATGTCTGGGTTGCGGATCTTCAGTCGGCTCTTCTTGAAGCCCTTGGCGCCGACAATGTGCAAGGCGAGGGCGCCCTCGGGCGGGGAGTACGAATGGAAGAGTTCAAACTTGGCTGTCATCGGCACCAGCATCCGGTTGGGCAACACCATCATCCCCGCCACCACATCGCGGATGCAATTGCGAACGGCCGAGCCGACCAGCGGCCCGTCAATGATGTTGCCAACGCCCGTGAAGTTGAGCTTGAGCGCCGGGTGGTCCACAAAATGGATTTCGAGAGCACCAAAGAACGGCGGCTCGGGCAGCAGCGGCACAAGGCGGACGCCCAGACGGCCCACCAGCGCCACGTCTTCCACCCCCACCTTGACGCCCGGCAGCGAAATCTCCACGTCCAGGTTGTCCCCGTCGGCCTTGCCCGCCTTGGACCCCGCATCCTGCTCAAATACAATGTCCACCCCCAGCGCCAGCGCATCACCGCGAGCAACGGCTACGCCAATGTTTTCGAGCCGTAGAGGCTTGGCGCCCAGGTGCACCTTGTCAAAAGAAATCTTCTTAAGCGGCCCCGGCAGCATGTCGGCCACCATTGGCTGCACCTGAGTCTGGACGGTGGACTCAATCGCTGGGGACATGTACGGCCAGAGGGTGGCGAGCAGGTCGTTGAGCCACTCGACCGACTGGAGCTTGCTCATGGGAGGCCGCGGGGCGGCAGCCGGCAGGGTGGCCGGCGGCGTCGCCGCCGCCGAGGTGGGGCCTCCACCTTCGGTGGCCATCGCGCCGCGCTTGGAAGTCGGGGCGGCGGCGGCAGCTGCGGCAGCTGCGGCAGCAGCACCAGCAGCAGCGGCAGCAGCGGTAGCGGCAGCAGCGGGCGCGGCCCTCGACGATGACCCCGCGGCGGCAGGGGCGGCGGCGGCCGGCGGCGGTGAGCGAGAGGAGGACCCCGCCCCCGCGGGCGTGGGGGATCCGGCGAGGGTGGCCGCCACGGGATCCTCCTTGGCGAGCGCGTTGCCTGCGTAGCCAATGAGGACGACGGTGGAGAGCAGCTGCGCCAGTGCCAGCACCACCATTGCCGTGTGAAGGCAGGGGGGGGTGAAGCGCACACGCGTGTGCACGCGAGCAGGGCAACCGGGGAGGGTGTTCGGGAAGCGCCGCCGCGGGGGGGGGGGGGGGGGGGGGGGGGGGGATTAAAGGGGGAGAGACCGGGCGATGGGAAAGACTGCCACCCAACTGCGGGACGTTCACCCCTCTACGCAGGCGCTCCTGCAGGGTCAGAGCTCTATGGAGACCCGGCTGTGAGTGTAGGGCGTGTGCCCTCCCCAGGGCGGGGGAGGGCGAGGGAGGGCGACGACAGCCACGCCCCACCAGCCCCCCTGCCGATGACACCGGCTGGCGGGGTGGGACAGCCGCAGTCTGGTGGCGCCTGACCGGGCTCGTTTATGCGCGGCGCTCGGCAAGCCCCCCCTCCACGCGCAGTGGGGGATGCTGCCTGTGTCGGCGAGCCGCCCGCGGGCCGCCGTGTCTGCACCGGAGAGGCGGAGGAGGGGGGGCTGGACAGGGAGCCCTTTTGGCCACATATGTGCTATTCGTGACGGCTGGACACGCGCAAGGGGTTGCACCAATAGGGGCCGTGGAGGGGGGGTTCCGCCAGCCACGCGTGCGGGGGTCGATGGTGCCGAGGTGAACGTGTCCCTTGTGGCGGGGGGCCGCACCCGGGATCTCGTCTGGCCGGCCTTGCGTCCTGCTGACGGTGTGAGGCGGGCGGCACGCAGTGGTGGTTTGGCATGAGACCCAGAGCAGTTGATCCGACGGTCCCGCCATTTCGTGCCACTAGGTGTACTTACCATCCATGGAAGCTCCCTCTCAAGAATGATATTTAAAGATCGTTAAGAACATGCTTAACGAGTTAACGATCGTTTTAACGTATCAATGATGTCGTTTAATTAGAACTTATTCTGCATTCCAGCAACTACCCACACTGAAGTCCGTCGCGCCGTCGGCTGCGTCTACCTATATGTCTATCAGAGAGTCACACAAGGGGTGTCGGGACAAACACCGTGCCTGCCATCCCACACCTTGGCTCACGTCCTGCCCACCCCCAGCAACGTCCCCCTCTCCCCAGCAGACGCCATGACACTCCCGCCTGTCCCCATCCTAGTCTTCTCCCATCCAGCCTCTTTGGCCAAGGTCGCCGCACTCGCGGCGAAACTCCACGCCTCTTCGGCGGGCCCCTTCTCCCTGATCCTCTTCACGGCGCCCCCGACGGCGGCCCCCCCCCCCCCTGGGCTGGCGTTCCCCGCCCCCGCCTTTTTCGCCGCCCACACCCACAATGGCTCTGCCTCCCCCATCCGCTACGCCGACGCCAACCTCTCCTACGTTGGTCCCGCCGGGGTGGCCCCCCACACCGCCCTGTCTGTCCTCCTCCTGGCTGGCGGCTACGACGACCCGCCGGCGGTGGACGCCGCCCTCCCCCCAGAGGTGGCCCGCGCCCTTCGCGGCGCCGACGCTGTCGACATTCTTGTCACTGGGCAGGTACCGCGTGGTGCGCCGTACGGCGCGCCCGTAGGGGGTGGACCCTCCCGCGCGTCGGTGGGGTCCGCGCTGGTGTCGCGGGTGGCCCTCCGCTGCCGGCCGCGGTACCACTTTGCGCAGGGGCTAGTGCCGGGACGGGTCACCCCGCCGCCGTTTCTTTTTCCCCGCGCCGGCGTGCGTGGCAGTGCTGGCGGGCGCGGCGGCGGTGGCGGGCGCGGCGGCGGTGGCGGGCGCGGCGGCGGCGGCGGCGGTCGTGACGGCGGCAATGCCAGCGGCGGGCACGGTGGCCATGGTGGGGGCGGGCACCACGCGGCCCCGTATGCAAGTCGGTATATTGGGCTGGGTCCCGCCGCAACGGGAAAGGGCGGGAGCGTGTACGCTGCCGCCGTCACTCCATTGCGCGGTATGAGTGGGGCGGAACGGCGGGCGACCATCCCCGTAGGCGGGGCGGGCATGGCGGCTTACGATATTGGAGGCGGCAGTGGGGGAGGAGGAGGGGTAGGTGGAAGGGCACTGACGGCTGGGGCGGTGGCCATGGGGGGGGTTCCAGGAATGGCGGCCGCGGTGGGCGACACCCCGCTGGACCGCAAGCGTGCGTTTGCGCGGGTGGAGCGGGAGGCCGCCCTCGGCACCGTGTCCCAGTTTTTCTACGGCGCTGGCCGTGGCCGCAGTCGCGGCCGGGGGGGTGCAGCGGGGGACGACGGCGGCCGAGGTGGCCGTGGTAGTGGCCAAGGGGGTGGCGGGGTGTATGGGGGGGGGGACTGGCGGGACGGGGGGGACTCGGGGGGGCGCCGTGGAGATGACCGAGGCGGCCGGGGAGGGATGGGCGGGGACCGCCGCGGTGGAGGCAGTGGCGGCGGTGGCGGAGGCGGGGGTGGCGGCGGCGGCTCTGACGCCTTTGCTGGCGAGCGGCTGGTGCGGAAGCGTCCCCGCGGGGCTGAACCGACCCCCGCCTCCGGTGTCGTTGGCGACGACGCGACAGGCACCGCCCCCCCCGGGCGGATCCTCACCCCCGCCTCGGCGGCTTGCTGGTTTTGCCTCTCGACCGGCAAGGATCCCCACCTGGTCGTGTCGGTGGGCACCCATATCTACGCGGCGCTGGCCAAGGGCGCTCTCACTCCGTCACACGTGCTGCTCATCCCCATCCGCCATTGCCGGTCCAGCCTATCCCTCCCCGCGGCAGCGGCCGCCGAGATGGCCACATATCGCTCCGCCCTTGCTGCCATGCACGCGGCCGCCCCCGTGCCGGCTGTCGCGGTGGCGTGGGAGCGTGTGACAGCCACGCGGGCGGCGGGCGCCCACGCGCACGCCTTTGTGCAGGTGGTGGGCGTGCCACGCGCGGCGGCCGCCGCGGGGCGGCCACGTGCGGTGGTGGCGGCCGCCGCTGCGGACGTGCGTGGCGCGGGGCCTGGCGGGTTGCGGCTGGCCGAGGTGCCCCCGGCGGCGGCGTCTCCGGCCGCCTGGCTGCGGGGACACAAGCCCGTGCCGTACGAATACTTTTGGTTGGATGTGCCGGGGGGAGGGCGCTGGGCACAGCTGCCCGAGGTAGTGGTGCCCCTTTCCCTGCCGGGAGGCGGCAAGAGCCGGCCGGTGGGATTGGCTGGGGTGTCGAGGATGGGCCTGTCGGCACCGGGGGGGGCACCTGTGGCGGGTGCTGGAGCGCCTAGAGGCAATGGGACTGCGCCGGGGGTGGCGTCGTTGGTCCCCGGTGTGGGAGACACGGCGTCAACTGCGCCAGCTGATGGCTTCGCCGCTCCTGCCATCCCGTCTGCAATTGACCTGGCAGAGGCGGCCGCTCCCCGTTCCGACGCTTCCGGTGGCGTATCTGCAACGGCGGGGGAGAGAGGCAACGGGCCTATCAGCTCCGTGGCCATCACCGGAGCAGACCCAGCTGTTGCCGCTGCTGCCGCTGCTGACAACGAGGCGGATGTATCAGCCGTCCCAGGGGTGGTGGCTACGCCTCCTGACACGTCCGCCAGGGACGCTATGGACACGGGCGGCGACGGGGAGGGGGCCTCCGCGGGCAACAGCTTCAAGGGGCCCCCCGTCGTGGCAACCAATATGGATGCCGAAGAACCTGCCGCCGACGCGGCGGCCGCCAGGTCCACCGAGGCCCCCGACAGGGGTGCCAACCCGGCCACTGTACATGGTGCCGCTGACGCAGAGACTAGAGGCGACGGCGACAACACCGCGGCCACTTTGGACGCGGACGCATCCGCGGTTGCATCGGGGGGCCGCACGCCATCCGGCAGCGATGCCGCCCCGCCCGTCGACGAGGCGGTCGCCACCAACTCTGCGGCCGACGGTGCGAATGGCGACGCCCTGACAGCGGGCGCGGCGGGCGGCGGGGGCGGCAACATGGAGAGGGATGATGGCCTCGCGGCCGTGGAGGGGGATGGCGCCGCTGTTGTGGCTGTGGTCAGCGGCGCACCGAGCAGCGGCGGCGGCGGTGCTGACGAGGCCGGCGCGGGGGGCCCTGCCGCCGCTGCTGCGGCTGTGGATGGCGCGGCGGCTGGTGACGGCACTGTCGTGGACGCGGCGGGCGACGCCTCGCCCGCCCAAGCTGTCGCGCCGGCTCGGGACGACGGGCCTGCACGTGCGGCGGACGACGGACGGGCGGCCGCTGCCACTATGGCCGCCACTGCTGCCACTGCCCCCTCCACTGCCGCCACAGACGGGGGCGGCAGCGACCCAGAGGAGGCTAGTGGCGGTGTTGCCGGCGCCGCCACCCCCTCCACCCCGCCGCCACCCCCGGCCACCGACGCTCCCACCGCAGCGGGTGGCCCCACGGTTGGCGGCGAGGTGGCGGCCGACGGCAAAGCGGCGTTGGGGACGGCGGCCGCCGCGGCCGCCGGTGAGCCCCCCCCCCCTTCCCCCCTTCCCGATGCGGACGCGGCGCGGGCGGCGCTGCACGCGGCGCTGCGTGTGCCGCGGCTGGTGGTCCACCCGCTGCAGTTTGGGCGGGCGGTGGCGGCGGCGCTGCTCGGCTGCCCCGAACGGGACGACTGGAAGGCGTGTGTGGTGACCGAGCCGGAGGAGGCGGCCGCCGCTGAGGCGTTTCGCGCCGCGTTTGCGCCGTACGACCCAATGCTCCGGCAGTGACAGCAGCGGGTGGGCAGGCGGCTGCTGGATCGACCCTTACTTTGGTCGGAGCGGGGGGTTGTCGTGAGGGGCTTCGTGTTTTATAGGAGTTGCCTATCTCCTCTCACCCCCGTGTACGAGGCTGGCAACTCCAGAGAGAAGAGACGCAGGAGGCGGGAGGATGGGCATCGCATCGGTCTGGGAAACACCAGGCAAGACACGAAAGAGCAAACGACACAGAAATCTCGTGTCGCAACCCCGTCTTCGTCCTCTCACCGAAGTCGCCCCCCGTTTTCCCCCGCACACCCCACCACCTTGCTGCCTCCCGAGCCGGGCCCCCCAGGCTACTACGTCCGTCCCACTCCCTGCGCCGGGGGCTACGATCCCGTTGAGCTCCGGCCTCTGTCAGCCTCTTTCCACTCTGCAGCTCCCGACAGAGGGCGGCCAATCGGCGGCGGCGGCGGTGGAAGCCTCGTGCCAGCCGCAGGCGGCCCGCCGATGGCGCGATTGCCGCCGGCCGACGCCGCGGCGCGGGCGGCTGGGCGACGCTCCCAGCGTGGGCGTGTGCCTTGATGGAGCGGTTGGGGGGGGGGGCCCCCCCCGGGGGGGGCGAGCGGGGGGCCTGGTGACCACCCCCACCCCCTTTCCAACCGCAATTTCCAATGGCATGCGGCCCCCCCCACGCGGCGCATCCGCCCCAGCGTCCCGTCCCCACCCCCCCTTCGCCGTTGACTTCAGTATGCACCGTCGCGACGCCGGCCGCCCGCACGCCCCGCCGCTTGCACGCGCGGCGCGCGAGAGATGGATTCCCCGCTGCCGGCCGGCAGCGCGACTGCCGCCGCGGCCGCGGCGGCGGCGCCGCGGCGGCGCCGCTGCGCCCGCTCACCGCCCACCGCCCACCCTCCACTCGCCGCGGTGGTGTCTGCGGCGTGCCACCGGACCGGGGAGGTCACCACCCTACCCACCGCCCCGCCCCCCTCCCATCCCGACGCGCCTGCCCCCCCCTCCCCGCCCCGCCTGCGTTGTTGCTGCCGCTGCCGCTGCGACGACTGGCCAGACGGGCACCACGGCCGTCGTCTGACGCTGCCATGCCCGCCGCCGGTGCCCCCCCCGTCGCTTCCGTCCCCACCCCCACCGCCATGACCGCCACCGCCTTTGTGGCGTCGCCGTCGCTGCCGCGGCGGGCCGCCGCCGCCGCCGCCGCCGCCGCTGCCGTTGGGGGTACGGGCAGCAGCCGACGGTGCGGCCGGCACCCGCCGCTTTCGCCCCCACCACCACCGCTCTGTCGGCCGGCCGCCCCGGCGGGCGCGCGGCGGAGGCGGCTGCCGCTGCTGCGGTGCGCGGTTGATGGGGGCGGCGGCGCAGGGGAGCCGCCACCGCCGCCCACGCCCGCTGGCAGGTTGCCGTCGAATGGCGCTGGGATGGATATGGCTGCCGCTGGAGACGGGGCGGCCGCTGTGAATGGCGCCGCCGCTGGGAATGGCGCCGCGGCCGTGAATAGGGTGGCGGTCGGGGGGAGGGACCCGGCGGGCGTGCCAGCGGCTGGCGAGCCTGGGGAGGGTGCCGCGCCCGTTTTGGCGACCGCCGCCGGGAATGGGTGTCCCCACCATGGTCTCGAGGCGAGCAATGGCGAGGCAGTCAATGGCGCCGCGTCCCCCCCCGTCGGGGAGGAGGAGGACGTTACCAGCCTGGCCTCTCCGCTGGCTGCTCCCGCCGTGCTGCGGTCCGCGACGCGGCGTGCGGCGACCAAGGCCACCACCGCCGCCACCGTCGCGTACGCAGACGCGCTGCCCCTGTCGGCGGCGCCCGGCCCGACCCCCTTCCCCATTGTCGGCAACGCCCTGGACGTTGCATTTACCGGCCTTAATGACGTGATGCTGTCGTACGCGCGGCGGTATGGCCCGTTTGTCAAGTTCCAGATCCTCGGCGACCGGCTGCTGCTGCTCACTGACCCAGAGGCGCTGCACCACGTGCTGTCGGCCAACGCGCGCAACTACCTGGGCCGCTGGGTGCCCATTGGTTTTGAGCGCCTGCTGTATGCGGGCACCCTCCGCGGCCTGGTCTTTTCGCAGGGCAAGTATTGGGCTGTCCACCGGCGGGCAGCGTCGGGGGCGTTTCGGTCGCCCGCCCTGCTGCAGTCGTTTTGCGACTCGGTGGGCCACCACGCGTCCTACCTGCTCGACAACCTGTGGGCGCGGCCGGGGAAGCTCGGGTCGGTCATCAACGTGCACGCAGACATGCGGCTGCTCGCTCTCGACACGATTGGCGCGTTTGCGTTTGGGGTCGAGTTTGGCGCCATGGACGCGGGCGGCCACGAGATCGAGACCCGCTTGTCGCGGGTGCTGGCGGGGGTGCTGGACCTGGTCAAGAGCCCCCTCCCCCTGTGGCGGGTTATGCGCACGCCCGCACGGGCGGCGATTGAGGATGACATGGACAAGCTGCGGGATATTGAGCTGTCGCTCATCCGCGCGCGCCGCGCGCGGCTGTCGGCGGAAAAGACCGAGGCGGCGCTGTCGGCGGTGGGCGAGTCGGATGCCGTGCCGGAGAGTGCCAGCGCGGCGGCCGCCGCGGCGGCGGCAGCGGCCGCGAGTGGCGGCGCCGCGGCGCTGCCGCCCCCCCGCACCGACCTGCTTGGCCTGCTGCTCGCCGCGCGCGACTCGGACCGCACTGGCGCGGCGTTTACCGACGACGACCTCCGTTGGGACGTGCACGACGTCATCTTTGCTGGCCACGAGACGACCGCCTCGGCGCTGGGTGCCACCCTCTTCCTCGTAGCTGGCGACGAGCGGGTGTGCGACAAGATCCTGGATGAGCTCCGCACCCACCTGGGCGACCGCGACCCCGTGACGCCCGCCGACGTGGACCAGCTCGAGTACCTGGGCCACGTCCTCAACGAGGCCCTCCGCCTGTACCCACCGACCGCCCTCGTCGGCCGCGTGTCGGCGGCGGACGACGTAGTGGCCGGCTACGCCGTCCCCGCCGGCTCGTCGGTGCTCATGTCGCCCTACGCGCTGGGCCGGCTCGAGACGCTGTGGCCCGACGCCGAGGCGTTTCGGCCCGAGCGGTTTGAACCGGCGGAAGCGGCGGGGCGGCACCCGCTGGCGCACATCCCCTTTGGCGCGGGCCCCCGCGTGTGCCTCGGCGCGCGGATCGCGGTGCTCGAGTCCAAGATCATCCTCGCCATGGTCCTCCGCCGGTTTGTGCTGAAGCGGACGACCAACACCCTCGAGGCCGAGTACGCGAGCACGGTCAGTTTTCCGTCGGGGATGGACATGCGCCTGCGGCGGCGGCCCAGCTACGTGCCCGCGCGGGCACCGGCGCCGGCCTCTGGCGAGGCGTCCGTCGTTGCATCGTCGTTCGAGTAGATGAGCCGACGTTTGGGCTGGCTGGTGAGGAACGAGGGGGAGACTAAGTGATGGAGAGGGGCAGGGAAGGTAAGCGTGAGTGCTCATGGGGGCTCCTGGGCGCCCATCGTCGGTGGCAGCGCATCCGAGCGGCCGCGCCACCCTGTCACGGGTGGGCGCCGGTTGTCACGTTCCCCCAACGTGGGGACCCCGCTGCTGTCGGCCCCCTGTCAGGCACGGCGCGGCGGCCTCGCGGCGGTCTCGCGGCGGCTCGCTGGCCGTGCTCCTGCCTTTCCCCGTCGCTAATGGCGGCGACGTCAGCAACGCACGTCTGGGAGCGCTTCCCCCTGGCCGCCTTTGTATTTTGTTCCTGAGATCGCGGCGTAGCGGATGGACAGCCTAGGCGTGACCAGGCGCGCCGCGTGGTGCTCTGGACGCGAGGAACCACGAACAATAAACAGGTTGCAACCTGCTGACGCGCCCATCTCCATCACGGACGCCGCCTCCCAGCGGTGCGCCGCCACCCCCTCCAGCACCGCATCCCCTCCCGCCTCCCACCCGCACACCCCTTCCATTCGGGGCCCCGCGCGCATCGCCAGGCCGATCCCGCCCCGCTCCCTTCCTACAGTCGGCCCCGCACGCCCGCTGCCGTACGCAGGCGCCGCCAGTCGAGCTGCGCCGCCCCCGCCACGGCCGGGACGCCCGCCACGCTCTCCGCGGCCCCGGCCATGCCCAGCCGCAGCGCCGCCACCACCCGCGCCTCCCCCGCAAGGCCGTCCAGCGCCCCCCCCCCGTCCGTGCGTGCCGCCGCCGCAGCCGCCACCGCGGCGGCCACCACCCCCACCAGCGTATCCCCCGCGCCGGTCGTGGACGCCACCCGCACCGACGCCACCGCTGGCAGGGCGGTGCGGGCGACGCGGGCGCCACCCCCACCACCGCCACTGCCGCCACCGCCGCCAGAGCGGCGGTACCACACCACCCCGTCCGCGCCGCGCGTCAGCAGCACGTTGCGGATGCCGGCACGGAGGAGCGTCGCTGCCGCCACATCGTCGGCGGCAGCGTCCCGGTCGGTGGCGGTGACGCCGGCGGCGACGCCGGTGCTGGGGGGCCGACGGAACGCGCCGCCGCCCTTGACGTCGCAGGCGGCATCGTCACCGCTGCCACTGCCGTTGCCGTCACCACTGCCGCGGCGAGCAGCCAGCGCGGCGGCCAGCGACCGCAGCTCCGCTCCGTTTGGGGAAACCCAGTCGACCCGCCCGAGCACCGCCGGCGGCAGCGCCGCGAGGCGCGCCGCCTTGGCCACCGACACGGGCTCCAGCCACAGCGTCGCGGCGGGGTCCGCCGCCGCCACCGCGGCGGCCACGTCGTCGGCGCCCACGTTTGCGTCAACGACCAGCACCACCGCGGTGGCGACCGCCGCCGTCACCGGTGGGGGGGCGCGGTGCAGCCAGGGGGTGGCGGGGAGGGCCATGTCCGCGACGCCCACCAGGAGCTCCCCACTCGCGCCATCGTGGACGGCAAGGTACGTGGGCGGCCGGCACCCGGGAACGGGTACCAGGCCGGCGGGGGAGAGACCGACGGCGTTGAGATGGGCGAGCAGGCTGGGCGGCAGCCGTGGCGTGCCGCCGCCACCGCCGCCGCCGCCGCCGCCACCGCCCGCAGGCAATGTGGCCGCGCCAGCGTCGGCGGAGGCGGCAGCGGTGGGGGCGACGAGCAGCAGCTCGTGACGGCCCAGCAGCCCCGTCCGTGCCGCTGCCAGGGCAATGTTGTGCGCAACACCGCCCATGGCAGGGGGATGGATGACGCCGGGGTTGCTGGTGCCGCCCGTTGCGCCGCCGCTGCCGCCGGCCGCCGCGTGGATGTCCCTCACAATCGCGCCAAGGATGACCAAACGGGGGGCGGCAGGCGCGCCGCCCGCCTGGACACCGCCGCCGCTGCCGCCGCCGCCAATGCCACCGCCAGCGCCCCCATCGACGGCCGCCCCGCCCGTCACCTTCCCTGCCGGCACGCCTACCGCGGGCGCCAATGGTGGCGACACCGACGACAGCGTGGGGACGCCCGCCCCCGCCCCCGCTGCCCTCCGCCGCGCCGCCGCGTAGGCCACCGCGAGCCGCCCCGCGACGGCAGCATTATTCTTGGCCAGCGCCACATTGGCGGCAAGCGACGCCCCCCCCGACAGCTCTGCCACGCGGCGGAGGAGAAAGGGGGTGACGGCGGGCCCAGACAGGCCTGACGCGCCCGCCTCGGCCAACGCCGTGTCAATGGCGGCACCAACGACCGCGCCGTCGGCGGCGGCCGCCGCGGGGACGGGTACCGCAATCACCTCCCCGGCGGGGGAGGTGGGCAGGCGGTCGGCCGCGACAAGCAGCGCCGCCGCCCCAGAGATGGAGGGCAGCACCGCGGGGGACGGGACACCGCTGTCGCGGGTGTAGAAGGCGGGGAACGGGGGCACGGATGGGGAAGGGGCACCGCCGCCGCCGACGCCGCCGCCACCGCCGCCGCCACCGCCGCCGCCGCCGCCGCTGCCGCCGCCGCCACGCTCACCGCCGCTGCTGCCGTCACCACCTCTGCCGTCACCACCGCCCTCAGCCTCTGTGAGAAGGGTGTAGACGCCAACGCCCGCGCTCTCCAGCGCCTCGAGGCTCTTGGCCACGTCCACCAGGCTCTTAATACCCGCACACACCACCGCCACGCGCACCGCCGCGAGCGCCGCCACGTCCTCGGAAATATCCCAGCTTGCGGCCACCCCCCGGTGGACCCCCCCCAGGCCGCCCGTTGCAAACACGCGCACCCCCACCGCCGCCGCCACCGCCGCCGTGGCGCTGACCGTTGTGGCGCCGTCGACGCCGGCGGCAACGGCGGCGGCCAGGCCGCGGCGCCCCACCTTGCGCACCCCCCCCCCCGACGCGGCCAGGTGCGCCAGCCCCGCCGCGTCAACGCCGACGGTGGGGACCCCCGCCAGCAGCGCCACCGTGGCGGGCACCGCCCCGGCCGCGCGGACGGCCGCCTCGAGGGCGACCGCGGTAGTGTGGTTGGCGGGGTACGGCATGCCGTGGCAGATGATGGTCGACTCGAGGGCAACGACGGGGCCGCCCTCCGCCAGCGCTGCGGCGACCGCCGCGCCCACGCGGATGGGCGAGCCCAGGGGCATGGTGGCAAAAAAAAAAAAAAAAAAAAAGAGCGAAGGGGAGAGGGGGGGCGGGGAAAGGGGGATCGTTGGAAGGGCTGGATGGAGCGGGACGACGCAACAACGAGCCTGTTACCGCGTCCACGTCATGTCGAGTGCGGCGGGCAGGCTGTGCTCGGGGCGGGGGGGGACCGCAGCCGCCGAGGGGACTGCCGCCGCCGCGCCAACGGATTGCCGCCGCAGCGCCAACGGCCAAGGCAGCGGCGCCGCCGCGGTGGAGTGGCGCGGGGGCCCCGCGCGACACAAAGTAGCCCCGGAGAAGAGACCGACGCCCACGTCGAGCGCGGATGCTCCACGCCTCTGTCTTGGCCGACTGCCTTGGCCGCCTCTGGTTGTCGGCAAAGCTGCCGCTGCTGGCTGCGGCTGTTGGTGTAGGTCTTCTCCGCGTGTCCAACTGCAAAGTACGGTACATGCCAAAGCAACTTGTCGTCAGGGCCGGCTGGTTGGGGGCGGAGGAGGCCGCAGCCGGGGAAGGATGAGGCGGTGCGCTGGTGGGAGCGGGCGGCGGCTGTGGGTGCGCCGAGGCTTTCGCCCGAAGCGGGCGGCGGCCGGCGCCGCCGCCCGCGTCGAGCGCACCGTCCCGCTAGGGGCACTCGGTGGTGCGGCGACGCAGGCCCCACCACCGAGTGCCCCTAGCGGGACGGCGGGTGGCGGGCGGGACAAGGCCACGCGGCCAGTGGCGCCGCCTGCGCGGAGAGCATCTCAAAGAGGCCCGCCCCGCGTCCTGGGACGAGTCTGCGGGACCACACTGCCCGCAGAGGACGAGGGGGGGCAGGAGGGGCGCGGCACGTAATGCGAGGCGGAGAAAGAGACAAGATCATGGTTGGTCCGCCACGGGCGCGACACGCGCCGCCGCCGCGGCGCCCCATCCCGCCTGTTCACCCGCGCGCCGCAGCGGCCCGCCAGACCCCCCCACTCGCCCTCTCCCATTGCCGCGAGGCCGTCCCGCCGCCCTCCCATGTTGCGGGTCCCCCCCGCACCTACACACCGCGTACATCCTTTTCGTTTCGGTGTCTCGGACCGCCTCCCCGCCCCTCCCCCGTCCCTCGCCACACACCCACCGCACGCAACCGCCCGTGTCCCGCCGCACGTGGCTACGATCGGCCGTGGCCGCCGTGCCGCCCCACAGAGAGCCTGCCACGCAATCATGCCTTGGTTGCCGGCGTCGCGTCATTGGCCGGCACGTCGGCCACCACGCTCGCCGCCACCGCGTCCTTAGAGACCGCCACCGTTTTGGCCTTGTCAGCATCGCTTGCGGTGGCCGACGCGGCCACCTCGGCCGCCGACGCGGCCGGCGCAGCCGCCGCCTCCACTGCCGCTGCGGATGCCGCGTTGGGCCCGCTCGCGTCGGCCGCTGACTTGGCGCCAGCCGACGTGGCCGGCACAGAAGCCTTCGCCGGTTCCGTGTCCTTGTCTGCCGCCGCCGCGTCCTTACCAGTCACCGCGGCATCCTTGGCCGGCGTGTCGGCCACAACGCTCGCCGCCACCGCATCCTCAGACACCACCATCGTCTTGGCTTTGTCAGCATCGCTGGCGGTGGCCGATGCGGCCACCTCGGCAGCCGACACGGCCGGCGCAGCCGCCGCGTCCACGGCCGCCGCGGACGCCGCGTCGGGACCGCCCGCGTCTGCCGCTGATTTCGCACCGGCTGAGGTTGCCGGCGCGGTGGCCTGCGCGGGCTCCGCGTCCTTCTTTGACGGCGCCTCGTCCTTCTTCGTCGCCCCCGCCTTCTTCTCGGGCTCCGCAGAGTCCTTTGCCGGTGCCGTCGGGTCCTTCGAACCCCCCGTCGTGTCCATCGGTGCCGCCTCTGCATCCTTCGATTCGGCCGCCACGACCTTTTCTGCGGCCGCTGCACCCTTCTTCGCGGCAGCTGCGGTGTCTTTCTTTGCGACCGCCGCATCCTTCTTGGCGGTCGCCGCGTCCTTCTTGGCCGCAGCCGCTTCCTTCTTGGCCGCCGGGGCGTCCTTCTTGGACGCCGCGGCGCCCTTCTTTGCAGCCGCGCCGCCCTTGGCCGGCGCGTCAGCCACAACGCTCGCCGCCACCGCATCATCAGATACCACCATCGTCTTGGCCTTGTCCGCGTCGCTGGCACTTGCCGACGCCGCTACCTTGGCCGCCGACTCAGCGGGTGCAGCCGCCGCCTCCACTGCCGCCGCGGGCGCGGCGACGGCGCTCCCCGCGTCGGCCGCCGACTTGGCGCCGGCCGACGTGGCGGGCGGCATCACCACCTCCATGGCCGCCTCATCAGCGGCGGCGGCGGCGGCAGCGCCCGCTGCGGGCGTCTTGGCCTTGCCCCGGCCCCGCCCGGCGCTGGAGGACGTCTTCTTCTTGGTGATGCCCGTGGGGGGGGCGGGCTCGGGCGCGCCGCCGCTGCGGGTACGCGAGCGGAGATTCATGGTGATGGCAAGCAGGGACCGGGGAGCGGGGGGGAGCGAGGGGGGGGGGCCGGAGGCGTTTCCGAGGTTGATATGGACAGTGGGTGGGTGCGGGGGCAGGGGGCGGGGGGGGGCTCGTAAGACAACGGGTACCGGCAAGGGAGTAGGCGGGAAGGAACAAATGTACGGGCGACAAGCGAGCGGGACGTGGGGCAAGGGGAGGGGGGGAAGGCGAACGCGACAACGCACGGGCGGCGGGATGCGAAAGGGGACAGAACGGGGTGCGTGCCCGAGCCGCCGGCCGCGGCCGGCAACGGGCGCCGCACGGGGAGAGAGGTAAGTGAGCCGCACGGACGGAGGGGGACAGGTGAGAGCGCTGGGGGGGGGGCGACACGGAAGACAGCGCGGGGGAAGAGGGAACAAAGAGAAAAAAAGAAAAAAAGAGGCACAGGGCACTGTGAGGCGGCGACACCCACGGGGGCGTCGACAACACCAAGGGGGGGGGGGGCTTGCCAGAGGAGGCGGAGTCGAGGGGGGGCGGGGGGAGGGGGTAGGGTGCACGCGCGGCAGACCCGCACCGGTCGTCGGCTGGCCGGCCCGCCCGCCTGTGGTCGCGTCGTGCGTGCGCGCGCGCGTAGAAGCGGGGGGTGCGGGGCGGGGAGGCGGGAAAAAGGCGCGGCGGGGTGGGGCGGCAGCGCCAGCGCCGGGGGACGAAGGGTGAGAGGCTGAAGGGGCAACCGAGGGGAGGGGGGGGTGGCGTGGGTGTGGCGGCACAGCGTCGCAGAGGGTGATGGGGCAAAAAGGCAGAGCGAGGGGCGCGCGGAGGGGCGGCCGCCGCGGTGGTGTGCTGGACGCGCGCGGCATGGGGATGGGCGCGCGCCGTTCTGCGCTAAACGGTGGCACCCCCCCCTTCCCTCTTCCACCACTTGACCGCCGAGCGCACAAAGCCGCCACCAGCGGGGCCCGCGACCCCCGCCACGTCGCTCCCCTCCGCACGGAGAAGGGGGGGGGGGGGTCGGTGGAGGCCGTTACGGTGTCCTTTACCGGCAGGGCCCGTTTCACCAGCAAGTTGGGTGCTGGGGCAAGGGCGGGGGCCCGCAGGGAGCCAGGCCGGGCCTGGTGGGGAATGTGGCGAGGACCGGCGGGGGGTGCAGTGCCGGTGCAGCCGTGGTTCGCCCGTGGCGGCGGTCGGATTGCACACAAGCGGCCACCGGGCTGATCTGGGTGAAACGGGAGGCAGCTTATGGAGAAGAGTTGGACAAATCAACAGGTCAATGACTATGTACTTGTCGGGGTGTGACGCGAAGCGAAAGGTGAGGAACGGTCGATCCGTCGATCCGTCATTTATTAGCGAAAAGCTCCTATGTGCAGCAGCCACGCTTGTTGTCGCGCAAACGCCAATTGATTGGTCTACGTATTTTCTTTATCAAATTGCTCCCAGCCACACGTTGCACCTGTATGGCTCGAGTGGAACGATGCGGCCAGCCGTCGGTGTTGCCCAGCTTCCAGCGGCCCTCGTCGGGGTTGCCTTGTGGTGCCCATTCGCTTCGGGAGGGTGGAGGGCATGGTCGGGGAGGGGAGAAGGGGGACTCGAGGCGGGGGGTCACCCGCTGTGCCTGGGGGGTGCGCGGTTACGGCCAGAGTAGGGGTGGCTGCTGCGGAGGGGAGGGGGCGGCGGCTGCCTGGCGTTGGGCGGCTGCGTTCATGGGGGGTGTGGCCGCTGCCGAGTAGGGGGGGCGGCCGCGGCCGCGAGTGCGGTGACTGAGGCCGGGTGTGGGGCGGCCTCTTCCGGGAAGGGGGCTTCCACAGGCGGCTAGCGGTGGGAGCGGGCGGCCGGTGGGAGCGGGCGGCCGCTCCCGGGGAGAAGGCGGCGGCTGGCGGCTGCGGCCGGCGTCGGGGCGCGGTGTTGCTGAGGATGGGGTGGCGGCAGCCGGGCAGGGGGCGGCCGCCGAACGGTGCGTTGGGCGGCGGCAGCTGAGGGGGGGGCGGCGGCTGCCCGGGGGAGAGCGGCCGCTGATGGGGGTGGGACGACCACTGGCGGCTGGGGGAGGGGGTCGGGCGGTTGCTGCCTGTAGGGGGGCTGCGGCTGCGGGCGGCTGGGGGCATTAGGTGGGCGACCAGTGCTGGGTGGGGGGTGGCTGCTGCTTGGAGCGGGGAGGCCGCTGGTGGTCGGGGGCGGGGGGCTGGCGGCCGCTGCGTGACGTGGGGCGGCTGCGGCCGGGGGGGGGGGGCGGGTGCCGCCGTGGAGGGTGTTTCAGGGCGGCGGGGGCGGGCGGTCGCTGCCGGAGGGGGGGGCGGCTGTGGTCGCGGGGGGGTTTAGCTGCTGCCGGGGGGTGGGTGGCCGCCGCCTCGGGTGGCGGCTGCGGGCAGCGGTGGGGCGCGGGTTGGTTCGAGGTAGGGGGCGGCTGTGGCTGGGTGGATAGCGGCGGGGGGCGGAGAGGGGCGGCACGGGGGAGACTGCTACAATAGTGGGGAGGGCGGCCCGGCCGCGCCTCTGGGAACGATGGCGACCGGTGGGCTATGACCAGCAGGGGCAATGTATTGGTGTAACCGCCGAGAGACGTATGCACTAAGCAGGCAGAAAAGAAGAGGAAAAAAAAAACAACTGCTGACCACACCGCTGCAGCGCAGCACTGCTTATCCTCCGTCAAGATACAAGCCCGATTTTGGCCAGATCTCTTGCTTCGTTGTGCAAATTCTTGCTCTGCTCGAGCACGAAAATGAACGGCTCGAGCAGAATTTTCCTTTTCTGATCGAGGGGCTGGGCTGAGGCCAAAGAATCTCCCCAAGGATGGCCGACACGACGGCCGCTGTCGGTGTTCTGTCAACCAATGACAACAGCGGTGGCGCTGCTGTTTGCTTGATGGAGCGTTCCATTGGTCAGAGTTCACGCCGTAGATGTCGAGCAAGGCGGGGAGATTTTTCCGTGCAGAGCCTCGAAAGCTGTCGTCGCGCAGGTTTTTGCTTAACCAGTGCGAGAGATTGCGTGGTTTTTAAACGCGATTGTATACAAATTGCACCCAAGCGTAGCGATGGTAGGTCGCTTCTTTGCGCTTCGCGAGAGTGCTCTCCTGCCCCGTGCGCTTCCGGTCATACCAAGGGAGGTGGCGACCACCAATCGCCCGAGCTGTGATAGGCAGAAAGCAAGAAGAGGGGGGAAAAGCGGTGTCTATGATGCCTTGAGGGGGGGTCGATGCAGGTTTTATGCAGGTTTTTGCTCGAGAATTTCCCAAAAAAGCAAGAAAAGTTTGACAGGCGATAAGCAGTGCTGCGCTGTGTTGGTGTTGGGTGTTTCGCACTTGGGAGTTCATTACAGTCACACTAATGACGAAGTCCTGCTCTGTGTGCAAAGCTTTGCTATCAGCCCCCTCTTTTCCTGTGGGGGGCTTCCATTGTCGCGGCCCCATCAAGGCCCATCGTGCATCGCTGCCTCAACACAACCTGCGGGCGATTTCGGCTTGGGGCGAACGCGACGATGCCCCCCCACCCACCCAGACGGGGCCGTCTTGGGGGGGTCCGGTGGGGCGGGGCGAATCAGGGGGGCGGGGGAAGGGGGCGGGGGGGGGGCCCGGTGCGACCGGTCCCCACATCCTCCCTGTCACGACACGCACGACGCTGGGCGTCGTGCCGTTTTGGAGGGGTGGGGCGGGGCGGGGGGGGGGCGGCGGCGACGCGACCGGTCTCCCCCCCCCCGCTCTCCCCCGTCCAGACGGCGGTGTTTGAGGGGGTGGGGGGGGGGGGGCAATTCTGGGCGGGGGGGAAAGGGGGCGGGGGGGGGGCGCGGTGCGACCCGTCCACTCCCCTCCCCCGCCATCCAGACGCCGGCCCCGGTGAGAATCAGGGCGACGAGGAAAAAGGGCCGGAAGAGGCCCGTCGCGACCATTCCCCGCCGCCGGGGCCTGCAAGAAAAGACTGCCCCGCCTCCTCTCTGTTCTGCTGACGTGCTCCTAGCCGTCGCGAGGCCTCCCCGTTTCCCCCCCCCTGTTCTGCCGACGTGCTTGAAGCCGCCGCGGGGCCTCCCCCTTTGTACCCCTTGTTCTGCTGACGGGCTTAAAGCCGTCGCGGGGCCTCCCCTTCTTTCCCCCCCTGTTCTGCTGACGTGCTTAAAGCCGTCGCGGGGCCTCCCCCTCTTTCCTCCCCCTGTTCTGCTGACCTTGACGACCTGACCGACGCCACGGCGGGCGGGTGGCAGTGGATGGCGGCGGTAATTTCGTGCAAAGGCGCCTTTCGGGATGGACGGTCGTCGGCCGCGCGAGTGGGTGCCGCGTGTCCCTGCGAGCACGACGGCCAGCGCTACTTGCCGTCGGTGAACAAGGCCCACCACGCGGGGTTTTGGGAGGCGTTTGCAGACGCTGCGAACGCTTTTGCAGGCGCCACCGACATGCCGTGCAGCAGGAACGTACCCTTACCTGGCGGCAAGGCCGCGTACACGACGGTGGCCACAACGACCGCGATGGTCGTGGCCCGGGCGGTGCCGCCGGCCATCAAGCGGTTGGCGGGCGTGCTGGTCGACGACGCCCTCAAGGCGGTGCCGCCTACCGCCGGCGACCTGCCTGGGGACGCCGCAGAGAGGAAGAATCTACAGGAAAAGTCCGCTTCCAAGGTGGCGGCGGCGCTGTTCGCGGGCGCGGTCAAGGTGCGGGACGCCGTCTGGCCGCAAGAGTTTCCAGTCCCGGCGCGTGCGCTCTTTCAAAACGCCATGGCCAGCGCCTTTGAGCGATACCTGTGCAGGCAGGTGCGGCCAGGAAGCACGCGTGGTGCGGCCCCGGTGCTGGCCATAACCCTCGGGGAAGATCAGCGCGCGTCGTGCTGGCAGTACTTCTGACCCCTGCTGCTCGAGGTGCAGCCAGCCCTGGCCGCGTGGGGCGTGGCACCCGTCCGCATCCTTCAGAGGGGACACCCCTACACGTGTCGCAACACCGCCGTGACGCCTTCGCTGCTGCGTACCGCGATTCACGCAGCCGGCCTCGCCGGCGACGGCCGCTGAAAGGCGGTGCACCGTGGGCTCGGCGGCACCGGGCCGGCCAAGGCCGACGCGGTGCGTGCCCTGGTGCGCATGGCGGGGGTGGGCACCTACAAGACCGCCTTTCGCACGTCTGTGCTCTCAGACTGGACGGGCATTGTCTTCGTCGACGCCTACCCCGCCACGGCCGCCGAGACGGTGGCCGCGGCGACGGCGCACGTGCGGCGCAGGATGGGGGCCAAGCGCCAGGGCGGCGCTGCGCCCAGCATCGAATCCCAAGTGGCGGCGATGGGATTGGACCTGAGCGACGCCTCGGTCCTGGTGTGTATGATGGGGCTGGACCCGGGCAACAATGGGGTAGCAACTGCAATATCAGACGGGCCCAAGCCGTTGGACTTTGTGCCCGCCGCACGAATACACGCTCACCGGCGGGAAGAGGCGGTGCTGGTGGCGTGTCACGCCGCACTGCGGGCTGCCATTGCCTTGACGCTGCTGGCGGCTGCAGCGATGGGGAACGATGCGCAGCAGCAGGCCGAGGTTGAACCTCAAGTACTAGAGCTGCGGAAGACCCTGCCCGCCTGCCTGCAGCCGCCTGCGCGGCGGGCAGGGAGCCGCAAGCGCCGGTCGCCGCCAAAGCCACAACCACCGGGCACGGCTGGTGGTGCCGGTACTGGCGGGGGGCGAGGCGCAGACGGGCGGCCGCCCGACAAGCGCCGCAAGCGCCGTGGTGGTGGTGGCGGCGGTGGTGGCGGCGGTGGCGGCGACGGCGGCGACGGTGACGGCGACGGCGGTGGTGGTGGCGGTGGAGGAGGTCAAGGTGGCGGTGGCGGCGGTCAAGATGAGGGTGACGGTGACGATGGTGGCCAAGGCGTGGTGGCCGCTGCCGGACCCAATGAGGTGCCGCCGGGGCCTAGGGCAGCAGCATCGGCACCAGTGGACAAGCAGCATCCAGGGTGTTTGCCGGGGACAAACTTCCATGCTAGGACCCGCAGCCGGCGGCGACTGGTGATCCAAGCCGGACTGCCCCCACAATACCGCCGCGAGGTGGTTGCGACGGCTCGGCGCGAGGAGAAGGCTGCCAAGCGGTGGCAAATGCGGGAGCACTTTGCGGGCACTAGCGCCCACAAGTGGGTTATTGACACTGCCTGTGCGGAGTGGGTCATTGACACTGCCTGTGCAGAGCTGGCTGTCGCTGCCGATGCTGCTGGTGCTGCTGGTGCCACACCTCCGCCATCATCTCTGGTGCCTGTGGCGGCTGTAGCTGCCAACGGGCAGCGTCGTCGTCCGCCGGCGTGCCCCCCGGAGGGCGCCACCTACGCCGTGTCGGGTGCTTCCTTTCGTGAGCGCGCCGGGGGCGGCATGATGAGTCGATTGCAGGCTGATTGCGCGTCAGCTCGCGACGCGAAAGTGTACAAGGCCCTGCACGAGCGCGTGACGGCGACGAAGCTCAAGGTCGGGAGCGACGCGGCGAGGTGGGCTGCCGCACATGCGGAGGTCAAGCTGCGGGACACTGCAGAGTACCTGGCGGTGTATGGCACCGACGCGACGAGGCCGCTGCGCGAGGCGCGCTTGCCCCGCCATGCGCATCGCAAACGGATTGCCCGCCAGTTTGCTTTGGAGCGGACGGGCGGGCTCGGCCGCCGCATTGCCAACGGCCAAGTCGCGCTCGTGGCGTGAGGGGTGGCCGTCACGGGCGGAGGGGCGGTGTACCTGGACCGGCACACCCGACGGGACATGTACGCGGTTCGAATATGCGAGCTTAACACGTCCGCTGCGTGCGCGGGCTGCAACAACCGGGTAGTCAACGTGTACCCGACGCCGCGCTCCCCAGCCGACCTGCGGCAGGTGACAAACGGAGCGACGCTGGAAGAGGCAAGAACCCAGCCCTACGGGGCGGAAGGGGGCGCAAAGGTCGTGAAGCCCCAGCGGCAGGCCGCCAAGTGCCGACGCGGCACCCAGAGTCGCCGCGGCGGCGCATGCTGGGACGCGGTCAAGCGGGACAAGACCCGGGCGCTCGATGATGCGTAGGCGACGGAGCGGTTCAAGGCCATTGTTGCCTTGGTCAAGCGGGCGGCGGGCCGTAACGGAGCCGCCGCGTGGATGGCCCGCAAGTGTGTTTGCGTGAGCTGCCTGGTGACGTACTTCAACCGGGACAAGAACGTGGCGCGCAACATCCTCAAGGCCGCGTCTGCCCAGCTGTCGGGGGGCAACAAGGCACCCTTTTTCCCCGGATGTCACGTGCGCCGGCCGCTGGCAGGGCCCCCGCCGGGGCCCGACTACAATTGGTCAAGAGACACGGTCAACTCGTGGGCACCGCGGCGTCGGGGGGGGGCAGCCCCGGGCGAGGCGTCGGCGGCGGGCGCCCCCGATGCTGACCACGAAGGTGAAGACGGGGATGAGTCGGACGAGTCGGACGCGTCGGACGAGGCCGGGGATGACCACCTGCTGGTGCCGCAGCCTTTGCCGTCGACCGCCACAGGGGCGGGCGCTGCGGCGCTGGGCCCCCCGGAAGCAGAAAAGACGGACGTGGAGGGTGGAGGCCCCACCAGCTCCCGTCAGGCGATGACTAACCTCGACCTGGCAGGGAAGCGGGTGGTGGTCCCTCGAGGCCCACCTGCACAGCGACGAGCCGGACCACTAACCGGGCAATCGTCGCCAAGTTCATCTGTGGTACGGCGCGGCTCTTGAGAGCTTCGGTGCGAGCCTCCCACCTTGGTCGGGGGGGCGGCTTCCATTGATCGAGCCCTGGTGCACCGCTCTGCATGATCGACCAGGCTTTCCGAAGACAATCGGATTTTAGTCGAGTGATTCTTTTTTTTGAGTAAGGAATGTTTTTCTCGACCTGTGGGCGTGGTGTCACGTCGGACCGCGTACGGCCAGAGGCGGGAAAACAGTAGAGAAATGTGGAAGTGAGAGGGGGCGCCCTTCGGATGGTCGTCTGTACAGAGCACACTACGCTCGGAGGAGCACGCTCCTCGTACAAAGTCTGTTGGGATACTCCTTGAGCAGTCGCCGAGAACATAAGCTCTTCACTGAACTGCTGCAGACGCTCGGCGGCCTTCTCGCAGAGGGGATGTGCGTCGCCCCTCTTTCGAGGGGTGCGTGAAAGCGGGAGGACTGGCCTCCAGTCGGGAGGCGTCGCGGCGACCGCCGCCAGTCCTATCGCCGCCGGCTTTCCCTATTGTGCGAGAGAAGCTGACGTTGGAGCATCTCCACTAATGGAGCCAAAAGCCAGCCCAAACGAGACACATGACGCCATGTGGGCGACTCTGAAAGGCTACTCCAACCGAGCATCCAACGCAAAACGCGTCATACTTCAATAAAGCCCCACCAGGGTCTACTAGAGGCCGTAGTCCTCCGTATGGAGTCTCTAAGTCCTCAGCAGGCAAGCCTGAGGGGGCGGTCGGCCCTCCCATGACGCGTGGCTGGCCGGTGGTCGTGAGCCCACTGCCTCACGACCGTCTGCGAGCCACGCGTCACGCTTTTGATTGGCGCAGGTTGGCTCGGCGTTTGCCAAAATCCAAAACACCGAGCCAAAAAGGCTCGTTTGGCCCGGGGGTTGGCCCCGCTGCCGTTGAAAGCCAAAAACTCGAGCGCTCTCGAGGTGCAATAAGCAGGGTTGAGAGGCGATAATTATTGAGTCAAATTTATCGAGTAAATTATCAGAAAAGAATAATGTTCAGGAGAACCGGCACGATAATGATTATCAGACGTCCACGTGTTCCACCACGTGTCGGCTCGGAGGCCCATCAGACCAGACCGGACCGCCTGATCACGCGGCAGTGCCGCACCCTGTCGTCGTCTTCGGAACTGTGTACGTAGCCGCGATACAGTACGGCAGCGTGCCCAGCCAAGATCCAGACCCACACCACGAGGACGATAGGAGCTACGCACGCCGACTAGGACTTCACATCCTCCGCGGCGTACTGTACACGGCGGGTGCGGCCGCCCCACGCGGCACGTTCTCCGCCGCCTGCGTACTACGCGGCCCAATTAAGGCTCTACGCCCTTTCCGGAAGCCGTGTCCGCAGCTCGTCAGGCGGCTCGTGTTGGGCACGACGTGGTTAATTCATTGCTGTCATCCTAACACGTGGCTCCTGGGCGATAACTATCAGAAATGTTCTCAGTAATTAGCGCATGTTTTTACTAACGATGGATGCTTTCGCAAAATATATCAACCCTGGCAATATGGTGGTGTCGAGAGCGATTAAGAATTGTGATACGGCCTTTGACTGGTTTGCCGTGACGCTCCAAAACTAAGGCAGAGCCGGAGCCAAACCGCTGAAACGGCTGCCACGTAGTTGGATTTTGGCTTTTGGCTCCATTGGTGGAGGTGCTCTTAGCGGACTGCATCATAAGGCCACCGTAGCCTGCCTGCCCCAGTAACCAACCACCTCACCAGACGAGGCAGTCCTCTACGGCTCCACAAAAAATAAAAACACCACTGGCGAGAGGAGAGTGAGCTCAGTCCCATGATGTTCTTTTTTTTTTAATCCTCTGTGAGTGAGCATCTCGTAGGGCGCCCCCCAAATATGGGGCTGCCACGTGTAGTGCCCCTAAATGAACCAGCCCTGCAATGGGCCCATCTCGAGTACGATACGTGTCAAGAGAATTTCCAGTACAGCTCAGCGTTTGCTCTTCCCTCGCCTATCTAGTCGCAGCGTTCTGCCTTACGGAAGCACTGCCAAACCCAAGCGCGTCCGCTGGCGGCGCGCACAAGCTAGCAGACGCAGTTTTTGTACTGTTTTGATTGGTCCCCTCACCTGCCGGTCCCTGGTGAATAGGGTTTCTTGAACGCGATTGTCCGTGCGCTTCTTCTTCTCTGCGGCCTTGCGCGCCGCCTCCTCGGGCTTATCAGCATGCGACAGACCGGGGGTGGCCAACATAAACTGGGAAACCAGGTTCTTACCAGATAGAGAAGGAAAAAGCTCACAGGCCCGCGCAGACGGGTCCACAGGGGGAGGCTCCCTCCCCGGTGACGACGCGTGCCCCCCCCCCAACGCTGGGAGAAACCCCCTGCTGCCGCGCCGCATCAGGTCCTGAGGAAGTTCCAGCTACGAGGCCGGCTCCGCCACGGGTAGGTGACGTTGTTGGGTGGGAGGGCCGGTGCGGTGCGCGGGGTATGCGTGGTACAGTGGGGGGAGAACAAGACAGACGGGTGACCAGTACGGAGCGTACCAAGTGTGACAGATCGTTGCTTGAGGGGTCAATTTCGGGGTACACGTGGGCCACGTGGCCTGGTTGGTTTAGGGGCAGTGGTTGGTCATTGGGGCAGACAAGGTACTGGCGGGTAGTCGCAGCGGGTGGTGGCGCCGGGTGGTGGTGCCGGGCAATCGCCCCGTCGCGCCTGCACGGGAAGCCCCGAGCCCTCGAGGGACAAGAACAAGTGCCTGTCGTGACTACAGCCCGATGCTGTGGCCCCTCGGAGCGACCGACCCCTCTTGTGCGACTCTGTGAGGGACGGCGCGAGCCCTTGACGAACCGCGTCCCTGTAGCTGCTCATGCAATCACGGCTTCAATGAAGCCGGATCAATGAAGCCGACGGCTTCATTGAAGCCTCTCCGACATCCCCCCACCCCCCCGCGGCGGGGGCCCCGCCCACCCGCCGCCCCCCCCCCCGCGCTCTCGCTCTCCACGCACCCCCCCCCGGCTTCCCGCCCGTCCCCGCGGAACCCAACCGCCAAATTGTTGGTCAAATAATACCGTGGCTTGAGTTAAGCAAGTTCGTTTTCCACTAAGAAAAGTTGAAATTTTGCCGAAAATCCCAGGAAAACCCCCTCCCCTTGCTCTGGCCCCGCTCCCTCCCATTGATCCCACGTCCTCTTGAACCCCTTCTTTCAGAAAAGGGCACGCAGAAAAGTGCCCGTGCTGTACCTACAGCCTGCGCAGCACTGCTTATCCCCTGTCAAGATACAAGCCCGATTTTGGCCAGATCTCTTGCTTCGTTGTGCGAATTCTTGCCCTGCTCGAGCACGAAAATGATCAGCTCGAGAACGATTTTGCTTTTCTGATCGAGGGGCTGGGCTGAGGCCAAAGAATCTCCCCCAGGATGACCGACACGACGGCCGCTGTCCGTGTTCTGTCAACCAATGACAACAGCGGTGGCGCTGCTGTATGCTGGATAGAGCGTTCCATTGGTCAGAATTGACGCCGTAGATGTCGAGCAAGGTGGAGAGATTTTTCCAAGCAGACCCTTGAAAGCTATCGTCGCGCAGGTTTTTGCTTAACCAGTGCGAGAGATTGCGCGGTTTTTAAACGCGATTGTATAAACATTGCACCCAGGTGCAGCGATGGTCGGTCGCTTCTTTGCGTTTCACGAGAGTGCTCTCCTGCCCCGTGCGCTTCCGGTCTTATAGTGCGTCCCGTAAAAAGTGGACGTGCTCGTGTCGTGATCATGTCAAATATCGCCCACTGGACCAATCAAACCCACACTGCACGACCCGTGCACGTCCACTTTTTACGGGACGCACAATACCAAGGGAGGTGGTGACCACCAATCGCCCGAGCTGTTATAGGCAGAAAGCAAGAAGAGGGGGGAAAAGCGGTGTCTATGATGCCTTGAGGGGGGGTCAATGCAGGTTTTATGCAGGTTTTTGCTCGAGAATTTCCCAAAAAAGCAAGAAAAGTTTGACAGGCGATAAGCTGTGCTGCGCTGTAGACGGCTTCCTCCAGATGGCAGGCGCGCGCCTCCCCCCTGCGCCGTCGTCACCGCCCGCGGCGCGAGGAGCAGGCACGAAGCGGATGGCCCAGCTTGGCCGCCTGTGGTAGACGCGGACGATGCCGCCCATGCGGCCAGTATCACCGCTGCCATTGGTGCCGCCGACGCTGCGCCTACCGCTCTTGCTCCGGGGACCGCGAAGACTCGATGGGAGGTGCGCGCGACACTTGCAGCGGACGCTGCGACGACAGTCGTCGCTAGATACAACCTCAATTCTAGGTCTCTTCGTGCACAAGGCAATGGCCAATTGATGAGAGACTCTCCCATGGACCGACCCCACTGGCCGTCGAGGTGGCCCACCTGCCCACTGTACGGGAGCGCCCCTTTGCACTCAATAAGAAAGGACCGTGGAACGTGCTCATGCCATTATCAATAGCATCGCCTTGAGAGCCTGTTCACGCTGTCACCCCTCCCCCACCGTGGTAATGCGCTACTCCAGCGGGTGCCCTGGCGTGGACGGTGAACCCCTGGCTGATGGCCTACCCGTCCGTCCGTCGAGTACCAATCCTGTCCGATCATCCGCCCTTGAGCGCCCTGGCGTGGACGGGGACAGCGGGTGGGCCACGAGCCCGTCCGTCGAGTGTCCATCCTGGCCGATCACCTGCCCAGTGGCGCCCTACCAACCACTTGGTAGAGGTATTGTACATGCGCCCACGGCCTCTGACCAAGCAGGCAAGAAAAGACCAGAGTTGGTCAATCAGCTTTGTTCCGGTCGACTTCAGCCCGCCCCTTCGTGCAGGTGCCTTACATACACTAGAGACAAGAGCCCGAGGTCTGACTGAGTTCCAAACACTTCAACTACATGAGGAGGCGCTTTGCGTGTGTAATGACTCGGGAACGTACGCTGTTGCTGTTGTCTCGGAGCCTTACTCCTCCCTCCGTGGTAGGTGGTTGGACCGTTGCAACGGTCAAGGTGATGCACATGACTTCGAGCGTGTGGAGTCCAGCTTGTCCCGCCCCCTTCTTGGCCCAACAATTGGAGCGGGGAAGGCGACGAGCGAAGGCATTGTTCCCCATCTGCGTCGCCAGAGCGGCCTTACGCCGAGCGGAACTCGCGGCCGCACGCCTGCAGGGCACGCGACGGGCGTCGACTACGGGTAGAGAGACATGAGACTGCCGTGTCGGGATCAGGCAATCCTGTTGTAGAGGACGTCCATGACCTTTGCGCGCACCGCGCTTTGGGAGCGGGTAGCGGTTCCGCACCAACGCCTCGTGAACAGCGTCACAGAGGTTGTGTGACAGGGCCAGCCAATCAGTCGCGGCTGCTGGCGGGTTAGCAGGAATGCCCCGGCCGAGGGGTCCCCCTGTGTGGCGCGCAAGACGCTCTCCGTTGGCATGCTGCCTGTGTACCTCTCGCCATCGACGTTCTCCATGGCTTGAAAGCCATCGTTAGGCCATGATGGCATGATGCAGGCCCCTGTCGCGACGGTGTGCTGTCCGAAGCAGCCATGGTCGGCGACGGTCGTACAGCCGTTGGGGTGGCGCTCACACGGCCGTTGGGGTGGCGTTCACACGGCCGTTGGGGTGGAGGAGGAAAGCATGACAGCGTGCTGCTTCTCGGGTCCTGGCCTACCCCCCCCTGGCTAAGCGCTCGCATATCTAGACCGGTTGTGCTTTGACTTTGGATATTTGCATGCTCAGCTGCGCGGTGCAGTACAAGAGTGACCATCGCGCCGCCTACACCGAGCGCGTCGGTATGGGCAGCCCCTGCAGCGTCCGCGCCAATTGACGTCACGCATCCCGACCGGTTGGTGCGCTACGCTTACCCCCCTTCCCGTCCACCTCCCCTCCACCTTCCATGATGGTGTCCAAGATGGCGTCGGTGGCGGCGGCGTCGCTTCTTCTCGCAGTCGCCATGGTCGCCCCTGCGGCAGCACAAACTGCATCATCAAGCCCCTCCCCCTCCCCCTCCCCGTCCCCGACGCCCTGCCTGGTTCGCTTCCCATGCCCCATCTCCAACGTCTTGGCAGGCTGCCCCGTCACGACGGCGCGCAACTGCACGGACGGGGGGCCCCTGTTCAGGATTGACGACAGTTGCTTTGCTGCCGTCGACGCCCCCGCCGCCGCTTGCCAGCCGGTTGTAGCCACCACCCGCACATGTGGTGTGCCATGCCCGACACCGACGCCGACGCGGACGGCAACGCCGGTAGGCACGGTCGCGGCGGGCGCGCAGCAGCCGCGGACCATCTTCCCCGGGCAGATCGTCGTCACGCCCGTGGCGCCGCCGCAGGTCATCTTTGTATTCCCCCCCACGGTGACAACGGCGCCAACTGTCGCCGCGACCACAGCCGCCACCCCAGCCACTGGGAGTGGGACGGCGACGACGGCAGCGGCGGCGTCGGCGGCTCCGGTGGCGGGGGGCATCACGGCTGGGAACGGCGGGAATGGAGGCAACGGTGGGGCGGGCCCCAACGGCGGCGTCGGTGGCGTCGGCGGTGCCGGCGGGGGCGTGACCATTGCGGCGGCGCCGTCGGTTGCGCCCGGCGCGACAGCCGCGCCCACGATGGCGGCTGGCCCCATCACGGCTGGCAACGGCGGGAACGGTGGCAACGGTGGCGCCAACGGCGGCGGTGCTGGTGGCGCCGGCGGTGCCGGCGGCAGCATCTCCATCGGGGCGCCCGCCGCCCCGGCCGCGCCCGCCCCGGTCGTGCCCCCGGTCGGGCCCGCCCAGCCGGTGGTTGACCCCGCGGCCCTCGCGGCGGTGGAGCAGGTGCGTGCGCTGACCGTCCAGGCCACCGCGTCGCGGGTGCGGGCGCAGACGGCCAACACGCAGGCGATTGCCAACCTGGCGGAAGTGCAGACCGCTTTTGACACCATTGTGGCGCAGATCGCGGCCCTCACCCCCGCGCAGGTCACCGCCGCGATTACGGCGGCGCGCACGCAGGCAGACACGCAGCTGGCTGAGGCCACGGCCCAGGCGACCGAGGCGGCCCGGCAGCTGGGGATTGCGACGACGGCCGAGACGGACGCGCTCGCCGCGCTGGCCGCCGCCGAGGCGGCGATTGTCGCCTTCCTCAACGAATCGGCCGCCGCCGCCGCCACCCGCATGGTGGTGGACGACGCCGCCACGGACCTGACGGACGCGTCTGTCCGCCAGGGCGGCGGAATTCTCGCCCTCCTGGCCCTGCTCGCTGGGCTGGTCGCCACCACCCAGGCGCTGGTGGTTGTGGCGGACACGGCTGGCGCGGCGGGTGAGGCCGCCGCCGCCCTCATTCCAGCCATTGTTTCCATCGCCGTGGGCCTAGCCGTAACCGTGACCACCGCGGTCGCTGCCATTGTCGGTCCGGCCTCGCCGGCGGCGCGCTTCTTCTACTAAACAAGCAAGGGGGCACAGTACACTCCCCTCCCCCTCGAGTCACTCGCGCTCGCCAACGGCCACGCACGACGGAAGACGGGGGGAGGGGGACGGGTTTCCGGGGGACGGAGGGGGCAGCCGCGCGTTGGGGGGGGGCGTTGGAGTGGGGGGCCTCCCCTCCCCAAGCGGGTCGTGTAGAAGTAACTGAAATGACGGCCGCCTGATGACCTTGGACTGGACTTTTCCTTTGCCGCGGACGGCGCCGACATGACTGGGCGTCCCGGGGGCGGGTTTGACACGTCCTCGCTGCTCGCAGGGAGAACGGGGGGGAGCGGTCCGCAGGCGAAGATCGGTATGAAGGTACGGCGGAGCTTTGGCGCCCACCGTGGCGGTTCCGTGAAAGGATCGTCTCGGGGATCCGCCTCTGCGCACGCATCAGTCGCCCGCAGCCAACCACACTCCCACCCTCCCCCCCCGCCTCGAAGTCCCAGAACGAATGCCTCGGCTGATGGAGTGAGTCTGTCCCCGCCCCCTGCCAGCCAACCCGTTGCCGCCACACCCCCGATGGGCTGGGTGCTGCTCCTTTCGCGGGAAGCACGACGGGCTTCGGAGAAGCACGTTTGGCCTACTCGACCCATCAGATCATGCTTCCTCCCGCCTCCGCCCCTCGCCGCCCCCTCGCCCCCCCGCCACCTGAGCCAAGGCCGGAACCAACCCTGCCCGCTCCCCCTTGTGCCCTTGCAGCCGCCCGGCGGATCCTTCTGCGCTCGCCCCCTCGGGTCCACGGCGGCGTCGTCACGGCCAGCACGACTCCCGAGGGGGTGGGAAGAAGGGCCAATCCCTTTCGTAGCAGCCGGCCGGCCGAAGATTCTGCCCCAGCCTCGCCGTCGGGGGGTGCGGGTGTGGTCCACCCATGCCACCGTAGGCACAGTGCACCACACGGGATCCAAGTCTGTCTGGGGACCCTGGTCTTTCTGGCCCAGCCAGCCGACAGGAGAGGGGGTGTGGTCCACCCATGCCACAGTAGGCTCAACGACCCCCACGGGATCCTGGTCTTTCTGGCCCACTCACCCGAGACGTGACAGGGTGTGGTCCACCCATGCCTCCGTAGGCACGAGCACCCACACGAGATCCTGGTCTTTACGGCCCAGCCAACCGACAGAAGGGCGGGGTGCTCCACCCATGCCACAGTAGGCTCAACGACCCCCACGGGATCCTGGTCTTTCTGGCCCACTCACCCGAGACGTGACAGGGTGTGGTCCACCCATGCCTCCGTAGGCACGAGCACCCACACGAGATCCTGGTCTTTCCGGCCCAGCCAGCCGACAGGAGAGGGGGTGTGGTCCACCCATGCCACAGTAGGCTCAACGACCCCCACGGGATCCTGGTCTTTCTGGCCCACTCACCCGAGACGTGACAGGGTGTGGTCCACCCATGCCTCCGTAGGCACGAGCACCCACACGAGATCCTGGTCTTTACGGCCCAGCCAACCGACAGAAGGGCGGGGTGCTCCACCCATGCCCCCGAGTTCAGCGTCCGTCGAGAAGAACAGAGCTCTATGTACAGTACATACTGCAGGGCCCCCCCCGCCTCTCTGCCAGACACAATCGGTTGGACCGCCGACTGTCATCGGACATGCCGACGAGGATGGCGCAGGCGTGCTCTCAGCGGGCACACCTCTCGCAACAGCGAGAGGTCGAGGTGGTTTGTGGATCAATGGCTTGTCTCGCAGGCTCAGGGGCGGGGGGGAGGGGGGAGGCGGGGGGACAACTCTTGTTGCACGTGGGCAGGGGAGTCGCTGCTGTGGTCGTCCTCCCGCAGGTGCTCTGTCCTCTCTCTCGCGCGCTTCATGGGAGAGGGGGAGGGGGCCGAGGAGCGCGAGTGGGACTCCGGCCGCCACGGCTGGCGTCCCTCTGGCGCTCTGCCCGGCGGTCTCGCCCGCGACAACAGCTGGGCGCCCCAGTTCAAGAGGCGCGCGACAGAACGCGCGCGAGCGGAGAGCAGCGGCGGCGGGCGAAAATCAAAATAGCCTCGAGAGGGGGCCTGGACCTGGTGTAGGGCAGGCTGGGGCTCGAGTTGCGCTCGCCCCTCTGCACTGACACTGCAGGGGATGATCCGCAATGACATTTGAATGGTTGTCGCATGTGCATGCAAAACTAGGCCAGCCTGACCACGCTGTCAATAGCGTCCCGTTCCACCGCCCGCCTCCCACTAAAACCGCGGGAGTGTCTCGAGGGCGTGGCGCTGCGGTCTTCCACAAGCAGAGAGGGAGGGTCATTGACTGGGCTCCTTGTCTCCTGGCGCTGGTGCTGCCCGAGCGCCCCCCCCCCCCTGGCGGCTTCTGCTGTTTTAACGCGGGTGTAGCGCTGGGGGGGGGGGGGGGGGGCGCGCGCTGGGCGCTTGCTGCACGAATTCAAAGGACTGCGAGGAGGACGTGTGGTCCGTCGCTACTCGGGGGGACCACCTAGCCAGCTACTCCACCCGCCGCCGCGGTGAAGGGGCGGCCGCTGTCCCTCGCGCAGCGGGGGGGGGGCGTGGGGCAGGTGGTGCGAGGGGGGGCGGGGAATGGGAGTGGACGCGGTGGGAGGCCGTGGCGTCGTCCGTAAGATCTACAGCCGGCTAAAATCGTGGAGGAAACTCCCAGAACGCGGAGTTTTAGCAACCCTCACTCCAATCGATAAAGGACTGGGAAACGCCGTGTATTAGACGGTCTAATACACGTCTAATTTAGACAGCAGTCGGTCGTGAGACCTCACGCCTGGTGGCTGCCTGCTGTGCCGGCGGCTTTTCGGGTGCGCAGGACTCTGCCGTGGCTTTTTTGGCGGTCGGCTTGGTCGCTGCCTGCGGCATGGCCGGGGGGGGGGGGTAGCCGCTTCTTTGGGGCTGGCCGGTGCGGGTGCGGCGGTGGCGCCGGCGGCGGCCGCCGCCGCCCTCGCCGCCGCCGTCGTTGCGGCGGGGTCGGGGGTGGCGTCACCGGGGGAGGCCCCTGGGCCTCGTGCGTGTAGTGGTCGCGGGGGGGGGAGGGGCGGAGGAGGGGGGGGTGGAGAGGAGAAGCACACGCCTCAAGAGGGGCAGGGAGGGGCAGAGGGGGGGGGGCGTGGCCGCCACCGTCGTCGTCGCCGCCACCGCCGCGGCCATGGGCGGCGGGCCGTGGTGGCGTCGGCTGCCGCGCGTTGCTGCTACTGTGGGAGGTGGCCGCCGCCTATGCCGCCGCGCGGCGGGCGGCGGCAGCGGCGAGTGGCGGCAGTGGCGGCAGTGGCGGTGGCGGCTGTTGCAGCGACAGCAGCAGTGGAGGCGGCAGCGGCAGCAGCCGGTGCGCGCGGCTGCTCGCGGCGGCCGGGGCGACTGCTGCGGTGGCCATCGCCGTGACGGCGGTGGCGCACCAGGCGCGGGGCCCCGGCGAGGCGGCCCGGACGCGCGCTGAGGCGGCGGTAGGGGTGCGGCTGGCGTCGGTGCACCCACCCCCGCGGCACCCCCTCCCACCGTCATGGACGTGCTCCTCCGCCGTGCGGTGGCGTGGGAGGCTGCCGCCGATGCGGCAGTGGTCGTGGTGCCCGCCGCCGCTGCCGCCGCCCGCCGCGCATGGCGCCGCCACCCTGCCGCCCGGGCGGCCGCCGCCGCTGTCGCACGGGCGGTGGTGGGGGCACTCGTGGGCCTCCCGGCTGCCTCGTCGTCGTCGACCGCGACGTCTTCTACAGTGTCGTCCTTGTTGTCGTCGGCCGCCGCTGCAGCGGCCGCCGCGGCGGCCGCACCACTGCCGTCTTCACGACGGCGCCGCGTCCGCAGCGACAACGGGGGCGCCAAACCGCCCGGCTGCCGCTGCACGCGGGGGGCGCGCGCGTCTGTGCCCGCCGGTGGGTCCGCGGGGGGGTGTGCCGCGTGCGGACGGGTGCCGCCCGTCATGGCGCACGCGGCGGCGCCGTGTGGGTGCACCCTGTGCTACGCGTGTGACGCGGGGGGGGCGGGGCGTTGCGGGGGTGCGGCGCCCGCGTGCGGGCGCTGTCGTGGGGGGTGGGGGAAGAGGGCGGGAGGGGCGCCGCGCGTGGCCATCGACCACCCGGCGAAGGTCAGGGACCGCCAGCCCCATGCCACCCAGCGCGAGCGAGCGCGCAGCCAGCGGCCAGCCCCGCCGCGGCCAGCGACAACCCGGCAGCGGCTACCGACGGCCAGCTGCACGGCATCCAGCCACTCCAGCCCCGCCGCGGCCAGCGACCACCCGGCGACGGTCAGGGTCCGCCAGCCCCACGCCCCACGCCACCCAGCGTGGGCGAGCGCGCAGCCAGCGACCGCCCACCCGCCCGCAGCCAGCCGGGCGGATCGACAGATCCGCCGCGACGCATTGCGGAGCGGCCCACCAATACCGAGCCTCATCGAGCAACTACAACTACTCTATCATCGTGTTGATGGCTCGTGTGGTCTGTTGAGTTTCGAGTGCCCTCGAGTCTATCAGCCTCGTGAGCTGGACGCCAATGCGCTAATCTGGCGGCTTCTGCGCGAACACCTAGTGCGTAAAACGTGGGACAAAATTTGGTGTTTCTCGGCGTGCGCATCTTACGGACGGTCACGGTAACGGCGCGCCACTGTGACAGCGCGCCTCGAGACCCCAGTTCAGGGACACCCCAGTTCAGGGACACCCCAGTTCAGGGCAGTTCAGAGACACCCCAGTTCCCCTCACCGACGCGAGCTTCGTCGTGCGTGGTACGCTCGTGCCATAACAAACATGACGTGGGGCTGGGTGGGAGAGGGGAGGAGCAAGAACAGTCAAAACACGCTGTACCGCATCGATGCCGTAACCAGCCTGGAACACGCCCACACCTCCATGGGGAGACGGAGTTGGCACACCGCTCTGGGCGGCACCAACCACCCTTTGCACTGAGCGAGTACCCGCGTTATGGTTGTGTCGGTGACTGGCCGGGGTGGCACATGAAACACAACGCGCACCTCCCCTCTCCCCCACCCCCCCCCCACGAGGCGGCCCACTCGCCTCAGGCTGCTCTGCAACGCTGACCCGCAAACAGCCCCATCTCTTCCTTCTGCATCCCCCCGCCACAGCCAGGGCCGCCGCCGCCGCCGCCTCTGCCACTCCCCATCCCTGACGGCCGGCGCCCGCCCGCCGTAATGGAGGCCTGGGAAGGTCCTCACCCGCAGGCGTACCGCCGTGGATGACCAAGAGCGCAAGGGCCGGGCAGGGACGAACGCTCACGGTGGTGGGGGGGGGCGGCGAGGGAGCGCGCTGCTATCGTCGGCGCGCCTGTGGCTGCCCTGTGGCGGGCGGGCCGCGGCAGGGACGAGGGGGATGCGTCCAGCTGGAGGCAGCAGCGCAATGCATGTCCTAAAGAGGAGGGAGGAGGTGTGCCGCGTGGGGGATACATTTCCGCTCTCTCTCTTTGCCGGGGGGGGGGGCAAGTTTGAAAGGCGGGACGGCGGGAGGACGGCGGCAGCCGCTGTGCGGCAACACCACCACAGCCCGACCGTAGGACGCACTCCACGGACTGGCGGCAGCGGCTGTATGTAGCGAGCGCGCCCTCCTCCACCGACGGCTTGTTGCGCGGCCGCCAGGTGTTGCGCCCGGTTTGCGCCCACCCGCAATGGCCATCTAACCACCAGCGTAGAGGGGGAGGTAGCGACACTTGACGCGGCGACAAACCATCCCCACGGTGGAGAAACGGCGACGGAGACTGATAAGAGAGGTGGCCACTAACGTTCTGACCAAGGGGCGGGCCAAGGGCCTCCGCAAAAGGGGACAGGCCAGGCCCCACAAACGGGGGGAGAGGCGTCAAACAGATGCTGTCGCTTTGGACGGGCGTGAGTGCGAGCGCGCCAAAACATAGGGTGCTCGGTCGGGCAACGATGTTGCTTGCGGCTGACGGTGAGGGGACAACGGCGACCCCCAACGAGGCCATCCGTTGGGCACGGGCGCGTGAGATGGGTGCCGTAGGCAGCGGCCGCGGCGGGAGGTTTCCCACAGCAGAGGAGATCCTCGCCGCTCGCGGTGGCCGTTGTGGGGGACGCCCATCATGTAATTAGGAAACCCAGGGGGGTATCTATGTATGTGCATACGCTGCAGACACTGAACGGCAGGTGTCACGGCGCAACGCCCTGCCCCCCAACCGCTGGCACTGCCCCTTCATCATGCGGATGATCCGCAGAGTGTGATGAGGCATCCCCCACTCTTGTTGTCTGGGTGAGGCGGCACCCCCACCTTCGACGACTAGGGGAGGGGCTCCTTCTCAGTGCAAGACCAGCCGGCTGGTGTGGGCACTGGTAGAGGACCACGAGGACACTTGTGATGCGCCAGTGCGGGTCTGCGCTTCGCGCCCTGCCCATCCCCCCCCCCCGTCCGCCGTGGCGGTTGGGTGCGCGCTGGTGCACGCGTGGCGGCAGGGGGTCTCTCTTTCTTCTTTTCCTCTTTCTTTCTTTACTTTTTTGTACTTTTGAAGGGGCGAGACTGCCGCTCGCTGGCCTCCCCCCCCGCCCCGGGGGAACTCGCGGCGGATGTGGACGGCGGCGGGGAGGAGAGAGGCGCGCCCGTTGCGGTCACGGGCGCGTGTGTCGCGGAGTGGGATGACTTGGGTGCCACGCAGGCAGGTAGCGCAGGGCGAGCGGCGCCTGGGCACGCGGGTGCTCGCCCGCGCGCAACGGGGCCTGGTCCTCACCACCTCCATCTTGGCGAGAAGTCGGAGGGCGTGCACACAGGATTGAACCCGATTTTCATTGCATCCTTTGTTCGACGGTTAACCTTGGTCGGTCGCCCATTTTGATTCAAAGGTGACCTAAACTTAGGCGCTATTCACCCACGACTCGCCCCGATGTGAGAGCGCGGCCATGACTCGCGATAGGTCTCGAGTGAGGCCAAATGCAGTACTCTACATGAAAGAGAGCGCAGGATTAATACAGTCAATCCCCGACCACCCCCGTCTGAGCCCAGGTGGGTCTACAACGAAGTGGCCGACAGTCTTCCACAGTCATTCAGAGCAGCGAGAGAGGCGCGGGCGGCTTTTCTGGAGCGATTGATTGGCGAGCACGCACCTGGCGTCGGCGTGCCGGCAGCTGTAATGCTAGCCATAGGGGTCGGACATCATTGGGGAATGACTGTACACTGCTACGCGAGTCCCTGACAAATCCGCAGGCAATGGGTGCTGGATGACCGTGCCCGGCCTGGCCTGCTGCACCTCCCGCACCTGGCCGTGCAAGTGGGCGTCTAGATACGTAAAGAGAAGGCCGCACCGGTCACACGGGGGGGGCGTACCGCGAGGGCGCCTCGGCGGCTCACAGTGTGCTGGCTACATGAGAGCCTGAACCCTCGTCCTACCGCAAGAACAACCATCAGACAGAGAACGAGATCGCCCTCACACACGCCAACCATGCCCACGCTGGTGGCCGCAAGAGCGGCGGCAGCGGCGCAGCCGCAGCGCCGCATTCACCGCCGCCGCTACCGACAGCCGCCGCCGCTATAGCCACCGGCGACGCCGGCCACGTGCGACTCTGCCACCGTCATCACAGCCACGTCGCGCACAGCCATGGGGGTAATGCCGCGGCGCTCACCCATTTGGCGGCCTCCGCGTCCGCCACACAGGTGCCTCATCGCCTGACTACGACGGGATGGGCGGTGGTTGCGACGAGTCGGGCGGCCACCATCACCATCGCGGCCGTGCAACGGCGGGAACAGCGTCGGCGAGCGCGAGTTTGGGGGTCGCTGCCGCCGCTGCCACTGTAGCTGTCATCGGGGCTGAGCCACAGTGGAAAGGGTGACGGCGACGACGGGACACCGTCTGCCTGTGATGCCGCCGCCAGCATTGCGGCCGCACCACGCACAGCCATGGGGGTGGGTGCCGCCGCGTCCGTCACGCAGCTGTCGCAGCGCCTCACGAAGGCGGAAGGGATGGCACCGACGACGGGTCGGGCGGCCACGGCCGCGACCACCACCGCCATCGCGTCCTTTCTGTGGCGGGGAGGTCGGGGACGACGACGGGGTGCCGGCCCACCAGAGCCGCCGCCGCCGTCATTGTGGGCGTTCCATGGCGGGGACGGCGGCGGCGACAGGGAGGTGCTAGCCGCTGGCGACGCGGCCGCCGCCTATCGTCGAAAGCGAATGCTCAAGGAGGAGAGGGGCGCGGGGGGGTGGGGGGGGGGGAAGGGGAAAGGGCAGTGTGGCGAGGACCACGAATGACGATCCTTTTCATCTCTTGCTTTTCTGTCTGTGCTTTCGGTAACTACTCCTACCACCGAACGGCTGTACTTTGTACCCACAAGCTTGTGGCCAGCTTGGCGGCGCACGCCCGGGTGGCATTCGCCAGTTACAGTCAATCCCCGACCTTGTACCACCCCCATATAAGCCCAGGTGGGCCTATAACGAGTTGGCCGACAGTCTTCCACAGTCA
The DNA here is from genome assembly GCA_009829735.1 of Pyropia yezoensis. Lineage (NCBI taxonomy): Eukaryota > Rhodophyta > Bangiophyceae > Bangiales > Bangiaceae > Pyropia > Pyropia yezoensis. The sequence continues at coordinate 18,398,101 of CM020619.1, read as the reverse complement.
TTCAGAGCAACGAGAGAGGCGTGGGCGGCTTTTCTGGAGCGATTGATTGGCGAGCACGCACCTGGCGTCGCGGTGCCGGCAGCTGTAATGCTCGCCATAGGGGTGGGTCATCATCGGGGAATGACTGTACATGTCACGGGGTGGGGCCACGCCGGCAGAGGCTAGACTACGTGTCGATGGGGGGCCCAGCCCAACGCCTCTGGGATGATTGAGCCAGACCAGAGGGAGGCTGAGACGAGCCCGCGAATGGTCAATTTTACTGTTGTTGGGCCGCCGGCCCTTAATCCACCGGCCCTTGATCCACCGGCCACACGCCCCGTCGACACACTCTGGTGGGGATGACATCCCATTGTGTTGCGGATCAGGGAGGGTCCCCCTCCTTTTGATCCGGGCCACCGACAGACTGTCAATTCAATGGCCTGACGGCAGAGTTGTGACTGAACCCGCGGAGGGGTGATCTATGGGTGGCGGCCACGTCACCCACAAACCTACCCGAGCCACCCACAACGGACCCACCAGTCAGTCAAACCCATCAGGGGAAGGTGCTTCGCCCTCCCCCCCCCCCTATTGGACAGATCCGACCGCAGGATGCGGTGCCGTGCAAGGATCCTGCCCCACCCGACCCGCTACGACACTTGGGAGAGATGGCGTCGTGGGCGGGTGGGGCGTCCCGCCCCACCCACACCCACGACGCCCGTCCCGATCCACACCCCGTGCCAAACGGTGTGGCGTGGGGAGTGGCTCGGGAAGGGCGGGGGGGGGGGGGGGGGTTGGGGTCATTCGGTGGGGTTGGCGCGGATCAGGCAATGAATGGCTCGCTCCCCCCCGCCCCACCCCTCCCCTCGCGCTACTTCTCCCCCACGGTGTGCAGATCCGCGCGCACACAAGGACGCCCAACCACCGCCCGCCAGCCAGACTGACCCTCCCTCCATGGCAGACCGGCCACCCGGCCGCCGTTCTGGCCGCCCCGAGACCGGCCACAGCAGCGCCCACACACTCGGCGCCGGGCCCGGCCGCCGCGGGATGCCCCGCGCGGGGCCGGCCGCCACTTGTGGCCACGAGAGACGGCGTTGGCCATTTGGTCTCCGCGGCGGGGGATGTGCCACCCCCACCCCAGCCACCGATACCCCGTCACTGGTACCCACTGCCACCGCCACCACTGCTGCCGCGGGCACCACCGCCGCCGCTGCCGCCGCCTCCGCCGCCGCCGCTGGTGGGTATCCATACCACCCAGCCGGGCATTTCTTGCGGCCCGAAGCCACTGTGCCAGTGGTGTCTGCCTGCCTGCGTGGATGGTCGCGGCTTGCACGCACCCTCCCTCTGGGGCTGCCCCTCTTTGCGGACCCTACCCCTTTCTGTCCTCTGCCACCCTACACTGGCTCGTGGCTATCCCGCGCGACACGGTGGGCCGCTGACGGTCTACCGCTCTCGAGGAGCGCGTGACCGCTGCCCAGGGCGGTGGCCTGCGCGGGCCCCCCCCCCCCCTCCCCCCGCCCCCACCACGAGGCGGTGGCGTCGCGGCCACCCCCGCTGCCCCGCCACCCAGGCGTGGCCTCTTCGGCGGTATGACGGGCTGGGACCTGGGAGCTAGCTGGGGGAGGTGTGTGGGGCGTGGACCCCCTGCCATTGAGCCACTGGGAGGGGGGTCAGGGAACGAGGGTGCCCCCCTTTCCTAGGGCCGCGGCGTATAAGACTGGCCGCCGCGTCGTCCCGTACCACTCTCGCTTAGACAGGAGCCACAGCATCCCGAACTCCCGTTCCCACACTCCCGCCAGTCCCCTTTCCTCCACGGCGTGCCGGTTGTGTGAGTGCGGGTCGCGCGCACCTGCTTGCGCACATCCTCCCCCCCACGCCGTGCGGCCGGTTGCTTGCCCCCTTTGCACGCCCCCACCCTCACCATGGTGACCAAGATGGTCTCGGCGGTGGCCGTGTCGCTGCTGCTCGCCGCCGCCGTGGCCGTGGCCCCCGCGGCGGCCCAGACGACGACACCATCACCGACACCATCACCCTCCCCGACGCCGACGCCCTGTCTGGACCTTTTCCCGTGCCCCATCATGAGCGTGGCGGCGGGGTGCCCGGTCGAGACGGAGCGGAACTGCACGTCGGCTGCGCCGCTCTTTCAGATTGGCGACGACTGCTTCGACGCGCTCGACGAGCCCGCCGCGCTGTGCGAGCCAGTCATGGCCACCAACCGCACGTGTGGGGTGCTTTGTGCGACGCCGACGCCGACACCCACGGCCACGGCGTCGGGGGCCAACCCGCGCACCTTCTTCCCTGTTGCCCCGCGGCAGCCGGCCGCGGCCGTGACGCCACCCCAGATTGTGTTTATCGTGTCGCCGCCGGCAGCGACGGCGGCGCCCGTGGCGCCGACAGCGGCACCCGGGGCGCCGACGGCGGCACCTGTGGCACCAACGGCGGCACCCGTGGCTCCGACGGCGGCGCCCCCTGCGGCGGGCGGCGGGAGCATCACGGCCGGCAACGGTGGGAATGGCGGCAATGGGGGTGCGGGCCCCGATGGCGGCGACGGTGGTGCTGGCGGTCCGGGCGGCAGCGTGACGATTGCTGCCCCGGCAACTGCTGCGCCTGGCGCGACGGTGGCGCCCGAGGTGCCGACTGGGTCCATTACGGCTGGCAATGGAGGCGACGGTGGCGACGGTGGCGCCAATGGCGGCGGCGCTGGCGGCGCCGGCGGTGCTGGTGGCAATGTGGTCATTGGTGGCGCCGGCGGCGACGGCGGTGGCGACGGCGGCGGCCCCACGCCGACGGTGGACCCCGCGGCCACTGCCATTGTCGACCAGATCCGTGGCTTGACGGTTGAGGCGACCGCGTCGCGGGTTGCGGCGGAGAATGCCAATGCCGACGCGATTGCCAACCTGGCGGCGGTGCAGGCGGCGTCTGATGAGATTTCCGCGCAGATTGCGGCCATCCCCGTGGCGGACCGTACGGCCGAGATTCTCGGCTTTCAGACGCAGGCCGACGAGCAGCTGGCTGAGGCGCAGCGCCTGGCCGTCGAGGCGGCTACCCAGCTGGCGATTGCCACTGCGGCAGAGGCGGAAACGTTTGCGCAGTTGGCGCTGGCAGAGCAAGCGATTGCCGACTTTTTGGCCTCTGGCGGCACCGCCCGGATCTCTGTGGCCAACCGCGCGATGAGCCTGGTTGGCCTGGCGACGGACCGCCAGGCGGGGCTGCTGGCCTTGCTTGCCGGCTTCCTGGCCGTGGCCACCACACAGGCGGCCGCCGCTGACGCGGCCGGTGTGGCGGGCCAGACGGCGGCCGACCTCATCCCAGCTGTGGTGAGCATCATTACGGCCATTTTTACGGCGGTCCAGACGGCGGTGGAGGCGATTCTTGCGTCGCCGTCGGCTCGCTTCTTTTACTAGGTGACCCCGGCGCTCAAGATACTGTGGAGGGGGGTGAGGGGGGGACCAAGGCGGTGTGCCTGGCCGCGCGTGACATAACTCTGGTGGGATGGGATACTGTATGAAAAAATCTTTACTGTCCCTTGCTTGATAGAGCGTCCCACCCGCGGTCGGTCCTGCTGGACTCCGCGATCGGTGGCAATCTGGGGAGGGTTGCCCCATCCATGGCGCGACACACTTGCAGATTGCGGTTGTTTGTAAATAGCACACAACGGTCGCTGCGGTCCATCATGACCAGCCACTGAGCTCGCACACCCTGTTTCTGGTTCCGTAGGGACGGCGGCACGGAAAGAGGTGCTCACTCAGTTGGTCGTGCCGACACCGCTCCAGCGTGTCTGCCCATGCGTACCTATGCGGTGCTCATTCAGGCCGACGGTCATGCTGTTACCGTCCCAGCTCATCTGCTTCCCAGCAGCAGACCGTCTGGTGCGGGGCTGAACGGCGGGGCCGACGCCGGCGCGCGACCCCTTTGTCCCGTGGAAGGGGCAAATGGTGAGGTGCAGGGCAGGGGGGCGGTGCGCGCCTCCCCGACTCGCTTCCGTATCCCCTCTAACCTGACAGCGTCACCGGCATGGGGCTTACGGCCGCATCGTTGGCCGCCACGGTTGGCCAGCCGTCTCACAAGGGACATGTCCCTGCAACAACGGAGGAAGAAAGACACTCGAAGGGAAGCGCCCATCACCACGACGAAAGAATTGGGGTGGCGCATGTACAGTAGATTGTGCCGTGCGCAAGTTCAATTCCTCCCGTAGCATTGATAATTGTGAACGTCACAGGACTCTGGTGCTGCCAGTCACGTGGCAGTCGACTTGTGTCTGCCGCCCTGTCCCTCCGGATTGCACCGCGGCACCCCACCGGCCGGTGGCCGCGGCCACCGCTGCTCCGCGGTCGGTCGCGCGGCGGTCGAGCGCCACCGCTGCCCCCGCAGCGTTTGAGCGGGCATCCATCGGACGCCGGCGGCCTGCGGTGCCCCCTCCTCTCCCCGGCGGCGGTGGCGGCGTGTGCGCCGTCTCCGCTGCGGACCCCGCTGCGGACCCCGCTGCGGCGGCCGCCGGGCGTTTGTTGTGTGGGAACGGGCCTCGCCGCGCCGTCGCTGGCCCTGTTTACCCTCGACCTCGCCGCGGGCCCCCCCGCGACCCTCCCCCCGGTCCGTGCACCGTTGGGGCGGCTCCTTCCCCCGTGACCCCCGCCCCCCCCCCTCCCCTTCCCTTCATCACGGGCCCTGCCGGCCATGGCGGCTGTGGGCGGCGGCGGCCCCCTGAGCGGCGCCTCCCCCGGGGTGCTCGCTGAGCTGGCCTCTGCCGCCGCGCTTGCAGCCGACGCCGCCCGCTCCCTCCGCCCCCCCCCCGACGTGACCGCCCTGGCGCGGGCGGCGGTGGCCGAGACCGCCTCGGCGGCAACCGTATGGGCGCGGCTGGCCCTCCGGCTGGCCACCCCCGCCGCCGCCGCGGCGGTGGCGGGCGTCCGGGCGGCCGCCCCCGGCGTGCGCGCCGGCGCCGCCGCGGCGGGGACGCGGCTGCTCGCGCAGCCGCCGCGGGTGCTGGCCGCGCAGGCGGCGGCGGCGGCGGCGGTGCTGGCCGCCACCGCCGTCGAGGCGCGGACGGGCGCCGGCCGCCGCGCCGGCCGGTGGGTGGTCGCGACCGTTGAGGCGGCGCGGGCGGCGTATGGCCGCCGGATGGTGGCGCTCCGCGCGCAGTCACGGGCGGTTGCGGCGGTCGCGCCGCACGTGCTGGTGGTGGCGCCGCCGCTCGCCGCCTGGGCCGCCGCCCCAGACGCGGTGAACCGCGCCGTGGGGTGGGGGGCGGTCGCCGCCCTCGGCGTCGGCTGGCCCGCCGTCCAGTCCCTGGCGGTGCTATACGAGTGGCATCACGGCTCAGCGGGGACGGCGGCGGGTGCGGGCGTAAGTACGGGGGAGGGGAAGCAGGCTGGCGGGGACGACGGCGGTGGCGACTCAGTCGACCCGCGCAAGACACCACGCAGGTGGGCTTCCCCGTCGCCTGGCGGGTGGTCTCTGTCCGGGACGGGCCTCGGCCGCCGCCTGTCCATGACGGCCCCGGCGGCGGCCAAGACACGGCCTTCGCCGCCGGGGGGGGCGGGAGGCGGGGGGGGGGGATGACCCCGCGGCGGTTGCTCTTTGGGGGGGGCGCCGGGCCGTCATCCGATGCCGACGGCGTAGACGCCGACAGCGTCGACATGGACGGCCGGCGTGGCAGCGATGACGTGGACGATGACGCCGCGGGCGACGTCACGCCCGTCACCCGCCGCCGGGACCGGGCGTCCCTCGCCGACACGCCTGCCACGCAGCGGTCCTCTCCGTGCGCCTCAGACGACGGCGGCGGGGACGACCCGACGGCGGCGCTGGCGGGGCTGGCTCCCCCCTCCCCCCCGTCTCCGCTGCCCGCGTCGCCCACGTGGTTTGCCGCCCTCACCTCCCCTGCACCGACCCTCCGGCGGCGCCCGTCGACGGGCGCCCGGCACCCGCCGCCCGGCCGCCGCCGCTCGTCGTCCTTGTCCAACTCGCCGGCCCCACACCATCGGCGGGGCGGTGGGGTGGCGTCCTCCCCCCCTCCGCTGCCTTCCCGGGTGATCCTCCTGCGCTACTGGGTGGTGGTGGCGCTCTGCCACGCCGCCCGCTGCGCCGTGTGCTACCCGCTGGGCGGCGCGTGTGCGGCGGTGAGCGGCTGGGCCGCGCCGGGGGTGGCGCTTGCGGCGGTGTGGCTGCAGCTGGGCCTCACTGACGGCGCTGGGCTGGTCTACCGGGTGGCGGTGCTCCCCTTTTTGAGTGCCTACGTGCGCCGCGTGCGCGTGGCGGGCGGGCGGGTGGCGTGGGCGGCGTCCGCCGGCGGCGGTGGGGCACGCGCAGGGGCGGGCCGCTTGTCGGCACGGGCCGGCGGTGGCGGCGGCGGCAGGGGCAGCGGCGGGAGTGGTACCGACTGGCTTGCCCCCGACTCGGCGAGCAACTCCCCCCCACCGTCCCCTACCGCGCCCGGGACTGGCGGGGGGATGGTACTCCTGCGGCTGGCCACCGCGATGGGCCTCCTCTCCGCCTCCCAGGCCGAGTGGCTGACGCTGGCTGCTGAGGAGGGGGGCTTTGTCGCCCTTGGCAGCATCTTCTTCATCACCCCCCGGCCGCTGACGTACCTCGGCACCCTTGCCGTTGGCTTCCTCTTCCCTGCCTACCTGTCTGCCGCCGCCGTTTCGGCGGCGCCCGCGGGGGCGGTTGGCGGCGGTGCGCTCGCCGCCGACGCCCGCCGCCGGCAGCGCCGGTGGCTGACATACTGGACCGCCTTGGCCGCCCTGGATGGGCTGCTGCTGGGCCCCGCGGGGGGGGTGGCCGACTGGCTGCCGCTGTGGTACCACGTGCGGCTGGGGGTGCTCCTGTGGCTCCAGCTGCCGTGCCTGGGGGGGGCCACCACCGTCTGTGGGCTGGTCGTGGGATGGGTGGCCGCCGTGGTCGGCGCCGTGGGGGGGGTCGCCCGCTGGGTGGACCGCCGCTGGGGCGGGGGGCGGGGTGGGGGGGAGACCACCCCGCGCAAGCGCAAGCGCACATAGGTGCCTTGATGGCAGGCTCTTTAGGTGCCTTGGTGACTCTTCCATTGGTGGATAGGGGTGGAGGGGGGATGGCGAGGGTGGTGGCGAGGCGGTGACAGGGCCCGCCGTGGGCGCATGGCGGCGTCGGCACCGGCAGGTGCCAGCTGTTTCAAGCGATCCGCGTGGGGGCAAGGGAGGGGGGCGGGGGAGGGGGGCGGGCGGGCATTGGCGGATGACCGCCGAGCGGTGGCAGCCGCGGCGGCGTTGCCCCAGAGCGGCCGCCCTCGCCTGGCTTGGTGGTCCCCCGCACGTGGCGCGATGTGCCTGAGTCTTCTCCACGGGGGGCGACTCGACCGCGGGGCTGCCCGAGACTCATTTTCGTTCCACGCTTCTTCCGCTGGCGCGGCGGTCCCCGGGGACAGGGGCCCCTGCCCTGTTGACGCGCAACGACAGGCCCCCGCTGCCCTCACGGCCGCGATCCCGATTGGCAGCTTGGAGCTGCCACCCCCTCCCTCTTCCGGGCACACGCCCGGGCCACCGCGGCGGCCCCCACCGCGCCACCGCCGGCCGGTCTGCTGGTACATACTGTACATACATACGATATATTCCGCACCAGTCAGGATCTGGCGGGCTTGCCTGTCAAGTACGTAGGATATTCGTTTTGGTGCCCCCAACATCAGCGTGGCTTGGGAGCGTGGCTGGGGAGCATCTGCGGGACTGGCCGATGACAAGCTGACCGCTGCACGGTTTCTCCCTCGGGCCGTGCGGCTGTCGTGAAGAAGGCCAGACAGGGGTCTTCCACGCAGTGTGAGAGGCGCAGTGAACCCCGGACACGCCACAGACGGCGTGGCATTCCATCCCCCAACCGCAACGGGCGGCTGCACGAGCTGCTGTTGCCTCGCGCGACCCCCCGACGACGAGCGCCGCCGTCTGGCGGGATCAAGCGTGGCGGGGAGGGGCCGCACGCTGCGTCGGCCGACCCCCCCCGTCCGGTGCTGACGATGAGGGACCGTTGGCATTCGAGCGGCTTGTCCTTGGCGGCGTGCCGCAGGTGCGTGCTGCAGGCAAACACCCTCCTTTGGCGGTTTTGTCGGGCACGGCCCGTCTTCCTCGGCAACACACCTCTTGCCGGTGCCTGTTTGTCACCGCCCGTCTTCCTCGGCACACACCGCTTGCCGGTGCGTGTCTGGCACCGCCCGTCTTTCTGAGTAGCGAGCAGGCGTTGGGCGCTGCGTCACAATCCTCAACCTTGTGTATCCCTTGTCACGGCGTGCGCGCCCGTGTCGTCGACCACAGCGTTGGGCTCCTACCCTTTTTCAATGCCCTTGCGGTTGTCTCGCCTGTGGCGGCGCTCCACTCCGCGGCTGCTGGTCATCCCTGGGGGCGTCCCTCTGGGCGCCGACCCCATGGGCTGCGGTGTGTCGGCGCCGAAAACGGACGACACGGGCGTCGACGGCGCGCCCGCCCCGCCCGCCGGGCCCGCTACACCCCCCGCGAGCGGCGACGCGGCACCGTCCCCAGCCAGTGTCTCCCCGCCACCTGCGCCCGCGCCGTCGCGGCGGAGCGGCTCGGCCCGCACGCGGGCGGCGGGGGCGGCGGCCACCACCTACGATACGCCCACGTCGGCGTCCTACTCGGTCGACGGCGGGGGCGGGGGCAACCCCTTCTTTGGGCTTCTCGCCCGGGACGACGCGGCGGTGGGGGTCAACGTGGACGTGCACCACGAGACCAAGTCCCGTGTCGTCCGTGCGGTCTCCCCCTTTGACGACTCGTGCGTCGCGGGCGGGGCCGCCACAGCCGCCCTCAGCGGCCGTGACGGTCTGGGGGGCGTGGCGGCGCTGCGGGACGCCCCTGCTGACAATGATGCCGTTCCACTGGCGTTGACCGGCGTGGCCATGACCCTCCCGTACGTTGTGCTCGTCGGGGGCGCCTCCGACGCCCACCGCCCCGCCCTCCAGGCGCTCATTGACGGCGTGTTTGCCAACGTACACGCGCGGCTTGACAATTGGAACCCCACTTCGGAGATTGCCCGCCTGGCAGCCGCGCCTGTGAACAAGAAGGTGCCCATGTCGGCTGGCCTAGCCGGCGTGCTCTCCATCGTCGACCGCGTCCATGACCTGTCCGGCGGGCGGTTTGACCCGACCGTCGCACCCGTGGCCGCCTTTTGGCGCGCCTTTGTTGCCAGAACGGGCCGCCCGCCGGTTGCCGCCGAGGTCGCCCACCTGAGACACGCGGTCGGGTGGCGGACGCGGGTCAAGCGGCTGCCACCCCCGGCAGGTGCGGTGGCCCCAGAGGGCGGATTTGGGGGCTGCAGCGGTACCGCCTGGCGGTGCAATGGCAACACGGGCATTGACTTGGGCGGGGTCGCCAAGGGCCACGCCGTCGACCTGCTCGTCGCCGCCCTCACCGGCACGGGCTGGGACAATGTGTACGTTGACTGGGGGGCGGATGTTGCGGCGGTAGGTGGCCACCCGTCGGGGCGCCCGTGGCGTACGGCGCTCATGCGGCCGCCGCCGCTCGGTACGCTGTACGTGCTGTGGGCGCGCGACCGGCTGGCGACGGCGCTCGGCCCCAATGATGGCGCGTTTTTGGTGGACGTGTCGCCGCCCCCCACGGCCGTGACGTTGCCCGGCGCCAGAGGACGCAGCCGTGCCGCTGTGGCCACGTCGGGCGACTATGTGGGGGTACGGAAGTTTGGCTTTCACCACGTCGTGTCCCCGGCGGGGCTGTCGCCCATGAAGGCCACCTCCTCGTCGGTGGCGTCGGTGAGCGTCATGGCCGCGTCGTGCGGGCTGGCCGACGGCCTGGCCACCGCCGCCATGACGTACGAGCGTGCGGCGGATGCGGCGGCGTGGCTCCGCACGCTCACCACCCGTTTTCCCGAGCTGGTGTATGGCTATGCGGTGCTCCCACGACCCCCAGAGGTTCCCTACGTGAGTGCCGCCTACCGGCCCGTCGGCGTCGAGCCGGCGGCGGCCGACGGGGCGCATGGAAAGGGCGAAGAGGGCGGCGCGTCGCGTGGCGAGGGTGCTCTTTCCCTCCTGGAACGAGTCCGCCTCGACCCCGCGGCCGCCCCCGGGTGGTCGGCGGTCCCCGTACCGAGCAGCCCCGACGCGGCTGCCATCGCGTCCGTGACAGTCCCCCCTCCCGCGGCGCTCGCGGTGCTCCTGTTTGCTGTCGTCGGCGTCGACGGCGGCTGCTCCCTCCGTGGCGCGGTCGTGGACACCTTGACGTCGGCAACTCTGACGCCGACGCCAGCCGTTTCCCTCCTCCTCCCCGCCGGCCACGCGGCCTACGCAGCCGCCAAGCGGGCGACGCCCGGTACGGAGCTGACGATCGTCCTGCTGTCAGCCGCCGACGCCGAGGTGGCGGCCGCGGCAGGCAAGGCGGGGGGGATGGAGGAGGGCGCCCAGCCCGATATGTTTGCTCGCCTCCACGGGTGCCCGTCGCTGCGCTTGACGCTCACGTCGGTGACGGCCCTTCCCGACAGTGCGGTCGTGCGGCCCGTATTTTCTGTCCTGCTCACCGCCTCTGTCGACGCGGTGCGGCAGGCGCAGACGCCCGCGCCCCTGCTGCTGCGGTCCGACGGAGAGGTGACGGCGCTGGCACCGCAAGCGCTACCACCGTCCAAGGCCGACATCCCTGCCCCGGCCGTGCTATCGGCGACTGCACTGGCGGTGCGCTCCATGCGCCCACTTGGGGGTGGGGGGGGGGGCGGCGGCGGCAGTGGCGCCGCCGGTTTGACACTGGCAGACACTGCCACAGGTACGCCGCTCACGATGGAAGCGGCCGACCTGCGCTCCGCCCTGCGCTACGCCGCCGCGGCGGTGTGGATGGTGACGACGACCGCCGCGACGGGCGAGGCGCTCGCACTGACCGCCACGTCTGTGCGCGTGCCCGCTTCATCGCCGGGGGTGCTCGTCTTCAATGTTGCCACGTCGTCGCGGTTTGGGGCGGGCCTCGGCGCCGTCGGCAGCGTGGTAGCGGCCGCCCCCCTGCGGCCGCGCCACGAGGGCATCGCCGCCCGCTATGCCGTGTCGGCGGCGCTGGATGGGGACCTGCACTTTGTGTTCCCCAGTGCCGTGGGCGCCTCATCGGCAGACTCGGGGACAGCAGGCGAGGCGGTCGACGCGGTGGTGGCGACGGCGGCGCTGCCGCCGCTGATGCGGGATTGCCCGTCGGTGGTGGCCACGGTCGTTGCGGTGCGGCCGGCGGGGGACCACCTTGTGGTGGTTGCGCAGTCGACACGCGCGGTGCTGCCGCCGACGGCTGGTAGGGAGGACGGACACCTCGTGTGGTTGCTGCGGCAGTACCAAAGAGTGGGGGCGCGGGGGGCGTCCCGCTCCTCCCGAGGCAGCAGTACGTGACTGGCGGCAAGCTTGTGTGTACGCCAGAAAAAAAATGGACATGTGGCACGCGTGAACGTGCAGGCGCTGCACCAGCCGTCGTATGAAGGTGGTAGAGGGCGGTGCAACCTCCCCGAAGGAACGGTCCACCCTCCCCAATTTCGCGGTCGGCTGGACTGCAGCCCATTGCGGCAGCCCCAGCCGATGGTGCGAATCTAAAAGTCACTGTTTGACTGGGTGTCGTCGCTGCTTCCTTGGCAGAAGAGGAAGTAAAGGCGGATGACATGGCGACTGGGTCGCAGTCCACCGAGGAGGCCGCGGCGGTTGTCGAGGTGCCGATCGGCTGCCTATGGGAGAGCGGACGAAGAGTGAGGGTAAAGCCCCGGGGACGGGGGGTTGAGGAGGCGACGGCCAAGGCAGGTGATTGGTACGAGACGACGGGGCAATCGACTCGCTTGCCGCAGGGTCCACCCGTTTAGCCTGGCCGCGACATCTCGCCGACACCGATGGCTTGCCCTCTCCCTGCCTGCTCCGCAGGTTGCCGACCAGTTTTTAGTAAATCCCGACACATTCGCAAAAATGAACTATCTGAAAAGAGAATATTAGACTCCACAACCATTTTGGGTGAAACCTCATTCTGTTGTTCTTACACGTCATGTGAACTCGATCGTTTCAGAGGACGACACGACAGTCGCGATCGAGCTGCCTGGCACCGCGCAACCAAACCTTTTTCCCACGTGATCCTGATTTTTGCCAAAAGAAGTGCCTCCACCTCGCGTAGTGCACGCTTTGTCCAACGTGGTCGAGGTCACCCCTCCTATCCAGGCCAGTGTCCTTGGCGAACCCTTGGCGGTTGGCGGCTGCTCTGCGGCGGCTGTGCCCTGCAGGGCCGTGGCGCGCCCAGCCCCTGTGCTGTTTAGGCCATCCACCTACCGGTGCTAGAGCATAGCTCCAGCCGCCGCGATGTCTTCCCGGTCGTCCCTGGCCTTTTTGGGCGCCGCCGGCTTGTCGCTGGCGCGGTCCACCTTGCTGCCCGGCCCTCCTGCAGCGTCATGGCGACGGGGAGCGGGATTGCCCAGCCGGTGGGGCGTCCTTCCCGCCACCGTCCGCATCCCCTCTTCTCAGCAGCAGCAGCGTGCTGCGACGGTGATGACGGCGGCGGTGACGACCACAGCGACGCCCGTTTCGTCTGACCCACCGCCGCCCGTGCGGCTGCCGACTAACGAGAGCAGCGAGCGGCTGCTGCGGATTCGGCACTCCACGTCGCACGTGATGGCCATGGCGGTGCAGAAGCTATTCCCCAGCGCCAAGGTGACCATCGGCCCGTGGATTGACAATGGCTTCTACTATGACTTTGACGCCGCCGAGCCGTTTACCGACGGGGACCTCAAGGCCATCAAGAAGGAAATGGACAAGATTATTAAGCGCAAGCTCCCGCTGCGAAGGGAGGAGCTGTCGCGGGCCGAGGCGGAGACCCGCATCCGCGCCCTGGGGGAGCCATACAAGCTTGAGATCCTTGAGGGTCTTCAGGAGCCCATCACTCTCTACCACTGTGGCGACGAGTGGTGGGACCTTTGCGCGGGACCACACGTGGAGCACACGGGGGAGATCAACGCGAAGGCGGTGGCGCTCGAGTCTGTGGCGGGGGCCTACTGGCGGGGGGATGAGTCCAATGCGACGCTGCAGCGCATCTATGGCACCGCGTGGGAGTCGGTTGACCAGCTCAAGGAGTACAAGCGGCTGAAGGAGGAGGCCAAGCGACGCGACCACCGGATGCTGGGGCCCAAGCTGGGGCTGTTTAGCATCCAAGAGGACGCGGGCGGGGGGCTGGTGTTTTGGCACCCTAAGGGCGCTCGGGTGCGCCGAATTATTGAGGACTTTTGGAAGGACGCCCACGTGGCGGCGGGCTACGAGCTGCTGGTGACCCCGCACGTTGCGAACGCGGCGCTGTGGAAGACGTCGGGTCACTTGGACTTTTACCAGGACTCCATGTTTGATCAGATGGACGTGGAGGGGGAGGCGTATCAGCTCAAGCCTATGAACTGCCCGTTCCATTGCCTCGTGTATAAGGACGGGCTGCGGTCGTACCGTGAGTTGCCACTGCGATGGGCTGAGCTGGGCACCGTCTACCGCTACGAGCGGTCGGGCACGCTACACGGGCTCATGCGTGTGCGCGGCTTCACGCAAGACGACGCCCACATCTTTTGCTTGCCCGACCAGCTCGCGGAAGAGATTGAGCGGGTGCTGGACTTGACGGAGCGGATCCTGGGTCGCTTTGGCTTTAGCGACTATGAGATTATGCTGTCGACGCGGCCCGACAAGTCTGTGGGGTCTGACGACATCTGGGAACGCGCAACAACGGCGCTGCAGACGGCGCTGGACGCCAAGGGGTGGGCGTACAGTGTGGACGATGGGGGTGGCGCGTTTTACGGTCCCAAGATTGACGTGAAGATCCGGGATGCGATTGGGCGGCTGTGGCAGTGCTCGACCATCCAGTGCGACTTCAACCTGCCTGAACGGTTCGACTTGGAGTACGTTTCCGCGGCGTCCACGCGCGAGCGGCCGATCATGTTGCACCGGGCGATCTTCGGGTCGGTGGAGCGGTTCTTTGGCATTTTGGTCGAGACGTTTGCGGGCGCCTTCCCGCTGTGGCTCGCGCCCGTGCAAATGCGGTTGCTGCCAGTGACGGACGCGGCGGCGGGTTACTGCGCGGAGGTGGCGGCGACGGCAGCATCGCGGGGCATGCGGGTGGAGGTGGACACGTCTGGGGAGCGGCTTGGCAAGATGGTGCGCAATGGGGAGATGGAGAAGGTGCCGCTGCTGGCGGTAGTAGGTGCTAAGGAAATTGAGACCCGCGAGCTTAGCGTGCGCGCACGGGGGGTGGGTGACGTTGGCTGCCTCACCGTCGACACGGTGCTCGATGGCATCGCGGGTGCGGTGGAGCGGGTGGTGGACTTTGTTGACGTGGTGCCCAGGGCAGAAGCGACAGTGGGGGAGGACTCCACTTGAGTGACCTGTGGTCGGCCTTTGTTTCTAGTTGGACCTTGTCAATGAGGAGGAGAAGGTGAGCGCTGACGCCGTGAGCATATGCGCGGATTGCGGCGTTCAGCGGCGCCTTGCCGAGCGTGGCCGCTGGCTGCTTGCCGGGTGCGGCCGCTGGTCCTGTATACCTCGCTGTCTGAAGCGACGGGAACTTTTGTCGATTGTGCGGTGCGCCTTGCCCACCTCGTCTTAGTCACTCTCCTCATCCCCAGCATACCCCGCGGAGCGTTCAAACTCGCGCTCCGTCATCTTGCCGCGCTTCACCTTGCGCAGCAGCCGCACCTCCCGCTCCATCTCGGCCGCGTCGTCGTCCTCCTCGCCGCCGTCGTCGCCACCGCCGCCACCCGCCGCCGCCGCCGCCGCCGCCGCAGCGGCGGTCGCCACGCCCATCAGGCGGGCGGCAGCGCCGTCGCGCTTTTTCCGCTTGCGCTCCTTCTTCGCCGCCGCCACCGCCCGCGGAGTGGGCGCCCGCCGTGGGGGTGGCCCCGCGGCGGCCGCCGCTGCGAGCCGCGCCTGCCGCGCGGCCTCGCGCGCCGGGTCGGCGTACGGCACCGCCCGGAGGTCGAGGCCTGGGTCGCGCACAAACGCCGACACCGCCGCCCTATGTTTCGCAAACTCCGCCACCCGCGGCATCCGGAGGCAGCCAAAGGCGCGGGCCACCCCCGCGATATCCAGGCCGTCCATCCGGAGAATGTAACCGCAGCGGTGCTCCTTGTAGGCGCGGAGGTAGGAGAGGAAGGCGTTGTCTGCCGCCTCGAGGACCGCACGGTCAGCCAGGGTAGCGGTGCGTACAGCCGCCGCCACCGATGTGGCCAAGCCTGCTGGCAGCGTGGCATGCGCGGGTGGGAGGGGCGCCGCGGGGGTCGAGCGGACGGCCAGGTAGTCGACGTACGTGTCCTCCGACGGGAGCAGCAGCAGCACCGCCTCGCCCGGACGACCTAGCCGCGCCGACCGGCCAACGCGGTGAATGTAGGCCTCGGGCGACTGGGGGGGGGCGGCCTGCAGCACGGTTGCCACGTGGGGCACGTCCAGCCCCCGGGCGGCCACATCGGTGGCCAGCAGCACGCCGCCAGGGGCGGAGGTAAAGGCGGCAAGCGCACGGAGGCGCTTCTTCTGCGTCATCTTGCCGTGGAGGGCAAAGACGGGGCGCGGGCCGGAAGGGGGGGCGGACACGCCATTGCCGTTGCCGCCATTGTTGCTGTTGACTCCGTCGCCATGATCGCTGCCGCCACCGCCACCGCCGTCGTCGTCGCCGTCGCGCTCGCGCACGGCGGCGGCGGTGAGCGCCCACAGAGCAGTCCAATCGAGCCGAGAGTACCAGTCTACCTCAGCACACGTCAGGAGGTACACAATCGCCTTCTCGCGGGGCTTGGCCGCCAGCAGGTGCAACAGAGCGGGAAGTTTCTCCTCGGGGGTAAACACCCCATAGTAACACCGCAACGAAGCCGGGAGGCGGGTGGAGGTGGCAGCCGCACCGTCGCCACCGCCGCCACCGTCAACGGCTCCAACCCCGCCCCCAAATGCCAGTGTGCTGGTGGCGGGGATACCGCCACCCGCGCCGCTGCCGCTGTGCCCACCGTCGCCGCCGTCACCGGCGCTCGCAGAAGCGTCGCCGCCGCCACCGGCAGCCACCGCGGGTGTTCCCCCGCCTGGCGATGCCCCCTGCCGTACCCGCACCACCACCCGCACCGGGTTGCGGAGGCCCGCGGCGGCGAGCTCATCCAGCGCCACCGTCTGGGTGGCCGAGTAGAGGCCTGTCCGCCGCTGCCGCGGGAGGCGCCCCAGTATGGCCGACAGGGTCACGCGGAAGCCCATATCCAGCAGCCGGTCCGCCTCGTCCAGGACGAGGAGGGACAGGCCCGACGCGGCCAGCTCCCCAGATGCCAGCGCCGCCTCGAGCCGCCCGGGGGTGGCCACGATCACCCGCGCGTCAGTGGCCAGGCTGCTGCTGCTACCGCCGTCACCGCCGCCCCCTGCGCCACCGTCGCCGTCGTCACCCACAGCGTCGCCCCCGTCGGCAGCGGTGGGCCGCCGCCGCCGCCGCTCCCGCGCGCGCTTCCCTCCACGCCCCCCTCCCACGCCGCCCCCGCCTCGTGGGCGGTTGTCCCCCGCCGCCCGGGCAACGGCGCCGGTCAACAGAGCGGGCACGACCCCCCCTGGGAGCGCCGCGAAGAGGCCCGTTGCGACGGCGTGCACTTGCCGCGCCAGCTCCCGCGTCGGCTCAATGATGAGCACCGCCACGGGCGGCGCGACACCGCCGCCACTAGCGGCCGCGGCGGCCGTGGGGCGGGTGCCGTCGGCGAGTGCCAGTACCGCCGCGGGGAGTAGGAAGCTGAGCGTCTTGCCTGACCCCGTCTCGGCCTGCACGCATACGTCCTTGCGGGCGAGGAGCGGGGGGATGGCCGCCGCCTGGACGGGCGTCATGGTCGAGTAGCCCAGGGCGGGAAGCGCGGCCAGAAGGGGGGGGGGGACGCCCGCAGACTCGAGTGCGGTCCATGGGCCGGCGGTGGCCATGATGCTGCTGCCCAAGGGTAGCAAGGAAGAAGGGAAGGGGGGAGGCCGAGTGGGGTTGGTGGATGAAGTAGCTTGGAGAGAAGAGGGGAAGAAGACGTGCGGCGTTGCGGTCAACAGCTCGAGGTGTGCAGGGGAAGGTGGTGGGGAGGTGAGCCACGCAGGCGGGGGGAGGAGTATTCCCCAGGATACAGTGTCGTCAGTCCGTCAGTGTTGCCCCGCCGTGCCGTAGCGACGAAGTTGCAGTTGGGACGGTGCAAGGGGCACACGGCGAAAATATTGGACGACGGCCGTCACGCCCAGTGAAGGGAGGACATTGGGATCCAGACACGTTGCAGCATTACAGTCACACGAACAACAAGATGGGACTTCTCGGTTACACAACAACGGGAGGTCCTCCCGCTTACGAGCATTCCCCCTCGCGACAACACGCTCCTGAGCAAAGAACGAGGTGCAAATATCCACACAAGAAATAATTGCGTCCACTCCGCACTTGCTGTCACCTCTCTCGTTGCTCTCCGCGTCGCTCTCTCAGACGATCTCCCCCACTTTCTCCCCATCGCTCGCCCCGTCGCTTTCTCAGTCGCTCTCCTCGTCCTCTTCCTGCCGGTGCTCGTCCACAAGCGCCAGCAACTTGTCTCTCTGCGTCGGCTCACGACGCCGATAACGGCGCTCCTTGGCGTCCTCGACCGCCGGTGCGGGCCAGCGCGCGTCAATGCGTTCCACCAGTTCGTCGGCCGCGACGGCGGTGAGCTGGTAGGTCAGCAGCTGCCGCCGTTCCCTCCACGTCGGGGTCTTCGCCAAGTTGCTCTTGTCCCCGCGAACCATAGGCCCTTGAATAGGAGCGGTGGCTCTCTTCGTCCGCCCCCGTGACCGCCAACTGCAGGACGGTCGTGGGCGCGTCGCCGGCACGGACGGACTCCCAGGGGCCCCAGCGGTCCACCTCCAACAGCGCCTTGACCGCCGCCGCACGCGCCCCGCGGGCGGCGTAGTGCAGCGCGCTCCACCCATCAATGTCGCCAAGGCGCTCCGTGGCGCCTGCGGCGAGGAGCGCCGCGACAGCGGCGGCGTGCCCCTTTGTGGCAGCAACAATCAGGGGCGTCTGGCCCTCCCCATCTAAGCAGTCTAAGAGGTCCGTGTCGTCGCGAGGCGTCCCGCGATTGACAGATGGGAGGGCCGACCGGCGCAAGCCATTTCGCAGCACGTGGGGTACCTTGACGTACGCCGCCACCGCTAGGAGGAAGGGGGCATCCCCGCGCAGCGCCGCCGCGTGCAGCGGCGTGCGCCCCTCGTCGTCCCAGGCTGTCAGACACGCAGCCGGTTCGGCGAGCAGTGCCGCCGCCGCCGCCGCGTGCCCGCCCCGCGCGGCCGAGTGCAGGGGTGTTGCGTTGCCTGCCTTGCGGTCCACAGCATTGACCGGCACGCCTCGGGCGAGGAGCTCGGTCACAACCCCCGGCGCGTTTGCGCGGACGGCTTCGTGGAGGAGCGCCACGCCACTGTCTGCGCCCATCGCTGCGCCCGCGTCCAGCAGCTGTGTGACCACGACCAGGTGATCCCGGCACACAGCCTGGTAGAGGGGCGAGGAAAGATAGCAGGGTGTGCCTGTCGCACCCTCCTCAGCGGCCACCATTGCTGTGATGGCGCGCACTGCAGTGGGCGCCCCGTCAGCCAGCGCAGCGGCTGACGCAGGCCGAAGCAGCGCAGCCACCACCGCCGACTTGCCCTCCTTTGCGGCCGCCTCCATCAGCGTCTTCCCATTGACGGCCAAATCATCGCCCCGGCCGTTCTCCACGACAGAGACGAGCAGGCGCACCAGTACATCGGCCACCTTGGGGTTCACCGCCGCAAGGGCAGCCAGGCACGCCCGTCGCAGCGTACCCTGTGCGCCCTCCTCTCTTGTGTACAGGTACGACATGTCCACGCTAGTCATTTCTTCCAGCACGCTCACGTGGCCGCCAATTGCCGCTGCCAGGAGCGCCGTGGGGCCGGCAGCGTCACGGATGGACGGGTCGAGGGGCGTCTGCTTCTCTCTGCGGGCACACGACTCGTATTCGTGGAGCAGCTTGACGACACCCACGTGGCCCGCGCTGGCCGCTAGGTGCAGCGCCGTCCGCCCCGCACCATCTGTAGCGTTGATGGGCACGCACCTCGAATCGAGGGCGTCATCGGGGCCTCCACTGACCAGCGCAGCGACGACCCCCTCCATCCCCGCGGCGGCGGCCAGGTGCAGCACGCCCGCGACGTCCTGACGGCCAGAGCCTAAAGATTCCCCACATTCGCGGCGGCGACCGCTAACCCCGTCGGCTGTGTCTCCCAGTAGCGCCAACGCCACCCGAGGGTGACCGCCCACCACCACCAGAGACAGCGCACTGTCGCCGTTCAAAGTCAGCTGCGATTCCCCACGACCGTGCGCGATGGGCGACGCCAACAGCGCCCGTACCACCGCCACCTGTCCGCGCTCGGCCGCCCACATGAGCGGCGTCCGCCAGTCGGACAGCTCGTCCCGTGCGGGCTCCAGGGCGTTAAGCCTTCCCGCCAGTGCCACGGGCTCCACCCGCACCCGCTGTGTTAGAGAGCAGGATTCACCAATACCACCGCCTGCTCTGCCGCCACCGCCGGCCACCCCCCCTCCTTCCTCCTGAGGTCCCTCCTCTCCCACCAGACGCACGGTGCGGGCAAGCGCAATCCTCGCACCGTGGCTGCCCGGCCACGCAACCTTCCCTTCAACGAGCACCACCGTCACCACCTCTGCCGCGTCCGCGTCAATGGCCGCCCACAGGGCGTCCGGGAGGGCGGGGAGGAACGAGCCGTCGGCAGCCCGGCCGGCCCAAAGAATCGACTGCACCATCGGCGCCATGCCGAACGCAACGGCTGCGTTCAGGAGGCCCGCCGTGTTCCACAGCGGAGGCTCATCCGCGCCCAGCAGCGCCCGCAGGCGCCCCACCGCCGCCGCCGCCTCAGTAGCCCCGCGCCCGGGGCCCGACACGCCGTTGGCCGACGGAACAACGGCCACTGCGGGTGGGCGCGCCAGCAGCGCGTCCACCGCCGCTTTGTCCTGAGCCTCAACGGCCTGCCACAGAGGCGGCGGGGCGCCCGCATCACCACAGCTACCGCTGCCCAAGATGTTGACAGCACCATTGCCGCCGCCGAAAGGGGCGACACTGGCGGCGATACTTGGGGCCCACCGACGCCGCCGCTGCTGCCGCCGCCGCAGCCGCCGCCGCCGCCGCCGCAGCCGCCGCCGCCACAGCCGCCGCCGCCGCCGCCGCCGCTGCCGCCATCCCCACCCCCGCCGCCGCCACCACCGCCGCCACCCGCACCCGACGCCATGGGATCCTGCCGATCCGAGACAGCCTCAGCGGAGATGGTGCCGCCCAGCGTCTGCCCCGGGCAGTGCGCCGCCCCGACCGCGGCGGCCTCGCCGGCCGGGCGGCTGCCGTACCGCCACAGCCCACCTGCCGCAGCCACCGCCGCGCCGGGGCCGCAGGTGACAATCGCCACTGTGCTGGCACTGACAACCGCGGCCGTGGCGAGGGCCGTGCCAGCAGCGCCGCCTCCACCGTGCTGTGTGGGACAGCCTCTCATAGCCCCCAGCCCCCCCCCCGCATGGTGTTCTGAAAGAGGGATGGCAAAGAACGATGGAGGCGTTTGCTCGGGGGGGGGGGCGGGAGGACGGGGCTGGGCGGGGCCAGGGCGGGGCAAAGGCGGGGGGGGCGAGGGAGGGCATGAATTGTATCAGTGCACGGGGCGCTCTGTGCGCTGGTACCGTCCTGGGTATGACAACACCACAAGAGGCGGCGGCGCGGGTGGGGCGCGGGGTGGGGCGCCCACCCAGGCCTTGTGGCAGTATTGACCCCAGGTAGGGGGGCAACACGTGCCATGCAAGGGGCGGCAGGCAGCTATAGTGCGTCCCGTAAAAAGTGGACGTGCACGTGTCGTGATCATGTCAAAGACCGGCCACTGGACCAATCAAACCCACACTGCACGACCCGTGCACGTCCACTTTTTACAGGACGCACAATAGCCTGACCCGTACCTCCCCATGCATTTGGGTCCCTATTCCCTAAGTTAGGGATAGTTAGCTTAGTAGTAAATCCAACGTGGATTTGAGGGTTTTCTGCAGTTTATTGTCTTGAATTCTCGTGTGGCCCGGTGGGCAGGTGCTGGGGTGGGAGATTTCGAGTGGCGAGATTCTGAGGGGACCCTGGGGGGATAAGGGGAGGGACAGCGGGGCTTGGCCTCGCTTCCCCGTCCCGACCAAGAAACTGTTGGTTCACAAACCACCTTCTTGTTTTGTCGTGGGGGGTTTGCCCCACAACAGGGATAGAGTGTGTGCAACTTGCACTTCTTCCGGTTCCCCCGACACGGGAGGCAGCCCCTGCGCACCGCCCCAACTTGGGTTCTGTGTGTGCGAGTGGTTTTTGCCACAGGCCTGCTTGTAGTAAACCACGTGAGGTCCCACCCCGCACGCGTCTGTGCGCGGGTGCAGTTCCCTTGGCAGTGCAGGTGTCCAAAGGGGTTTTTCAGATGTCTTTCTCTTCCTCCCCCGGTCCTGGGCCTAGTCCCCGGGGCCCATGACTAAAAAACACTCTCAGGCGGCGCCCGCCCCTAGCGGGCTGGCGTCCCCAGTACCCCCTTAGGGGTGCCCTCCGCAGGGTCCCTCATTCGTCGCCCGGGTCGGGCAGGCTGTGCCCCTAGTTGCAGGCACCTGCCCTCCCTTCCTTCCATCAGTGATGGAGGTCCACTCGCTTACCGCCGCCCAAAGCGTCTTCATACGCTTACCGCGGATCCCCAGCCACCCGCTGCGCCGGGGTGGGCGCGGTGGGGCCGACAGCTGCTATGCAGCTACCGGCCACACCTCGCCGCATACCCAGCCGTGGGTGGCACTGCGGAGGACGGGATGCAAACGGTGGTGGCGTCCTCCCGCCAAGAGGATGGCAAGTCCATACTTGGCCGAGGTAGTGGCACAGGGGGCGGCAATCAGTAGTTGCCGCCGTCCCTTGCCACGGACCCACCGCCGTTCCGCAACACTCCCCCGCGGGCGTCGCCCTAGAGGTAGCATCGGAACTCGGCCTCCTGCCGGCAGGTAGAGAAGCTCGAGATGGGTAGAGCCTTGGTCAGCATGTCGGCCACCATCTCCCCTGTCGGCACGTGCGCGGGCAGCAGCTCTCCATCATGCACCTTCTCCCGCACAAAGTAGTAGGCCACATCAATGTGCTTGGTCCGTGCCGAGCAGACAGCGTTCCGCATTATGGCGAGCGCGCTCTGGTTGTCGCAGCGCATGATCATCGGCTTGGTCACGCCCGTGAGGTTGTGGAGAAAGCGGCGCAGCCACACAGCTTCCTTGGCCGCCATCGCCGCCGCCACATATTCCGCCTCCGTCGTCGAGTGGGAGACGGTTGCCTGGCGCTTGCTGGCCCAGCTCTCGGCGGCCCCGTTTAGGGTGAAGATGTACCCAGTCGTAGACCGGCGCGTGTCAAGGTCGCCGGCATAATCTTCGTCGCTGTAGCCCACCATGTCCTCCGCCTTCCCGTACTTGAGCGCCAGCTCGCGGGTCCCCTTCAGGTACCGTAGCACCGCCTTGGCCGCCATCAGGTGATCAGTCGTCGGTTTGGCCACGTGACGGGAGAGCTGACCTGCGGCAAAGGAGATGTCTGGTCGTGTGCAGGTGGCAAGGTACAGCAGCGCCCCCACCAGCTCCTGGTACAGCTGCGCCAGGTCCTCTGTTAACGCCTCGCCCTTCTGCCGCAGCCTCGACCCCACACCCATGGGCAGGCGCACAGGGTTGGCTTCCTCCTTCCCAAAGCGTTCCAGCAAAGTCGACACGTACTGGCGTTGCCCGAGGGCAATCGTCCCCGCCTGCTTGTTCCGGTCGACGTGGAGCCCAAGAAAGAAGGTTGGCTCCCCCATTCGCCTGGCCGCAAACGCTCCCATGATGTCCGCTTCGACAGCATCAGCCGTTGTGTTCGAGGTAGCGACGATCAGGAGGTCGTCGACATAGACGAGGATGAACACCGTCCCCCCGTTGCGGATGCCCTTAAAGAGGCATTGGTCGGCGTCACAAGGGGCCATACCCTTAGCCCTGAGTACCTCGGTCAGCTTCTGGTACCAGGCACGGGCCGCCTGCTTGAGCCCATAGAGCGCCAAGAGGAGTCGGCAGACCTTTGACGGGTCGCCGCGCTCATAGCCCCTGGGCTGGCGAACGTATATCTCCTCCTCCACTTCTCCATTCAAGAAGGCAGTCTCGATGTCCAGCTGCCGAATGTGCAGCTCCATGGCTGCACACATGGCCAGCAGGGTCCGCATTGTCGCGTGGCGCGCTACCAGAGTCCAAACCTCGTTAAAGTCGACGAGGTACGTCTGCGTGTCCCCGCGCTCCACAAAAAGTCCTTTGTGACGCTGCACCTTTCCCGTGGCTCCCACGTCTTGTTGCGCCAAAGACAGTCAACTTCCTTGCCAACCGCCTCGTCCAACAGTGGCCAGTCGAGCTCCTTGCAAGTCTGGTGGATCCGCATCTTGTCTGGTGTGCGACCTCCTTTGGCCGCCATGGCCCAAGCCTTGACGCGTTGACCCCGGTCCATGGCAAAAGCGGCCCGACCTTGTCCAGCGTGAGGAAATATGGGCGCGCCAACGATAGGCGGGCCCGTCCCGATCCACGCCGTCGTCGCACGGCCTCGCTGCGTGGAATTGGCTCGTAGCAGCCGGGATGGGTGACGGGAAGCCGGCTCCTCTGCCTCCCCCGCCTCGCTGTCGTCTTCGCTGGTCGGGTCGGAGTCGCTTGTTGACTCCTCACCCTCCCCCACGATGCTGCCATTGTTGTCATTGGCAGCATTGTTACTAAATAGTTGGCGAGCAGCAGCCACAGCCTTGTCGATTCGTGCAGAGGCCTGGGTTGCGTCCGTCGCCGTCGGATCGGTCGTCGGCGACGCGACCTTTTCGGGAACCTCGTCCAGGGGAAACGTGACGACATTGTTGTCACCGTCATCGTCGTGCTTCTCGCTTCCCTCCTTGGGCGTCGACACCGAGGGCAGCGTGGCCTCTTAGAATTTGACGTCCCTGCTGCTGATTACACGGCCTTTGACAAGCACGCGGTAGCCCTTCTGGTCTTTGCCGTAGCCGCGGAAGAGTCCCACCTGTGCCCGCGGCTGCAGTTTACCACGGATGTCCTTCGGGGTGTACACCCACGCCCGACACCCAAAAGTCCGCAGGTGGCTGACATCTGGTCGCTTGTTGTAGAATGCCCCGTACGGCGTCACGTCCTGGTTACGCTGCGGCACGCGGTTGGCCAGGTAGTTGACCGTCACTGCTGCCTCGGCTCAATACTTCTTCGGTACATGGCTGTCAGCCAGCATGGCCATGGTGCGCTCCACAATAACACGGTTGTAGCGTTCGGCGACACTATTCTGTGCGGGCGTGTAGGGGTTGCTTGATTGATGAGTGATGCCCTTGGTGCGCAGCCATTCGTCCCAGTTCTTTCCCGTGTACTCCATCCCCCCGTCGGTGCGCACCACGATGACGCGCTTGTCCAGCTGGCTTGACCAGAGGTTGAGGGCAGCCATTACCGCGTCCTTTGCGTTTCTCTTTGTCTTCACTGGGATGACCGCCTTGAATCGGGTGTTGTCGTCGATCAGGGTGACAAGGTAGACGATGCCCGCTGGCTTTAGCAGGGGCATCGGCCCGCATACGTCCGTATGGACAAGCTGCAGCGGCTCGGTCGTCTTGGACCTCGTCGCCGGAAATGGCGCGCGTGTCATCTTTCCCTCGGTGCAGGGCGGGCAGACGGCCTCACGCAGGCGCGTAATGCCGGCTGCGTCGATATGCATGCCGGTGACCACCCGTGCCGTCCGGTCAAGGGTCAATGCCCCAAGATGGGCGAAGCGTCGGTGCCACAGCTCTGCCGATGGGGTGCCTGAAGCTGCATTGGCGATCCCCGTGCCAAAGAGAGTGGGCGGCATGTACATATTGCCGTCGATGTTGCCCTTCACCTTGACAGCGGTCTCATGCTTGATGACGACCCCCTCGGCGTCGAACTTCGTCCGGTAGCCGCGCGCCGACGCCTGGCGTACCGAGAAGATCTGTGTTGATAGCCCAGGGACGAGCAGCACGTTGCTGAGGGTCAGAGTCGTCTCTCCGTGCACTCCCGCGACACTCATGCGGGCAGTACCGCCCGAGGTGGCCACGCGGGTACGTCCGTCCGCGAGTTCCACCGTGACGGGGTCGCACTTGGCGACATCCGTGAGGGCGCCCTTGTCTCCGGTCATGTGGTGCGACGCGCCGCTGTCGATCACCCATGCCGAGGGCGTGTCCTTTGGCATGATGATGCCGCGGGGGATGACCGTGGCCATCATGGCTAGTCCAGCTGCGCCGCTTCCTCAGTCGCTGTCGCTTTCCTTCGGCGCACTAGGGCATTCACGCTTGTAGTGCCCTTTCTTGTTGCACTGGTAGCAGCGCGGGTCCTTGCGGCGCTTGTACCGCGGCGCCCGGCTGTCCTTTGCACCGATTGCAAGGTCGCGTCCCGTTCCGTGCCGCTTGTCGCTTTTCGCCACGGTCCGTTTTGCGGTCCATGCCCAGCCGCACCTCAGCTGCCTGGAGGGACTCCTGCGCCTCGTCCAGGGTGAGGTGGGCCTGCGACGCCAGAACAGTAGCAGTCAGCTCGTACTTGGTATAGACGCCGACTAGCAGCGCCGTCATCAGCTGGTTGTCGTCCACCTCAGCGCCCAGCTCCTGCAGCTCCCACGTGATCGTCTTGCCGCGGTTGAAGTACCGCAGCACTGTCTCGCTCCATCCCATGCGCATGGTGGAAAGCTCCCGGCGCAGGTTGATCATACGGGTGGGCCCGCGCGAGCGGAATCCGCGCCCCAGGGCCTCCCATGACATGCGGGCAGTGGGGTTGCGCCGGACTGTTGCCATGTGATGTGGCTTGACGCTCAGCACAAGCAGCGACATTGCCTGGCGCTCCATCTTCGTCAGCTCCTCGGAGCTCGGCTGCTCGCCCGTCTGGGCACCCACCGCCGCGCCGCCTTGTCCCCCAGCTGCCAGTCCCATCTGGGCCAGGGGGTCGGCCAGGTCCGGCGGTGCCACCGCCTCCCAGCATCCCTTGAGCCGCAAGGTGTGCTCAATCTCGATGCTCTATTGGAGGTATTTGTCCGTGTCAAGCTTGGTGATGCAGGGTGCCACTTCCCCCTGCATAATTCCGCGGCCTTGATGATCTGGCCCGGCTCACACCGATCGGGCGAGCACCTCCCCCGCCGCAAGCGGATGACACTCAATCCAGATGAGTCCACGTCCCGGCTGGTCGCCCGTCAGTGGGCGCCCACCAAGTAATAGTAGCCCGGCCAGCAGTCACCTGCACAGCCCACGTCCACCCGCCGTCCACAGTTGGAACGTCAATGAGCAGGACGGTGATGGTGCCTGTCGTCGTCGGCACCTCCGCCTGCCTGCGCACGCGCCACTGCGCGCGCGCCGCCCACTCCCCTGGTGACGTGCTCAAACCGTAGGGTAGCTCTGGGCCCATAATCTGTAGTAGACCACGTGAGGTCCCACCCCGCACGCGTCTGTGCGCGGGTGCAGTTCCCTTGGCAGTGCAGGTGTCCAAAGGGGTTTTTCAGATGTCTTTCTCTTCCTCCCCCGGTCCTGGGCCTAGTCCCCGGGGCCCATGACTAAAAAACACTCTCAGGCGGCGCCCGCCCCTAGCGGGCTGGCGTCCCCAGTACCCCCTTAGGGGTGCCCTCCGCAGGGTCCCTCATTCGTCGCCCGGGTCGGGCAGGCTGTGCCCCTAGTTGCAGGCACCTGCCCTCCCTTCCTTCCATCAGTGATGGAGGTCCACTCGCTTACCGCCGCCCAAAGCGTCTTCATACGCTTACCGCGGATCCCCAGCCACCCGCTGCGCCGGGGTGGGCGCGGTGGGGCCGACAGCTGCTATGCAGCTACCGGCCACACCTCGCCGCATACCCAGCCGTGGGTGGCACTGCGGAGGACGGGATGCAAACGGTGGTGGCGTCCTCCCGCCAAGAGGATGGCAAGTCCATACTTGGCCGAGGTAGTGGCACAGGGGGCGGCAATCAGTAGTTGCCGCCGAACCTTGCCACGGACGCACCGCCGTTCCGCAACACTGCTCCTCACGGGGGCGGAGTGCGAGGTGTCCTTGTACATATGTGAGAAAGGACGGCCTACCAACCTGCCGCATACTGCGCCATCGCCGTCGGAGGGAGAGCCTGGCGGGCTACACCACCGAAGCTTTCTCCCAACAGCAACAAGTGGTAACGAGAGCTCGCCCTGCCATTTGGCGGGAGAAAGAGCCAGGGAACCCCCCCCCACCCCCCCCAACCGTTCCACGCAGGCCTCGATTCCAGCCGGGCGTCCGCCGCGGATGACCACCGCCCTGCCGGGGTGCAACCCCCCGCCAGCCGTGCTGCGGTGGCCGAGCGTCGGCGGCAGGGGCGACGCCGCACGCGCTCCCACAGGCGCGGGGCCCGCCACGAGCCCAGGCCGGCCTTCATGGCCATCACGGCCTGGCGCCAGCCATCGGCGGTTGATGGCCACGGACCAGCTGGTCCCCCTCTGGGCTCGATCCGTGCAGTGATACGCCGTGGCCCACGGGTGCTGGGGCAAACAGCGGCGGCAGATGCGGCCGAGGCCGGTGGCAACGTTGGTTACCCGTGCGGCGGCCAATGGATTGGCCACAGGTTGTTGGTACCACCGCTAAACACGTCACAGGGGGGGGAGGATCCGCTGGCGCGTGCAGTGACGTGAGAGACGTGGCCCATGGGCGCTGGGAGCGACGGCGGCGGACGCGTCACCTCCCGCGCGGGGTGGGATGGCGCAAGGACAAGTGGGTGCGGCGCATGAGAGAAATACACCCGCCCTGCCTTAATCTCTCTGCCGCCCGCCTCGCGGCAGCTGATCACACGACCGCACTTCGGCAGCTGCCAGGGACCAGGGCGGTCGGGTGATCCTGTTGGACGGCGACCGTAAACAGACTGCTGCGTCCCCCGCAAACGGGGATGGACCGTCCCCCTTACTGATGGGCGTCTAATGGTAAGCTCGTGCAAACGTGAGGGCCTGCTTTGGAACATAGCTTTGGAGGCAGAGGGCGGGGAAGGCCCCCCCTGGGGGTGCGGGGACGGGTGGGGGGAGGGAAGGGGGGGGGTTGGGGAGACGGGCGAATCTGCTGAAGGGCGGACCTCAGCCTTGCCACTGACGCCAATCGGGGACCACTTCCAGAGGGCCCCTGCGCACGCTGCGCGACCACAAGGAAAGTGACCCAGAGAAGCTACTGCGTGCAGCCGCGGCCACTGCCGGTCGGCGCGGCCCAGACTTGGCGCCATACTGGTAGGGCGCCGCAGCCGCCGCCACGCCCCCCAGAGACAAGCGCTGCCAACGTCCCTGCCCACTAGGAATCAGTGACGCTTGCGTGGCGGCTGGACTCCCCCGTCCCGACTTCTGCTCTAGACGCCGCGCTCTGGAGGCACGGTGCCCCCCGTCGGGTGCTTCTCGGCCGCCGCCGCCGCCGCCACCACAGCGGCCACCGGTGGCCGTCGCTGCGGCGATGCCGACCGCGACGTGACGGCGACGGGCGGACCGGTGGCGGCGGCGGCGGCGGCGGCGGCAGCAGCAGCGGCAGCGGCGGCGGCGGCAGCAGCGGCAGCGGGCGTCGCGGTGCGACACGGTGGTGCCGCCGCCAGGCCGGCGGCCGCCGCTCCGTGTGGTCCTGCGGCATTCTAGGTAGAGCTGCCGCTCGGAGTACGGCCTCTCCTTAGGGGATCAAGGCGTGGCGGCTGCCCCACTATTTTTCGCTCGCATCCTCTCCCAGCATTCGGTCGCCGGCAAGCGGTTGCCGTTATTCTGCGACGACGCGGCCGGCGCGCTTTGCAGCGCTAGCCAGACAGAGCAAGGTCCGGACGGGGGGCGGTAGCGGCTGGGGCTGTGGCGGTGGCGGTGGGAAGGCGTCTGGTGGTCACCTAGCCGACGGCAACATGA
Organism: Pyropia yezoensis; assembly: GCA_009829735.1. Classification (NCBI taxonomy): domain Eukaryota; phylum Rhodophyta; class Bangiophyceae; order Bangiales; family Bangiaceae; genus Pyropia; species Pyropia yezoensis. Next base: position 18,369,273 of record CM020619.1, on the reverse strand, counting down.
GCGGGGTGGACCCGCTGGGTCCGCTCAAGTGGTTGGCCGCCCAGAGGGGAGCCGCTTTTTAAGGCCGAGGCGGTGGCGCTGTGCCAGATGGGTGACGCAGCGGCGCTGGGCGTCCCACCCCCCCTCGGCTCGGCCGGGTCACAGAGCCCCGTGGCCGCTGCCGTTGACAGCGGCGTCGGCGGCTCTGGCTCGCCATCGCCAAGGGGTGCTGCGGCAGGTACGAAGCGACGCGGCGAGCGGCCAGCGCTGCTCCTGGTGGCCTCCGCGGGATACGGCACTCTCGGTGGCTGCCGCCGCGGGCGCGGGGGGGGTTGTGCGGGCCCTGCGCGTGGCGGGCGCTACCGACGGGGACCGCACGGCGCTGGTTGCCGTGCTGCGGGCGGGGGCGGCAAACGTTCTGGAGCCCCTGCTCTGCCGCCTTCCCGCAGACGGGGCAATCGCGGGGGTCTCTGCCGATGACGACGCCAGTGGCGCAAAGGACGTGGCCATGGCCGACGTTGATGCTGTCGCCGATCCCGCCGCCGATGCGCGTCGGGAGGGGCTCCTTGTGTTTGTGAAGGTCGATACAAAAGTGCCCTGGCCGGTGCTTAAGTCCCTCGCTCTTGCCCTCTCGTCGGCTGGAGCGTGGCCCAACGCGACCAACGCAGCCGAACGCACCGCCCTGGACGAGGCGGTGACGGAGGGCACGCTCAGTCCCGCAGCAGCGCTGCTACCAGTTCCGGGGGTTCGGGTGTCGGGCCACGCGCTGGGCACCGTCGCCCGCCGCGGGGACGCCCGCCTGTTTGGCCGCCTCCTCGAAGCGACGAATGCCGCCCGCGCGGCGCCCCAGCGGGGGTGGGCGGTGTGGGACGTGGCGCTGGACAAGGCGCTGTGGGGGACAATGACGACCTGCCGGTGGGATTAGTACAGCGAAGGAGAAGGGGAGCGGGGCGAGCTGAGCCTACAGCTGGCGCGGGTGGTGGTGGCACACGGCGGCCGCGTCGCGCCGCACCCGAGCTCCCTTTTGCGGTCTACGTCAGAGACGATTCTCCCGACCGCCCGCCTGCCGTGGGTCCAGACTTCCAACCGGGACGCGTGGGTGGTGACCCGCGCCGCGGCCACCTCGCGGGCCGACAGGGCCGTTGCAGCCAACGTGGCGGCGACTACGGAGTGGTCCCGCTATGAAGAGGGTTCTGATGTGCCCTGTCCGGTCGGCGAGGCCGTGAAGAACTTTTCCGCGGGGGAGGTGCGGCGGCTGCTGGTCGCCGGCGCGGCGGTCAATGCCGCTGGGTACAGCGGCGAGACAACCTTGTCCGTTGCGGTGTCGACGTCGGCGGTGGCGGCCGGGCAGGTGGGAGTGGACCTGCTTGGCACCGACGCGCACCCGCCCCGCCGCCGGGCGGCGGTGAATGCCACGTCGGCGTCGGGGACGCCTCCGATCGTAAGCGCCCTCAATGGCCGCCGATGGGCTGTGGCGGCCGCCGTGCTTGACGCGAACTCGTGCGTGCTTGGGAGAATCCGCACCCGCAGGGCCGGCCTCTTCTCGATGGACCGCGACACACCGCCACAGTCGCCTGCGGGCCTGGCGGCTAGGGTTGGCCAAGCGCCCCTCCTCGACGCTATTACGCAGCGCTGGACGGCGGTGGCAACCGCATCGTCGAGGAACGTTGCCGCCTGGCAGAAGCCGCCCGTCGCGGAGGGAGAGAGGCTCAGCGCTGAGGGGGGCCTGCTGGGTCGTGATGGCGTTGGCGACGTTGTCATTGGCCTGGGCGCCGTTGGCGGCACCCGCCGGCGCCCGCCGCACAGCCTGTGGGCGACGCCTCGGAGCGCCATTTAAGGTGACCCCGCCCGGGAGATGACGGACGATGGCCATCGGCCGGCTACACTGGCCACCGCGACCGGCCAAGCGGCCCTCATGGGGTCGCTGGTGGCGTTGGAGGCCGCCTCCCCGCCGCCAACCGTTCCTGGCAGCGGGCCGCTGGACTTGGTGCTGGCGCTGGCCGCCGTCACAGGGGCCGCTGATGTGGTCTCCAGGCTCTGCACCCACACCCGCTTTCACACCCCTGTGCTGATGGCGGCGGTGCGGGCTTCGGCGGGGCGGGCCGCGGCTGCCCACGCGCTGACGTCGTTTGTGGCCCTGCTGCCGTGGGTGCCATCAACAGAAGCACTGTGCGAAGCAGACGGGGATAGCAACATGGCGCTCCACCTCGCGGCGGCGGCGGACAACTATTATGCGGTCGAGGTGATTGTGGATCGCTTTAAGCGTAAGTACCCAGAGGACCCGCTCGCCGGCGGGCTGCCTCTCAATGCCGCCGGCCGCTCGGCGCTGCACGAAGCTGCCGCCAGGTGCCACGCTGGAGTTGTGTATGCCATTGTAGCCGCACGTCCGCCCGCCGACGCCCTTCTCGCGCGCGCCCCGTCTGGGCGCAACGCGTACCACCTGGCGGCCGCCGGCGGCCACTTTCGCACGGCCGCCATGCTGGGCGCCCTCACGCTGGACGACGACTAAGGCCGCTGGCGCCTCGGCGGCGCGGCGCCCCCCCGCGCCTTTGTCGACAGCACCGACGGTCGGATGCGGCGGGGGCCGCTCCACGCGGCAGCCGAAGGGGGGCACATTGCCACCCTCGACGTGCTCCTGCCGCTTGAAAGGGAAGGACGGGGGGAGAGGGGCGTGCACGGCGTCTCTTGCGGCGATGTCCATTGCGTGACGCCGCTACACCTGGCGGCCGGCGCCGGCGCCGACCGGGCGGTGGTGGCGCTGCTTGCCGCGGGTGCCGACGTGCGGGCGACGACCAGTATAGGCCGAGACAGCGACAGCGTTGACGGCCGCCGCCACGGCAGGCAGACACCCCTGCACATGGCGGCGGCCGCGGCTGCCAAAGCCGCCGCGGGCGCCTGTGGGGAGGGTGGGGGCGGTAGAGGCTGCGGCGTCGTCGGCGGAGGCACCGGCTACGATGGCGAGACGCTGTCCGCCTGGGACCGTACGGTTGGTGCGCTGGTGGCGGCCGGCGGCGAGATAGACTCCAAGGACAGCAAGGGGAGGACGCCCGCCCAGTTGGCGCGGCGCACGTGGACAGACGCGACGAGGAAGGGGCACGACGCGGCGGGGCGCACCGAGGGGGAACGCCTGTACAAGCGCCTCCTAGCCCTACTGTCTTCGTAGCACACGGCTGTGGGGAGTGGAGGGGGTGGGCGGGGGGCAGTCAATCGCTTGCCGTGAGACCCAGGCTGCCATCTGATGCACCCGTCATTGGTTGGACTGGGGCAGCGTCACTCTGGGTGGGGGGTGAAGCTGTTCAGTCAATCGTACTATATCGTTCGGAGACGGCGCTGCACATACCCTCCTGCAGACGGCCCCTCGCCCTGTGGCGTTGCCAGAGGCCGTATTCGCCGCCACAACCATTGTGCTCTGGACCGACTCCAACTCAGCGGGCACCACCCGGAAGGCCAGCAAGCCCGCCTGATTGATTTCGTTTAAGTCTCGCGGGAAACGCGTACCATTGAATGGTTGATGGGGGACGGCGGCAGCACGTGTCCGTGAGGGGACAGCTAGCCAGCGGCAGCGTTGGGAGGAGTTTGGACTGAGGAAGTGTGTGGGTGGATCCGTAGGGCCGGCGTTCAGGGGCGGCTTTGGTGCTACGACAGGAGGTGACAATGTCAAGAGAAGAGGCGTGAGGACGGGCGATCGGCCTGTGGAGCCCACAGCGGAAAGCTGTACCTACATCTCGCGGGAATTCATGATCTTGGAAGGCGAAGCCAGTCCTGAGAGAGCATTCTCAGAGCGACCGTGTCCGGGTGGCAGCAGACGAGAAAGTGACAACGTGCCTTCCTGTTCGACCTGGCAGTGTCTGCCGCCGTCTTGCCTCTCCCAAAGGCGTGGATGGCGGCGTTCCACCACAAGCGGCAAACGCACGGGCGGGGGCGGCAGGCGGACGTGGCGCAGCGCCGGTGCACCGGCGAAGGATACGCCCAACGGGCGCCGCTGCGGCCGCGTCCCGCCCGCTTTCGCTCGGCTTGCCGCGCGCCCCGCCGCGCGGCAGCCGACAAATAATCAGGGACGGGACCCGAATAATCAGTATTCCAAACAAAACTGTAGACGAAGAATTGTGTCGGACCGCAGCAAGCGGTCATTTCATTGGCGATCCCATCCGCGCTGGATCATGTCTTGATTCGCGTACATATTTTATGCCAGAGCCGCTTCCTTTCAGTCGTCTCCAATGACATTGGTGGTCACAAAAAGCACACTGCTTTGGGGTGGACGGCAAATGGACAGCCCCAGCACGGCGCCGCGTGGGTGTGCGTGTCAAGACGGGGAGCCAGCGGCAGAGCCACCCCGCGCTTCCGAACGGCCGCCCTCGAGGTGCGCGTCACCGTTGTGTCGTCCTCGGCAGCTGGCACATCCCGCGGCTTGGCGTGCGGAATGTGCGCGGCGGACGGCTGCCACGGCGCCCACCCATGACGCTGCCTGCGTGTGCGCGCCTATTGCGGTGCGTCTTGCCCTCGCGAGGCTGACCGGCTGGTGCTGTGGCGGGGGGGAACAAGGGCGGAGAGGGGAGGTGGGGGGGAGGACGTGGGAGGCAGGGTCGCGTGCGGGTGGCCACCTTGGCCTCCTGACCTCCCACGCCACAAACTACCCGACGTGCCGGCGCTGCACGTCATCACACTGGGCGAGAGGGTGCGCGGGTGCGTCGGTGGCAGTGGCAACCATACTGTCACTGCCACCGACGCACCCGCGCACCCTCTCGCCCAGTGTGATGACGTGCAGCCCTTGGCCGCCCGCCCCCCTGCATGTGGTTCTGACGTCTTGCCATGGCCCTTCGGTGGGCACCCCCCCCCTCACATTCCCCCCCCCCCCTGCTTCCTGTCACCCCCCCCAACTTGACCATCCCCCCCCTCCCCCCCTCCCCGACCCCCTCCTCCCCTTGCTCTGCGCCCGCCCGTGCCCGTTGACCTCTCGCATCCGCTCTCCGCTGCGGGGCGGCAATGACGGGGTCACCGGGGGCGACGTCGGTGACTGCCCCGTTCATGCAGGGACCGCCTTGCGTGAATCCCGCCGCCGCCGCTGTTCCCCTCACCACCGTCCCCGTCACCGCCGCTACCTCCGCCGCCGTCGGGGTTGGCATGTGGGCCGGCGGGGCGGGCGGGTGACCGTGACAGCGGTGACCGAGGTGGCGACTGCAGCGGCGCCGGTGGCCGCAGCAGTGTCGTCTGAGTAGGTGGGGCGGCGGTGGTGCGGTCGTTGCGGTGGCGGCTTGCTGCAGTTGGGGGGGATCGGGGGGGGGGGGGCACAGGCCGTGCAGGCACGGGTGGCCCTCGGTCGCTCCGCCGTGCCTGTGACAGTCTAGACGGGTGGGGGCGGGGGGCCAGCATTGCGGTCTGGTTGGTTGGCGACCACTGTGAGCGGAGGGCGACGGTGGTGGGTGTGGCGGTACGAGGCACGCGCGTCCGAGGACGGGGGCGTCGGCTACCGGCCGGGCGGCGAAGCGAGCGTAGCTGGGGGAGGTCAGGCGCCCGCGACGCGTGGCAGGCGGCCTCCATGCTCAGCTGCAGGCGTGTGTGGCGGTTCATATGAGGCGCCGACACTGTGGCTGTGAGCGCCTCTGCCTCCACCCTCCACCAGCAGCACACTTTCACCTTGTCCGACCCGCCCGCCCAACCTGCCATCACCTCCCTGTTGTCGCGGAGCGGTCTTTCCCTCGCCACACTTCCCCCCGCTTATCTTTCTGCCCGCCCTTTCCAGTCCCCCCCCTTGCCCACGCCTTTGACTTTCCCCCTCTCTTTTTCCCTCTCACCATGGGCTTTGTCGCCGCTGCCGCCGCCCTCCTCGCCTCCACAGCCGTCGCTGCCGGCTCGGCCGCCACCCCCGCCGCCGCACAGGCGTTGTCCCTCGGCAACGCTGGCCGCGCGAATGCGGTGGACGTGAGTGCCGCGCGGCGGCCGGCGCGGCGGTCCCGCCTCGTTGGTGGGCGGGTGGTGTCCGACAAGGACGCGAAGACGGGAGCGGTGTTCTTCACCAAGTTCTTCACGCCGGACGGCAACGGCTACTACTGTGGCGGCTCCCTCGTTGGGCCTGGCCATGTGCTGACGCGCGCCGGGTGTGGGGTGGAGGTGGGGGACCTCCTGCGGGTGGGCGGCGCGGACCTGTTTTCGGGGCTGGAGGTCAAGGTCGCGGCGGTGACGGCGCACCCCAAGTACGCGGCGCTGGGGGACCTGTACGACGTGGCGGTGGTGAGCATTGCAGAGCCGCCGTCTGAGGAAACGTACCTCGCCGCGGGGGTGGTGCCCGTCCGTATGAACGGGTGGCGGTGGACGGAAGAGGCTGGCAGCCCACGGCCGACCGACTTTCTGGTGGCCGGCTTTGGGGCGGTGTCGGCCGACGCGGCGGCGGCGGGGTCGCTGTCACTCAAGGTGGGAACACAGCCGCTGACGCCGTGGGCGACGTGCAAGGCGTTTACGGACCAGGTGCCCATCCCGGTGGCGGCCGCGGCGCAGGTGTGCACCAACGTGGAGAAGAGCGCGAGCGTCACGCTATGCGAGCGTGACATGGGCGGCCCGCTGTTCAAGGTGTACAAGTATGAGGGGGCCAACGTGTATCAGCTGTTTGGGGTGGCGAGCTACTGGCTCCAGGAGGCGGGGGGGCTGACGTGCGTCAAGGGCCTTCCCAACGTGTATACCCGGGTGGAGGCGGTGCGGGAGTGGGTGTGGAGCGTCATGTACGGATGGCAGTATTGAGCCGTGGGGTGGTGTTTTTTGACTGGAGGAAGCAGGATGGCTGGGTTGAGGGACGGGGCTCAAGCGGTGCATGATGGAGTGAGAACTGTATCAAGCGCACCTGTAGCGACATGTCTCGCCCACCGTTGGTGGACGATGCTGCTCTGGTACCTCACTGCATGGTCGTCGTAGGCCACCGTTCCGTGAATGAGCAACTGCGGGGTGTCGATCACTAGCCTGGTATTTTACGCAGAATGCCACAGTCGTGCACGGACTGTCGTTTTCTTCTCTTAAATATGTATTCAAAATGCATTGTTGTCCAACTATCAAATCGTCGCCTAATCGTCGCGACAACAAGCAATTGTCGAGATTCTACGTAGACGTGTTGTCCTGCGCGATCGCGTGCCGCACAGGCCTCCCCCGCTCGGCCGAGGCCACTGGACGGCGCTTGCTAGGCGGCCCCCCTCGCAGGAAGCTCCTGGGGCTCCCCATTCGATCTCAAAGCCGCAGCGTGAGGCTGCTCTCTGCCGCAGATGTGTGGCCAGCGGCGGGCGGCCGTTGGCCCTCGGACGGGACGCCCCGCCGTCCCCCCACCGCTCAGCCGCGTCGGCCGGCCCGCCTCCACACTCCCTACCGTCCACGCACAGAGTCCAAACAGTCGCGGCCACTCCCCCGCGTCCCCCCCTGCGCGTCGCTACTGTACGGCCTTCCAGCACCCGCTGCGCATTGGTCCCTCGCGGGGGCCCATTCTTCACTTTTCCATTGGGGCTCGCCGCGCCTCGTTGACGACTCCCCTCACAACCCCCTGGCCCTGCTCTCCCCCCATCTCCGGCGCACCCCCACCCACACCCACTTTGTCGGCCATCTGCTACGCCCTGCCCGCCCCTCTTTCGATGTGTGGCCCCGCCCCTATGCACCGCGGCAGCCGGCGCTTGCCTGCCCCACAGCCGCAAGCGCCAGATCGCGGAGGGTGGGGACCCGGCCCTGGTAGTTCCACTGGCCGCCGCTTCACACCCTCCCACAGTGGAGGAGGCCAAGGAACATTCGGGCGGGGGCCCCCACGGTGGGTGGGAGGGGTCATTGACGAGTGGGCGGCTGCGTTGCGGCGGGAGGAGCTCGTTCAGAGGCAAAGCACGCGCTCACCTCACATCCCGGCGTGGCAGAGCCGGGACAAGATCTCGTCGCCCCAGTCCAACCCCCCCGTCGCTCTGTCTCAAGGCAGTCACCACTCCTTCCCCTGTCCACTCGGTTAACCCGTTCGTCAGCCGCCCCGCGTATGACGCACGAGGCGTGGAATAGGACTCCCGTCGTTCCCCACCGCTGGTTCTAGATCACCTGCCTCCCCCCCGCCGGCTCCCCGCCACCCCTCAGTCGCCTCGTAGCGTCGGTGCACCGTCGGCGCCAGCCGCGCTTGCGGCCCGCGGGCGGAGGAACTGCACACGCTCGCGCCGGCCTCTCCCGTTGTAGGCCCCGCGGGGCCCTCCGCGGCGGTGGGCGCGAGGTGTGGTGTTGAGCGAGCGGCGGGGATTATTGCAGGGGGAGCGTCGCGCGCGGTGATGTGTGGGTGTGATTACCGCGACGAGCAGAGGTGCGTGTGTGCATCGGCGGGCCGGGGGTTGGTGGGTGGTGAGGCGGCCGCCACTGCTTGCCCTGGTGCATCAGGCGCCGGGCGCCCTCTCCCTCTAGCTGCAGCTGCCGTTGTGGGGTATGTGTGGGGTGGGGGTGCTCCTCCCCACCCCACGTCCCACAGGGGTGTGTCCTGGCGCCTCCAGAGCAGGCTCTACCGGGGAGTGGCGTAGCGGACGCGGGGGGGGGAGCGTGCGGCGGGCCATTGCCCTCTAGGTGTTGGGCGGGCCACCCACTTCATGTGCAGTACGGGGCCCTACATAAGCTGAGGCTGCCATCGGCAGAGCAAACTGCAGAGGAGCTGAGGAGGAGCTTTTTTCCGTTCCGTTCGCTCTTGACCTCCCATCTATTGAGTGCGGCGCTTCCCGCTTCCCTCTTCCGCCTCACGGCAGTCGTCTCCCCTGTAACCCTCTCTCCCCCTGCGCTGTTTGGTGTCTGTGCTGTTCTCACCTCTCCTCCTCTTGGAGTAGCCTGATATGCCTGGCATGCGCGGCTCCGCCGCCGATGCCAAGTGCGTGCCGCGGCCACCCAGGTCGGGCGACGGTGGCAGCGGCAACGGTCGTAGCAACGCTACCCGCCGCTCCTCGCGCCACCCACCTGCCCAGCCGCCCAGTAACATGGGGCCCCGCAGCCGGTCGGTCCGTCGCACTGCTGCCACCCAGGATTATGACGACGACTCCTTTTCCGCGGCGTCCTCGCGCCAGAGCAGCAGCGGATTTGGTGGCAGCCGCCCCGGTGGCCGCGGAGGTGGCGACATTGGCGGTTCGGTCTTTTGGCAAGCACTCCCCACTGGTGCCAACAACCCTGTGAGGGACCGCCGTGGCCGCCTCTATCCGCCCACAGAAGAAGAGCGGGAGGAAGAGGAGGGCGCCCTGCGGCCGCCTGTCATCGAAGTGGTCGACGCCGAGGCGGAATGGCGGCGCGCCGAGGAGCGGTCATGGCTTCACACTGACCTCGATTCCATCCCCTCGGCCTCCTTCCAAACGACCACGAGCATGGCCGCGTCGGCGCTGGCCGATGACCCGTGGCCGCTGGGCGACGTCTGGACCGAGATTGACGACGGCTTGGAAGGGTTTGGCGGAGGCGGGCCTCGCAGGCCGTCGGGGGATGACAGCACCTGCTCCCTGCGAGGGCCCCGCTCCCTCCGACGGGGAGCACCCCGCGGCCCCGTCAGCCGCACCACGTCGGCGCGGATGAGCAGCGACACTACCCTCTCCCGCGGGCCGTCTTTTTCCGCCTCCCGCCCAACGTCACTGTCCTTTCCACTCGATGCGAAGAAGGCCAAGGCGTGGGCGGCAGCCGCCGCGTCTGGCATCGGCCACCTGCGGCCGTCTGTCTGTGGGCTTACGGGTGCGGGAGAGGCCGAGGAGGAGGTTAGGGACGGCGCGGGGCCCGACGACGGCATGGCAGCCCTGTGCAGCACCCGTGTGAGCACGCCCTGGGATGGCAAGCAAGCGTGGGCGCCTTCTCCGCCTCCCCGCGATGGGGGACGGGGGGGCTTTGGTGGCGCCGCCCGAGCTGGTCGCGCAGATGTTCGTTCCCTGGGGGCGGCGGGCCGCCACGCCGTGCGCCCGGCGGCGGTGGTCGACGACCGACACTACGCGGTGACCTCTGAAAAGCGCCGCAGCTCATCTGGGGCCGCCCGTCGAAAGCACCGCGACGCATCGGTGACGGCGGCGGCAGCAGCGGTCGTCGGTGTCGGCGGTGGTGGTGGTGGTGGCGGTCGCGTCGGCGGTGTCCGAGGCGGGAGCGGCGGCAACTGTGGCAAGGACGGCCGCGGCGGCTGCGACAAGGGCGGCCGCGGCGCGGGTGGACCCCCATCGCCGGCTTGGTCTGTGGTGACAAGCTCCGCTCGCAGCGGCAGCATGGAGTCTTACCTGGGCGCCCCCCGGCAGTCCGACGGGGTGCCGCCGCCTGTTTACGTGGCTCCCCCCGCCACACCGCCGCCGCCGCCGCCGCTGCCTCCGCCGCCGCCGCCGCCTTTGTCACGGCCGTCGCCTCCGACGCGCGCCCTCCGCCGCGTGGTTGGTCGGTCTTCGTCTTTGCCCGCCGCTCCCACCGACCCTGCGGCGGCCGCGGAGGCGGCCGCCGCTGAGGCGGCCGCCGCTGAGGCGGCTGTGGCGGCGGCGGCGGCTGTAGCGGCTGCAGCCGCGGCGGCTCGGCGGAGCAGCTCGGGCCCCGGGGGGGGTGGTAGCGGCGGCGACGGCGGCGGGCGCCCGCCAGTCGGGCCGCGGGCTTCTCGGCACGACATCCGGCGGACGCCCGCCTCTCGAGCGGCGGCGGCGGCGGCCTTGGCAGCTTCCTCCACTGCCGACGAGGGTATTACCTCCCAGTGGTCGTCACGGGGTGGTGTATCCCCCCCTCCCTCCCCTCCCAGCCACTGCCCTGCCGAGGAGGACCCACCGCCTTCCCCTCCTCCTTCGTCTGCCTACCGCGGGATACCACCACCCCCATCCCCTCCGCAGCTGCCGGCCACCCTCGCGTCGGGGGTGCTGCTCCAGCGCAGCCGGCTGGTACGTGCGTGGCGCACGCGCCGAGCGGCGGTCGTCGACCACACCGTTTACGGCCCCGTCCTTTTCCTCTTTGCGCCGTCCCTGTCGGTGGCCAGCGCCGGCGGCGGGGAAGGCCCGTCTGCGTCCACGGCTGTGGCGTCGGCCGCGGCCGCGGCGACCGCCGCGGCGGCGGCGGCCGCGTCTCGGCGGCCGACGATGCTCGTCCTCGCAGACGCGGCCGTGACGCGGCGCGACGGGTCGAGCGCGCCCGTGCCTGGTGGCGCATTCGTGGTCGCCACCCCCGACCGCACCTACGTCCTGTGCGCGTCGTCGGCGGCGCGGCGGGGGTACTGGATCGGGGCGCTGCGGGCGGCAACGCGGGGGGGTGGCAGGGGGGGGGGGTGGCATGAGTGAGGACGCCACCACAAGGGGCAACCCATGAGGCAGGAGGAGCGGGGGGCGGGGGGGGGAGAGCACCGCTGATAGTGCCACACTGACTAAGAGGAAGATGGAAAACTGCGTAGCGATGGAATGGGGCTCGACTGCATTGTTATCGCTTTGGGCTTGTGCCCAGACACACCTGTACAATTTGACGTTCAAGTGTACATGCACACAAGAATACCTTCCCCCCCACGCCTCGGGGCAAGGCCCCCCCTCCCTCACTGATGTTGTTTTCTCTTCTGCACCCCAACCTTATCCCTCAGTCGACCTCTCAGTGCCCTCCGCCTTGGCTCCCCCCTCCCTGCACTGCGTCCTCCCCCTCCGGCCGGCTAGCCCCTTGATCCCGGCTGGTGCTCTGCAGCGCCCAAAGCCGCGCGTACACCCCTCCCTCCCTCCCCACGAGCGCCTCATGGTTGCCCCGCTCCACTACCCGCCCCCCCTCCATGACCAGGATCTCCTGCGCGTGTGCCACTGTCGACAGCCGGTGGGCCACCATGATGGTGGTCCGCCCCGCCGCCACTCGCCGCAGCGCCGCCTGCATCGCCGCTTCAGTTTCGCTGTCGAGCGACGACGACGCCTCGTCCAGCAGCAGCAGTGAAGGCGACCGCAGGACTACTCTTGCGATGCCAACCCGCTGCCTTTCTCCGCCCGAGAGCCGAAGGCCCCGCTCACCGACGAGCGTGTTGAGGCCCGCGGGGGCGGCCTTGACAAACGCGTCCAGCTGCGCCACCTCGACCGCCGCGGCAATGTCTCTGTCAAGGTCAGGCGACGGCGGCGCGGCCGCGGCGGATTCCGCCGCATCCGCCGCGGCGGCAGCGGCGCCGGTGCCGCCGTCGACGGTGGTACCCGCGGCCGCGGCACCCAGACGGCCGTAAGCCAAGTTGAAACGGAGCGTGTCATTGAGCAACACCGTGTCCTGAGCGACCACCCCCACCGCCTGCCGGAGGGAGTTTTGCGTCACGTGCGCGACATTTTGGGCGTCCACCAAGATGCGCCCAGCATCCACGTCGTAGAAGCGCATCAGCAACCGGAGGAGCGTCGTTTTGCCAGACCCCGACGCACCCACAACGCCGAGTGTCCCGCCGGGGGGCACGGAAAAGCTCACATTGAATATCCCCGCCTCCGAGGGTGGAGATGCCACCGCCCGTGACGAGCCTTGTTTCTCTCCGTCGACGGCGACATCTCCATTGGCGGACGGCGTCACCTCTGCACTGTCACTGGAGCCCTTGGCAGTGGCATCGGCAGCAGTGGTGGCGGCGGCGGCGGCGGCGGCAGCAGCAGCGGCACCCCCCCCGTCGACCCTTGAAGGGTAGGTAAAGGACACGTTGTCAAATACGACGGAGCCCCCATCCACGCGAAGAGCGGGCGCGCCCGGCACATCCACCACCAGCGGACGAACCGTGTGGAGGGCAACAAGGCGCTCGAGGTCGGTGGTGGCCGTCTGCAACGACCGCCAGGCCATGCCCAGCCACGCCAGTGGCGCAAACAGCTGCAAGACGTAGGCGTTGATGGCTACAAGGTCGCCCACCGTCAGATCACCCGTCGCCACGCGGGCGGCGGCAAGGGCGAGAGTGACCGCCAGCCCCACATTGAGCACCGCCGCCTGCCCGCCATTGAGGGCGACGAGGCTGCCCGCCGACACTAGCGATACATTTTGAAAGCGGCGGAGGAGAGCGGCGTAGCGGGAGACCTCCCCGGCCTCGGCGCCAAAACTCTTGACCGTCTCATAGTTCAAGAGGGAATCGACTGCCGCGTCGCTCACTCGGTTATCCGCGTCATTGACAGCCCGCCGGAAGGGCAAACGCCACGCGGTGATGACCACCGAGTAGACCGCATAGGCCACGACGGTAAACACTGTCACTACCGCAATGGCGGGGGAGCGGAGGTGAAAAAAGACGCCCACGACAAGGCACAGCTCCAGCGCCGTCGGCAGCAGGTTGAACGAGACCAGGGAGAGAAGGGTGGCCAGGCTTGAAACGCCACGGTCCATGACCCGGAGCACCTCCCCCGTTCGCCGGTGAAGGTGCCATGACAGGGAGAGAGCGTGAAGGTGTGCAAACGTGACGACCGAAAAGTGGCGGGTGGTGGCCAGCGACACGACTGCCCATGTCAAGCTTTGCGCCTGGGAAAAGGCGGTGGCGCCCAGGCGGGCGGCGACGTAGCCAACAACCGCCACGACAGGCGAGAGCACCCACCCGCCCAGGGTGGCCGTGGGGGCGGGGAGCGGCGGCGCGCCACTACCCCCTGCCGAACCAACGGGGGTGCCCGCTAGGCCGTCCACCGCGGCGCGGAGGAAGAGGGGACCCACAAAGTTGCACGCCTTGGAGCACAGCGTCAGCGTCAACGACGCGACGGCAAACGCGCGCAGCCGGAGGGTGCGGGGGACCAGCCATGGTGCCACAAACCGCAGCGTCTGGGATGCCGACACAGGCGGCACAGAGGCCGCGGCCTCGGCGGCGGCGGCGGCGGTTGCCGCCGCGGCGGCAGCCGCCTCCACATCGGGGGCGGCCGTATCGCGACCACGGCCGCTGCTCGCCGGCGGGATGGCGCCGTACGAGGCGGTGGCAGACGCGGCTCGGAGGCCGCGAGGGCGACCTCCGCCGACACCGTGGCGGCCCATGGGGACGGGACGGGACGGGACGGGGAAGTTGGGGGGGAGATGGAGAGCTAAGGTGGGGCAGGCCGCGACCAATCAGCTGTCAGTCCGAAGAAAAAACAGAAGAAAAGATAGCGTGACACAGAGAGCGCAGAACGGCCCTGCGCGCGTTGAGAGCGCAGCCAGGGGCGATGTGGCGGGTGGGGACGGCGGTACTAGTGGGGATGGAGGAGGTATGTAATACAGATCAGGGGTTGCCAAGCGCACTCAAAACAAGCGTATTACGCGCGTATTCTGTTAGCGTACTACGCGTACGCTCTGAAAAATCTCCGGATGTGCCTGGCACGCATACGCGCACTTCAGCGGGCAAAATGTACACTGAAGTATCATGCTCGAACGTACTTTTGCGAGGTACCCTGTCGGGGCATAACACAGCGGCCATTGCGTAGTTACTATCGTTTCGTTTACGGATATCTGCTGCATTGAGATCAATTTGGTAATTCACAGTACCGAAGAAGTCTTTGTGAGACTTCGTTCTGACCATCTTGCCACAAAGTACGCTCGCGGTACGCTATTGCTGCATTTTTAACAGTACGCTTGCCAGATATCATGCAGTAAAAATACGTGAGGAAAGTACGCTCTTTCAGGCGAGTTTAAAAAAGTCGCTTGCTCGCAGTCGACGACACGCTGGTACGCGTTCGCTGATCTCTAAATTCATTCAATACTCGTACGCTTAACCAAAAGTGGTACGGTTGACAACCCCAGGTACTATGTATGTATTAGGGCTGTGAATCGCGCCTGGGGGCGATTTGCTTCATCGGATTCTGCGTGCATAGGACGCTTTTTGGACTCTACGCGCCCTCGCACCCGAGATCACCATGGCGTTTGGTCGGCATCTGTTACTTCTGTATGTAGATGTTGTCGGAGTGTTCGCATCGAAGCCAGCGAAGCGCCGCAATCCGCAGGCAACGTCAGTTGAAATGTAGTGAACGCTCAGAATAGAAGAGAGGCGAGTCAGAATTTAAGTGCGTACTGTGTGTGTTCGTGCGCATCCATTCCGCTCGAGATCCTTTCGATACTGCGCAGCTTCCACAAGGCGTTCGTTCGTCTTGTCATCGCCTGTGTCTCCGCATCTTCCACACACCTGTGTCGGCTGGACGGTGGCGCTGACAACCTATTTACCACTGAGGACCAACGGCGCGCTTCCCGCGCTGTTGAACAACGCGAGGTTGTTCAGCTGGCGCTCTGTCTTGCTGTTCCTCACAGCGCTGTTCCTCACAGCGAGTCATCCCCGCGACCCTTGTGCCGCATGCCTCTTCCGGTCGTCTCCTACCCGCCTTCTTTTCCCCTACAGCTTCGCACTTCCTCTGAACCCGACGATGACGTCCTACGCTAAGCCTGGGGTCCGCACGACGTCCGTAAACTACTCCGCATTTGATCATCTGCACTTTTACGTCGGCAACGCTGCCCAGGCGGCGGCCTACTACATCACCCGTTTTGGCTTCTCCCCACTGGCCTACCGGGGTCTGGAGACGGGCTCCCGGTCCATCCTCACCCATGTTGTCAAGCAGGGGGACATCACACTGGCCTTTTCCTCAGCGCTTACCCCTGATAATGCAGATATGTCGAGGCACCTGGCCGCTCATGGGGACGGTGTGCACGACGTGGCGTTCCGGGTGGACGACGCGGCGGCGGCGTATGCCATGGCAGTGGAAGCCGGCGGGCCGGATGTCAGTGTCTCCCCACCACAAGAACTGAAGGACGAGTCGGGGGCGGTGACGGTGGCCACCATTCGCGCAGCGTGGCCTGATACGACGCACACCTTCGTGCAACGGTCGGCGTACGAAGGCGCCTTCCTGCCAGGCTACCGAGACAGCCGGCCCGCTGGGGAGGGGAACGGCGGCGGCGGTCGTGGTGGCAGCGTCGGTGACCCGCTGGTGACGCTGGTGGGTACGCCTGGCCTGGGCGTAATTGACCACGTCGTGTCCAACCATGCGGACGGGAACATGGAGGGGGTGGTGTCGTGGTACGAGCGCGTCCTTGGCTGGCACCGCTTCTGGTCGGTCGACGACAAGCAGATGCACACTGAGTACTCAGCGTTACGAAGCGTGGTGGTGGCGGACCCCGACGAGGTCATCAAGATGCCGATCAACGAACCCGCCCCGGGCCGCCGCCGTTCCCAAATCCAAGAGTACCTCGACTACTATGGCGGGGCGGGGGTACAGCACGTGGCGCTGCGGACGACTGACATCCTGCGGGCCGTGTCGACCCTGCGGGCTCGTGGGGTCACCTTCATCACCGTGCCTGGCACGTACTATGAGGACCTGCGACGGCGGTTGGCAGTGGCGGCGGCCGAGCCGGGGGGCGTGTCGGTAGCGGAGGACCTGGATGCTCTGCAGGAGCTAGGGGTGCTGGTGGACTTTGACGAGACTGGGTACCTGCTCCAGATTTTCACGCAGCCAGTGGGCGAGCGCCCGACTCTTTTCCTAGAAATCATCCAGCGGGCGGGGAACGAGGGCTTTGGGGTGGGCAACTTCAAGAGCCTTTTTGAAGCCATTGAGCGGGAGCAGGCCAGCCGCAATAACTTGTAGACGCGGCGGTGCAGGGGGGGTGCGTGCTTGGCAGCGGAAGCATGGCAGGGCCGAGTTGCAATCAGACGAGGCGGTCTGCGAGCACTCGACGAGCACTCGTAGACGGGGCAGCCCGCTGGTAACCTCGAACGAGACAGCCGACAGGTGCTGGTGGGATGCAAACCTGGCGGCCTCCTTGGAAGCAGAAGAGAAGCGAGAGGGTAGACTGTGTCTTGCGAGCGTGCGTGGCGGCGCGTCCCGCCGCCCCTCGTCTGGTGTGAGTTCCGATGAAGTGAAAAGCAGAGGCGGCGTTGCCAGTGAGCGCGCTACCGTCATATGCTCGCTGTGAACAAACTACAGAATGAATAAAACTTCTGTGTGTTGTCCCCTATCTTGCCCGGCCCGTTCTTCGCTCGCCGTCCTCCTCCCCCCCCCCCCCCCCAAAACGTGTGTCCCTCGCGTGCGCGCCCCGAGCCGACTCAGTACAAAAACGGAATCATGGCCTTGCGGGACGGCGGATAGAGTGGCCGCCCATCCTTCCCATCAAACTCCTTGCGGTAGTTGCGGTGCTTCCCGCCCGCCCACACCCACATCTGGGCGGCGCCGCATGCGGCAAACGCCCAGCCCCAGGCGGTCGGGCAGGCAGTGTTGAAGCTCACCCACGCGAGGATCTCGGTCGTGTAGTTTGGGCAGCTGACGTACTCAAACGGCCCCCCGAAGGGAATGCGGCGGACGGTGGAGCCGGCGGGCCGAAGCGCGCGGAGCGCAAAGTGGCACCACATGTTGCCCGCCTCGCAAAAGTAAAACGCAACCAGGCCCGTCGCGTAGGCCGCGTCTGACGCGGGCGTGTACAACGGGTGCATGGCAAAGTAGGCCACCGCCGCGGCAAAACCCCAGTAGTAGCTGCAGTTCTTGGCCAGGTTCGACAGCGGCATCGTGGCGTGGGAGAAGCGGTGGACAAAGAGGGTCTCGAACTCCCGCTTGGCATAGTGCACCACCCAGGCGAGCACCAGGCCGGCCTGGTGCTCTGCGGCGCGGGACCCCACCGGCGTGACCCGCCCGTAGATGGCGCGCTGGCCCAACCAGAAGGCGGGAAAGATTAGCAAGGGCCCGAGGTACTCGAGGACAAACACCATCTTCCACGAAATCTGGGGGCCCAGGTCCTTGAACACCACTGTCCCGCCGTCAGCAACGCCCGCCGCCGCCAGAGAGGACCGGTCCCCCAGCGCAACGGGCTTGGACGGCCCCACCGCGGGCAGGTAGAAGCGCTGGCGGTCCACGTACATGGCAGGCGCTACTTTGGCGTAGGCGGCCTTGAGGTCGGGCACGTCCGCGTCATCAGGGAGGGTGACGGTGCCGAGGGGTTTGCCAGAACGGGACAGCACGTTGACCTTCATGGTGTCCAAGGAAAGCGTGAGGGCAGTTGCCAGCACAGAAGAGGGAGGGGAGGTGTTGGAGAGGGCCACACCTTCGCACACGGCGGATGGAGACGGCCACCAAGGAAGATCACACTTGCGCGGATAGCGATCGTGGTGGTTTGCGTCGCAACGCGTTAAACGTTAACGGGGCTACCCACTTCCGACTTATGTCCGATTTAAGTAGAGTCAATTACTATTTTCATCAGATGTATGGGAGTTATCCTGGTGGGGAAAGGATGGTTGAGCCCCCGGGAAACACTATATGTGGCGGGTTACTATAGAATCCTCATTTTTCTTGGCTCTGAACATTTTTGAGTTAGCCCCATGGATGGGTGCGCCTCCTCGAGATCTGTCCAACGGCGTCGAGTTTTTCTGCGTGCGATAGTTTCTCATGAAGTTACCGTACGAAATGGCTGTTTTGAACAATTTAGAGACCGTAGGAACGGCCAAAAAAGAATAGGCGACTGTAGGGCACAGGACTGGAATTATACATAAATATCTCCAATCAGAAACCAGAACGGAATGAGAAGGCGTCACATCCGAGAATGGCCGCGTTTTGCGGGATGGTTCACAGAAGGCGCGCAACCGCACGGGGCGGAGCGCGTCAGTGTTGGCACCGGGTGCACACGAGCAGCATTGCACGGCAAGCTGTTGCACCCGGCGGGGCGGTCGTTGCCACGACCACGGGACTGCTGGCCGCCGCGGCCTGGCGAGTGGTCAAGCACGTCCCCACCGATTGGGTCCTGTCCATCTCGTACTCGCTGTGCGGAAGAGCGAGTCACCTGCAGTGTGTGTCAAGAGCAACGCACCATGCCGCGTGCAGGTGAGGCGACGGCACCACCCTGCTGCAACCCGAATGAGATGCGGGTACGCCGGGAGGTGGGGGCCATCTCTACACCGACCGCCATCCAGGGGAAGAGGGTGATAATCAACGGGGTGGTGGCGTCGATCGCTGTTCCGGTCGCGGACCGCCCGGCCGCGGCGGCGGTGGGAGGGGCGGCGGCGCGCACCGATGCGCCCGCCGCTGACAAGGTGGGGGGGGTGTTGGTGGACACTGTTGTGGCGCCCGTCGTTGCGCCGGTCGGTCAGAATCCGTCCGCGGCGGCGGTGGGCGGGGCGGCCGTGAACACCAATGTGGCCGCTCTCGACGATGGCGGCGGTGTCGCTTCCTCTGCCAGCAGCAGTGGTGTTCGGGCCATTGTGCCGCTGCCGACGGTCAGGAAGCTCCGTCTCCACATGGACTCGTGCCCCAGCACCAACAAGTCGCAGTTTTTTTACGGGGGCCTGGGACTGCTGATTGCGACGGAGCTGATCGATTGTGCAATGGTCCACTACATGGTGGTCGGCCATACAAAGTTTGGTCCAGACCTGGTCGCGCGGCAGATTGCTGGCCGCTACAACAAGTCCGACTGCTTTAACAACGGGCAGTTGGTGGAGCTGATGCGCCCATACGCGACGGCGGGCTCGTATGACGGCAACCAGCTGCTGACGTGGAAGGAGGGCACTAAGGACCTCTTTTCGGCGGTGACGCACATCATGAGCTACCGGTGCTTCCTGTTGGTGGCAGACGACGGCAAGCTCAACCTCGGTACTCCTGCCGTGCCGCCGGCCTCTTTTGAGCCGTTTCCGGACTCGGGCCCGCTGTACCATCATGATGTTCTGATGCATCAGTGCGACCAGGCGGCTTATCGCGGCCTCAAGCACAAGGTCCTTCCGGAGCTCCGCACCCGCTGCTACCAAGGGGTGGGCCAGTGCGCCGTGCCCCAACGCTGTCGTGCCGAGGCGCCTTCCATGCTTCTCCCCGCCCAGGTCGGCCGCTGCCGCAACGTGCGGCTCTTCACTCGCCGGTCTACCAGCGACGTGTACTGGCGCGAGCAGGTGGGCTGGATGAAGAGCCACACCGTCGACCACGTCAACGCAGCGCTGGATGCGATCAAGCCATACAGTGAAGACCCACGGCTGAGGAAGGACGCGTATGGTGCCAAGGCCAAGAGCATCCGGGAGCAGTATTTCAAGTACGTCCCGCGCGAGTTTGTGCCTGACCGCTACGAGGTGCCGGAAGACGGCCAGACTGATACTGCCATGCGCCTGTGGAAGCAGTCCTCCTTGAAGCTCGCAATGGGCGCAAGCCAGGCGGCGTCATCCCCGTCACCGTCAGCGGCGGACACTCAGGCAAGCCGAAACCTCTCAACGGACCAGAGCGGGTCGACTCCTGCTGTGGGTGCCCCAGCAAAGAAGGCGCGGTGGTCAAGGTCTGTGCACGCCAAGCTCCTGGAACGGGTGCTGCAGGCCCCCCCCTTCAACGGGACACTGCCAAAGAAGAAGGAGGATTGGGAGGAGCTGGTCAAGATGATGCCCGTTTCCGAGGTGGGGTCTGAGTGGGACGTCCCGACTCTCAGGCGTCATGCCAAGGCCCTGACAAAGGAGGGCACTGTCACTGCTGTGGCCTCTGGTCAATAAACCCCCGTTGCCCTTCACTCTTTCATGGCATGTAAACATGTCCACCATCGTGTGATGATCACATCCGCCGCGGCACCTTACCCGCCGTGCGCTTGTCACGGGTTTTCGTGGGGTGTCTACAGGAGGCCGCGCGGTTGAGGTGATGTGGAATCGGCAGGGGTGGTGTTTACGGCTGGACGTCACCCGGTCCTCCCCGCCCGCCATGGGATGCCCTGAGCCCGCCCCTCACGTCCCTCCCTGCTGTTGGCCCCGCCCTGTCCCCCCCGCGTCCTATACATGGCATACAAGTGGCTCACCTTTAGTAGGCAGTGAGCTCCTCCTCTGTCCATTGCTCTCCCGCAACAGTCACACCACCCGGCTCACACCCCGACCGATAGACAGGCGGGTCCTCAGCACCAATCTTCACGCCACCAAGAAGCATGTCACACAGCGTCGAGAGAGTATCGTCGGAGGACTTGGCACCACCCACCGCCTCGCTGCGACTGTAGACCACGTTGCGGGAGAAGCGAGTGGGTCCACTGGCCTCCCCGCAGCTCTCATCAAAAAAAATGTGCACATAATGCGTCTCCCCCGACATGAAGTAGGTCGGCCCGGGTTGAGGGGACTCGTTCCAGCTTGGCACCGCTTTGTCTTGTTGGTAGTCCGAGGAGACGTCGTGCCACTCAGTGCAGCACTTCACGCACATCAGCTCCTCTTGCGGGGTCAGGGGTAGGTCTGCAGGCTGATCCTCCATGGGCGCATTGCCCATCATCTCCTCAAACATGGCCGCCAGGTCCTCAAACCGCTTAGCGGCACCCGTCGTGCAGCCCCTGTGGTACATAATCGCGCAAGCGGCCTCGTCCTTGTGCTTGTCGAGCGCCAGCTTCAGGTCCAGAATGACCCCACGCGCGTCGTCAATCGCCTGCTGCCGCTCCAAGGATGCCTGGTCGTTCTGCTGGCGGTGGCGCTTGAGCACCATCTGCGCCTGACGAAGGTCAGCCAGAAAAAACCCGCACGTTGCGCACGCGTCGGTCTTGTGAGGGTAGAGCGTGGTGTGCTCGTCGGAGGGCACGACGGTCCCCTCGATCTTCTTGGTAGACCCAAAGAGGGCTTTCAGCCAGCGCAAAGGGATGTCACCATGCACCATGGGAAGACCGGCCGCAACCAGCGCCGCGTTGAAGCTGGAGGAGAAGGACAGTCGGGTGTCCAGCGGGTTGTTCCGGCTTGACCGCAGCACCACCCACTTGGAGTCCAGGTAATAGGAAGCCCCGTGGACGCGCCCCCACTTGTCCGCAGTCCGGCCCGTGGGAGAGCGATGAGCTCTGACAAACGCAACAGACTTGGCACGCTCAGCCACCTTGCGGTGGTTTGACACCATCCCGGCCAGCCCGTGCTCAGTCACGTTGTCCACCACCTCCATCTCGTCGTCCCCGTTGGCCGCGCGAAAGTACTGCAGCGTCGACAGCAAACAGCCTTCGGGTCGCAGGATGCGGCAGACCAGGGTGTCAAGGTTGGGGCTCGACAGCATGTCGGACTTAGTCATCTTCTTGATCGGCGACTGGGCTGCATTCAGCGCGCGTCTGTGGCACCGTGCCAGCCACCAGTTTGAAACGTTGAGGTGTCTACGGGCACAGGCCTCGTGTACGACCCAGTTTCCTCTCCCGTCAAACAGCAGCTCCACCACAGCGGCTCCCAGGCGCGCATAGTTGTACACCTCCTGGGCCGTCCCCTTCTTGTTCCCGCCGTTCTCCACGTACTGCTTCTCACGCGACGTTCGGCGGGCCCCGACCAGTCGGGCGTCAAACGTCCTCAGCACCGGGATGCAGCGACATTGCCCTGCAACAATAGTGGAAGTCTTGCTTGCCCCACGCACCGAGACAGCTTCCAGAGACACCCGGGGCGTGCCATTGGCGTATCGCTCGGGTAATGTGCGCCTACCACTGCCAGAGGACCGAGCACCTTCCATCTCGCCCCGCTGCAGGAAAGAGAGGCGGGTCTGCTTTCGGCGCTTGGCAGAAGGGGCGGCAGCGACCTTGTCCACGTCACCATGATCGCCGGCTCCATCGGTTGCATTCACCTCCCAGCTATCGCCCCGACCTTCAGCATCATCTTCATCTGCACCATCTTCAAGATCAGCAGGGAACTCATCGTCCACGTCACCCTCGACGACATCAAGCGACGGGTCCCCAGCGGTCTCAACTTGGGCGGCAGGGGCCAGCGGTACACAGGCAGCTCCAACGGGCGGGGCGGGTAGGATGCGGGAGCGAGTGCCCGGCGCGGCCAACAGCTGGACAAAGCGCCGCGCCTGCACAGGCTTGGCGCCAATCGAGTGTAGGTCCATCTCCGTGACGTAGTGTAGGTCCTCCGCCGTCTCAACGCCGAGGGTGTCCACCAGGCCGCCCAAAAGGTGCCCAAAACGGTGCGCTTCCACCCACATCTTGACCATCTCCATGCCGGTGGCGGCCATCACGTCCACACAATAGATCCGCACAGCCTCAGCCAACAGACCCCAGTGTGGGAGTGGCACTCAGCCCCTCTGGTGCCACAGAACAGTCTTATAGGAGGCTGTGGGGAGAGAAAAGTCGAGAAAGCGGGCGCGCGGTGCCGCTGTAGCATGCACGGGTGCTGGGACCATGTGGCAGAGTGCCTCGGGGGCGTCGCCGCCTGGTACCACTGCGCGGCAAGCAGCCTGCCATCGGGCGGCCAGGCAACAGCGGCAGTCAACCCTTGACAGCACCTCCCAGTTCCTCCACACACAAGGCGGTTCAGCATAACGACCCCCGAGGCCGGCGCTACTGGTAAGAGGCGGTCTGCATGTCAGTGGCCAGGCACGTCGGGGGGGGAGCCGGGCAAGAGCTTCTGCCATGAAGCAGTCCACGGCATGGGGGTGGCTCTCCGCCCTTCCTCCCCGCACACCAGAAAAGAAAAACAGGGTGCTCGACCATGGCGCGAGGCGCAGCGCGAGGAGTGCGACGCGTAGCGCGACGCGTAGGGCTAGGCGTAGGGCTAGGCTCGGCACGGGCGCAAAAAAAAAACGTCTGACACACGCAGACCCCTCTCACAGTAGGCAACGTACATGTAGCAACATGGTAGCGTCAGACAATGAGGGAGTACCCGCCACCCCCCGCCTGGTGAGGTCGGGGCGAGGAGGACGAACGCTTGGCAGAAGACAGCGGTTTGGATGATGGGCAGGCGCCTCCAGCTTGCCCAGGCTGGAAACGTCGTTGGATCGAGGCGATGACCTGTCGCTCCGGAGCACTCCTGACGGACTGATCGGCCTCAGTCACGTAACTACTGTCTGCTGCATAATTGGTCACATCTGATGCCCTGGTGTGGGTCCAGGCGACTGTAGGATGAACAATCTTCAAAGCTGGCTATCTCAGCTCGACTGACCTCAAAGGAGATGAGGATTCTATAGTCACCCGCCACATATCATTCTATGCATGTATTAAGCACAAGTCTTTCCCTAAGCATGCCGTTTAAGTCAGCTCCCGCCCCAGTCTATAGGAGTTAGAATCGTCCCATTCGTGGATATACTGGACAGGAAAGGTAGTCTCATCTAAGTGAAGTTCATGACGAAGAGAGGTGCCTACAAGTCATCCTGTCCATTGAACTATTTACTGTCAACAAGACGCGATCTGGATGCTCCTGCCGCTTCGCCTGCAGCATCTCGCCGGATCTGAACCTGACGAAAGCCCGAGCCCGCGGCCCGCGCCGGCCTCCCCCGGCTGCGTGGCCGCGGCGGGCGGCCGCCCCGCCCTCCACCAGTGGTGGTGGCGGCGGCGGCGGCGGCGGCGGCGGGCGTGGGGAAGACCCGGGAGAAGGCGGGGGCGGGGGGCGCCCGTCGACGCGGCCCAGTGGATTGGGCCACCCGCACGGAATCTCTCCACGCCTCGCTCCGCGCAGTGTTCCTCAGGAACGAATTCCGGCAAGTGCCGCACACCTGTGGGAAGTCTGGTCGCTACTGGTGAAGCGTCAAGAAGGCGTGACAGCCCGTATCCCAGAGGCAAACAATACTATATGTATGTGTACTTCTGAGATAAGGCCTGTCCAAAGGCCGGCCGACTGCCCGCGGCGGTCTGTCGGGTCACTCATAAAGCACACAGGATCCGCCACCCCTCTCTCGTGGGCACTCGTGGGAGTCCCCCTCCCAGCAGCCCCGCACAGGGCAGTGCACGGTGGCGGGTCAATGTCAGCACGGCACTGCGGTATCAACCGTGCACTGGCACCAACCTAGGCAGGCTGGCGCCACCAGAATCACTTCCCGTTCGACCACGCCGGCAAGGATTCGATATCCTGCCGCTCGTCCCGCCAGGAAATCGCCTTGGCCGTCACACCAACAGATGTGACGGCCAGAGGCACGTGCGGGCGGTCTCACACTCCCCCCGGCCCCGTGGTCGGACGGGGCGTGGAGGCCAGCGGGGCACGGATGATCCACTGCTCCACTGGCGTGTTGTCGACGCCAGTGTCCAGGAAGCGTTCGAGGGCATCGTTAGACTCGGCCTTGGTAAGGCCGTCTGCCATGTTGTCCTTGCCTTGGACGAGCCCAACGTTAGACATGTCCTCTAGATCGTGTGGCCCCCGGGCGGCAGCGACATTGATGAGGAGACGCGTCTCTGTCGGGTGGGAAGTGCGGGTGATCACGTCAGACATCTGCTTCGAGTCGATGAAGATGTTAAGGGGGATGCGGCAGTTGCGTGACTGCTCCAGGTCGTCACGCAGAATGAAGGCCTCGTCGAGGCATGCGGTGAATGCAAAGACTTCACCCGCCATGGCAGAGCGCACGATGCGCCGGCTCTTGCGGCTACCAAAACTAAGCACGTGGGAGTTGCCCGTCGCGTCTCACAGCAAGATGAGGTAGCCAATTTGCGAGGAGTAGTCGGCATTGGTGGCGAAGGATGCGTCAGCGTACGCACGGATGCGCAGTGTCTTGATGTCAAGGGGCTTGTAGGACAGGACGCGATCGCGGTTGACCTTGGCGCGCTCAACAAAGTTGTTGTACGACTTGATCGCCGCACGACCTTATCCCGCCTCGCTTATGTGTACCAGCTGGTTGATACCGCAGGCCAGATCCGGCCGCGTATGCGCCATCCAGGCCAAGCTGGCCCGGAAGGAGACAAACTCCCTAAACGACGCCGCGATGGCCAGCATGGAGAGGTTGTCCACGTGCTCCAGCTGGCCGGCCGCAAAAGTGCTTGGTCGGCTTGGCCACTGCGCCAGTCGGACGCAGACAAATGCACCGTTGTCCCATTTGCGCTCCTTGGCTTGGAATCTGGCCAGGGTCTTCTTGGTCACCTCCTGGAAGCGCTCTTGTCGCCGCCGTTGAACAGGTCGTCCACGAAGGCGCCGGTCATGCCCTGGAGCATTGCAGTGGCGCCACGTAACGTGCCTTGGGCTGCTCCTCGGGGGTGTTGAACTCCTTGAGGGTGAAGACGAAGCGGCCCTTGATGACGTTGGCACGCGGCGGCAGGTCACACCGCTTAGTCTTGCGGAAGGCGCCACGGTCCTGCAACCCCTCCGCTTCCTTGCGGGCGGCAGTCCTAAACCGGGCGGTCTTAAGGCGGGCGTCGCCCTGCGGGACGTCCACGGTGAGGTGGACGGACGCGTGCTCGTTGGTAAGCCCGGGCATCTCCGGCACCTGATTGCGGTGGCGCAAGGCCTCGGTGCCGGCGTGGTGCACTTTGCATAGCGGCTGCTCGCCGCGGCTCGCCGCGCCAGCCGCGGCGACCGTGCCGCCGCCCCCCCCCCCCGCACCCCCTGGACGATGATGACGACAAGCCGCCTCCACGCCGTCCCCCCCCCCCTCGTCCCCTCCATTCCCCCACCCCCCCTCCCCCGATGACGACGCGGCGGCCGCCGCGGCAGAGGTGGCGGCGGCGAGAGTCTCGCGCCCGGCCCGCAG
This sequence comes from Pyropia yezoensis, assembly GCA_009829735.1. Taxonomy (NCBI): domain Eukaryota; phylum Rhodophyta; class Bangiophyceae; order Bangiales; family Bangiaceae; genus Pyropia; species Pyropia yezoensis. The sequence goes on along the minus strand of CM020619.1, from coordinate 18,343,099 downwards.
ACGGTCGTGTAGCGGGAGCCCCCCCCAGGCGGCGGCACCCGCCTGAGCGCGAGCGTCCCCTTGTGCAGACGCACCCCACACGCGTTGCACAGGGAGCGCGGCTCACCCGCGCCAGTGTACCACAGCGGCGTCGCCGTCGCCGCGCAGTAGACACAATTGTGGGCGGGGGGTCCCCGCCTCCACCGCCCCCGCCGCCACCACCGCCCCCGCCGCCGCCACCGCCCCCGCCTCTGCCTCTGCCGCCACCAAGGGAGACGGATGCCGCGGCCGACGCAGACGCCAACGAGCCGCCGCCGCCCCCCCCGCCCCAGCCACCGGTCGCCTTGGCCGCGTTGGCCGCCGCGGGGGGGCTCGTCATGCCGCGCGGGTGACCACGAGGGCGCGGCGCCCCGCCGAAATACCCCGCCACCGTGCGCACGGCATTGGCTTTGGCGCCGTGGCGGCAGCGGTAGCGGCAGGAGCGACGGCAGCAGGAGGATCTCGGCAGAGCTGCGAGGGTGGTGGTGGGCAAGGAGCTGGCCACAATCATCTCGGGCACCTACGGTGGGGGGGAGGGCGCGGCGTCCAACCGGGCGGCCAGCCAGGCGGCCAGCCGCGCTGTGTCCCGCCGGGCTGGCGGGCGAGCCTCTGCTGTCGCCGACGAGCCCGCGCAGAGCGGCGGCCTCCTCCTGCGGGACTGTGTCGCCCGTGGGGGGAGGGGGGGGAGGGGGGGTGGCGGGGCGGCCAACGCCGCACCTGGTTCCCTCCGACTCGCCGCCAGCCTCACCCCCGCCCCGCGCCTCCTTTCGCGCGGCTTGCGAGGGCCTGTGCATGGCTGGGGGGCAGCTACAGGCCGGGGGGAGGGGGGGTTGGTGGTGCTGGTGCTGGCGGCGATGGTGGCAGCAAGCCCGGGACCGTCACGGCTCGCCGCCGCGTGCGCGTGCGTGCGGGCGTGCGTGCGGGCGTGTGTGCGGGCGTGCGGGCGAGCAAGCGAGCAAGCGAGCAAGCGAGCGTGCGAGCGTGCGTGTGTCGCGGAGAGAGGGGGCGGGGGGGCTTGCTGACTGGCTGTTTGTTAGGTACCGCCTTCAACCGGGCGGCCATGCTGGACAACGTTCCCCGTCGGGCAGAGCGTCTGCCCAGGGCCAGGGCGGTGGGCGTCACGCTGTCTCGGAAGGTGGTGTCCTTTTTCCACTCCACCGCGTCAGGGCTGTGCTTGGGGGCCTGCGCCTGCACGACCGGAAACTTTACCGAGCTTCTGCGGAAGGCGGCGGTGGAGGCGCGGGGGGGGGGGGTCGGGGAGGGGGGGGAGGCATGGGGCGATTTAGGGTGCGAGGACTGGCGCGGGGTATGAAAGTCGTCGCGTGGGCCGGGCTCCTGCTCGGGTATGCGCCGGTGAGACGGGGCAAGGCACGCGAGTGGGGGGGCAAAAGGATCGCTGTCGAGGACGGCACGGCTCGGTGGCCCTCCTCAACCCCGTATCTTTTGTACACACACGCAAACAAAACCCGCGATTGAGAGGACGGCACGGCTCGGTGGCCCGCCTCAACCCCGTATCTTTCGTACACACACGCAAAAAAAAACCGCGATTGACAAACGCTACAACGAGAAATCCGTCATTCTTCGCACTCGTTGGCGGCAAATGCAGCACGCCTGTGCATCAGAGCAGTAGCAGGAGTGCGAAGAAGCGGCGGTACCCATTGACGACCATCCAGGGTTGCTCGCGGCGGCCGTCTCCGTCGCCGTCGCGTGCTCCGTCGATGGGGTGTCCACGCCCCACGTGCCGACGGCGGGGAGCCACCTCCGAAAGTGCACGTGCACCTGCCGTGGCAGGCAGAGGCCCACGACGACGAGGGGCGATACCGTACGGCCCCCACACGACGCTGCTGCTTGTGGTGGCGGCGTCCATGTCAAGCACCACGCGCACGGAGCGCGGATGCCAACAGTAGCCCGGCTGGTGAAACGGGTCGTGGTAGGCTGGGTCGGCGGGCTGCCTGGCGGCAGCATCCACGTGAGTGGTGATCGGCAACGTCCGCAGCGTAACGTCTTGGAGCACCAGCGACGAGCGCGCCAGGTGATGGGGAACCCGTGTGGTGGCGGCCCCGTCGGCACCCGCCGACGGTGTCGCGTTGACCCCGTTCTCCACCACCACCGCTTCAGCACCCTGCGCGTCAGTGCGCCCGCGTTCCGCGAGCGACGCTCCGCTGTCGTCCACGATCATATCGCCAACGTGGACGGCGCTCGCCCGCACGTCATGGTCGTCGTCTGTCAAGTCGGAGGGGCACGGATCGGCCACGCTGGCGGGGCGGGGAAAAGCGCGAACCGATCTGTTTATGACGGACGTCCGTGGCAGCACAACAGGAATGGGCGGCAAACGATGATCGGGTCGGGTGGCCTCAGCGGGGGGTGGTCGTCCACAACGCCCGGTCGGGCGAGGAGGGGGGTGGGGGAAGGGGGGCAAGGCGAAGTGTCGGTGGGTGGGTGGTGGTGGGAGTGGAGCGTGGCGCGGGGGGTCCGGGGGGGTCTGGGCGAGTGCGGAAAAAACCGCGCGCCGACCGTCACACTGACAGTCACGCGTGACGCGGCTCAGGCCTGTGCCTGTGTAGTGACAACAACTTTTAAACGCCGTAAAGTGCATGGTACTTTAAAGTCCAGATTGGACCAATTCCAGAGGCCCTCCCTGGCGCTGCACGTGTTGCTCGCGCTGCTCGTGTTGCTCGTGCTGTTTGTGTTGACGGGGTTGCCCCCCCCCGCCGACCCCCCCAACACCCCGGGGGCCGAACCGTCTTACGGTCGCGAGACTGAACTATCAGTGGAACTATCATTGAAGGAAGGATTGTTGAAATTCTTATTGATATAAGTTTTGTCACCACCACTGACTGCCACGTCCCGGGCGGCCGGTGCACGCATAATGCATATGCGGCGATCCGGCACGGGCGGGATCCGGCCAGCCCCGCCCGCGAAAGACTTTGCCGTGGGCGACTCCGCAAGCGGCCGCGCGGCCGCAATGCGGGCAAGGGGTGGCAGAACAGGCACAGGCGCCATGCGCGTGGGAAAAAGGGCGACGCGGTAGGGAAGGTGCCGGGAGAACCGCCCCTCTCTCTAAAGAGCAAAGGCGCCAAAGTGGACACCAGGCACACAGGGCGGGTGGACGCCTCTGCTCTGCCACCCCGATCCATCGCCGCACACTGATGCGCGCGGACGGAAGTGGCACACCCCGTCACCGGCATTGCTAAGGGAGAGAGGGGCCACGCCAGGGACAGCGCCGCCGGCAGGGGCACCCGCCAGCCCCCGCCACAGCTGTGATCGTGCAGCGGTACGGAGGCGCTATGTGCCCGACGACGCGCCAGCACATCGCCAAGAAACGAGAAAGAGGGGGCGGCTGCCGCCACTGGCTTTTTCGGGGCGCGTGGTTGGCGTAGCAGGTCCGCGACCGTACCCGGTGGATAGGGGCTGGAAGGACGCGGCTGCCATGCCAAGCGCTGACCCGCGGGGGCGCAGTGGGGCCACATCTTCCCCCCCCCCCCCCCCCCCCCCCCCCCCCCCCGCCCCCTACCCCTTCCCGCGCCGTCCCCTCTCCCTTCTTCTTACTCAGAAGTCAAAGGAGTCGAGGGAGCTCTTCCCCAACGCGCCGGCCCCGCTCGGTGCTGCAACGGTGACGCCCGCGACGGCACCAGCGTCGCCGCGGCCTCCACGGCCTTCCCCTCCACCGCCACCACCGTTGAGTAGCCAACCACGCTGAGTAGCCCTCTGGCGGGGTTTGTACTGCATGGGGTGCCTGGCGGGGCGGCGGGTAGCCACCCACCGCCACGGAACCCGCTGACCTCAGCAAGGCGCTCGGGCATTAATGGTAGAGCACACGCGCGGCTGCTGATGGTAGTCGCGACGCAATGCGGGGCGAGGGGAGGGGGGCGCGCGCGAAGAGTCGGCCACGGCGTCCCCTGCCGTGGCACCTGCACGGGGACGGAGCGGGGCATGACGGAGCAACAGCGCGCGGTCGAGACAGGACAGCAGCAGGGGGCGCCACACTGGCGAGGGGGGGAGCGGGGGTGGGGGGGGCGTTCGAAGTGGGACGGGTGCGGGCGCACCCCCAGCGCTACTCCCCCCCCCCCCCCCCCCCCCCCCCCCCCCCGTCAACGCAGCACATAAAAAAAAAAAAAAGGGTGCTGGGGATGGAGGGAGAGAAAGGAGGGTGTATGGAACGGAGGCGGCGGCCAAGGCGGCCGCGGCCCAGTCATCAATGGCAGGACGCAGCCGTCGAAGGTATACATAGCCGGCAACAGGGCGAGCGCGGGACGGCCATGTAGAATGGTGCAGCAAGTAGTCGTCCGCGGTCAGGCTACAAGCACCCTCTGTGGAAAATTGGGCCAAGGAGACTGCGGCTGGGATTGGTGGGGCGACTGCCAGTCCGGTGCTCTATTCAGTCAGTGGGAATACAAACTCTGACATGGCTCTGAATGGATGAATTCTTGGCGAAAGAGTCGACCGGCGACTGGCGTGCCAACAGGGTGCAAGGCGAGACGACGGACGCGATCATCCTGCTGGATTATCCCTCTTGGCATTGTAGCCTTGTCCCCTGTCCCTCGTACCCTTCCCTGTGTGCACTGTCCCTGCGCGGCGGGCGGGCAGTTCTCGTCGTGACGATGCCGCGTCGGTCCATGCAAACCGCCAATGGCGGCGCTTTGCACAGAGCCGTCGAGTCTTTTGTGCTCGTCCTGTGGTTTTTTGGCCTGCTGACGGGCGCCCCCGGCGCCGCGTCCTCCCGCGTCAACGACCTCACGGCAGGGAGGAGCCGCAGCGGAATGGCTGCGGCGGCGATCTTTATTGCGCTTGAATGGGACAACACGTACTCCGTTCCTGGCCGTCTCAACAACCCCCGGCCGGCGGCGCGGCCAGAGCCTGTGGCCGCCCAGTTTGTACCGACTGCCATGCTCATTGCCTGTAGGGCCGCTTGTGGCTGCCTGCAGGGATCGGGCCTGACACTTCGAGGGGCGGCCGCCGACGAAGAGCCCCTTCGGCTGATCTCTTCTGTGGTGGCACTCAACGAGGCCGACGGACTCGCCGTTGCGGTTGCAGAGCTCTCCCTCCGGGCGGTGTGGCAAGACGCGCACCCGCCGGTGGCACGTGTGGCACCAGCGTTTGCAGCGGACGTCTCTGCAATGCGACTCTGTGTGGACGCTGCCAAGGCCCCTATCGGAGACAATCGGGACCCGCCCACGTCGGCGCTGGACCCCCCCACAGGCTTGTTCAGTGCGAGTGGGTATTCCGAGGGGGATTATTTTTCGAACCTCTCTCCGTAGGTGGTCCACGGAGCCGGCGTTGTGTGGGTGGTTTGTCCGCACGACGGGTGCCGGATGGCCGCGGGAATTGTGTGGGTGGTTCTTGTACAAATTGTTTCTCATCGCGTGTCGGCTGCTGTACGCCATGGCCTCGTCGGAGTCCCCGGCCTCTCGTCTGTAGTCCATGGGGGGTGCGCACACGGTGCACCCCAGACGCCCTCGGCCCGTGGGGAGCTCCCATGCCAAAGCGCACGAGGGCAGTGACGGCCAATCGGGTCACCACGGGCACGTGCGCGTAGGCCGACGTGTCTACGGCGTCGCCCTGTGCGGCGCGGCAGCTCGCGTAGCTGCCCGAGGACAAGAAGGTGAAAAAGTACGTGTCTTCCAGCCCTCCCCGCGCATCGGTGAGTAGGGGGCGCGGCCGATACGGTCTTTTGTAAAGGTGGTGGGCCGGGTGGTGGGCCGGGGGGACGCTGCACAACGCCGACGCGCGGTCGGCCTAGGAAATGACCAAGAGAAAACGGCGTCTAGAAGCATGGAAATGATCTACCCAAGACCCAAGACAAGACACGCCTCCTACCCGCCCACAACCTTCACCATGTACAGAAAACGTTGTCACGTGTTGGCACAGAGGCGTTCCACACTCGAAAAAGCAGCTCTGAGTGGTAGGACATGGGAAATCGTGTAGCACAATAGGTATCCGCTGCACGTCCACTCTCAGGGAACACTCGCCAGGGGGGATCGGCACCAACGTCACCGGGAGGCCAAGGTTGCTGTCCTTGGAGCGCAAGCCACGGGGCAAAGATGAGAGCCCAAATGGGAGGGGTTTTGTTGTTCTGCCTTGGCCGGCGGTGGATTCGCCGCCGGCCCCCTCGTTATAAACCCTCGGAGACACTACTAACTACCCTCCACCCCAAGATGCAAGTCCCTCTGGTCATACGTAACTTATAGATACCGTGACCAGTACGGACTCTCAAATTGAAAGCCAAGGATTAGAAGTAGCCCCCCAATATTCGAGTCACAATACGGCCGACCATATTGCTCATATCCCCCCCTTAGATTCGGCCCGTCCTCGGGTCGAGTTGCATTCGGGTTACCGAATGTAAGTGGGTCGCGTGACCGTTTACCAGTCGGGTGGGGCTTTGCGCCCTGTCGCGACAGACACCCCTTTTCGAGGTTGTCTGAGGGGGGTGCCCCCCTTTGTGTGGTACACACACGATCCGTTTTCCGGACCGTTAAATTCTCGATGCGGGTTTCTGTTCACGACCCCCCTTTCCGAGGGGTGGTGCAAGCGGATCCGCCACCAGGTGTCTGGTGGTAGGGGGGCCCCCCTCGTGTGGACGATTGAGTGGGGGGCGGTTGGGGGTGACCCCCCTTGATTACCCCGTGTGGGGGGGGCGTGGCTCCGGTCCAGGTGCCTGGGTGGAGCGCCCTCGTAGCTCGGCTGGCGTGGGTCGTCCCGCGCTGCCGTATCGCTCGTGCTGAGCTGTGTGGTTATAAGCGCGGGTGCCCGCGCTTCCCTGGCTCGTCCGCGCGAGCGTTCCTTGTACCGGGTCGAGCCGGCCTCGGCTTTTCTGACGGGGCGCCCCTGCTACCTCGGTTTCACCATGTCGGACCCCCAGGTACCCGTGGGCGAGGACGACCTCCTGCTTGAGGAGGAGGAAGAGGTGATGGTGGACGACGTTCCCGTCTCTGCCACCGCTGTCGAGTGCTTCTTGGCTAGCTCGTCCGAAGACGAGGGCGACCGGGTAACTGTCCGCGTGGCCCCGGAAGGTGCGCCGGGCGGTTTGTCGTCCGTGTGCAGCGGCACGACGGCTCCGTCGGGTGGCGGGCAACCGCGTGTAGCGGCTGCCTCTACCCCTACCCCACCGGCGGCTCGGATGGCTCCTGTCGCCGGTGCCGGCGCGGCTCTACCTCAAGACGGCGTCGCCGGCGTGTCGGATGGTCGCGGCGGCACCCCGGCCGGGACGGCGGGTCAAGACGGCGCGGGTGCCCGACCGGTTGGTGTGTCCGCGGCGACGGGTAACGGGTCTACCCCTGCTGCCCCCGTGGTGCCCACGTCGGGCCCGGGTGGCGGCGATGCTCTGCCCGCGGTGCCGCGGACGCTTGGTGGTCAAGAAGTGTCTACCCCGATGGCAGTGGACTCCTGGAGCTACTCCGGGCGGGCGCCCGCCCTTCTTCTTCCTCCTCGGCCCCGTGCACCTCCGGCACCGGCCCATCTGCCGGTGGGGCATCCCCCGGCGCCCCCGATTCTTCCTGGTCCTGCCCGGGTTGCCCCGTTGGGTGGCGGCGTCGCCTTGGCGGCGGGTCAACCCGCCATGTCGATGTCCGATTTGGTGGCTCGGGTTCGAGGCATGACTGTGCAAGAGTCGATGGAGTCCGCTGGGCGGATGCGGGTGGACTTCCACCAGCCGCGTCTCCCTGGAGAGACCTCCCGGCGCGTCAAGGTGGACCCGAGTTGGGAGCGGGAGTTGGTGCGGCTGGTCAACCAGCCGAACGCGGTCCGAGTGGAGCATCATTGGATCCTGAGCCAGCCGGACGACCGGCATGCGCAGCTCTGGCGCACCCGGATTGGGCGGGGTGAGATCTACCTCGACTCCGCCTTCGGGATATGCGACTTGATTGCCCCCGCGTTGCCGCGGGAGGTTGACTACCCGGCTAGTTCTCGGGGGATTGCGGCGGCGGCGGAGCCGGTTGCGTTTGGGGAGACGGTGGGTGTTACCGGCCGGTATCCCGGGTTCGAGTACTTCCCGGGGGTATCCCCGTACCTGACGTTGACGGCTCCGTACCCGCCTATGGCGGGGTTGAAGTCAGCGTCGAGCTGGCGACGCAACCATGGTGTCATGGCGGATGCGTTCCGCACCGATATAACGTGTGCGTTGCAGACCGGTAACGGTCGCGCGCCGGTGTACACTGCCGTGCGCCCGCCTCTGTGGCAGGAGGGGTGGGAGCCCGCCCCTGCTTTCCGGTTTGACACCGGCTCCTGCCTCCGATACTTCGGGAGTGTGTTGGCCTCCCGGCCGGTCCACCCGTTGCAGGGTACCTTCACCCTTGAGGTTACCCTCGGGCAGGCTTTCTCCTTCTTGCTGTCCGTCCGCCGGCAGGGGCGCCTGTTTCATCTTCCGACGGGTGTCCGTCGGCACATCGCGCAGTTGGGCGTGGACATGATAGCCGCCAAGACCGGGTTGGCCCGGGAGTTCGAGGCTCTGCTGGCTGTTCACGATGCCGTGAACTGGGCTGGGGTGTTGGCCCTTCCCCCGTACCGGGACCCGCAGGCTGGGGCTTCCCCCTTGCCTCGTAACTCGTTGCGTATCCGGCGTACTCAGCCGGGTGAGCCCAATTGCCATGGGTGGGCGTCCACCGAGGCTGTTGCTGACCTGGGTATTCCCATGGTTATCCATAACCCTCTTCAGGTCCTTGCCCCGTGGTTCGGTAACCCGATACCGGCGGTGGTTGGCCATCGTCCCCGAGAGTGGGGCTCTGCGGGTGGGGAGCGTGAGGTGTCCCGTCGTCGGGCCGAGCCCCGCCGGGTTTACGGTGGGGCCCCTTCAGTAGGGTCCTACAGGGCCTCGTATCAGGTGCCACCGGCTCCGGTAGTAGCCGTGTCGGCTCCTGTGCCTCCTCTGGCTGCGCCAGTGTCACCTCCCGCCCCTGTCATGCATGACGGGGGTCCCCGTCTCTGGTATGAGGGCGTTGACGCCCTTGTTGCCCGCGCAATGCGGGAGGGTCTCTCTGTTAGCTGGGGGGATATCCCCCCAGGTGCTGCGCTGGTTGGGTCAGCGCGTTGCTTCGGTGGCGTGCTTGACCGCCTCCAGACAGCTCTGGAGGACGTGGAGGCTGGCCGCAGCACCCTCGTTCAGCTTTGCACCGAGGTAACTCGGGTGATTGACCGTTGGGAGATTGCCGACCGGTGGAGCATGGAGGTGTACGCGATTACGCGTGAGTGGCCTCCCTCGGGCAGTGGGTCTACCCACTGGGGAGTGCTATTGTTTGTGAGGGAGAGGGCCCCGGTGACCCTTATGGTGGCCGGGTAGTAGTGAGTATAAACTCATCCCCCGCTGGGGCGTTTGCATGATACCAATGCCTGCCATTGGGGAGTACCCCGTCTGACTTAGTCGTGGCTTGCCTCAGTTCTTTCCCGCATCCCCCAACCCCTTTCGTTTCTCGCTGGTCATTTCCTTCTTGGGCGCCTGCGTGAGGGGACGGGTAGTAGGGAAGAATGCACGGACACACTGAGGATTGGGCTGGCTCCCAATCCTCCCGCCCCCCGCTGCCAGCGCCTCGTCACTGCCCCTAAATGTTCCAATAAATCGGGCCAGGTGTCTCGAGACAGCCCCGCCGCCGGCGTCGCGCGTCGGCGGCAAGGGGGGACGACGGCGGGGTCAAGAGCAGGCGCTGCCGCACCGCTCCCGCCCCGCCGACCTGCTCGGCACGTCCGCTGTTTTTCGCTGTTGCGAAAAACAGCGTCTGCCGATCCGTCGGTGGGCTGACAAACTGAGCCACGCTCATGGCGCCGGTGAGGGCGCTGGACTCCCTGCGGGGACACGGCCTCTGAGGCGCCTTACCCAGCCGTGACGGCTTCCCCCTGGCGGGGGAGGTAACGGTTAAGACCGGGGTGACCTCACCCCTCTGGTTCCTTCTCTTCTTGGCTCTGTCCTTCGGCGTCCCCTGCTCCTTTGCCCCGGCGGCGCGGCCGAGGCGCCCTGCGCCGGCGGCCCCGCCTCTGACTCCTGCCCGCGGCACGCCGGCCGGCCGTGACGCGCAGCCGCCCCCCCCTCCTCCACCTCCTCCTCCCCCTCCCGGCGGTGGCGGTGGTGGTGGCGGCGGCGGCGGCGGCGGCGGCGGCGGTGGCGGCGGCGGCGGCGGCGACAACCCGGACGACCCCAACGAGGCGAACGACGACGACGACACGGACGACGACGACGACGACCTCGACGACCCATACTACACGGACGGCGACGGCGACGACTACTCCGACGGAGGGGCGGGCGTCGCCTACGCGCCTGCCTATCAGAACCCGTTCACGCCTGTGGCTGCTCGTCGTGCCCGCCTGGCACGCCCCGCCATTCACGGCTTCTTGCTGCCACCGCGGATCGCTGGCCCGCCCCTGCTCCCCGCGCCCTTTGACGTGGTCGGCGATACGCAATACGAGAGATTGGCCTGGAAGGTCCACGGCAAGGCGTCGTCCGAGGTGGAGTTCACGTATAACTTGTGCGCCTGGCTACAGGCATTGCACAACCGTGCACTGGGGGCCGAGCTGCAGGCGGAGCACGACGACCTCCCCGTGTTGCGCTTCGACGTGGACACCCGGGTTGCCCTGCACTAAATTTTCGTGCTGACGTTGGCACGCTACAAGGTGCTGGACCTGGCAGTCACGGACTCCGCGCAGTCGGCGACACTGCACGCGCTGGTTACGCGCCACAACCGCCCGGACCAGTATTGCCCTGCGTTTGACTTCCTTGCCACCGCGCAGGACGAGCAGCTCGTCCGGGCAGCAGCTCGCCAGCATGGCCGGCGTGCAGCCGCCGCAATCCGCGACAAGGGCGGCGGCGCGGGCGGGGGCGCTGGCGGCGGGGGTGGAGGCGGGGGTGGTGGCGGGGGCGGCGGCGCGGGCGGCGGTGGAGGCGGTGACGGTGCCCGCAAGAAGAAGAAGAAGCCGCGGCCCCGTCCGCGGCCCTTTACCCGAACGGGTCAACACGGCGTGCCCGACCCCCCGCCGCCCTCGGGGGTCGGACCCGCCCCCTCGCTTGCCGGGGGGCGGGGACGCCCTAAAGGCAAGCAAGCGGCACCGCCCAGACAAGAGGCGGCGCCGGATGGAGCGCGCGCAGCTGGAGGCGGACGTGGCGGCGGCAGCTGACGCGCCCTACGCCAGCTTGTGGCGCTCCGCGGCCGCGTGGGTGACGCTTGGAGCGGCACCCTGGGTTTTGAGGACCGTCTTATTTGGCCTTTTTATTCCCTGGTTGTCGACACCAATTCCCACCCGGTCACGCGGCTATCAGATGCCCGCAGCGGAGCAGGCGTGGTGCGGCGTGGAGGTGCTACGCTGGGTCACGGCGGGATACGTGCGGCGTCTCTCCCACGCGGAGAGCGCGGGGTCACCCTGGGTTTCCCCGTCGTTCGTTGTTCACGGCGGCAAGGACCGGCTCGTAGTGGACCTGCGGCTGATCAACCGGTTCATCACCCCGAGGCCGTTCAAGTATCAGCGCCTGGCGGGCTTCCTCTCCTCCCTGGTACCCGGCGACCACCTCGTCTCGTGGGACGTGGTGGACGCGTTTTACCATATCCGCATTCACCCCTCCCACCGCAAGTACTTCCGCTTCGTGGTCGACGGCATTGTCTACGAGCCACGAGTCCTCCCGTTTGGAATGCGGCTCTCCCCGTGGGCCTGGACTAAGGTCCTCCGCCCGGTCGTCGCTGCCCTTCGCGCGCGGGGTCACAAGCTGAACGCCTACGTAGACGACTTCGCGGCGACGGGGCGGCGGGGGCACCCGTCCTCCGCGGCGGACGCCACGGCCGGGCGGCGAGAGATCGTCGCCTTGTTCCTGTCGCTGGGACTCCACGTCCACCCCACCAAGGGCAAGGCCGAGGGGACGTGCCAGCTCCCGCTGCTCGGGTTCTTGGTGGACACACGGCGGCGCCTGCTGCTATTGCCAGCAGAGCGGCTGACCAAGCTCGTCAGCGGCGCCAAGTCGTTGCTGTCCGCCGCGTGCCGCGACGGCGGCAGGGTACGCCACCGCGTCCTCCAGCGGTTCACGGGCACGGCCGTCTCGTGCTCCCTGGCCATCCCATCGGCACGCTTCTTCTTCCGCCGCCTGTACGACGCGCAAGGTGGGCTGGATCGCGCCGGGCCGTCGGACAGCCCGACGGCGGTTTCTGCTAGCGGCCCGCCTCGGCGACGCAGCGGGTACGCCCGCCTGGCGCACGGCGCGTTGGACGACCTGCGCTGGTTTTCCGGTCTGGGGACGGAACCCGGCGTCGGCCGTGCGCTGTGGCAGCCCCATGCGGGCTTCCTAACGACGGACGCGTCCCCCTACGGGTGGGGCGGCCACCTCGGCAGCCTGCTGCCGGCCGCCGGCTTTTTCACCCTCGCGGACCGGGAGCAGCACATCAACCTGAAGGAGGTTGCGGCGGTGCGCCTTTGCCTGCAGTCCTTTGGTCGCGATCTGATTCGGCCGGGCGGGCTGCTACGCGTCAGGGTCGACAACCGCGTCGCGATGCACGTCATCAACGGCTTCACGAGTCGGTCCCCCGCCCTCATGGCGGAGCTGAGGCGCCTCCACGTGGTCGTGGCGTCTCTGGGCGTCTCCCTCAAGGCGTCGTGGCTCCCGTCGGTCGCCAACGTCTGGGCGGACACCCTGTCCCGCATGCGCGACCGCGCCTACTACCGGGTGTGCGACACGGTCAGCAGGTGGCTGGACCGACTGTGGGGGGTGGCGACAATCGACATCTTTGCGTCCGCCGTGAACACACGCTGCACCCGCTTCTTCTCTCGCATGCGGACACCGGGTTGCGAGGGCGTGGACGCCTTTACGGGCCACTGGGGCGGCCAGGACAACCGCTGGATCTTCCCTTTCTTCACCGACGCTCGGCGCGTCGTCGACAAGATCATGGCTGACGGCGCGACGGCGACGGTCATTCTTCCTGTGTGGCAGGCGCAAGACTGGTGGGCCGACGCGGTAGCGGCGGCACAGGAGGCGCACATCCTCCCATACGAGGACGACGTCATCCTCTCGGGCAACGAGCGGATGCCTGCGCAGCGGCGCAAGTGGCACATCGCCGCCTTCCGCTTCGTCAACGGCGGTCGTTCTTCGGCAGGCCGGCACCGGGCGCGCCGCAACACGCGACGGGAGGCGCGTCGGGCACCACGGCGCGTCCTGCGGTCGGCGCTGGCAGCCGGCGCGATGGCCGGCCACAAGGCGCCGCCTGGCGGCGCTTTCGCCGCGGACTGGTGGCCCGTGCCGGCGCCGGCCGCAGCGCTGACGCCGCTGCCGCTGCCTTCCTCCGCGGCTTCTCCGTGGGCGACAGCACGGCCGCGACTTACGCGGCTAACTGGGCGGCCTTCTCGCGCTACTTCACTCGGCGGGGGCGGTGCGCCTTGCCCGCCAACACCACCACTGTCGTCAACATCGTCGGCTGGCAGTGGCGGCGGAGGTCGGTCGAGGCCGCGAGCCTAAAGCCCATGCTCGCGGCGGTGCGCAAGGCGCACCTGGCGGCTGGCTTCGCCAACCCGTGCGACGACCCGCGGGTGCGCGAGGCCAAGGCGGGCTTCCGACGGGCGGACTTGCAGTTCCGCCCTTCCTGCGTGCGCGTACGGGCGCCGCTTCCTGCCCGCCATGTGTGGGCTCTGGCGCGCCGGGCGCTCCACGCCCCGACGGCGAGGCGCCGGCGCCTGACGGCACTCGTGTGCCAGTTTTGGTGGATGCGGCGGGCCAGCGACGTGGCCCGCCTCACGGTAGAGGAGGTCGAGGGGCGGTCGGATGGCACGACGCACTACGTCGTGCCGCGGCACAAGACCGAGGCGGCGCGCGGGCTCTTGGCCCGATCTCTCCCCCCTCCCCGACCACAGGACGCTCGCCCCGACGGCGAGCCAGACCTGCCCCACCTCCTCCTTCGCCGCCTTCTCGGCGACCTCTCCCATCTCCCTGCCTCCACCCGTCTCTTCACGACGTGTCGGGCGCAGGAGGCCGCCAAGCTGTTTTCGGCGTGGCTGCTGGAGGAGCTGCGGTTGAAGCGCACCGTGGCGCCGGTGGGCACCTTCTACGCCTCTCACTCGCTCAAGAGCGGCGGCGCCACCGCGGCCAACGCCGCAGGGGTGCCACGGGGCGCCATCGCCGAGCTGTCCGCCACGACTGAGCGGACTCTGGCGGCGAGTTACATCTCGGCCTTGGCCCCCCCCACCGACTACGATCGGTTCTTTTTCGGACGGCTGCTCCCGCCCACGGCGTGAGCACCCGCCCGTACTCCATCTGATGGGCTCGCGGTCTCCCCGTCTCTGTAACCCCTTTCGTTTCTCGCTGGTTATTTCCTTCTTGGGCGCCTGCGTGAGGGGACGGGTAGTAGGGAAGAATGCACGGACACACTGAGGATTGGGCTGGCTCCCAATCCTCCCCCCCCCCGTTGCCAGCGCCTCGTCACTGCCCCTAAATGTTCCAATAAATCGGGCCAGGTGTCTCGAGACAGCCCCGCCGCCGGCGTCGCGCGTCGGCGGCACGGGGGGACGACGGCGGGGTCAAGAGCAGGCGCTGCCGCACCGCTCCCGCCCCGCCGACCTGCTCGGCACGTCCGCTGTTTTTCGCTCCCACCCGCCACCCTGGGTACAGAGCGCTCCCGGAGCACATCCATTGTTTTTCTGACGGCTTATCTGTCTGAGAATCCTTGACCATGACTTCTCTTTGATGTTTTCTAGTAGCTCTACGAATAAATTTCGATCGTCTTCTTGGCTCGCGGTCTCCCCGTCTCTGTAACCTATCCTGGTTGGTTAATACTCATGAAGGTCAACCTTCTTGGTCCGTCACTTGCCCCATGGATTAAGGTTTACCTTGGTGTAAGCCTTAGGTTATTTTGAAATTATCGGAGTTAGTCACCTCCTTCAAGTAAACTTGTAACAGTCAGTAGCTTACTTAGTTTGCCTAAGTCCGCTCCAACTTAGTGAACCTAAGTCTTGACGAGTCCATGTGACACCGTACTTAGTAGGTATAAGCCTCACCCCCCAACAGCCGAAGTCGGTGTCGGTTGGGTTGTTACAGTAGGCGTCGTCGCCTCATGTAAGGCATGAGGAGTTGGCGGGGTATATTCGCCACCTGTTCCCAGGTGGGTGAGTCGCATCCGACCCACATAGCCTTGACGTACCATGGTCCTCGTAGGTCCGGGTCGGTGTGTCCGACCACGCTCTCTACTTAGTATGGAATCCCATCCGGTCCCACTGGGTCATCTGACCGGTGGGTTGTAAGAGCTTCGTGTAGCAACCCAGCCGGTACCGGCTGAGGCTGTTCCGGCTTCGGAGCTGGTGTCACATCATTGAGGTTGATGCGCTGTATCTCCGTATCGGAGTGCAGGATGACAGAGTGATCCTCTCTGTGTAAGATCTGGTACGGTCCCTTGACCGGTTGCATAAGCTTGTTCCCTCGGAACTTCTGGTGTCTGATGTAGACCCAGTCACCTGTTACCAGGGTTGCGTTGCGTACCCGTAACCGGGCGTCAAAGTTCTTCTTGTATCGAAGTTGTGTACGGTCAAGGGCACCCTTGAGCTTGGGTATCATCCACGATAGCTTGGCCAACCAAGCTAAGTGGATCTGTTCGGCCGGTCGGCCCTTCGGTATGTCATACCGAGTGCACCTGCCCGGTGGCAGCGTCAGGTTCCCGACGCCCATTGGCATGACCCATTCCAGTGGTGCAATACTGGTACTTCGGTGGGGCCTGGCATTGTATGCCAGGGTCAAGACGGACAGAAGCCTGTCCCACGTCTTCGTGTGCTCCGCCACATAGCATTGGAGCATCTTCACGATGATGTGGTTGAACCGCTCCACCTGCCCGTTGGATTGCGGGTGGTAGTCGGATGCCCGACGGGGTTTGATGCCGAACATGCCCAGCACCTTAGTGCAGAATGCTGACGTGAGGTTTGCTCCGTTATCGGAGGGGAGTTGCTTTATTACTCCGTAAGCACTGATCCAGTGGTCAACCACTGCGTTCATGATCGTGTAGGCCGTATCGTTCGGGATTGCTACTGCCCGTGACAGCTTAGTAAAGCGGTCCGACATGACCAGGTTGTACCTGTTCCCTTCTTCCGTTACCGGAAGCGGTCCGAGTATGTCGATGGCGACTTGCTCGTTGGGTCCATCCGGGGGGAACAGTTTCATAGCGGATGCCCGCATATGAAGACTCATGCGATTCCGTGCGCACGGGTGGCATCCCCGCACGTGGTCGATTACGTCGACGGCCATTGCTGGCCAGTAGAAGAACCTTCGCATTGCTGCGAACATGCGCAAACCCCCCGGGTGTCCGGCTGTGGGGTTGTCGTGTTCTCGTTCCATGACGGCCTGCCGTAAGGACACGGGAACCACGACCTGATGCCGTCCATCGGCGGGTGCCCGCCGATATATGACTCCGTCCTCGTTCTCGGAGGAGATGCCGGCCGTGCCGGCCAGGAGGTTAGCACGATGGCGTTTACAGTCATCGTCATTGGCCTGTGCCTCGCGGAAGTCCGCGAAGTCAACGGGCACGCAAGGTGTGCCATGGTATGGTCAACCATACCTTGGGTAGCATTACCCACCATGCACACCGGTACCACCGGGATGTCTTCGTCCACCGGTCGGGTATCCCCGCTTGGGGTATCGAGTCGCGACAGCGCGTCCCCCAGATGATGGGTGGAGCCGGCCTTATATATGGTCCGGTAGTCGTGCTCGGCCATCTTCAGCCTCCACCGGGCTAGCCGACCGTGGCTGTCGGAATCCTTGTCATCAAGGTTTAGAAGCCATCGTAAAGGTTCGTGGTCGGACCTTACGATGAACCTGGAACCTTCCAGGTATGGCCGGAGCAGTTGCACTGCCCATATGACTCCGAGGCACTCGCGCTCGGTGGCACTATAGTTACGCTCAGCCGGGTTGAGTGTCCGGCTGAAGTACCCTACCGGATGTAGGTCCGGGATAGCATTATCGGTACCGATGATGGTCTCTCCCTGTAGCAGGGTGCATCCCACTTGGGTGTCGCAGGCATCGACGTCGATGACGAAGGTCCCGCGTCTATGAGGCAACGCAAGCACGGGTGGGGCTAGCAGAGCTTGCTTGAGCAGCTCGAATGCCTCTCCCTCGCTGGGCGAGGGAGGTTGGAGTACCTTTGGCAAGGCACTGCTCGTCAGAACCGTTAACGGTTTGGCTATACGAGCGAAGTCCTTGACGAACCGTCGGTATACGTTGCACATCCCCAGGAAGCTTTTCAGCTGTGTCTGGGTGGTTGGGTATCGCGCATCCCGGAGTGCCCGGGTATTAGCTTCGAGCACTCCCAGTTTACCTGGTGTGATCTGGTGACCCAGATACTCGACTGTCTGCTGGAAGAAGGCGCACTTCTTGAGGCGCAGGGCTACCCCGGCGTTCCGCAAGAGGGTGAGTACCTCGTCGACATGTTGCACATGGTCATCCATGTTACGCGAGAAGACGATGACGTCGTCCAAGTACACCAGGCAGTTACGCCACTTGACTCCCGACAGTATAATGTCGATGGCCCGTTGGAATGTGGCGGGGGCGTTGGATAATCCGAAGGGCATCCTTAGGAACTCGTACACGCCACTGTGACAGACGAACGCCGTCTTGGGGATATCCTATTCCGCAACTGGGATCTGCCAGTACCCGGCATTGCAGTCGATAGTGGTAAACACTGTGGCCTCCCCCAGCGAGTCGATGCACTCGTCCATCCTTGGTAAAGGGTATGAGTCTTTCTTGGTAACCAAGTTGAGGCGTCGATAATCGATGCAAAACCGAGGGGTCTGATCCTTCTTCGGTACGATAACGACTGGGGCGCCCCACTCCGACATCGAAGGTCGGATCACCTTAGCTTCGATCATGCTCTTCACTTCTCCATCAACGATCTCTCGTTGCATAGGTCCCGCACGATGCGGTTGCGACCGCGCTGGTCGAGCGCCTGGTACCAGGTCTATACGGTGTTGGGTCGCCCCAATGGTACCCAGCGCCCCGCCGGTCCACATGACGTCATGCCTTCTTAGCATCCGTCGTACCCCTTCAGCTACCGAAGGGGGAAGGTGGTCGAGGTCAGCCTCGGCCAGTGCCTTCAAGGCTTCTTGGTCCTTTGGCGGCATGTCCGCCGGAGCCGCCGATGGGTTAGGCTTCCCGTCATCGGGTTGCTGTCGCTCGGTGGTCTCGGCGACCGCCAGCACCTCAAGTGGTTACACTGGACCTTCCTTGTCAGGGGTAAGGATATCTCCTTCGTAGAGCTCGGCAATCCCGAGGTTAGTTCCCTTCGGGAGGGTGACTGCCTTACGGCGATAGTTCGCCAACACCAGCAGTGATGACCCCCCCGCTGGGAGGTCTACGATACCATTGGCCATGGTCAGCCCATGGCGCTTGTAGGTTCGTAGGTTGGACTGGACTCTGCAGATGCCTGCGAGGTGACAGTTAACCGGGAGGACGGTCTCCGATAGCGGCCCAAAGCGAGTCCGCTTGGCCAGCCGGAGTGTCTTCGGTTCTACGCTTGCGTATACCTCAGCCATGTTAACGTGGCTCTCTTGTAGCGTCAGGTCCCTGACGATAGCTGTCTGTCCTCTCTTCGTCCCGTCGGCCTCTTGCAGCTCGACGGTCCTCCGGCCCGGCCAGATTTCATCAACGTGAACGTTGATGAAGGTGCACCCCAGTATGCAGGGCACAGATAGCGTCTCACATACCAGGAAGTCAACTTCCGTAGTAAGCTCCCCGATGGTGACCTGCAGCGACATTACTGCGGTCGTACGAATGAGACGACCATTCGCATCCTTGATCGTGGGTCCCCGAGTCACTCTGACTCGCGGGAGCCACTTGTCCGGGAGGGTATCCTTCCGGATCAAGTTAGGTCCTGCCCCTGTATCCAGTACGGGGTAGTACGATCGGGTCGACTAGGGGTCAACCCCCAGTGTGGCTGATACCTTGAAGTTCTCCAAGGTGAACAGCACGTAGCCTACACCAATATCCGGTGTAGCTCGGGCATCCTGAACAGGGCCCTTGTCTGGTTCCATGTGACGGGGCTTCCCGTCCTCTCCTCCCAACCTTGGAGGTTGGTCATCAATCCCCTGACGCCGTGTCGTCGGGGCCGGAAGGTGTACCCGGGGGTTGATGCGGCGTCGGCTCAACCGCGCTCTCCGTGGGGCTTTCCCCGCGGCAGTCCGGGGTGGCTTGCTAGGGTTACCCCAGCGACCCCGTGTCGTCCTTCCTCTTACTCGTTTCCCGTGCTCGGCCGGGTACTGTCCTCCGGGACATCCGAGGGAGGGGGTGCCTCCTCGACTGCCAGTACTCCTCCTGGAGCTTGCTGCCTACCCGGTGCCGGGCCTCGGGCGGGATACCCACCCATGGATGCCTTGCGTTGCGCCGCTGCCCGTCGAGACTCCTCCGGGATGAGTGGGCATGCGGACACCCAGTGTTGGGGGTCTCCGCACAACATACATCCGGTCGTGCCGGCCGTCCCGGGCGTCCGCGTCGGGTTGGCTCCATAGGTCCGGTTGCCTGCCTCGGGCGCCCGAGTGCCCGCCCCTTGGTAGGGCTTGGGTCCCGGTGCCAACCGGAACATAGACTCCCCCAACCGGTCGGGTCTACCCGCGATGTGCGGAGGTGCCTCCGTACGTACTGCCCAGGTCGGCAGGGGTTGGTGGGGGTTACCCGTAACCGGGGCATAACCCGTAGTGCGTACATATGGGACGCGCCGACCCGCTCCCTCGTTGACCTGGAACTGAGTCCCAGCCGGGGCGATGGACGCCACCGTACCGTGCTCATCAATCACCGGCGTCGCCGGTAGCAGCAGGTGGCCCTGTTGGTCGACTAGAGGTTCATACTCACCGGTAGGGGTCTGTTCGGTCGCCACCAGTACTGGTGCGGCCTTATGTTCCACCTTCTCTTGCCTCGGTACCGGCGTAAGACTGGGATTGCCTCCCTCACCCTTGGGCTTCGGGGGCAAGGCACATTCCGGGTGTAGCACCCGGTAGGCGTCCCCTAGGGACTTGCACATATGCATCAGTCGACTGAAGTTCGTCCGAGCCGTATTGGCTCCCCGTGCGGATATCCGCACATAGTTGGGTACTCCTGCGAACAGGATGGCCCGTAGTTCCCCTTCACCGAGGAGCTTCCCCAGATCGTAGTTGAGCTCTTGGATCCGGCGTCCAAACATCTCTTCATCCTCCCAGGACTGGGCGGTGGCAGTGCGAAGGGCCCGATAGTGGTCTTCGCACTTGTCCTCACGGAGGTAGCTGCTAAGCAGCTCCTTCAACATCCCACGGTAATCCATGGGGGTGGCTGCGACCCTCATTCCCGGCATCGGGGATGCCTGGCGGAGGATGCCTCGGACCCGTTCGTCAACAAAGAACGGGAGGATCTCCAGCGCCAGCCCCTCGTTGACGAGCGCCTTGTCCGCGGCTGCCTTGAAGCTAGTCAAGAAGCCAATGACTGCCAACGGGCGTCCGTTAGGGCCCCCGAACATAGGGACTCCCTTCATAAGGGTCTGCATAGAGCGGATCGCTCGGTGCGAGGTCGTACGCATCGATTCCGATACGGTAGTGGATCGGTCCTCCAAACGATAACGTTCCGGAGTCAGTACCGACCTGAAGACTTCGTTGACAATCTCCGTGTCCGCGTCCTGGATATCCAGTCGCTTGGCCGGTTGATGAGTAAACTCATCGGACTCCATCCGCTTCAGTAAGCTCGCAGAAACCTGCGCTGTCATCGCTTGAACCAGTGACGCTGGAACTTCCGGCGTCGGCGCGTCGGGTACCCGAGTTGCATGGCTCCCTTCGTCGATGGGGTAATGCGAGACGGTACCGCCTCCCCCCATTGCCGACTCTGTTCCGGCGTAAATATCCGCCGGGTCATGTCCGCGGGGCCCGCTCTGGGTGCTCCGAGCGTAGCGCTCCGTATGGCTACGTTCCAACTCAGCCGACGAGTCGGATCCATGACCCGCCGTGTCCGGGGGTTGTCCAGGAGTAACAACACCGGGGTTGACCCTGGCGGACTCCGAAAGTAGTCCGGCCGGTTCGAACCGTACCGGTGTGGGAGGGACCCGACGGGGTACCGTCGTATGGCGTGCTGACATCAGCACGGCCATTGCGTTTTCCGTACGCTCTTGACGGGCGTCGAGCCCGGTGAACCGGGCCTCGATGCGAGCCAATGATGCCATCAGGGAGTCCCCTGGTGAAGGTGGCGGCGGCGTGAGGTCGGCAGAGGACAGTTGCGGTGGTCCGCCGCCCCCGGCCGTCCGTGCCGTACCAAACGTCGATCCGGCACCGGAGAGCATCGGCGTCTCAATGTTGTCGATCGGGTTACCGATCCCGGTTCCCGGGTTCAGCTCCGGGGTCGGCGTCGACGCTGATCCGTCACCTTGAACGTTCCCCGTCTCTTGGGTAGACATAGTCACAATCAGTCAACCGACGTAACAGTCACCACGAATAAGAGAGCGAGGGGGTAGTTGGGGGAGAGTAACCGTAGATCGCAGTCAAACGCAACCACTCAAAACAATCGAACAGATCGCTGCACCACGAGTACAAGAAAAGGACTGGATCCCTATCCGTGTGCCAGGGCCGAAGACGGCGTCACCACAAGGGTGACGAAAGCCCGTCCCCTGCTGCTCCACCAATGTAGCACAATAGGTATCCGCTGCACGTCCACTCTCAGGGAACACTCGCCAGGGGGGATCGGCACCAACGTCACCGGGAGGCCAAGGTTGCTGTCCTTGGAGCGCAAGCCACGGGACCAAGATCAGAGCCCAAATGGGAGGGGTTTCGTTCTTCTGCCTTGGCCGGCGGTGGATTCGCCGCCGTCCCCCTCGTTATAAACACTCGGGGACATTACAAACTACCCTCCACCCCAAGATGCAAGTCCCTCTGGTCATACGTAACTTATAGATACCGTGACCAGTACGGACTCTCAAATTGAAAGCCAAGGATTAGAAGTAGCCCCCCAATATTCGAGTCACAATACGGCCGACCATATTGCTACACCCTCCTGCGCACGTCGCCCGCCCGCCGGACCATGGGGAAACGTAGCCGCCCTCGTTTGGCACCAGCAGGCGGCGGCAGCAGCAGCAGCGGGGCGGGGAGCAGCCACAGAGGGGGCGCCGTGCCCTCGGCGCCTGCCTCAACAGCGGAGGCGACGGCCGCCCCGGCGGTGCCGTCGATGCCGATGCCGGTGGTGCCGGCGGTGACGCCCGTGGTGGCGCCCCCGGTACCGGTGGTGGCGGCGGTGACGCCCGTGGTGGCGCCGCCGGTACCCGTGCCGCCGCCGGCGGCGGTGCCGCCGGCGCCGGTGGTGACGGTGCCGGCGGTGATGCCTGAGGCGGCGCCGGCGCCGGTGGTGGCGGTGCCGGCGGTGACGCCCGTGGTGACGCCCGCGCCGGCGGCGGTGCCGGTGGTGCCGGTAGAGGTGCCGGCGGTGACGCCGGCCGCGGTGGCGGGGGTGGCGCCCGTGGTGGTGGCGGCGCCGGCGGCGGCGGCATGGGGCGCTGACGCACCGGCGCCCGGAGGGGGCGTGGCAGACGGCGCCGCCGCGGGCAGCGGCGCCGCTCCCGGCCCTGGCGCGGGCGTGCTGCCGGTGCCGGTCGCGGCCTTTCCGCCGCTGGAGCCACCCGCCAATCGGCCAACGCGCGCCCACAACGCGATTGAGTGTGACCTGCGGTGGGTCATGCTCTTCATCGGGGGGGGAGCCCCTGACACAGCGGTCAGAGAAGGCGGCCCCGGGGGAGGCTGGCCACGTGCTGAGCCAGACGGAGAGAAACAAGCAGCGCGTCCTACGTCGACGCGCGTGGGTGGAGCGCAGACTGCCGCTCGTGGCCGCCCGCCTGCAGCGCCTGTATGCCGCTCGAGACGGGCGCGCCTGGGCGGCGCACGCCTACCTGCAAGAAAACCAGCGGACGTTGGCGGCCACAGCGGTGCGGCTCGGCGTCGGACCGCTCCCGCCACCGCCTCCGCCAGACGCCCCGCCCTGTGGCGTGCCACGCGCAGCAGCAGCGCCGGCGGTGGGCGACCTGGCAACGGCGGCGGCCGCGGCCGCGGCAGGGGCGGCGGCGGCGGCGGTGCCGGCGGCGGCGGGGGCAGGGGCGTCGGCGGCGCCGGCGGCGGCGGCGGCGGGCGACCTGGCAGCGGCGCCGGCCGCGGCAGGGGCAGGGGCGGCGGCGGTGCCGGCGGCGGCGGTGGTCGGTGCTGCCTATGGTGCCTCTGCCGCACGTCCGCCCGACTTGAGCGCGGCGGCGACGGTATCAGCGGCGGCTGCAGAAGTGTCGGCGACGGCGGCCGAGGTTGTCGAGGATTATGAGGTTGTTGCCGGTGCGGTCCATGGCGACACCTTGGCTGGTGTACCGCATGCGAGCACTGCCACGGGCCTGGCGCCAACGGGGACCGAGCGTGAGCCGACGCTGCGCGCACCGAGAGCCCGTCGCCTTCGGCCACGGGCGCACGGCAGAGCGATAACTGCAGCAGCAGCAGCAGCAGCAGCACCGTCAGAATCGGCGGCGGCAATGGCGGAGACGGTGGCTGTGCCCGTAGCGGCCGTGTCGGCGGCGGCGAACCACGCTTATGCTGTGGGCATCGAGACCGCCGCCGCGGCGCCGATTGACAAGGAGGCGCTAGTGTCGGCAACGGCGGCGTCAGGGTCGGCCGTCTCCACCGACGCGGCGACGACCGGGAGCGCCACCGACCCGGCTCCGCCCGCCGCCAAAGATGCGGCGGTGACCAAGATGGCAGCCATGGCGGGTGTGACACGCACGGCGGACGACGGTACCAGTCCCGGCGCCACAGTACAGCCAGGTACGAGCAACGTAGCGGCGGCAGCGTTGCCCGCGTCCTCGGTGCCGCCAGGGCCTCCGCAACTCGTTGCAGCTGCCGCGGCGGTGGAACCCGATGAAGAACCCCCCGCTCCCGGTGGTGGGAGTGGTACCGCTCGTACCGGAGGCGTCGACATTACGTCCATGGATATTTTGCGCCCCGCCGCATTGTCGTCGCCGCGACACTCCTCTCGGCGACAGCCGACGGCGACGGCACACACGCCGCAGCCAGCAGGGGACTGCCAGCCGCAGGCGCGCGACCGCCAGCAGCCACAAGAGCAGCCGCTGGGGCCCGTCGCAGAGCCAGACGACGAGGAGGACGTCTTGGTTGGGGGCGTTCCTTTGGCCGTTGCTTGGCAATCGGAGCTGCTCAGGGTGGCGCGACTCGAACGCAGCGCGGCCTTCGAGCGTGATAGAGAGCGCATGGTAGGTCTGTGGCCGTCTGCGCGCGAAATCCGCTATGGTGTACCAAACCCGTACTCCTCCTGTAGTGGTAGCCCACCGGCCGTGGCAACCGACATAGAGCCAGCCGCGGCCGCATGAGGCCCACCTTCCGCATCGTGCACCACGACGGCACCGGCTCCGGTAGCGTCGGCCACAGAAGCTGCCACAGTCGCTGCGGACGGGTCGGCATTATCGACCGGATACGCGGCCCTCGTCGTGCCAACCCCATCCCGGGACGTGGCCGAGGCGGTCGCCGCGGGGGCGGCGGCGGCGGTGACAGCCTCTGTGGGGTCACCCGACGTGGCGGCGGCGGCCGTTGCGGCACGTACAGAGGGTGTGGGAGCGGCGGCGGCGGTGACCGCGCCGGCGGGCGCGGCGGCGGCGGTGGCGGCGGCGGCGGCGGGGGCAGCGATGGGAAAGTTTCACCCCACAGTTCCAGCGGCTGCGACGCCGGCAGCGAGGGCAGGAGCCACCGGGTCGGGCGACGACGAAGACAGTGATGATACCGACAACGCAGCTGCGGGGCTCGCTCGGCCCGACTCGGCGTCATGTGTGGCTATGCCGGTCCTGGTGGCAGGCAATGCGGCTGCAGCACCTGCAGACGCACCACCACGACACTGTGACGCTGTGCCAACGGTGGCGGCCTCGCCGTTTTCCAACGACGCAGCGGCCAAACGCATTACGTGTGCTTCCTCCGTGGCCTGTGAGGGGTCGGCGGTGGCGGCGGCATGCACGTCGGTAGCGTCGGGGGACGACCATGCGGGTCATGCGTTGGCGGATGCCGCACCGCTCGACGAAACGGCGGGTTCGAAAGCCGCTGCGGCGTCGGCCGAGACCGCGGCGGCGGCCGCATTGGCGACCGCGGCTCTGGAGGTGGACAACGAGTGGGCAGCCGCCGCTGTTGCGGCACGGCGCAAATGGACGTCCGCGGCGGCTGGTGCACCGACGGCGGCTGCCGCGGCGACGACCGCCAATGCGGCAGGGGGTAGAGGCGTTGCCCCAGAGTCTTCGGTCGACACCGGCGCCGCTGCAGCGGCCATACCAGAGGCACGGCGCAGCGCCACGTCCACCGCGAGGACGATGGTGGACGCGCCCGCGGCAGAACCGGCGTCGGTGGTCGCGCGCGACGCCGTGGCCAACGCGACGGCCCTGGTCGCCGCCGCACCTGCCTCTGCGGCTCCTGGTCTTGCACCGGGTGGCGGTGGCGGTCGCGGCGCAAGAAAGCGCATGGTCTACATTTCCCCGCCTACGCCGCTGCTGCGTCCGCCCCACGCGCACGCGGTGCATCAGCGAGTGGTGCCTCGCCAGCACAACCAGCACCACGGGCAAGGGCATCAGCCAAGCCCGGGGCGACGCGAACAGGACAGTGTCGGCCACTTGGGCAGCGTCTGTGCAGACAACCGAGGGCGTATTGGTGGAAGGGCCAACGGTGGCGGCGACGGCGGCGGCGGAGAAAGCAGTCGCGAAGCAGACAGAGCTGACATCACTTCCAACCGGACAGGCATCCCTCGAGCTGTGGGGTATACGGACGAATATTCTAGCCACGGGGGAGCGACGCCGTCGGGTGTGATGGGGGGGAGAGGCGGGGCCGCCGGCTGTACGAGTAACGGCCGTGCCGCCGGTGCTGACGCTCCTCGCTCCTCGTCCCGAACCTACCGCAGCGGCAGTGGCGGCGGCGGCCGTGGCGGTACCGACCTGACGTGCCGGCCATCGTGTTGTATGTGCCTGGGCGGCCTCACGCTCGTCCTCCAGCGCGGCGCCCCCCCGCCAGACGTCAACTGGTTTGCAGCCATGGACTGCCCTGCCGACCAGCGTCTCCGCGTGGCTCCCTATACAACGCCACGGGTGGAGCACCCGTTCGTCATGACGGGACTGTCCGAGAACGTGTTCGTCTGGGAGAGCCTGCCCGACCACGTGTGCGCGCTGGTCAGCTCCACGCTGGATGTGGACGGGCCGCTGGCGCTCATCGCGCTGGACGCTGACAACTTTTCCTGTCTGTTGAGAGAGCTGCCAGAGGGACTATCCCCTGCTTTTGGCGTGCTGGTGGCGGTCAAGGCAAGGGGCGTGGCCAGCCTGTTTGGCAAGCGTGCCCTTGAAGGGGACATTCTTCTCCCGCGCCCGCTGCTCCGCCCAGCGGAGGGGGGCCGCCTTGGCTGGACTTTTGCGACCGACGACAAGTTCGCGCCGGACATTGCCCTCGCCGTCGCCGTCGGCCGGTTCGACGCGCTGCTCGACTCGAGCGCGCGCATCTGGCTTGTGTCTGGCGACAGGGGCCTGTCAGCGAACTCGAGGGGATCCCTTTCGGGCGGCGACCGCGTGCGGTTTTGCAACCCGCACATCCATTTCGAGCGCGACGAGCTGATGCGCGTGCTGGCGGGCATGGTCGTCCGCCCCACTCGCCCGCCGCCGCCGGCCCGCAGTTCCGCGCTGCTGCTGCCTGCGGCCCAGCCAGCCCAGACTCGCCCCCGCCGCGCTCTGGATCCGTTCGTTTTTTGAACGAATGTGGCTGCTGAGGAGGAGGAGGCAAGACAAAAAAAGGTGGCCCGCGGGGCTGCCTGGTACGACCGCGCGCTCTAGACGCCCGGGGGCGCTTCGTTGCTGGCTAATGGGGCTGTGGGGCCACTCAACCCCCCACACCTTTGCCCCCATGAGCGGGTGAAGAGTGGGGTGGGGTGTGTCCCTTTTTCGCTGACACTGAAGGGGGGGAGGGGGCGGGGGGGGTGCTGTTCATGTGTACACACAGGTGTGGTACGGAATCGTGCGAACGAAAGGTAGCCATGCATACACACACAAAGCTACGAAAAGAAGCCAGGATGGAAAAAAAAAAAAAAAGCAGTAGAGAGACAATACAAAGCCGACGCCAGCCGGTAGCCAAGCCCCCCATCAACGACTGCCTGGCTCGAAAGAGAATACAAAGCCGACGCCGGCCGGTGGCCAAGCCCCCCATCAACGACTGCCTGGCTCCGGGGCAGTCGGCTCGCTGACACCCCCCCTCCCACCCGATCCATCCCCGCGCCCGTCGGATTCATCCGACCCCTGAAGGGAGTCGTAGTCGTCGTCCCGCTGCCGTGCAGCGGACACACGGGTGAATTAATCGTGGAACTCCTCGTTCCGGCGCGTCTCCTGTGCCAACTGGTCAGACACCGTCTGCAGACTCCTTTGGGATGTGAAAAGCTTCTCAGACATGCCGGCTAACGTGCTGAGCGCCTGGGTGATGACGGGTGTGGTGGGGTCGGACTCCCGGGACACGCGCACGGGACCTACCTCCGTGAATGGTCCGCCAGTGGACGCCATGTTGGGCGCGTCAGTACGCAGCAGTGCTGCCAAGTTGTTGGTCACAAGCAGCAGGTGCTGCACCTTTGCGGCTTCCTCTGCCACCCGGCGGTTGAAGTCCTCCATCGCCCCACGACGCGCGCCCAAGCGTCTGCGACGAAGGAGTTGACTCTTTGTCACTCTGCGTGCGGGGTCATTCCCTTCGGGGGCACTGCCAGCGTCTTTTTCCGGTCGGAAAAACCCGATGCGCGTCATCATTTGCGGGTTCCCAGCAAGGGGTGCGTCGTCGCGTACGGCGCCGGCCCCACCTGCCTCCCCCTCCTCCACGTCATCGACGGCGACAGAGCGCGGGGGCGGCTGTGCCGGCACCGCACGCGATCCCCCGTCCGATGCGCCGCCCGATGCAGCCGCCTCGGCGTCGGTGGCCCTCTCGCCTGCGCCCTTGGCCGAATCTCATGGCGCAAGCTTTCCGCGTGTCGTAGACGCCCGGGAAGCCGCGCGCCGCAGAAAATCTAGCACTGCGTCCTTGACAGCCGTCGAAAGGTCGAACCGTCCCGGGTTCCTCAGCTCAACCTTACGTCGGGTCCTCGCCGGACCTGCCCCGCTGCCGTCGTGCGCCAGACCATGGGCCTCGAGTGCCAGGCGCCGAAAAGACGCCACGGCTTCATCAGCAACGTCAAATACAGTGCGGAGTACATCTGGGTGCACATCACGCGCGACGGCCAGCCGGGCCTTAGCGGCCGAGACGCGGCGCCCAGCGCTCCGAGGCATGTCTGCGTAGCAGGGCCCGCCGCCGCCGCCGACGACCACACACCGGCAAACGGCGCGTCCAGGCAACGTTTGCCAGTTGCACACGAGCCAGCCGCCGCAGTGCGCCTGTCACTACCCGCCTGCCCACCTTCAAACACCCTTGCGGTCGCCGCGCACCCGTGGCGGCGGCGGCTACCGGACCTTAAACTTGAAGCGCCCCTGCTGTCGCCGCCACCCGTGGTGGCCGCGGCCAAGAACGTCCCGGGGGCCGCTCCCGCCCACCTTGCAAATGCTGTACGAATGTACGCGCAGGGGGTCGCAACCGCCCAAGCACAACGGAAGAATATATATGGTCCACTTACCGCCGACAGGCCACCGGGCCAGGAATGCTCCGTGTCGGCCTGGTCTGGTCGGTGCATACACGCTGCTGTCGGCGCCGCCTGCTCGAAATGGCTGCGCGAGCACGGGCTTGACGTCTCAGCGCAGTGGGTCTAAGACCGAGTACCTACATTTCCGTGCAAGATGGTCTTTACGGCCTCTGTGGGGGGGTCGGCTTCTGTAAGCAGGCCCTCACGACCCCCTGAGGGCCGTCTTGCACGGAAATGTAGGTACTCGGTTTTAGACCCACTGCGCAGGGCCGTCACAGGAAATGCGAATCAGAACAAAGCGATATATTGCATGCTAAATAGCCACGGGTGTGTCCCGGCATGTGTCCGGTGGTCTATGCCAGGACGAAAATCCGGTAGTCTATGAGGTTTTGATTCTGCAGGCTTGTCCGGCGAGTAGTCTTATTGTCACTTCCTGTGACGACCGACGGCGGTCTATATGCATAATACCGGATACACCGCGTTTCCCAGTCCATTGATCGATTGGAGTAGGGGTTACACAAACTCCTCGCTCTTTCACATGTCCGCGGACACGGAGTTTGCTCTACGATTTAGCCGTCTGTCGATCTTACGAACGATTCTCCATTGTGGGCCCACAGCTCACACCCGTGCCACGAACCCTTCCTCCCCCCCCCCCCCCCCCCCCCCCCCCT
The DNA here is from genome assembly GCA_009829735.1 of Pyropia yezoensis. Lineage (NCBI taxonomy): Eukaryota > Rhodophyta > Bangiophyceae > Bangiales > Bangiaceae > Pyropia > Pyropia yezoensis. The sequence goes on along the minus strand of CM020619.1, from coordinate 18,313,840 downwards.
AAAGGAACCGCCCCCTCCTAATGAATCGCCCCTCCTATTGAATCGCCCCTCCTAATGAACCGCCCCCTCCTAATGAACCGCCCCTCACTCTGTACATAATGAGGGACTTTTCCCGGCACGTAGATCTTGGGGGCGACGACCGCTAAGGGATATGCTGAAAAGTCTCGTGGCTTTTCCGCAAACTGCCAGTGTGTAATACGCAGGACAAAAATCGTCGGGACAAAAATCGTCGTTTCCCGGGGCGCACGTCTCGCGGACGTGCGCGCGCGAATGCAAGCGCGCATGCGCGCGAGCGCCCGCCCGCGCCCTCGCTCATGCGTGCGCGCGGACCGTGCGCGTGAATCCTCGGGCATGCGCGCAGGCATGCGTGCACGCGCGGCCCCCACCCCCACCGCCCTCTCCACGGTGTGCCGCGCCCCTTCCCTTCCCCCACCCCTCCCTTTCCCGGTTGTGCCGCGCCCTCTCCCCAATTCCCGAGCACCCTCCCCACCGTGTGCCGCGCCCTCTTCCCCATTCCCGACCACCCTCCCCACGGTGTGCCGCGCCCCCTCCCTTCCCCCACCTCTCCCCCCCCCCTCCCCCCCCACACCCCCCGCAGCAGGTGACGGCCAAGGCGGCGGGTGGTGTGGCGGTGGCGGCGACCAGACCGGTGCGTTTGTCGTTGGGGAAGGGGGGAGCGTGAGGAGGGGGGGGGCGTGAGGAGGGGGGGAGAGTGTGGGAGGGGCGGCGTGGAGGATCGGCGGCCGGCCGGGGGGGAGCACGGGCGCGGCGGGTCTGTTGGGAGAGGGGGGCAGGTCGCGACAGCACCGGCGGCGTGGTTTCTTCAAGCCGCGCCGCCGCCGCTGCTGGTGCGCCGCCCCCGAGCCGCGCCCCCGCCCCACGGCCGCTGGTTCTCTGCCGTGCCTTTTTCCCCTCTTCCCCCCCACCCTCCCCTCCCCCACACCCCCCCCCCCCCCCCCCGCAGGTGGTAGCGGCCCAGGCGGCGGGTTGCGACCGGACCGGTGCGTTTGTTGTGGGCGGAGGGGGGGGCGTGAGGAGAGAGGGGCCTGAGGAGGGAGGGAGAGTGTGGGAGGGGAGAGTGTGGGAGGGGCGGGGTGGAGGATCGGCGGCCGGCCGGGGGGGAGCACGGGCGCGGCGGGTCTGTTGGGAGAGGGGGGCAAGTCGCGCCAGCACCGGCGGCGCGGTTTCTTCAAGCCGCGCCGCCACCGCTGCTGGTGCGCCGCCCCCGAGCTGCGCCCCTGCCCCACGGCCGCTGATTCTCTGCGGTGCCTTTTTCCCCTCTTCCCCCCCACCCCCCTCCCCCACCCCCCCCCCCCCCCCCCAGGTGGGAGCGGCCAGGGCGCCGGGAGGTCTGGCGGTGGCGGCGAGCGGACCGGTGCGTTTGTTGTGGGGGAAGGGGGGGGCGTCAGGAGGGGGGGGCGTCAGGAGGGGGGGAGAGTGTGTGTAGCAATATGGTCGGCCGTATTGTGACCCTAGTATTAGGGGGGCTAATTCTAATCCTTGGCTTTCAATTTGAGAGTCCGTACTGGTCATGGTATCTATAAGTTACGTATGACCAGAGGGACTTGCATCTTGGGGTGGAGGGTAGTTAGTAGTGTCTCCGAGGGTTTATAACGAGGGGGCTGGCGGCGAATCCACCGCCGGCCAAGGCAGAACAACAAAATCCCTCCCATTCGGGCTCTGATCTTGGTCCCGTGGCTTGCGCTCCAAGGACAGCAACCTTGGCCTCCCGGTGACGTTGGTGCCGATCCCCCCTGGCGAGTGTTCCCTGAGAGTGGACGTGCAGCGGATACCTATTGTGCTACATTGGTGGAGCAGCAGGGGACGGGCTTTCGTCACCCTTGTGGTGACGCCGTCTTCGGCCCTGGCACACAGATAGGGATCCAGTCTTTTTCTTGTACTCGTGGTGCAGCGATCTGTTCGATTGTTTTGAGTGGTTGCGTTTGACTGCGATCTACGGTTACTCTCCCCCAACTACCCCCTCGCTCTCTTATTCGTGGTGACTGTTACGTCGGTTGACTGATTGTGACTATGTCTACCCAAGAGACGGGGAACGTTCAAGGTGACGGATCAGCGTCGACGCCGACCCCGGAGCTGAACCCGGGAACCGGGATCGGTAACCCGATCGACAACATTGAGACGCCGATGCTCTCCGGTGCCGGATCGACGTTTGGTACGGCACGGACGGCCGGGGGCGGCGGACCACCGCAACTGTCCTCTGCCGACCTCACGCCGCCGCCACCTTCACCAGGGGACTCCCTGATGGCATCATTGGCTCGCATCGAGGCCCGGTTCACCGGGCTCGACGCCCGTCAAGAGCGTACGGAGGACGCAATGGCCGTGCTGATGTCAGCACGCCATACGACGGTACCCCGTCGGGTCCCTCCCACACCGGTACGGTTCGAACCGGCCGGACTACTTTCGGAGTCCGCCAGGGTCAACCCCGGTGTTGTTACTCCTGGACAACCCCCGGACACGGCGGGTCATGGATCCGACTCGTCGGCTGAGTTGGAACGTAGCCATACGGAGCGCTACGCTCGGAGCACCCAGAGCGGGCCCCGCGGACATGACCCGGCGGATATTTACGCCGGAACAGAGTCGGCAATGGGGGGAGGCGGTACCGTCTCGCATTACCCCATCGACGAAGGGAGCCATGCAACTCGGGTACCCGACGCGCCGACGCCGGAAGTTCCAGCGTCACTGGTTCAAGCGATGACAGCGCAGGTTTCTGCGAGCTTACTGAAGCGGATGGAGTCCGATGAGTTTACTCATCAACCGGCCAAGCGACTGGATATCCAGGACGCGGACACGGAGATTGTCAACGAAGTCTTCAGGTCGGTACTGACTCCGGAACGTTATCGTTTGGAGGACCGATCCACTACCGTATCGGAATCGATGCGTACGACCTCGCACCGAGCGATCCGCTCTATGCAGACCCTTATGAAGGGAGTCCCTATGTTCGGGGGCCCTAACGGACGCCCGTTGGCAGTCATTGGCTTCTTGACTAGCTTCAAGGCAGCCGCGGACAAGGCGCTCGTCAACGAGGGGCTGGCGCTGGAGATCCTCCCGTTCTTTGTTGACGAACGGGTCCGAGGCATCCTCCGCCAGGCATCCCCGATGCCGGGAATGAGGGTCGCAGCCACCCCCATGGATTACCGTGGGATGTTGAAGGAGCTGCTTAGCAGCTACCTCCGTGAGGACAAGTGCGAAGACCACTATCGGGCCCTTCGCACTGCCACCGCCCAGTCCTGGGAGGATGAAGAGATGTTTGGACGCCGGATCCAAGAGCTCAACTACGATCTGGGGAAGCTCCTCGGTGAAGGGGAACTACGGGCCATCCTGTTCGCAGGAGTACCCAACTATGTGCGGATATCCGCACGGGGAGCCAATACGGCTCGGACGAACTTCAGTCGACTGATGCATATGTGCAAGTCCCTAGGGGACGCCTACCGGGTGCTACACCCGGAATGTGCCTTGCCCCCGAAGCCCAAGGGTGAGGGAGGCAATCCCAGTCTTACGCCGGTACCGAGGCAAGAGAAGGTGGAACATAAGGCCGCACCAGTACTGGTGGCGACCGAACAGACCCCTACCGGTGAGTATGAACCTCTAGTCGACCAACAGGGCCACCTGCTGCTACCGGCGACGCCGGTGATTGATGAGCACGGTACGGTGGCGTCCATCGCCCCGGCTGGGACTCAGTTCCAGGTCAACGAGGGAGCGGGTCGGCGCGTCCCATATGTACGCACTACGGGTTATGCCCCGGTTACGGGTAACCCCCACCAACCCCTGCCGACCTGGGCAGTACGTACGGAGGCACCTCCGCACATCGCGGGTAGACCCGACCGGTTGGGGGAGTCTATGTTCCGGTTGGCACCGGGACCCAAGCCCTACCAAGGGGCGGGCACTCGGGCGCCCGAGGCAGGCAACCGGACCTATGGAGCCAACCCGACGCGGACGCCCGGGACGGCCGGCACGACCGGATGTATGTTGTGCGGAGACCCCCAACACTGGGTGTCCGCATGCCCACTCATCCCGGAGGAGTCTCGACGGGCAGCGGCGCAACGCAAGGCATCCATGGGTGGGTATCCCGCCCGAGGCCCGGCACCGGGTAGGCAGCAAGCTCCAGGAGGAGTACTGGCAGTCGAGGAGGCACCCCCTCCCTCGGATGTCCCGGAGGACAGTACCCGGCCGAGCACGGGAAACGAGTAAGAGGAAGGACGACACGGGGTCGCTGGGGTAACCCTAGCAAGCCACCCCGGACTGCCGCGGGGAAAGCCCCACGGAGAGCGCGGTTGAGCCGACGCCGCATCAACCCCCGGGTACACCTTCCGGCCCCGACGACACGGCGTCAGGGGATTGATGACCAACCTCCAAGGTTGGGAGGAGAGGACGGGAAGCCCCGTCACATGGAACCAGACAAGGGCCCTGTTCAGGATGCCCGAGCTACACCGGATATTGGTGTAGGCTACGTGCTGTTCACCTTGGAGAACTTCAAGGTATCAGCCACACTGGGGGTTGACCCCTAGTCGACCCGATCGTACTACCCCGTACTGGATACAGGGGCAGGACCTAACTTGATCCGGAAGGATACCCTCCCGGACAAGTGGCTCCCGCGAGTCAGAGTGACTCGGGGACCCACGATCAAGGATGCGAATGGTCGTCTCATTCGTACGACCGCAGTAATGTCGCTGCAGGTCACCATCGGGGAGCTTACTACGGAAGTTGACTTCCTGGTATGTGAGACGCTATCTGTGCCCTGCATACTGGGGTGCACCTTCATCAACGTTCACGTTGATGAAATCTGGCCGGGCCGGAGGACCGTCGAGCTGCAAGAGGCCGACGGGACGAAGAGAGGACAGACAGCTATCGTCAGGGACCTGACGCTACAAGAGAGCCACGTTAACATGGCTGAGGTATACGCAAGCGTAGAACCGAAGACACTCCGGCTGGCCAAGCGGACTCGCTTTGGGCCGCTATCGGAGACCGTCCTCCCGGTTAACTGTCACCTCGCAGGCATCTGCAGAGTCCAGTCCAACCTACGAACCTACAAGCGCCATGGGCTGACCATGGCCAATGGTATCGTAGACCTCCCAGCGGGGGGGTCATCACTGCTGGTGTTGGCGAACTATCGCCGTAAGGCAGTCACCCTCCCGAAGGGAACTAACCTCGGGATTGCCGAGCTCTACGAAGGAGATATCCTTACCCCTGACAAGGAAGGTCCAGTGTAACCACTTGAGGTGCTGGCGGTCGCCGAGACCACCGAGCGACAGCAACCCGATGACGGGAAGCCTAACCCATCGGCGGCTCCGGCGGACATGCCGCCAAAGGACCAAGAAGCCTTGAAGGCACTGGCCGAGGCTGACCTCGACCACCTTCCCCCTTCGGTAGCTGAAGGGGTACGACGGATGCTAAGAAGGCATGACGTCATGTGGACCGGCGGGGCGCTGGGTACCATTGGGGCGACCCAACACCGTATAGACCTGGTACCAGGCGCTCGACCAGCGCGGTCGCAACCGCATCGTGCGGGACCTATGCAACGAGAGATCGTTGATGGAGAAGTGAAGAGCATGATCGAAGCTAAGGTGATCCGACCTTCGATGTCGGAGTGGGGCGCCCCAGTCGTTATCGTACCGAAGAAGGATCAGACCCCTCGGTTTTGCATCGATTATCGACGCCTCAACTTGGTTACCAAGAAAGACTCATACCCTTTACCAAGGATGGACGAGTGCATCGACTCGCTGGGGGAGGCCACAGTGTTTACCACTATCGACTGCAATGCCGGGTACTGGCAGATCCCAGTTGCGGAATAGGATATCCCCAAGACGGCGTTCGTCTGTCACAGTGGCGTGTACGAGTTCCTAAGGATGCCCTTCGGATTATCCAACGCCCCCGCCACATTCCAACGGGCCATCGACATTATACTGTCGGGAGTCAAGTGGCGTAACTGCCTGGTGTACTTGGACGACGTCATCGTCTTCTCGCGTAACATGGATGACCATGTGCAACATGTCGACGAGGTACTCACCCTCTTGCGGAACGCCGGGGTAGCCCTGCGCCTCAAGAAGTGCGCCTTCTTCCAGCAGACAGTCGAGTATCTGGGTCACCAGATCACACCAGGTAAACTGGGAGTGCTCGAAGCTAATACCCGGGCACTCCGGGATGCGCGATACCCAACCACCCAGACACAGCTGAAAAGCTTCCTGGGGATGTGCAACGTATACCGACGGTTCGTCAAGGACTTCGCTCGTATAGCCAAACCGTTAACGGTTCTGACGAGCAGTGCCTTGCCAAAGGTACTCCAACCTCCCTCGCCCAGCGAGGGAGAGGCATTCGAGCTGCTCAAGCAAGCTCTGCTAGCCCCACCCGTGCTTGCGTTGCCTCATAGACGCGGGACCTTCGTCATCGACGTCGATGCCTGCGACACCCAAGTGGGATGCACCCTGCTACAGGGAGAGACCATCATCGGTACCGATAATGCTATCCCGGACCTACATCCGGTAGGGTACTTCAGCCGGACACTCAACCCGGCTGAGCGTAACTATAGTGCCACCGAGCGCGAGTGCCTCGGAGTCATATGGGCAGTGCAACTGCTCCGGCCATACCTGGAAGGTTCCAGGTTCATCGTAAGGTCCGACCACGAACCTTTACGATGGCTTCTAAACCTTGATGACAAGGATTCCGACAGCCACGGTCGGCTAGCCCGGTGGAGGCTGAAGATGGCCGAGCACGACTACCGGACCATATATAAGGCCGGCTCCACCCATCATCTGGGGGACGCGCTGTCGCGACTCGATACCCCAAGCGGGGATACCCGACCGGTGGACGAAGACATCCCGGTGGTACCGGTGTGCATGGTGGGTAATGCTACCCAAGGTATGGTTGACCATACCATGGCACACCTTGCGTGCCCGTTGACTTCGCGGACTTCCGCGAGGCACAGGCCAATGACGATGACTGTAAACGCCATCGTGCTAACCTCCTGGCCGGCACGGCCGGCATCTCCTCCGAGAACGAGGACGGAGTCATATATCGGCGGGCACCCGCCGATGGACGGCATCAGGTCGTGGTTCCCGTGTCCTTACGGCAGGCCGTCATGGAACGAGAACACGACAACCCCACGGCTGGACACCCGGGGGGTTCGCGCATGTTCGCAGCATTGCGAAGGTTCTTCTACTGGCCAGCAATGGCCGTCGACGTAATCGACCACGTGCGGGGATGCCACCCGTGCGCACGGAATCGCATGAGTCTCCATAGGCGGGCATCCGCTATGAAACTGTTCCCCCCGGATGGACCCAACGAGCAAGTCGCCATCGACATACTCGGACCGCTTCCGGTAACGGAAGAAGGGAACAGGTACATCCTGGTCATGTCGGACCGCTTTACTAAGCTGTCACGGGCAGTAGCAATCCCGAACGATACGGCCTACACGATCATGAACGCAGTGGTTGACCACTGGATCAGTGCTTACGGAGTAATAAAGCAACTCCTCTCCGATAACGGAGCAAACCTCACGTCAGCATTCTGCACTAAGGTCCTGGGCATGTTCGGCATCAAACCCCGTCGGGCATCCGACTACCACCCGCAATCCAACGGGCAGGTGGAGCGGTTCAACCGCACCATCGTGAAGATGCTCCAATGCTATGTGGCGGAGCACACGAAGACGTGGGACAGGCTTCTGTCCGTACTCACCCTGGCGTACAATGCCAGGCCCCACCGAAGTACCAGTATTGCACCACTGGAATGGGTCATGCCAATGGGCGTCGGGAACCTGACGCTGCCACCGGGCAGGTGCACTCGGTATGACATACTGAAGGGCCGACCGGCCGAACGGATCCACTTAGCTTGGTTGGCCAAGCTATCGTGGATGATACCCAAGCTCAAGGGTGCCCTTGACCGTACACAACTTCGATACAAGAAGAACTTTGACGCCCGGTTACGGGTACGCAACGCAACCCTGGTAACAGGTGACTGGGTCTACATCAGACACCAGAAGTTCCGAGGGAACAAGCTTATGCAACCGGTCAAGGGACCGTACCAGATCTTACACAGAGAGGATCACTCTGTCATCCTGCACTCCGATACGGAGATACAGCGCATCAACCTCAATGATGTGACACCTGCTCCGAAGCCGGAACAGCCTCAGCCGGTACCGGCTGGGTTGCTACACGAAGCTCTTACAACCCACCGGTCAGATGACCCAGTGGGACCGGATGGGATTCCATACCAAGTAGAGAGCGTGGTCGGACACACCGACCCGGACCTACCAGGACCATGGTACGTCACGGCTATGTGGGTCGGATACGACTCACCCACCTGGGAACAGGCGGCAAATATACCCCGCCAACTCCTCATGCCTTACATGAGGCGACGACGCCTACTCTAACAACCCAACCGACACCGACTTCGGCTGTTGGGGGGTGAGGCTTATACCTACTAAGTAGGGTGTCACATGGACTCGTCAAGACTTAGGTTCACTAAGTTGGAGCGGACTTAGGCAAACTAAGTAAGCTACTGACTGTTACAAGTTTACTTGAAGGAGGTGACTAACTCCGATAATTTCAAAAGTAACCTAAGGCTTACACCAAGGTAAACCTTAATCCATGGGGCAAGTGACGGACCAAGAAGGTTGACCTTCATGAGTATTAACCAACCAGGATGGGTCGGGGGATGCGGGAAAGAACCGAGGCAAGCCACGACTAAGTCAGACGGGGTACTCCCCAATGGCAGGCATTGGTATCATGCAAACGCCCCAGCGGGGGATGAGTTTATACTCACTACTACCCGGCCACCATAAGGGTCACCGGGGCCCTCTCCCTCACAAACAATAGCACTCCTCAGGGGGTAGACCCACTGCCCGAGGCAGGCCACTCACGCGTAAGCGCGTTGATTTCCGTGCTCCACCGGTCGGCAATCTCCCGACGGTCAATCACCCGAGTTACCTCGGTGCATTGCTGAACGAGGGTGCTGCGGCCAGCCTCCACGTCCTCCAGAGCTGTCTGGAGGCGGTCAAGCACGCCACCGAAGCAACGCGCTGACCCAACCAGCGCAGCACCTGGGGGGATATCCCCCCAGCTAACAAAGAGACCCTCCCGCATTGCGCGGGCGACAAGGGCGTCAACGCCGTCATACCAGAGACGGGGACCCCCGTCATGCATGACAGGGGCGGGAGGTGACACTGGCGCAGCCAGAGGAGCCACAGGAGCCGACACGGCTACTACCGGAGCCGGTGGCACCTAATACGAGGCCCGGTAGGACCCTACTGAAGGGGCCCCACCGTAAACCCGGCGGGGCTCGGCCCACCGACGGGACATCTCACGCTCCCCACCCGCAGAGCCCCACTCTCGGGGACGACGGCCAACCACCGCCGGTATCGGGTTACCGAACCACGGGGCAACGACCTGAAGAGGGTTATGGATAACCATGGGAATACCCAGGGCAGCAACAGCCTCGGTGGACGCCCACCCATGGCAATTGGGCTCACCCGGCTGAGTACGCCGGATACGCAACGAGTTACGAGGCAAGGGGGAAACCCCAGCCTGCGGGTCCCGGTACGGGGGAAGGGCCAACACCCCAGCCCAGTTCACGGCACCGTGAACAGCCAGCAGGGCCTCGAACTCCCGGGCCAACCCGGTCTTGGCGGCTATCATGTCCACGCCCAACTGCGCGATGTGCCGACGGACACCCGTCGGAAGATGAAACAGGCGCCCCTGCCGGCGGACGGACAGCAAGAAGGAGGAAGCCTGCTTGAGGGTAGCCTCCAGGGTGAAGGTACCCTGCAACGGGTGGACCGGCCGGGAGGCCAACACACTCCCGAAGTATCGGAGGCAGGAGCCGGTGTCAAACCGGAAAGCAGGAGCGGGTTCCCACCCCTCCTGCCACAGAGGCGGGCGCACGGCAGTGTACACCGGCGCGCGACCGTTACCGGTCTGCAACGCACACGTTATATCGGTGCGGAACGCATCCGCCATGACACCATGGTTGCGTCGCCAGCTCGACGCTGACTTCAACCCCGCCATAGGCGGGTACGGAGCCGTCAACGTCAGGTACGGGGATACCCCCGGTAAGTACTCGAACCCGGGATACCGGCCGGTATCACCCACCGTCTCCCCAAACGCAACCGGCTCCGCCGCCGCCGCAATTCCTCGAGCACTAGCCGGGTAGTCAACCTCCCGCGGCAACGGGGGGGCAATCAAGTCGCATATCCCGAAGGCGGAGTCGAGGTAGATCTCACCCCGCCCAATCCGGGTGCGCCAGAGCTGCGCATGCCGGTCGTCCGGCTGGCTCAGGATCCAATGATGCTCCACTCGGACCGCGTTCGGCTGGTTGACCAGCCGCACCAACTCCCGCTCCCAACTCGGGTCCACCTTGACGCGCCGGGAGGTCTCTCCAGGGAGACGCGGCTGGTGGAAGTCCACCCGCATCCGCCCAGCGGACTCCATCGACTCTTGCACAGTCATGCCTCGAACCCGAGCCACCAAATCGGACATCGACATGGCGGGTTGACCCGCCGCCAAGGCGACGCCGCCACCCAACGGGGCAACCCGGGCAGGACCAGGAAGAATCGGGGGCGCCGGGGGATGCCCCACCGGCAGATGGGCCGGTGCCGGAGGTGCACGGGGCCGAGGAGGAAGAAGAAGGGCGGGCGCCCGCCCGGAGTAGCTCCCGGAGTCCACTGCCATCGGGGTAGACCCTTCTTGACCACCAAGCGTCCGCGGCACCGCGGGCAGAGCATCGCCGCCACCCGGGCCCGACGTGGGCACCACGGGGGCAGCAGGGGTAGACCCGTTACCCGTCGCCGCGGACACACCAACCGGGCGGGCACCCGCGCCGTCTTGACCCGCCGTCCCGGCCGGGGTGCCGCCGCGACCATCCGACACGCCGGCGACGCCGTCTTGAGGTAGAGCCGCGCCGGCACCGGCGACAGGAGCCATCCGAGCCGCCGGTGGGGTAGGGGTAGAGGCAGCCGCTACACGCGGTTGCCCGCCACCCGACGGAGCCGTCGTGCCGCTGCACACGGACGAAAAACCGCCCGGCGCACCTTCCGGGGCCACGCGGACGGTTACCCGGTCGCCCTCATCTTCGGACGAGCTAGCCAAGAAGCACTCGGCAGCGGTGGCAGAGACGGGAACGTCGTCCACCATCACCTCTTCCTCCTCCTCAAGCAGGAGTTCGTCCTCGCCCCCGGGTACCTGGGGGTCCGACATGGTGAAACCGAGGTAGCAGGGGCGCCCCGTCAGAAAAGCCGAGGCCGGCTCGACCCGGTACAAGGAACGCTCGCGCGGACGAGTCAGGGAAGCGCGGGCACCCGCGCTTATAACCACACAGCTTAGCACGAGCGATACGGCAGCGCGGGACGACCCACGCCAGCCGAGCTACGAGGGCGCTCCACCCAGGCACCTGGACCGGAGCCACGCCCCCCCCACACGGGGTAATCAAGGGGGGTCACCCCCAACCGCCCCCCACTCAATCGTCCACACGAGAGGGGCCCCCCTACCACCAGACACCTGGTGGCGGATCCGCTTGCACCACCCCTCGGAAAGGGGGGTCGTGAACAGAAACCCGCATCGAGAATTTAACGGTCCGGAAAACGGATCGTGTGTGTACCACACAAAGGGGGGCACCCCCCTCAGACAACCTCGAAAAGGGGCGTCTGTCGCGACAGGGCGCAAAGCCCCACCCGACTGAAAAACGGTCACGCGACCCACTTACATTCGGTAACCCGAATGCAACTCGACCCGAGGACGGGCCGAATCGAAGGGGGGGATATGTAGCAATATGGTCGGCCGTATTGTGACTCGAATATTGGGGGGCTACTTCTAATCCTTGGCTTTCAATTTGAGAGTCCGTACTGGTCACGGTATCTATAAGTTACGTATGACCAGAGGGACTTGCATCTTGGGGTGGAGGGTAGTTAGTAGTGTCTCCGAGGGTTTATAACGAGGGGGCTGGCGGCGAATCCACCGCCGGCCAAGGCAGAACAACAAAACCCCTCCCATTCGGGCTCTCATCTTGGTCCCGTGGCTTGCGCTCCAAGGACAGCAACCTTGGCCTCCCGGTGACGTTGATGCCGATCCCCCCTGGCGAGTGTTCCCTGAGAGTGGACGTGCAGCGGATACCTATTGTGCTACAGTGTGGGAGGGGCGGCGGTGGAGGATCGGCGGCCGGCCGGGGGGGAGCACGGGCGCGGCGGGTCTGTTGGGAGAGGGGGGCAAGTCGCGCCAGCACCGGCGGCGCGGTTTCTTCAAGCCGCGCCGCCGCCGCTGCTGGTGCACCGCCCCCGAGCCGCGCTCTCGCCCCACGGCCGCTGATTCTCTGCCGTGCCTTTTTCCCCTGTTCCCCCCCACCCCCCTCCCCCACCCCCCCCCCCCCCCCGCAGCAGGTGACGGCCAAGGCGGCGGGTGGTGTGGCGGTGGCGGCGACGGGACCGGTGCGTTTGTTGTGGGGGAAGGATGGGGCGTGAGGAAGGGGGGGCGTCAGGAGGGGGGGAGAGTGTGGGAGGGGCGGCGGTGGAGGATCGGCGGCCGGCCGGGGGGGAGCACGGGCGCGGCGGCTCTGTTGGGAGAGAAGGGCAGGTCGCGCCAGCTCCGGCGGCGCGGTTTCTTCAAGCCGCGCCGCCGCCGCTGCTGGTGGGCCGCCCCCGAGCCGCGTCCCCACCCCACGGCCGCTGGTTCTCTGCCGTGCCTTTTTCCCCTCTTCCCCCCCACCCCCCCTCCCCCACCCCCCCCCCCCCCCCGCAGGTGGCAGCGGCCCAGGCGGCGGGTTGCGACCGGACCGGTGCGTTTGTTGTGGGCGGAGGGGGGGGCGTGAGGAGGGGGGGAGAGTGTGGGAGGGGCGGGGTGGAGGATCGGCGGCCGGCCGGGGGGGAGCACGGGCGCGGCGTCTCTGTTGGGAGATGGGGGCAGGTCGCGCCAGCACCGGCGGCGCGGTTTCTTCAAGCCGCGCCGCCGTTGCTGCTGGTGGGCCGCCCCCGAGCCGCTCCCCCACCCCACGGCCGCTGGTCCTTCCCCTCGCTCCTCATTCACCCCTTCCCCCGCCCGCCCCCCCCACAGGTGGTGTCCCAGACGTGGGGAGGTGGCGGCGGCTGGTGCATCTGGCGGCACAGCCCGCAGGTGTAAGGCGGCAACGAGGCCCGTGGGGCCGCTGGCGGCAATGGCGGTCACACCACCGGCGGCCGAGCCGGTGGCTGACCCGGCGGCCGTGTCGGTGGGGGCGGTGTCGGCAGCGGAATCGGTGGCGTCGGCGGTGGTCGTGCCCGCCGCGTCGGCGTCGGTGGTGGCTGACCCGGTGACCGAGCCGGCGGATGTGGCGGGTGCAGTGCCGACGGTCGTGGCTCCGGCGGCTCCGGCCGAGCCGCCGCCCGCGTCGGCGGGCATGTCAAGGGCGGCGTCGGCGGGCATGTCAAGGGCGGCGTCGGCCGTCGCGGTGTCGGGCACGTCGACGGCGGCGGCGTCGGCGGGCACGTGGACGGTGCCGGCGGACGCAGTGGCGGTCGCGGTGTCTGTCGTGTCGGCGGGCGCGGTGCCCGGGACGATGGCCGCGTCGGAACCCGACCCATTTGCCGATTCGGCGGTCGCACTGCCGGCAGCGTCGGTGGCTGTGGTGCCGGCCGATTCAGTGGCTGACTCGGTGTCCGAGCCGGCGGATGTGGCCGCGCCGCCAGCCGGCTCGGCGGCGGTCGTACCGGCCGAGTGGGCGGGTGCAGTGCCGGCCGCGTCTGCAACTGAGCCGTTGGCGCGGCAGCAAGATGTGCCCGTTGACGTCGACGAAATCGTACCGCTGCGGACGGGCCGGTGTGCACCCATAATGGCGGACGAGCCGGTAGTGGAGATGCTGGACATCACAGGCCCTGAGGTGGGGCCAGCGGTAACGGGGACGGCTGTGGCGGTTGGCACCGACCAGTCAGGGGTTGCGGTGGCCAGGCGGGCACACAACACGGGTGCCCTCGGACTGGTGCATGAGTGCGACGCCCTCTTTGCTCGCGTCGGCCCTCGGGAGACGACCCAGGCCGACGCCCTGTGTGTGATCCAGGCCACGTCGACGCTTCTTCGTACGGACCAAGGTGTGCAGGTTGCCCAGGCCGCTGTTGCCCACCTGTCCCACTTATACCTGCCACACGCAGGCGACCCGGTCGTGGCACGAGAGATGGCCACCGCCGTTCGACATGCCCTTCGCGGCCCGGGTTTGGCAATCCTGCCTCGCGACAACCTCGAGGCACTCGTGGACATGTTTGTCCTCCCCGTCATGGTTCCTGACGTGTGGCGGGCAAGAACAACGATCCACCGCCTGGCGGTCCGGGCGGCGGCGGTGGCGGCGCCCACACAGATGCTGGTGACCGGCCGGTCTGGTCGGAAGCGGCTGCGTCTCACCGCCCCGGGTGGCCCTGCCGTCCCGGCCTTGGGCGGTCCTGGGGGCCCTGCGGGTCCGGCTGCGATGCCGTCTTCCCGTTCATTGGCGTTGACCCCCCCCCGCGCAGACTTTCGACACCCTAGGGCGGACGAGCCGCCGGCGACGCTGCCCCGGCAAGATGTGCATGTTGTAGCGGACGCTGGCAGTGGTGGTGGCCAGGAGCTCGCCCACTTCAGCCGCGAGATGGTCGCTGCTGTCGGCGCCGTCTGCTCGAAATGGCTGCGCGAGCACGGGCCGCTGGCTGATTCTCCTTCCTGGCCGCAACAAGTGCGGTTTTTCCGTACCGCCTGGTCCATGGGCGCCTGGCCACCCGAGGCCCAGCGCTTCCTGCTCGACGCATGAGCGACAGACACTGCCACCGTGAATCAGGCGGTGCTGGCGGGCAAGGGTGGTACTGGAGCGCCCCATCAGCCGTTAAAACTGCACACCCGCCTGTGGTCGCATCTGGTCGAGTCGGTCTTCGTACCTGCTGTCGTGGAGCGGGGTGGCAGTGACGACGAGCCTGTCCCGGCCGGTGCGGGCAGCCCTGACGACGTTGCCCTGCTGATGTCAATGCCAGGGACGCTGGCAATGTTGCCGACGGACTTCTTCGATGCTTTTAAAGAAGTCAAGGCGTGGAGAACGGCCATATGTGACATGGCGGCTTTGCTCTTCCCAACCGTTCTGGGACACCCGGGCGCTGCTGCTGCTGCCGCCCCGGCTGCGGCCCTGTTTTCACCTTTTGCGAGGGTCACTGCCTCGGACACTGGCGTCGGGTGGCTGGTGGCGCCCAGCTCAAAGTTCCGACTGTCCGCCCGGGACGTCATCCGTCGCCTAGCCGGTGTGGGTGAGCGGGGGGGCGATCGGTCTGATTCGTGGTCAGTCATGGACCTGTTGGACGGGTGCTTACCCGTCCTGCCCAACGGGGAGGGGCGCGGTGACTCCGCCTGCGAGACCACCAGCGCTGCCGCCCCGGGTCCGCCTTGTGGTGGCCCGCGACCTTTTGACGCCCTGCGCGTCATCCAAAACGCCCTGCACTTGCTGGATGTTAGTGCGCGCACTGCTCGTGCGGCTCGTCACTGGAACGGCATCCCCCTGTAGCAGTTAGCCGTAAGTACGGCGTTTGTGCGGGGCGGCCGACAGGTGCTGACGGATGTGAGCGCGGGGCCCCCGGCTGCGGCTGTGGGCTCTCAAGGCGATTCGGACAAAATGTCAGAGGGTGGGGCGCTCGCCCGTGTCCTGCACCTGCTCATGCGGCTGGGCATCCACCGAGACGTGTCGCAAGCACGGAGTGTCATCCGCTACGCGCTCGTCGGGTGCCTCGCCCGATTCGCCGATCCCGCTAGGTGCTCCACCCATTTTGACATCTTGGACGCGGGACACATCGCCCCCGTTGTCAACGAGTGGGTTGACCGCTGCCGAGCCTTTGGGAGGTTGCCGTCGGAAGCGACAAGTCGGCGCGGTCGCGATACAGCTGGGTGTACTATGCGGCCATTTACATCCTGGGGAGTATACCGCTTGCGTCTGGTGTGCGGGCATCTCGGAGGGCGCTGGCCAACGGAGCGATTGCCTGGTTGGCGTCCCCCTCGGGTATATCGACCTGGATCGGACGAGATTGCGAGAATTCCTCCCAGGCCCTGCACAAGCTGAGGAGTTTGCTCTGTCCGCCTGCCAAGCCTGACAAGCGGGTCAGCCCCCTGGTCGAGCAACTTCGTCAGCGCATCGACGAATTACTCGGCGGGTCTGCTGCGCCAGACGACACTGGGACGGCTGCTGCGCCAGACGACGCTGGGGCGGGGGCTGCTGCGCCAGACGACGCAGGGGCGGGGGCTGCGCCTGCCGATGAGGTAGGTGCCGGGTCAGGTGCCGACAAAGATGGGCGGCCTCCCCCAGCGCCCGATGCGACCATGGCGATTCCGTCCGGTGACGGTGACCCCGACGGCATTACCATTGGCGACGACACGGGGGACGAAGTCCAGTTTGTGTGCTACCTGCCCGCAGTGGCGGTCCCAGACAATGTTTTGGCTGGGCAGGCCGTTTCCCCTGCGTATGGTGCGGAACCCCCTAGCATCATTTTGTTTGTTGACGACGACGATGACTGGCATGACGCAGAGAACGATGGCGTGACTGTCGTCAGTGTGGCCCGGGTGGTCCGGGCCGACCAACTGGTCGGGCAGCGGCGGACGTCCTCCGCCACTGGGGCGGCCGCCCATGTGGCAGTAGCTCAGAGTGCTGCCACCTCTGTCGCGACTGTAGCTGCCACCTCCTCCGCGACGGCAGCCGTCCCAGGCGGGCCCTCTACGCCCGAGGCTGCTGTTACCGCTGCTGCTACCGATGCTCCATCGGCGGCGGGTATAGCCACAGGCGCAGTGGATGCTGTGGCTGTGGGTGCTCCTGGCGTTGGTGGGGCCGCTGCGGGCACGGCGGCCGTGGCCGACGCGGTTGTTGGCGGAGGTGCACCTGCTGAACCTGGTACTGCTGCAGCAACCGACACGGCGGGGGTGGCTGCTGTGGGCACGGCAGTGGCTCGGGGGGAGGAGCCCTCTCCCGCTTTGCCTGCAGTTGCAGACGCGGGGGCGGCAGTTGATGGAGGTGGCATTGCCGGCGTGGGAGGTCCTTGTATCGGTTCCCCAGGTGGTGGGGGGGACGCGTCTCCCACTGCTGCACCTCTGCCCGCGGCGGCGGTGGCGGCGGCGGGAGATGATGCCCGCCAGGCCAGTCCTCCCACACTGTGTGGCGCGGATGGTGATCGGGTGGCGCTCGGTCAGCTGACGCTCTGTACGTCCGAGTCTGGGTGGAAGGGTGTTACAACCCACCTGCGCCCGTCCCCGTTGTACGCAAGAGGACCTGGGGGCCGCTGGCAGGCCATCGTTGTCGCCACCTTGTGCCAGCTAGCCGCCCGCGGTACAGAGGCGGTGGCGCAGTCTATCGAAGGGAGCAACAAGGGCCATGGCGGCGGCGGCGGACGCAGTGGGCGCGTGACCACGTCGTCATTGTGCTCCCGCTTTGGCGTGGCTCGCATCGACGCGCCCATCACCCTGTCGTCGCCGCAGGTGGGGGGCTCCATCTTGGACGACCCGCGGGCGTGTCGCATGTGCAACGTGCTCGTGCGCATGCCCGCCCCCCGGGGGGGTCCCCCCGGTGGGGGCGGCCGCCACCACCGCCGCCACATGGACCGCGGGGGAGAGTGTCAAGTGGACCCCACAGACGCCACCCCGGGTGATTTGTGTGCCTTTTGGGTACCGGAACCCGTCGGCTCGGTGTGCAGCACCCCCGTGGACGCGGTGTTTATTGGCCGCTGCGAGGACAAGGAGGGGCAACCCGGCGGGGGGGTTGGTGGCCCACCGCCCGCGGGGGCAGGCCAGTGGTGGGTGGACAAGACGCCTGGCCCGGGGCTAGACAAGCGGGACGATGACGCCAGCATGGCGCGCCACGGTGGCGCATCCGGCCCCCCCAGGCGGTGGTTGTTTGCGGTGCGTCGTTCAGACGTGCGGCGGATGCTCCATCGCCGGACGGCGAATGTGGTCGTCACCCTGTCTCATAGTGTCCTGTCGGACAGCCGCGAGTTTGGCGGCCTCGGCCACTGGGACCTTCTTCCGCCAGTCATGCAGAGGGCGCTCGCCATCCACGCAACGCCTCCGCACGGGGGACAGCAGGTGGTACCTGTACCGGCACCGGGGCCTCCCCCCCTGCAGAGTGCTCCTCCACGCTACGCCCACCTGGACGAGTTCCAGTGGCGCGCAGTCGATTGCATGCGCCAGGGGCTGTTGTCGGACGAGTGTGACGTCCAGCTGGTGACGGGCCACCCCGGGACGGGCAAGACACGCGCCATTGTCTCCATGGTGGACATGGTACTTGGGACCCTGCCAGCCGGGCGGGTGCTGCTGACGTCGCGCACCAACACGGCGTGCGACGAGCTGTTGGACGCAGTGCACGAGTTGTTCTGTCCGTCGGGGGCTGCCAGTCGACACGGCGTCGCGAAACCCGATGCCGTGACGCTCCTCCGTGTGGGTGAACCCCCCCCGGATGGCCACCGTGCCAAGACAACGCACATTGACGCCGTGGTGGACGAGCGCCTTCCTGTCGCCTACCCGTCCGTGACAGCCGCGGTGGAACGGGCAAGGGCACGGGTGGCCGATGAAGGCCGTCGTGTGGATTGTTCCCACGCCCAGGGTGCAGAGCCGGGCGCGGGTGGGTCACAAAACCTCCTCGAGGAATGTGCCGATGCGGAGAAAGCCCTGGAGGCTGCCTTACGTCGCCAGCAGCGTGCGGAACGGGAGCTCCGCAAGCGGATCGTGGGCGGCGCGTCCATCATTGTCACAAGAACGTCAACGTCGACGGGGGCGCTTGTGGGGGGTCATGGCTTTGACGCCATTATCATTGACGAGGGTGCGGCAACAAGCGTCCCTGCGTCTGTCGCCGCCACTGTTCGCGCCAAGCGGGCGGGGCGTGCGGGTGGCTCGTCAGATGAAGAAGAGGACGGTCATCCGGCAGAGCGGACCAAGTGCATTGTCCTTGTTGGCGACAATGCCCAGCTGAGGCCGAGCGCCGGCATGGAGTACAAAGGCGAGACACGGCCGATGACATCAAGCGTTTTTGAGCGGCTCGCCAGGTTTCTGTCCGCTTGCGTCATCCTCTCCGTGCAGTACCGCATGCGGCCGCTGTTATGGTCCCTCCTCCGAGGAGTCTTTTACCGGCACATTGGCATATGGTCGGACGGGCGCGGGCCCAAGGCCCGCCATGAGGAGGGGCTTGGAACACCCGCGTGGCTAAACCATCCGGGACAGCCTATTCGCTTTGGAGGGCTGCAAGTGACAGACACTTCCCGCCTGCCGGCCGACGATCGGGCGCACGAGATGGGTTCCACCACCCCCAACAACAAGAGCCTGATTAACGTTGCAGAGCTTCGGTTGGTCGAGATGGCTCTTTCGGATCTACTGCGGGCGTGGGCGACGTCCAGCGGGGCTACCGAACTCAAGAAGATGCTCATCACCCCGTATACTGCGCAGCGGAACAAGCTGAATAAAGTGGTGCAGTCGATGAGAGACAGCAGGCGGCTGCCCCGCAGACCATGTGCCGACGTCAGGGTGTCCACCGTGGATGGCTGCCAAGGCGCTTCTGTGGACTGTGTCATACTCTCCCTCGTGCGGTCAGAGCCTGGGGCGCCACCCGGCGGGAGCACCGACTTTTTGTCCGACGAGCGGCACGTGAACGTCATGATGTCGCGGGCACAGAGCCATCTCCACGTGATTGGTGACATGGACTACCTTTCAAGCTCTGGGGGTGTGTGGAAGAGCTGGTGGGACAACGTCCGCCGTAGGGGGAGCCGTCCTGATTGACCGGGCCGCGAGCACATCAACATTGTGGCTCCCGACAGGATGTACTAGTCGGGAGTATCTTTTTTTTCTGGGGGGGGAAGTGGGGGGGGGGGGGGGGGGGGGGGGGGCTGTACGGCACCCCCTCTTTTTTATGCTTTGAAGGTGTCGCTTTTCATGTGGTGGTCGGTTGTTCCCCAGTGTTGTTCCCAACTGCTGTCGTTGATGTTTTGAGTTGCGTGACCAGTTGGACAAAGGCTCATATGGCAAGGTCGCGCCCAAGTGCCACAGCACCGTCCGTGTATGTGAGCCCACAGCTCAGCGCCCAGGACTCCGCCGTGGTCGGCAGGCACGATGGCGGGCTCATCGCGTCGCCCTCTGTCCGACGGTGAGCGCCCGGGGTCATCACTGGCCTTCTCCAACAGAAGAGGTCCTTCCGGGCCATCGGTACGGATTTGGGGCGCTCCAAGAGCACCATCGCCTACGCAGTTGTGGGCCATCCGCACGGAGTCCGCCCGCGCCAGGGTGGACAAGCGGGGTCGCCCCAAGGTTTTGACGGCCCGAACAGGCGGGCACGGGATTGCAGGGGGGCGCCCAGGGGCCCCGTAAAGCCCGATTTCCGTGTGCAAGAGCGCACATGGCCGCGTTGTGACCGTGCTTCCTACTCTTTTTTTTTTTTTCTCTCCTCGACGACCGTCATCAGGACGGCAAGGCCTACATTCCCACGGCCTGTGTCCGTCTCGCCGGAGGGGCGTGCCGCGGGGCGCACAACAAGGCGACCGTGACCCGAGAGTACGTGTCTATGCAGCAATATCCACGTTTCATGACGTGCCCGAATGGTGTCAGTCGCTGGTGCTGCACTGCTGCACTGCTGTGCAGGCTTCCTCGCGTGACCGCGTAATGCAATGCATGCGACGGGCACGGCATTCACGTGTTTGTGAATGTTGCTGCAGGCACGGTGTTTTGCGCGACCAGGGCCGCACTTCACATTGTGCATGCCCGGCAGCGTTTTTTTGATTCCAAGGCGTGCACCGCTGACAATGTGAAATTTTACGGCTTTGCAGAAGCGGCGACACCCGGGCCCGCGGGGCCTGCAAACAGGCATTCGACAGTGCGCGCACGTGCCGGCACGGAAAATAAGGTACACGGTTTAAGACCCGCTACGCTGGGGGTGCTAGCACGAGGTATTGACCAGCCCAGGGCCTTGATTTGATGGGTGGCCTGTTGTCAAATCGATCCGTACGGATCTCGTTTTTCGCCGTACGGATAATATTAGGATAATATTGGGTACCGACTGTACGTAACGCTCTTCGGATCTTTGTAGACATTGTCGCCAGAGCTGACGTCTCGCGTTTGGTGCATAACGGAACGAGCTGGGCGGTCACATAGTTGTTCTTTTGTGTGGGCGCGTGAATTAGTGTCTTCCGATTGCGTCATGGTGGGGGGGGAAACCATAAAGAGAGGGCGACGGGCGGGGGAGGGGGGGCGAATTGAATTTCGATATCTGAGATCCCCGACCACCGGCTGACACTGACGCGGATCGAACGGGAGGGGAGGGGATTTGGGCGGCGGCGCGAGATGATGTTGAATTGGACGGTGACGGGGGTGTCCGGGGATGGGTGCTCTCATCCGTCGGCCGCACGTTCAGCCACAGGCAGGTCCGGTCAGTCGCTTCCCTCGGCGCCCCCGGGTCTGACGAGAGCCGTAGGTCCACGCGGCCCGCGCGGTGTCGTGTGCTGGTGACAGGCCATTTGGAAGCACCACGCGGTGAGCTCGCAGCATGGCAATGCCGTCTGTGGCGGTGGGTTTAAGGTACACGACTGCCCCCCCTCCCCCCCCACCAAGACGTCCAGGATGACATTTTTCCCAAACGGTGCTCGTAGTGCATTGCAAACGGACGGGGCCTGCCGGAAGCACCAAAAGGCTGGGTGCCCGCGTCCCAACACGCCGCCCCACATGCACCGTGGCGAGCAAGCAGTGCCAAGGGTGGGTTCAATTGCAGTGTTGTTATTGTCCCGCAGCACGGTGGCGGTCACTCTCCCAATACGTGCCGTCGGGAGCGGGGGGGGAGGGGGGGGGGGGGGCGCTCGCTCGCCATGGTTGGGCGAGCCGCACGGATGCTGGCGTGTCAGTCGGCTCAAATGCCGCAGTGCATGCCGTGCACTCCGTCCCGCACCCACCGTCGTGCTACTGGAGGCTGCCATGAGCACAGCGTCTGTGCGCGGTCTGCAATTGGGCCACCAACCCCATCACCACCACCGCTGCCGCCACACCACCACCGCCAGCCCCACCACCGCCACCGCGAGCCCCTCCACCATCACGGCCGCCGCGCCGCAGGACACTCTCACGGCAGCCACCGTCGGCCACGGGTGCCTCGGCGATGAGAAGGATCTTTAATTTCCGGGGCGGTGAGCTAAGGCCACGCGACAGCCCACAGGGGCACGTGGCGGTGCGAGCATCCTCCGCTCTGCCCCCTGCCCGAGAGGTAGCGTCGGTTTGGGGGTGGCGGGGGGTGGGCGGCGGGGGGGAGAGGAGGGGGGCGGGGGGGGGGGCGGGGGGGGGGGGCGGGGGGGGGGGGCGGGGGGGGGGGGCGGGGGGGGGGGGCGGGGGGGGGGGGCGGGGGGGGGGGGGGGGGGGGGGTTGGGAGGACCTGGACCGCCGGCATCCTGACGGCCCGTGTAGCCCATCGCCAGCGTCTACAGCACGCGTACGGCAGCGAGTGAGGACCCTGGGCCGGATGGTGCCTTGCCAGACGATAAATGGGGCGGTAGGTGGTGCCCCGTGGTTCCCCATCTTTGCCGACCCCATCAGCCACCGTCGACAATCCCACCCACCCACCCTCCTCACAGTCGTTCCCACACACACAACCCGCCCCCCCCCCTCCACCCCCCCCCCCCCCCCCCCCCCCCCCCCCCCCCCCCCCCCCCCCCCCCCCCCCCCCGCCCCGGATTCACGATGAACGAAGAAGACGACGGCAGAGAACAAGACATTGGCGTCGACGGGCTGGACGGCGACACCACCTCAGACGAGGAGTGGGACCCGGCAAAAGAGCAGGCGTA
This sequence comes from Pyropia yezoensis, assembly GCA_009829735.1. Lineage (NCBI taxonomy): Eukaryota > Rhodophyta > Bangiophyceae > Bangiales > Bangiaceae > Pyropia > Pyropia yezoensis. The sequence goes on along the minus strand of CM020619.1, from coordinate 18,291,081 downwards.
CGTTCAAGACGCACGCAACGTGGTGACGCTCAAGCGGGCGGTGCTCGCCGCCAACCTGAGCCGCCTGCGGGGCGTGTCTGCACCCCACGGGGGCGACGCGGCCTCGTCGGCCGACTGGTCTGCCGCCGTCGCGCAGTTGCAGCAGGCGGCCGAGGATGAGGAGGCGGCGGGCCCCCTCGACGGCGCCGGCGAGGACCTCGTCGCGGCCATCACAGACGCGGCAGAGGCGGTCAGCGTGTACTACGGTGGTCGGGCGGCGCCAAGCGAGGCCGTGGTGGAGCTCGCCGCACGCGCCAAGACGGCCGCTGGGCTGATTGGCGTGGCCGCCGCGGGCTTGCCCCGGCGCGAGGCTGCCACTGACGCACCGCCCGCCCGCAAGGGGCGGACGCAAAAGTGTAGCGGACGTGGCGAGCCCGGGCACAAGGTCACCTCTTGCAAGGCCCCGGCTGGTGCAGGGCCGGCAGCCGCTGCCGCCGCCGCTGCCGCTGCCGCCGCCGTCCCGGCGGCGGCGGCGGCGGCCGCGTCCAAGTGTCGCGACTGCCTGGGAGGGGGCCACAGCAGCGGGGATGCCGCCTGCCTGGTGCAGCGGCACTGCGGGGGTGTGTCAGCGGCCTACGACCGCGGCGTCGACCCCGACTGCAAGGACCCGCTTCAGAGCACTGGACGGCAGACGCGGGCGTGTACCGTGCCGGTGGGCGTCCTCGCGAGGGCGGTGTTTGGGGACGACAAGGACGACGCCGACACGCGCGCGGCGGTGGAGACGGCGCTGCAAGTAGAGCTGGAGGACCTCTCTGGGGCGGCTACCAAGCTCCGCTTCCTCATGCTCCGCGTCCTCGACGTGGCATTGCGGCGCCTGGTGTCGACCGTCGCGGACGCAGCCGCCGACGACGCCGACTGGACGGGGGCCGTGCCCGCAAACTGGGCGCCCGTCTGGCTGTGGTTGGCCTACGCCTGCGCCTGCGAGGGTGTGTCTGGCAGTCCCCTGCAGGTGGGCACCGTGTGTGCGGGGTTTGGCAAGGGGCGGGCCAACACGCGGATGGCGCGCGCCCGCTCTGTGGTGACAACGAGCCACCCGCTGCTGGCAGAGGCGCTCTCCTACGCCCTGACGCAGGTGCTGGCCGTCACGGCAGCTGCGTGCGACCGGTATCTTCCGGCGAGCAACAACACCGCACGATGGGAGCCCGTCGCCACCATGGTGGCCACCCACGCCGGGCGGTGTGTGGACGCGGCGTGTCGCAAGCTTGGCGCCAAAGCGGCCAAGGACGCGATGGCCACCTCCCCCGCTGCCACGGCTGCTCCAGCGGGCGGCTCTGCCCGGGACACGGAGCGGCGGCTAGCGCGGTGGGCGGCCGCGCGCTTCCGCGCGGGTACCGCGGACAAGGCAACGCCGGGCCGGCGGGGCCTCGACGGCGTCCCCCAGCACCTGGTCCAGGCGCTAGCGCAACGGGTGGCCGTCATGCGGGCGGCCATGCCACCCTCTGTGGCGGGCCTCTTTCCAGCAACGCCTGTGAAGAAGCGCCGCTGGTGGGCGTACGTGCCGTATCTCCTCCACGTCCTGAATGTGGGTGTGGAGAGCCCGTACGCCCTCATCCCTGGCGCCCGAGCGGTGCTCCACGGTCACGGCACGCTGGTGCCGGACAAGATGCTCGCCCTGTTGCGGGCAGTTTCGGTCGCTACTGGCGTGGGGGTGCGTGGCCACCCCAGTCTCCGGGGATGGCCAGAGCTGCGAACGGGCGGTGCAGCGGTGCTGGCCGCCATGGCTGGTGTCGGCGGCCGCGCCAACCGGGCCTCCTCCCAGCTGTCTACCGACGGCGTGGCGGTGACGTTTTTTCTGTCTCGACCCGACACGGCCGCAGAGGCCGAGGCGCGGGCGGTGGCCTGGGCCAAGAAGCTGGACGGCGGTGGACGTGCACGGGACCGCGGCGGCAAAGGCTTTGCGTCCCGGGCGGGGGTACTGACGCAGCTCGAGCGGGCTGGCCTGCCGTTGGCGCGCGTCCGGTGGCTCCAGATGGTCGGTGGAGACCCGGGACGGTCTGCCGTGCTGTCGGCAGCACCAGGTGAGCGCGTGGCGACGGCAGACCTCCCCGCCCGCCCCGTTGTAGCCGCGATGCGCGCCGCGTGGTCCCGCCACATGGGCTTGGACGCGCTCAACCGGGCGGCCGTGGCGCTCCTGCGTGGGGCGGGCGTCCAAGACGGGGTGGCGGCAGCCGCAACCGTGCCCGACGGCCACCCACCCAGGGGGTCTAGGAAACGGGCGGCGGCGGGCGCCCCGGCTGCAGGGGCGGGGACAGGAGGGGGCCCCTCCAAGCGACAAGCGCGGCGGTCGTCACCCGTGGGGAGCGACGATGATGCGGCGGCGGTGGCCCCGGCGGCGGCGGGTGCGACGACGCCCCCCGAGGCAAAGACCTACCAGACGGCGAGCCCCGGCGGTGGCCACGGGCGCGTGCGGCGTGGGCCGCAGGCGTCCATCCGACGGGCCCGCCGCACCCAGCTCGCCACCTCGGTGCGGCGTGTGCTGCGTCGCACGCGCCTGTCCCGATGGACTGTGCCCCGTCATGAGGCGGAAAAGGTGGCACGGTGGCTGGTGGACCCCACTGCCGCGGCGGGCGACAGTGCCAGCGGCACCACCCCAGACGCGCCGCTGCAGGACCGGGTGGACGCGCTGCCCCGGCGCAAGGGGTGTCGTCGACTGGCACCCGTCCCCGGCCTTCGCTACAGCCTGAGTGCCGCTCACTTTCGCGAGGCCTGCGGCGGTAACTTTTTGGCCGTGCGTGGAAGCAGTGGCGGGCACGCAGCGGTACTGGGGCGGGACCGGTGGCGGCGGCGGTGGCGGGACTGGTGGCGGCGGCGGGTGATGGAGGCGGCGTCGCTGGCCACCTACCACCCGTCGACCTGGCAGCTGCACACGGCACGATGCGTACCGGCGACGGCGGCAAGCACCTGCAGGCAACGCTCGAGTGGGCCGCCCGTCGCGACACGGCCGCGTACGGCCAGCGATTTGGCGCGCAAGCCACGCGACACCCGCGGGCGGCGCGTGTGCGCAAGGCCATCCAACGCGGCCGCTTTGCTGCCTCGGTGGCGCGGGACCTGACCGGCGGCCTCCTTCGCCAGGTCCGTGGCGGCGGCGCGGTCGTCATGGCCATGGGCACCGAGCGCGTGCGCGGGGGGGACGCCTGGCTCCGCCGCCACCTCCGACGGCTGTGCTGGTTCGTCGACCAGGACGAGTTCAACACGAGCAAGGCATGCTCCGAGTGTCACGACAAGATGGTGCTCATCTACCCGACGGGCAACTCCCCCCCCAAGATTCCAAGAGAGCTGAATGGGCCGCCGGCCGGCCCTTTGCCGTCGACACGGCATGTGCGGATGGCGGCTGGGTCGCGTCGGGGGCGGCCAAAGCGGGCCCTCCCCTCTGCTACCCACGTGACGCGCCGAGGGCCAGACCCCGACGCCTACCGGGAGGCCGTCCGAGCCACTGCCCGTGCTGCTGCTGTGGCGCGGCGCGCGGCCGCGCTGGCCGCCTGTGCCGTCGAGGACCGCGCCGTCTATGCCGACCCGAGGTGGCTGAGCGAGTGGGCGGCCAAGGGCTGCTACACGTGCTCTCTCGCGGCCCCACAAGGCCCCGGTCACCCAGCGCCACACCCGCCCGTGATTCGCAATCGGGACGACGTTGCGACCCGCAACATTGCGTGGGTGGCCGCTCGTCGTCTCACGGGTACCAACGTGTGGCCTTTCAAGCGCCCGTTTGGTATGAGGTGGGCCTGGACGACCAAGCGTCCTCCCAGTGGTGTTCCCGTCCCGCCTGTACGTCGCACCCGTGCGACTACGCGGGTCGATGTATGGCCCGTACTGGCTGCAGTGGACACTGTCGTCGACGGTGGTGGTGGCGGTGGCGGTGGCGGTGGCGGTAGGGGGGTTGTCGACGGCGACGCGACGGCGGCGTCCTGTACGACGCGACGCGGTGCTCCTGGTGGGGAACAGGTGGCGGCGGTCGGCAGTGCCATGGACGGGGTACGTCGGGCGGAGACGGGGGCGACAGACGCGCCCCGTGGTCTGGTGGACACTGCAAGACGCTAAGACAGCGCACAACTTGCCCGTGACCCTCACCTACCACGTTCACTAGTAGGTTAGACGCCGGCTTTTCCCGGGGACCTTTCCCAGGATGAGTCGAATGTTTCCCGGAGGGGTTTAACCGATAGTTCTTAGCAGGCCATTGCATGCATGGGTGGCTTGAGAAAAGCGTATTGACAACTAGTGCACAGTAGTGTGACATACTTTGCGATGAAAGTGTGGCCAGTTTCCGAAGAATGAATCTCATTCTTCAGAAACTGGCCCTATCGCCGAATCGGGCCCGAATCGTCGTCGTGCGGCGGCAAAATACTGTATGCGCATGGCCTCAAGCCACGCTATGGGTCGCGGCGCCTGGGGTCAGTTGTCACAGAAGAAATCGAGACCGCTCTCTTCGTGTCCGACTGCGGTCAACTTCCGAATTAGTCTTATGTGAATTGGGCATCCGCGAACCGCAAACAAGTAGGCCAGTCGTGTTGGATCCACCACCCTGCCCACGTGACGCCGATCACGGCCAGCAGCGACGGCTGATGGCCCGCCGGCCTCGCTCACCGAGCGCGGAGCCGCTTTTATGGCTGGACCCCTGCAGTGGGGGGCGTCGGGGCCATCGCCGACACCACCGTTTTTTTTCCCCCCCGTCGCGGCCCTGGGGGGGGGGGGGGGGGGGGGGGTCGTGTGGCTGAGTCTGTCCGACCACAGTGGGCAGCTGTCAGATTCGAAAAACGGCACCCGCAGGCAGAGGGGGCGCTGTCGGTCCCCCCCTCTTTGCCTGGGCGGATTCGACGCCGCGGGTCGTGCCGCCCTTCCTCCTACCCGTCCCAGCCCACCTCCCCGCCACACCCCTCCCCTCCCCTACACGAACGTCTGTCGTGGAGGGCTTGGTCGGCGCCAGCCGCGTCGCATCTGCCGCGCGCCGCCGCCGCGCGGTGGTTGCGCGAGCGCGCTGGCCATCGAGCGGCACCCCTCCCCCCCCCCCCCCCCCCACCCGTGGCCGTCGTTGGCGTGGAGTGGCGGTGGGTGCGGCGCGGCGCCCCCGCGCCACCCCGACCCGCACCGCCCCGCCCCCCTTCCCACCTGCACCGCCCCGGTGCGTCCAAGGGGGGGGCTGGGCTACGGCGGCGGGAAGGGTACCCGGTGTGTGGGGGGGGAGGGACGGCCAGGTGGAGCGTTCCGGGTCGAGCCCGCCGTGTGGGGGGGGGGGGGGGGGCGTGGTGAGCGACGGGAGAGACGGCCCGCACGACCGCCGCCTCGTCGGCGGGGGCCGCCGCCGCGCACACCGCGCCGCACGCCAAACGGCCCCCTTCGCGACCTTCCCCGCCCCGCACGGTCGCGGTTGACGACGGGCGGCACGTGCCGCCGTCGCGAACCGCCCCCCACCTCTCCCCCGCTTGCGAGACGTTCGTTGTCGGAGGAGTCGTTTGGCAGCTCCCTTCCCCCCCCACCCACCCCCCTCCCAGGCGGACCTCGGCTACGGCACGGCGCCGCGACCGCCGCGCTGCCCGCCCCCCTCTGTTGCCCCCCCTGTGGCAGCTGCCCACCGACCGCCATCGTGGCAGGGGCAGTGACCATCCTCGTCTCCACCAGTCCGCTCCCGCCCGGCCTGTGCGGGGATTGCCGCCTCGTCGCCCTTCGGCCCGCCCTTGTTGCCCTCCTCTGCCCGCCCGCCTCTCCCCCCCCCCACCACCCCTCTTGGACGTGCCCACCTGTCGTCGCGGCTGCGCCGCGGGGGGGGTGCCGTCCCCACGCGGAGGGGGTGGCGGCAAGCGGCATGCGCCGCCCCCGCCGCGGGCCGAGACACCACGCCGCCCCTCGGTGACGGGTGTGGCCGGTCGGCACCCCCCCCTCCGCCGTTGCAGTGTAGGACGCCCCCTGCCCTCTCCCTTGTGTGCGCCGCTGCCGCTTGCCACCCCTCCCACCCCTGCGTCTGGGTGCCCACAATCTCCCCCCCTCCCGCCTCTAGCCCACCATGGGCGAACTCTACGCCACCCTCCTGGTACGGCTGGTGCTGCCCCTGGCGACGCTCATCGCCGCGCTCATCCACTTTTCCGCGTTTGGCCTGGCCTACCTCGCCGCGTTTGCGGCGCTCATGCATCGCCCGTCGTATTCCCTCCGCAAGCACTACCCAGCCCCTGCGCTGGCGGTGCTCGCCTCCTTCTCCCTAGGCCTCCTCGTGGTGCAGGTGACCATCGCGTCGCTGATTGCGGCCAAGTCACTGCAGCCTTCGGACGGGGGGCTGTGGCCGCACCTGGACGATGTGGGCATTGCCCGCTTTGACCGCTCCGTCTGGGACGGCCTGCGGGCGGTCCTCGGGCCGGCGCTCGTCACGGCAGTGTCGCTGCTGTGTCTGCTGGCCGAGGAGTGCCGCTCCCGCCGCTCATTTGTGTACTTCATGCTCCACCGCGCTGGGGCGCCCCTGGCCGACCGCCCCCGGTCGGTGCACCTGCGGCTGCGGCAGACGCGGTCACTCATCGAGTCGGCGCTGGTGACGGTCGCCGACGCGCCGCCGCGGCAGCACGCGACCGTGCCGGGCATTGGCAACGCCATTGCCACCCGGGAAAGGCGGGGCCGCGGCAGCCGACACAGTATTTTTCCATGGACGGGGGGGCCCCTGACGTCTGCTTCGCCAGGCGTGGACGGCAGTCGGGGCGGGGCGGGGGGGAAGAGCGCCGCCAGCAGCAGCACCACGTTGTCGTTGGATCTGCCTGCCCCGGACGACGGGAGGCCTGGGTATGGGGGCGCCGGTGGCAGCCGCCCATCTGCATTGGGCACCGATGGTGACGCGGGCTTCGAGGGCACCGACGGCGACGCATATGATGACTACTCACAGGGCAGCTATTTTCCGGACAATTCGGACGACGGGGTGGCTTCCGAGATGCCCTCCCGCCTCACCCGCTTCATGGCCGGCACAGGCGGTGTATTTTGGACGGCCGTAGGCCTGGCCGCCACTGGCACGGCGGTGAGCAGCGTGGCCAACAGCTTCTTCACAGCCGTCCTCTTTTTCGTTGTCCTCTCGTGGGGCTTTGGCTGGGAGGGCGTCCGGCCAGCGGTTGAGCCTGGTCGGGTTCTCCGTGGCCTGGCCGCCCTTCGCGTTGCTCTCCTCCTCTACATCTTTGCGCTGGTGTCGTTCCAGCTGGATTGGCTGAACGATGCCCGCCAGTCGCCGATTGTCGTACTCCTCGGCATTCGGCGGCTTTCCACAGCGGGCCAGCCGCAAGGGTGGACCCACATGATGGCTCTGGGGGGGGCCCTGTTTTGCTACGTCGTCTCGGGGCTGTGGTCCAAGGCTGTGCGGGGGGCGTACGTCACCCGAACGCGCTGGGCCGAGGCGCTGGTGGCTGAGGCCGACACGGTTGCCGCGTCGCTGTCCAGACCATCCTCGTTTTTGTCCGCCGGCCTCTCGGCCGATGGGCTGCTGGGGGGGGGAGGTGCGGGGTCGAGTCGTGGCGGTGACGAAGGTAGCGGAGGTGGCGGTGGCGGTGGCTCGTCCTTGAGCGTGCCTGAGAGTCCTGTCGCGTCTTCGAGGGTGGTGGGCAAGGCGTGGGCCACTACCGGCGCCGCCGCTCCGTCAAGTGGCTCAGTAGGAGGCTCGATGAGCTCCCCATCACCCGGCGGCTCGACCACCCCTGCCGGAGTTGCTCCCCGCGCTACGTCTGCACCTATGGGCGCGGGCTCCAAGCCGCCGCTCCCCCCCGGCAGCAGTCGCAGCCGCTCAGCCCCCGAGTGGGACATGGAAGCCTCGGAGGTGCGGCCGCCGCCGGTACACATGTCGCCCCCGACGGTTACGCGAGGCGCGCCGCCGTGGAAGCCGCCCCTCGGGCACCGGCGGCTGGGGAGCGTGTCGGCACGGCTGTCTCCAGCTGGGACCAGTGGCGGCAGTGGCGCTGCCAGCGGGCGGTCGGGGGGCAGCGGCTGGACGCCGCCCATATTGGGGCTGTCGGGGTTGACAGGCAGCGGCCGTGGGATGACCGGGGAGGACCTGACGAGCTCTCGGCGGCTGGGCTCGGCTCTCACCGCGTCTACGCGGTTTGGGCTGAGTGCCAAGGAGTTTCTGTTATTGCGGTCTTTGCTGCACCTGGCGTCGGTGGCGCTGATGGTGTGGGTGTTGGTGTTGCCCGGCTACCTCACCCTTCCTCTGCTTGTTCTGGCCTTTTTGTATCTGGCTTTTAAGCGGTGCCGAAACTCGCGGGTTCTTGACTATGCGGTCTACTACGCCATGGCCCTGCAGCTCGTCCATGCTGTCTACGTGGCGACGCTTGAAGCGTGGGGCCTCCCGGAGTCCCAGACTGCCGACGCCCTCGGCCTGCGGATTCTCTCTGCACCCGTAGTGCCTGCGGTCATCCAGGTGGCAACTATTACGCTGATTGCGCTGTCGATCTACCTCAAGGAGTACCTGAAAACGGTGCGCGTGTGGGAGCCGCAGCGGGGCGGGGGTCGCGCCCTGATGGGAAACGTCACGGAGCAAGAGCTCCTAGAGATGATGCTTTCCCACCGCGAATACTCGGCGGTGGCCAAGGGCGCCTTCTCCCCGTTCAAGGTCATCCTCGACCAGTTTGCTCTGGCCGCCCTGTACGTAGCTGGTGCGGCGGCCGCGTCGGCGCTCAACGCAGTTTTTATTGTTGCGCTGACCGCCATTTGCGTGACGCAGGTGGTACCCGTGGTGTACAAGCGCCGCCTCATTGCGGCCGTGTGGGTGTCCATTTTTGTCTACTCGATGGGCTTCATGGCTGCCACTTCGGCGGTGTGCCGCATTGGCCGCGGCGACACGTTTGACTGTGCCCGTGTGGGCGTGACGGTCGGCCTGACGGCCGCACCTACGCTGCCCGTCCTGGCCTACACTGCCCTCGTTGTGTGCGCGTCCATTCAGGTGCATTTCACATGGCCTTGGCGCAGCGACACGGACGAGGCGACGGTGCGAGTAGAGCTGTCGTCGGTGTTTTGGAGCTTCCTCCGCGAGTACTTTCTGTACGTGGCCTACGCGGCGCTGCTGCTCTACCCTCTCGTTTCGCCCGCCAATTTTCTGTCCTATGGCTACCTGGTATTCCTGCTGATGTGCTTTCTCGTGGAGATCCTCTTCGGGTTTGCCACCAGCCGGCGGGTGCTGGGGCGCTTGTGGTTTGCGGTCGTCCTGTTTGCGTGCCTCGGCCTCGTCGCTCGCTACCTCGTGCGGTTTGATGATATCCGGGTTCGGATCTCCAGGTTACAGCTGATCTTTGGCGTTGGCGCGGGCATGTCCGGGTTTGTGCTGACGCTCGGCGATGCCGCCATCCTCATCATTATTTCCCTGCAGGGGCGGCTGTTCCTCCAGTCGGCGCAGCTCGCGGCCAACGCGACAGAGCTGCCGAGCGTTTCCCCCATGCGCCCCCCCCTGTCATCGAGCAGCAACGCCCTTCCGCAGTCCTCGTCTTTGCCCGCTCCGTTGGTTGTATCGGCCGGCCCAGCAGCCAGCCCTGGGCGTGGACCGCGGTCTTCGCCTGTGCGTCCGTCGCCCGACGCGGCGACGACGGCTGCTCCGTCTCCACCCTTACCACGGCCAGTGGTCTCGCTGTCTGGCTCGGGTGGCAGCGGCGACGGCAGCAGCAAGGACATGTGGTCGGCCGACAAGGCTGGCAGCCCGGGCGGCGGGTCCGCGTCGCTAGCGGACCCGCCGCATGTGGGTGGACGTGTCAAGGGCTCCGTTGAGTCGCCCGGTCTGGTCCGAGTGGATAGCGACGTGTCGAGCGCCAAGGACCCAGATGCGGTGGAGCTCCCCGACGTGTCCACCCGCGCCAAACTCCTCGACGCCAAGCGCTTCCTGCTCCGCGTCCGCAACTCGTTGCCCGTGGTGCAGACCCGTGACGCCATCAAGTGGCTGTACGTCCGTGTGCGCAAAGCCCTTCAGCAGCTGCTCTTTCCCTATTCGTCCATCCTCCCAGCGTCGGCTGTGGTGGCGGCGGCTATCTGGCTTGACGGCATCTCTTGTTTCGGAGGCATCTACCTGGTCCTCGGCTGCCTGGTGGTCTGCCTCGACAACCGGCCAGCAATCAACCGACGGGCGGACGCAGTTATTCCCCTTGCATTGCGCGTCCTCTCTCCAACTCTTCTGCTGCTATCGTTCAGCTTCATGACGCTCCAGTATCTCTACCTCGTTCTGAACATTCAGGGAGGCGCCCTCATTGAGACGTTGCAGAACGGCGACTGGGGGCCAATGGTCATTTGGATTGGTCTGCAGTTTGAACGGGACGCGAACGCGGACAAGCTCTTTCTCCCCATTACGCAGCACGCCATGCTCGCTCACTGCCTTGTGTTTGTGACGGCTTTTCTGCAGAGGGCCACTCTTCGGTGGGCGGCGGCCTCGTTTAGCAACGCAGAGGGGGATCGCGAGGCGGACGGTGTGTCTGGGCAGCTGGCCCGCAATACGTCGGGCGTTTTGGAAGGGGGCGAGCAGGTCCGTGCGGGGCTGCTGTCGGCGCGGCCTATCAGCGACGTGATGACTGGGCTGGTGCTGGACAATGCCAAGGGCAAGGCGCGCATGCCATCGTCGTCCAGCAGCTCGAGTGGCGCCGTTGGTGGAGACGGCAGTGGACGAGGCGTGGGCGGTAGTTGCTTTGGTCCTGCGCCAGAGGCGTACATCTCGCCAGCGGGCGGCCCTGGCCACTCGGCGGACCGGGTTCGCGACGCGTCGGGGTCGGGCGGCTCGCGGCCGCTGGACCCTTCTCCCTCTCGCCACAGTAGCGTCCCGCATCACCCCGTCGACCCGCTGTCGAGCCGGAACGAGGGTATGGCGGGCAGCCGCGTGCATTTTTCGTCCTCGTCTCCGCGGCCGTTGGGGCCTGGCTCTCCTGGCACCCTTGCGTCCGGGGTATCGCACGACGCGGCGAGCGGCGGTGTGCCGGCGGGCAGCTTTCGCGCGTATGGCGAGGCTGCAGATGGGGATGTTCCCGATTTGGGGCCACCGAGTCCGTATCTTGCGCCATCCACGGTACGACGGACCAACCGGTTTGTGCACTGGTGTGGCCGTTCTCTTCTCAAGGTGGGTCGCCGCCTCGGGGAAGTGCTGGGTCTTCTGCAGCCCTTTTGGGCGTCTTGGGGCTTTGACCTCACCTATGTGGTTCTGGTGGTCGGTGCCGCCGTCAGCCGCACAGTATTCTCCCTGCTGCACATCCTATTTGTGCTGGCTGTGTGCCTGGTGCCTCGGCGTACTGTGTCTCGTATGTGGGTGGTGTGCACTCTTTTTCTCGTCGCCCTTGTGCTGCTTCAGTACGCCTTGTCGCTGGGCCTACCCCCGTTGGTGTCATGGTCCTGGGACCTCCGTGACGAGATGCCATCCGCTTGGCAGGCATGGCTCTACATTGACGAGTCAAATGACACCCGTAAGCGGCGGACAGACATCACCATTGCGTTCATTGCGGTTATTTGCGCGGGTACCACCCTCAACGCCATCCCACCCCGTGTATCGCTTCGCCGCTGTGGCAACTGCGATGCGTGCACGTCCGTATCTGGGACGGCTGGGTGGCTGCGGCGCCTCTTTGGCCTTGGCCGATCTCGCAGCGAGCCGCCATGTCCACCGTCCGACACGTCATCGGTAGGTAAGGAGGAGGCGGGCGCTGCAGAGGTGGGCGGACTGTCCGGCTCAGGCCGGGTGTCCTCTCTCGAAGCGGTGGCGATTAGCGGCGTCAATTCTAGCGCGGCGACGCTGATGGGCGTGCACCCCCCTGACCCCGATGAGCATACCAGCAAGTGCTTCTCCTTTCGTGGTGGCGCTGACGGGCGGGAGGACTCGCCCCTCAATCGATGCTTTGCGTTTGCGTCGAGCGGCGACGGGTCGCCCTCCCAGCCGCAGCCGGCCGAAGTGGACTTTACGCAGCGGCCACTCACGTTCGCGAACGCGGTGAAGCTAGGGTGGATGCGGTTTGCTGGCTCGGCGGTGCAGCTCTACCTATTTGCGGTCGCCGCGGTGGACCCGTCAGTTTTTTCGGCTGTGTTGCTGGGCCTGGCGTTCTACTTCTTTTTCCAGTTCACCAACGTCGCCACCCGGCGTGCGCGGTTCGTGATTGTGCGCCTGTACGTGCTGTCAGTCATCCTGGCGGTGGTGGCGTACCAGGCTCCCTTTGCGCCGCCGACCCGCGAAGACGGGTCCCCTTCCCCTTGGCCGCGCATCTTTGGCCTGTACAAGCTCTCTGGCATGTCCTCTGGCAAAGACCCCGCCGCCGCCGCTGCGCTGCTCGGCCTCTTTGTGTCGCTCTGGATCCTAAGCCAAATGCAGGGCCGTATCTACGAGTCAAAGAACTTCCGCTTTGTCGTTCGCAACATGAAGGAGGATGAGGTTCTGCGCTTCCGCCGCGCCATCCACGACCACCAAGACCGAATGACCGAGCAGATGCTCGCATCTAACGAGCTGGAGCGCAACAAGGCCGCCCGGGCAGCGCGTCTCCAACGGCTGCAGGCGCTCAAACACACGACCCGCTCAGTGGATGCTTTCTTTGACGTATGCGTCGTTCAAGAGGCGGAGTTGGCCGCAAAGGATGAGGCCGCCGCGGCGCTGCCCGAGCTCCAATTCGCCCCGCGACTGAGCTTTTCCGCCGCCCTTGCCGCGGCAGCGGCAGACGAATCAAAACTGCCTCGCTTCTCGCGCACCCCCGGCCAAACTCCCATGCCGTCGTCGTCGCGGCTGCCGGGCTTGCGCTTCCGCCGCCCCGATGGCACATTTGCAACGCCAGGGGCGGGAGGGGGGGGGGGGTTAGTCTCTCTGCCGAGCCAACATGATCGGGCCGGGGCAGGGGGGGGAGAGGCGTCTGGTCTACGCCGCGCTCACGGCGTGCAGGGCGCCGGGGGCGGCTCCAGCAGCGCATCTGCCGCTGCGTTTGTGGCGGACGTGGCACCCGGGAGCAAGCCCGTGGACACGTACCCATTGCGGTCTGATGGTGTTGATGGACCCACTGCTACCAGCGGTGGCTGTTACGAGTCCCTGCCATCCGGGTTGGGCCACGCTGATGGAGCGGCAGGCGCGGGTGCAGCAGATCCCTCTCCGGAGGGCACTCAGGAGGACTTTCCATGGTGGAACCGGATGCTTCGAGCCATGAGCCGAGGTGCCCGCTGGCAATCGCACCTGCATCACAGCCTGCGTCACGAGTTGCGCTTTTTTGTCACCCGCTACTCAGCGTGGCCCGTCTACCTGTCCATGCTCCTAGCCGTCACTGTAACGCCCACCATCATGTCGGTCGTGTACCCTCTGGTGCTCTTTCTGTATCTTCTTGTGGAGCAGCCGCGGCCGCCTAAGTCAGCGTGGATTGCCCTCATTTTCTACGTCGAGGCGGTCATCACTTTCAAGTTTGTTGCGCGCAAGTTCGTCACCCCCGACGTGCGTTTCTTCGTGAATGACTACTCTGGCAAGGGCGAGATATTCAAGAATGGCCTTCACATTCAGGCGGGCGGTATCTTCTTTGACATCCTTGTCCTCGCTTCCCTGTTGTGGCATCGCCGTATCCTCTACTACCGGGGCCTATGGGACTTGACCGACGCTGAAGAGCGGTATCTGCTGCGGCCCAAAGTCACTGGCCGAGCGGTGGTCACCCCAAGCGACGCGGCGACAGTGACCGACCCGACGGGATTGGCGCCCTTTGACGTGGTGAGCGCCGAGGAGCAGCTCGCTGCCGCGGACGCGGTGATTGGACTGAACGCGCATCGGCTCGAGTCACTGGGCTGCTTTGAGGACGAGCGCCCCGCGTCGGACCCCGGCAGTAGCTCAGCCACCATGATGAGCGGTGGCGTGTACGAAAACTCATGGGGGGTGACGGAGTTTCCGCCGTCAGGCGGCGTGGCCGTGGTGCCGGGAGCGGCGGGTCCGTCCTCGTCACGCCCACGAGACGCTAGGGACGACCAAGATGACTCCTCCCTGGGTGATGCGTGTTTTGTCAGCGACGCTATCGAGCTGGATGCGCCGGGCTCGTCCGCCGAGCGCTTGTCCACGGATCGTGAGTCACGCGTTCGGGTGCATTCGATCGACGACATGGACGCGGCCTTGGCGAAGAACGATGTGGGGGGTGGCATCACACGCCCTTTGTCCGAAAGAGCGTCTTCGTTTCAGCGGGGAATCTCTCGCGGTGGACCTGGGGATGCGCCAACAACTTTTTCTCCGGAAGGCCCCCGCGACCGTTTTTCGGGTGGCCCGCGGTCTTTCTCGTCGGTGAAGTCGCTGCCCAAGTTGGATGTTTCGGGGGTGACCAGCGGAGGAGTTGACGATGTCGGTGACCACCCATCTCTGTCTGGGTCGTTGCGCAAGCGGTCGGCGAGCAGCTCTGCGCGCGGAGCGGGGGTCTCGCAGCCGTCCATCCGCCTATCGTCGGAGTCGCACGAGTTGTCGCGCCGGGGCTCCACGCTGCGCTCGTGCCGGAGTATGACCCTCCGCACGCTGGACGAAGAAGAGGAGGGCCGTGCGTCGGCGTTGCATCGCAAGCGTTCGGTGCGGCACACGTTTGCGGGCGGCGTCATTGGGGGGCTTATCGGTGAGGACGCGGACGTGGAACGACCGGCCGATGTGGACGACGCGTACGGTCTGGGCGGCGGCGTCCTCCGCGCGGACGAGGAGGATGACCAGCTCAGCACCGTCGGTTCGTTGCGGTCGCGGCGCAGCCGCCGGGGCACTACCCCGTCGGGCTTCCCGGGGCTGGGCCGCCGCCGCTCCAGCCGCATGCCGACCCCATCTGGCGCTGGCAAGCGGCGCACACCCGCCCCCGCTGACGAGCACGTGGAGGACCTCATCGCGGGGCGGCTGTCTGCGGTACCCACCCGTGCTGAGATGCTGTCGGACGAGCAGCTGGACGGCGAGTTCCTTGGTGCCGCCCCTGCGGGTGTGGGCGGGGGGGGGCGCCACCGGCCGCCGCCGGCCCTCGGCGGTGGCTCGTCGCCCATGGCGCTGCTGGGCGCGGCGGGACAGGGCGTATTTTCTCCCATCGTGCTGCACTATCAGCGGCTGTTGCGGCCGCACACGCACAAGGCGGTGGGGGACTTCTACCTTGCCATTTTTGCGACCGACTTCATGGCATTTGTCTTCCTCATCTTTGGCTTTTCCTACATGTTCTCTGTGAGTGACCAGTTTGAGCGGGTCACCACCTGGTGGACGACCAATTTTGTCGAGACCCGGCAGCTGGTGGTGGTCATTATCGCCTTCTTCGCCCTCGTCCTCGACCGGGTCATTTACCTGCGGCGGTCCATGAAGGCCAAGCTGGCTGTCCAGTACGTGTCGGTGCTTGTCTACCACTACTTCCTGTTCCTGCACGTGGAGTTTGGGCAGCGCCAGTCCCTCCGCTACTTTTACGTCCTCAAGTGCATCTACTTCTTCGTGAGCGGCCTGCAAATTCGGTCGGGCTTCCCGCTCTACACCACGGGCCAGTGGTTGCTGCGGAACTTTTCGCTCAAGGGGCTCATCGCCTTCCACATCTACTACAACATCCCTTTCTTGTGGTTGACTCGCACGCTCCTGGACTGGGCGGTGCTGCCAACGTCGCTGGAGATCTTCCAGTACTTCAAGTTTATTGACGTTTACATCTACCTCTACCAGAACCGGGCCATCAACGCGTCAAGGGGATGGTTCAAGCGCGTCCTCGGGCAAAAGCGGCCAATCGTGCCGCGTATCTTTCAGGGCGGGGGTTTGTTCCTCCTTTGCGCGCTGCTGCTCTTCCTCCCTTTCTTCCTCTTCTCACTGGCCAACCCGCTGTTTCGCGACCGACAGCTCATTGCCTCCACCTACTCGGTGGATCTGCTGCTGCCAGCCAACAATGACTCGGTGGCGCTCTACTCGCGGTCCACCACGTCGGCCAAAGAACTGAAAGGTGGCAAGATCCTCGCCGCGGGGCGACCCTACGCCCTAGACATCCAGGAGCGCTCTCGCGAACAGGTCTACAGCGTCTTTTTCGACGCGCCGTCGGCGTCCCGATGGACCCCGCCGCCCCCTACTTTTGACCGCCTGAACGCGTCGCTGCAGCCGTTTGTGCTGGCCACTGCCGGGAGCCCGCTGCTTGACGATGGCTCCCCCGGCTCACGCTCGGCACGCCCTACGCTTCGCTTTGAACTCACTGGCGCGGACAGTGAGGAGACGTACAGCGCGGACGTGGCGGCGCCCCTGACGGGCGCGCAGGTGCGGGCGATGGGCGCGGCGATGACCAATTTGACTTCCACCGCCCTGGAGCTACCGCTGAACATTGACAACCCCTCCCCGAAGGCCGGCACGTTGTCGCGTTACATGACGCTGGTGGCGGCGAGCAGCCGCTTCCGGCCTGCCAGCCGGCGCAACAGTGGGGTGTGCCTACGTTTCCACTCGGTCCTTCTTGACGCGGGAGGTGCGGTGGCGCCTGGCGCTGTGCCGACCACTGGGTCTTCCTCGTCGATTCAGCTGGCTCGCCGGGCACTTTGGTGGTCCGTCACGGACTGTGTCCGCAACGTAGCGGGCGTGGAGGACTGTGTGTGCAACCCCCCCGAGGCCGACGGCTCAATTGGGGAGACGGGCGCGGACGCCCGTTTTGACGGCCTCACCTACATTTTGCAGATCTCGGCGGTTGCCCGAATTGCGGTGGGCGGCGGCACTATCCTCACCCTCTACGCGGTCGTCCTCTTTTCCGTCGCGCAGCTGGCCAAGTCGTGGTTTTCCAACAAACGCCTCATCATCCCCGTCACGGACATGCCCTACACCCACCACCTCTTCACGCTCGTGTCGGACATTGTGTACGCGCGGCAGGACGGGCGGCTGGACATGGAGGAGGTGCTCTTCAACGGGCTGATGGACATTTACCGTGACCCCCACGCGATGGTGCGGTGGACGGGGGAGCGGCACCTAAAGCCCCCGACCGTTTGGTGGGAGGGGGAGAACGCCGTTGATACCTTCCCGTCGTACCGTGAGACGGCGACGGAGCCTTACCCGAAAGTGAAGCAGGATTGAGGGCTTGGGTTTGGGCGGGTTTACGGACGTGGGCCTGCCGCCGGGGACTGTGCGCCGGCGTGCATGCTAGGATGGCTTTGTTCCACACAAGTTCCTTTTTTTTTTTCTGGCGAGTTGTTTTGCATGTTTTTCTCCCTCTCTGTGGGCCAAACCCTTGACTGTTAGTGTTGCCTCGTCACCGGCCCGGCCTACACCGTAGCCTGACCAGTGCCTTCTACCCCCCGGGGTCCTGATCACCCCCCGAGAACCGCGCACGGGCTGCTCTCATCCCCCTTTGCGCCCCCCACCCCACCTCCCCTTCCGTGAGGCCGGCCGCCATTAGTCCTGCTATGCCCCCCACCTCCGACCCACCACCACATCCAGAGCAATGGACGCGGCGCCGTTGACAACAGCAAGGGCGCCCAACCCCCCCCGGAGCCCCGCCGGCAGGGGCACCAGCTCCAACGCGGACCGCACGGCGCGCGGCGGCGCGACGAGGATGCCCAGGCACACGGCCGTCAAGGCGGCGGCTGCCGCCGCAAACGGGCGGTTGGTGGGCAGCGGCTGCCGGAACGGGGGGCCCCGGTTGAGCGCCACCGCTGTCCACACGTACTGGAGGTTGACAAACGCCCACAGTGCGCTAACGGCGGGCGTGCGGACGATAAGCGTGTGGGCGCCGGTGCCCATCTGCGCCAGCACTGCGGCCGGGCCCACCCACAGACCCGCCCGGCGGACGGCGGCCAGTGCAAGCGCCTGAAAGGCCACCTGCAGCGCCGCCTGGCCCAGCCCGGACGCGACGACCCTCGGGTGCCAGAGGGTACCCGGCGGCTTGGCCACCCCCAGCCCCCGGGCGGCGTCGGTGCGGCCCATGAGGGTGGCGAGCGGCAGCACAATGACCAGGTCCACAAACAGGAACTGGGTATCCCCAATGACCGCGCCCTCGACGTAGAGGGCGGCCACCGACGAGAATTGGATGGTTGAGTACAGGAACATGAAGCAAAATGCCGCGAGCGACGCGGCCGCCGCGGCGCGGCCTTGCACGACCGCGTCGACCATGGCGCGGATGGTGGCACGACGGGAGGTGAGAGGCGCCGCTAGGGAGGCGGCCGCCTCAAAGTCCTCGGCGTGGTCCCGCGTCCCTGTTGTGGCCGGCGAGGTGCTGCCCTGGGAATGGCCCGAGGTGGACCCCGCAGCCCTATCGTCGTCAGCGTCCGCGTCGAGCAACCGACACGCCTCCACGTCCACGTCGTCGTCACGAGCATCACCGTGCCTCGCATCGTGGCCACGGCCGCCACTCGATGCCGGCAGCGACAATGCGTGGTCGTTGCCGCTGCCGCCGCCACCGCTGCCGCCGTCGTCGCTGCCGCCGCCATCCGCCCCATCGTCTGGCTCGTCTGCCGACGTGCCCCGCAGGGAGAGCCCCACGAACGCCTCCCGCAGCGCCCCCGCGTCGTTCGCGCCGTCACCACACATGGCAACCCGCAACGGGGGCGATGAAACCGACGCGAGCGCCCTCACTAGCGCCGTCTTGTCCGCTGCGGTCATGCGCGCCCACACTGAGCACCGCTGGAGGGCGACACCGTAAAAGGCGCGCTGCAGCCGCACCACAGCATCCTCGTCAGGCAAGACGGCCACCGCAGACGCAGACGGGGCGGGCAGGTCTGCCAGCCACCCCAGCCCACCACCACTGGCAGCCGGCAGGGGAGCGGCCGCCAATGTTGGCCGCGCCGCCGCCGCCGTCAGCGCCGCGTACTCGGCAGCCAGCAGCCGAAAGGCGCCGCCGGTGAGGACCAGCTCGTCACCACCGCCATGGAGGATGCCCGCCCACACCTGCGCGCGCGTCAGCCGCACCCGCGGGTTGAGGGCAAGGGTGAAACGCACCCGCGGCGCGGTATCGGCAGCGGCTGCTCTCCCTGATCCACCGCTGCCCGCCATCGACGCTGCCGCCGAAGTCGTGGTCCGCGCCGGACCAGGCCCACCCGACAGGGCCACGTCACCCAGCACGACGCGGCTGCCTGCCTGCAGGATACCACACTGCAGCGCGACCGCCATGGCCGTCCGTGCGTGGTCACCCGTGACCATCCGGCAGGGCAGCTTGGCCGCAGATGTCAACTGGGCAATGACCGCCGAGGTGTCCTCTTTGAGGCGGTTTTCCAGAACGACCAGCGCGAGGAAGCGCAGGTCCCGCTCAAGCACCTCTCGCGGTGCAGAAAGGGGGTCCAGCGGCACCACCGGCTGCCGCACCTTGGACGGCCGATTGCCGCGGCTGCTGCTGCGGCCACCGCCACCGCCACTGACACCCCCAGGTGGAGACGACAAGTCGCGGCTGGCCAGCGCCAACACCCGAAAGCCCGCGGCGGCGTACGCCGCCAGCACGGGAGCGAAGTCTGACGGCACCGTGTCACGGCGGCAAAGGCTAGCCACCACCTCGGGCGCGCCCTTGATGAGCACACCCGACGCGATTGAGCCGTCGGGGAGGGTCCACTCGGCAACGACGCCCATCCGCGCGAGCGGGGACGAAAAGTCCAGCAACCGAGTCACCGCCACCGATGCGTTGCCCCGGCAGACGCGCATAAACATGGGCACACCAGAAGGGGACAGAGGTGGAGAAGGAGGGGCAGGGAAGCCCCCAGCGGCCTGGCCAGAGGATGGCGTCCCGTCGGCGCCGGCGCTGGCATTGCCTTCGTCGTCGCCATCGTCGACGAGTCTCCAGCCCGTCAGCTCGAACAACTTGAGGTCCACCTCGTCCCCGACGACGGCGCCCTGGACATAGGCAAGTGTGTGACATGCGGCCATGACGCGTTCCACATCCTCGGGAAGAGTCGCGTTGTGAAGACACCCGTCGGTCACGTCAATAGGTGGCGAAAGCACCGGCTGCTTGGCGGGCTTGCGCGGCTGCGGCGGCCGCCGCGCCCCCGCTGCCGCACCTGCCCGACCGGCCCGCCCGTCGTCGGCTAGCCGCAAAGCGCGGACGTCCAGCCCTTCTTCAGTGAGCGTCCCTGTCTTGTCAAAACATAACACATCGACCAGTGCCGCCCGCGTCACTACAGACGCCCGTACGCACAGAATGCCATGCCGGTTGAGGCGCGCGAGCGCAAAGGCGAGGCCAAATGAGATGGTGGCTGGCAAACTAGGCGGCACCGCGATGGTGATAAGGTCGAGTGCCTCTAGCGCAGCCTCTCGAGCCGACAGCCGAAAGGTGGACATGAAGCGTACCGCCGCAGCCGCCGAGCCGGCTATCCCCACGGCCAGCAAAGCCGCCAGCACCACGTATGCCTCGCCCAGCAGGTTCCCCGTGCCGGGCCCAGTGCTGCTGCCGCCGCTGCCCTTGGTGCCACCACAGTCCCCGACGTCATTTTCGGGCGCGCCCACGGCGCCCTCGTCGCGGGCCTGCTCCACAAGGATATCGCGCACGAGCTCCCCCCGCATGGTGCTCGCGGCGGTACGGGTGACGACTGCCAGCGCTCCCCGGCGGGCTTGCAGCACTCGAGTGCCCGCGTAGATGGTATGGGCGCCGTGGGCCCACGAGTCATCAGCTTCGGGTGACGCCTCATTGGCCGAAGCCAGTCTGGAAAGGTCTGTGGTGGAGCCATACCCCCGGGTTAGGTGCGCCGGCGGCTGCCGGGGGGCGAGCACGTCCAGCTCAGACCACGCGCCGTCGCTCGACGATGCGACCGTATCGCTGTCCGACTCGTCGCCATGCGTGCCGCCGGACGCGACCGAGCTACCATCGGCGCCCGAGGCGTCACCGCGGGCGCCACCAGCCGCGAACCCACTGCCTCGGACGGCGGGGGGGCAGGCATCCCCGTTGAGGGTGCCGCGGCTCGCAGCTGGCCCGTCCGCGCTCGTCCGTGCCCCCTCCCCCTCGTCTTCGTATTTAAACTGCTGGTGGAAGCAGCGGCTGCGCCAATCCTCTCCGTCCCGCTCGGGCCGCCCCCCACCTTGGTCCTCCCGCCCGCCGAGGACGTCCTCTACAAAGCTGGGAGCAAAGGGGGAAGAGGACACCAGCAACTCTTGCGGCACGTCGTGGTAGGACGACGCGCCTGGTGGGTCGACGACGTACGACGACGACATGCCCGCGACCGGCAGGCCCGCGCCTGTTGCCGCGCCATTGGTACGCGCGCCTGAGCCGCCGGCCGGGCGGGTCGTGCCGACCGCCGACCCGACGGGTAACGCGCGGCCGGCGCTTCCACCGCCACTACCGCCGCCCCACACTCGGCCTTCGGCCGCATCTAAGATGCCCACGGCGTACTCCCCCGCCTGCCCATCGGTCAGCGGGGGCGCGGCGGCCGCCACGGCCGCCGCCGGGCTCAGCCGCGCCGCGTGGCGGCCCGGCACCCACGGGTGCTTGTGCACAGGCGACGACTCACCCGTTAGGCTGGCCTCATTGCACAGCGCCGACCCAGCAAGGAGCGTGCAGTCGGCCGGCGCGGGCGCATCGCCCGCCAGGCGGACCACGTCACCAGGCACGAGGGCGCGAACGGGCACGCGCGTCGCGGTGCCGTTGCGGAGTGCCATCACCGACGCGCCGTCGCCGTCGCCCGCGGCAAGGCGGGCCAGCCGCGCAGCGGCGGCGTGGAGCTCGGTCGCCTCAAGAGCGGCCCCAAAAAGGCTCGTAGCCAGAATGGTCGCCGCGTAGAGGACGTAGTGTTCAAACAGCCACAGCACCACCGACGCGACCTGAAAGAGGAAGACTGGGTTGAGGAGCTCGGCGGCAAAGAGGCGCCACACGGGGCGGACGGGCGCGTAGAGCGCGTTGGGGCCGTACACCCGCAGCCGGTGCGTGGCGGTGGCGCTGTCGAGGCCCGCCGCGGAGGGGCCAAGGCGCGGGGGAGCGGACTGTCGTGGTGCGTCATCACTGCCGCCGCCGCCCACCGACGGGCCGTCAAACAACTCATCCGCGCGCGGTGCGAGGACGGCGGGCACCGAGTAGAGCAGGAGCGACGAGTCGGCGAGCAGCCACGGGGTGGATTCCCCGTCGTCGGCACTGGACGATGCCGAGTCCCCCCCCGAATCATCCTGCCACGCGTGCCCTTCGCCGTTGGCAGCGGCACATTCCCCCCACCCTCCCCCTCCCCCGCCCCCCCCACCGCCGGCGGGCGACACGTCCACTAGTAGAAAACGCCGAAACTGCACCTCAAACAGCACGCCGATAACGGCAACTCCCTCCTCTGCCCGTCGCAGGATGCGCTGGTAGGACGCAAAGCGGGCGGCCAGGATGTCTCGCTCGCCAGCAGCTAGAAGATGGATATGCGCAACCACGTCCGCGGTGCCCAAGGGGGTCACACTCTCGGCGCGGGCGGGGACCCAGCTGAAGGGAGGGCGGGGGGAGCGGGGAGCGCCCCGCCCTGCGGCTCCGCCACCCACACCACCCCCACTCCCAGCCCCACCACCGCCGCCGCCGTCGCCACTGCCGCCGCCGCCGGTACCGGCATCCCGCTCGCCCTCGCCCCGCCCGCCGCCCCGCTCACGAGGTGGCTCCACGCCCTCACCGGGCTCGGCCTTGGCCCGCGGCGACTGCACGGCAGCCAACACGCGGAGACGGGGTGGCGCCCCCCCACCGAGACCACCCTCCCCCCCCCACCCAGCCAGGCACCGCACCCGCCGGTGCGTCAGGCGCAGGCGGGTCCGCTCGGCACCACGGAGGAGCAGCGCTGGCACTCCGAGTCCCGCTGCGCACGCCGCGGCGTACGCGGCGGCCCGCCAGCCGGACGGCGCGTACAGCTCGACGGTGCGGACGTCGTCGACGTCCGTGGCCGAGTAGACCATGGGGTGATGAGGGCGGGGGCGACGGCGGACGCCACCGCCACCGCCACCGCCGCCGCCTACACCGCCGCCGCCGCTGCCGCTGCCGCCGCCGCTGCCACCACCACGCCCGCTGGCCACAGGGAGAGTGGGGGTGGGGAGGGAGCTCGGCAGCAGCGGCGCTGCTGCATCGGCAACCACGGGGGGCATGCCGCCGGGGTGGGGGGGGGGGGAGTGCCGCAGCCTGTGTCACAAACCACGCATGAGCGCGCGCCGCGCCGCACCGCCCGCAAGGCCCAGCTGCAGCTGCTGGGGGGCCGGGTTACGGCTCCAGTGGGGTGAGCGGGTGGACGGCGTCCGACGGGACGGGCGACCGGTCGACTGTGAAGACGGGGCCAACACGGCCACGTGCATCAACCGGGTTGGATCACCTCTGTGCGCCTCTGTGGTATCGTGCCGTAAAAAGTGGACGTGGTCGTGTGGTGATCATGTCAAAAATCGGCCACTGGACCAATCAAACCCACACTGCACGACCCGTGCACGTCCACTTTTTGCGGGACGCACAATACAGTACACACTCGTGGACGTCTTCAGCAGTCAGTCGCGTTGCAAGTTCCAAGTATGGGACTTATGCTAGTTCCAATTATGGGCACTTAATGCTCGGCCGCTGTGAGTGGGGCTGACCTGCGCTGCCACGTGGCAGAGCACGTCTTCTTGGAGAGATGTGACGGTGATCGGACTTTTTTGTGCGTGGCCCGTGGCAGCCCGTCACAACTCTGTGGAGGTTGTCCCAAGATGACCACGAGAGCCACGACCGGCGCCACCGACGTCGACTGCATCCGCTCCCGCAAGGCCTCTCCACCCGCCTGGCTCTCCCTGTGGCAGTGGCGAGCGACGCCCCTCGCTGCACCCTCTTCTCTCACCCCCCTAATATCCTCCTTCTTTGAACCCCTCCCTCTCTGTGCTGTCTCACCATGGCGGGCTCGCGGCCCCCCCTTTTTGTTCGCCTCTACCAGACCGCCGGCGCCTGGGGCCTACCTTCAACCTGTGCCTCGTGTACCGCCGCGCAGGCGCTGCTTCGTTCCACGGGCCTGCCGCTGTCGCTCATTTCCGGGGCGGCGCCGGGGATGACGACAGCGCACACCCTCCCGGTAGCCGTCTTCCTCCGCGGTGATGACCCGTCTGCCCACGGATCTCCCGACCTGCTCCCAGACCCCGCCGGCCGGGGGCGCGGCGGCGGCGGCGGCGGCAAGCGTGGTGGTGACTTGCTGCCGCCGCCGTCACCAGGGATGGGGGCTGCCGCGCCCCCCGCTGCGGACACATCGGTGGCGGTCGGCGTAGCGGGCATTGTCGCGGCGCTCGCGGCGCGGGGCGTGGACGTGGACGCGGGCCTGTCGCCCGTCATGCGCGCTGAGGCGGCGGCGTTTGCGGCGCTCGCCGCCCGCGACTGGGCACCTGCCCGGACGGCCGAGTACTGGGTGGACAGGGCCAACTATGAGGACCTCCTCCACACCGTCCTTCTGCCGTCCTCGCCCCACCCGTGGCCGCTCAGTCGGCTGGCTATTGCCGCCCGCCGGCGGGCAGCCGTAGCGGCCGTGGCGGCGACGCTACCGCCGCCGCTGGGCGCGGCGTTGTCCACAGAGGCGGGGGCGGCAGCGGGCGCGCCCCCGCGGGCCGCCCTGACCGCCCGTGCCGCGGGCGCGGTGGCCGCCCTGGCTGCCCGCCTGGGCGGTGGCGGCGGCGGGGGCACGTTTTACCGCTCCGCCACCTCCCCCCTCACCTCTCTGGACGCAGTAGTGTATGGGGAGCTGGCGGCGGTGCTGTACGCGCCGCTCCCGGCCAATGGCCTCCGCGCTGTCATTGCCGCCCACCCGACGCTCGTGGCGTTTTGTGCCACCGTCCGGGGGGCTCACTTTGGAGACCCGACCGAGGGGGGGGCGGGGGGGGACCGGGTTGTCCACGAGGCCAACTTGGCAGACTACACCTCCGCTTCCCGGCTGGTGTACGAGCGCTCCCAGCGGCGGGTGGAGGAGCTTGACGGCGTCGGTGTGGGCGGGGGGGGTGCCACGAAGGCGGGCGCGGCGTCGACCATGTCGGATGAGGAGCGAGAGCACGCGCGGGGCAACCGATGGTTTGTTGGCTTTGCCGTTGCCGCATTTGGGGCATACCTGCTGTGGGGGGATGAGATTGAGTTTGTTGGGTTTGGCTAGGCGACGGACAGTGGGAGGGGGGCGGGGAGGACGAGTTACCCACTCTGTTCTGTGAAGTGTGGTGGTGGGCTGCTGCGGGCCAGGCGGATGCGTCGGTGAGTCATCGTTGGGTGAGGGGGAAAGGGTGGAAGGGGAGTGGAACGGCGTGACCGGGGGCTATGGACTGCTGCGTGTGCTGGGCTCGGGTCTGGTCGGTGGCTGCCTGGTCGCTGCGCGCTTCGCTCTGAGACGGGGCTGGACTGGTGCTTCTGGCATGGCAGGGTTGGGCGCCGGGCAGGGTGGTGGCCGGTGGACGGTGGGCAGGGCGCGGGCGGTGGGCCGGGCGTTGGGCGAAAGGCAGCGCGTCGGTGTCGTGCGATGGGCCAGGGCGTCGGGCTGCAGGCGGGGCGGCGGGTCTTGGTGTCGGCGTTGGGCGTCGGGGCGTTTGCGCAACGAGCAGGGCGGTGGGCGACGGGCAGGGGTCATAGGGTGCGTGCGGTCGGCGGCTTACTGCTTGTGGCCTCGTGGTCCCATAGGGAGCACCGTTGCGGCGACACCGTACCGTGTTTTACAGCGGGAACATGCCACCAGCATAACCTGCGGACGCAACGGAATGCAACGATGATGCAGTTGATGAGCACAGACCAAGCCCAGACGCAGCGCCACCCCCAAAGAGCCTATTGGTATGGCGACCGGTGGGAGGATGGGGTCCCGCCGCCGTGTCCTCCCCCCTCGCACCCCTGATGCCGCCTACGCATCCAGCTTCTTGAAGTTCACGTGGATCTTTTGGACACGCCCTGACGGGTCCTCCGTATCTGACCACTTGGGCACCCACCGCTGGATGCTTGCGCGGAGGCCCTGGACGGCCTCATACTGCCCATAGATGCCTTCAAAGAGGTCGCGGTAGAAATAGGCCTCCTTGCTCTTGGGCGGGTCGTGGGTGAACCGCGTGGCCGCGTTGGCCAGCGCCTCGTCCGACACAGCCGCGGCGCAGTGGTCACGGAGGCCGTCAATCCAGTTGTAGCCGACGCCGTCGGAAAACTGCTCCTTCTGCCGCCACAGGATCTCCGAGGGCAGATACTCCTGTGTGTTGCCAGCCTCCCCCTTGGTAAATGCTTGCCGGATGGCCCACTTCTCCATGCGGTCCCCGTGGTCAGGCCCAAACGACTTGTCGGCCGGGTCAAAGCCAAGGCCCATGTCTACAAAGTCCCGGTCCAAAAACGGCACCCGCAGCTCCAGGCAGTGGGCGGCAGTGGAGCGGTCACCTCGGAGAACATCGGCCGTGTGCAGCCGGTTGACAAGGTAGAGGCACTCCTCGTGGAGCTCCGCCGGCGTCGGGGCATTGTGCATGTAGGCGTAGCCGGCAAGGACTTCATCGGCGCCCTCCCCCGACAGCACCACCTTGACGTGCTTGCGCACCTCAGCCGACAACAGGAACATGGGAGTCGACGCGCGGATGGTGGTCACGTCGTACGTCTCCAGGTGGGTGATGACGTCCTTAAGCGCCTCAATCCCCTGGGCGACCGTGAAGGTACAAACGTGGTGGGTGGTGCCGAGGTAATCGGCCACCTTTTGCGCCGCCGCGATGTCAGGAGAGCCCTCCAGGCCGCAACTGAATGAGTGAAACGTGTACCCAGGAGGCAGGTGCTTCTTCGCCACCGACGCCACCAGCGACGAGTCGAGCCCCCCCGAAATAAACACCCCCACCGGTACGTCAGACATGAGACGCCACGTGACAGCGCGCTCAAAGTTGGCGCGCAGCGCCGGCAGGTCCACGGGGGTGGTCGGCACCAGCCCCGGCTTGGCATACGCGGGGGTGTAGTAGCGCACAAAGCGGCCCGCCGCGGGGCTGCCTCGGGCGCCCAGGTACACGTGGCCTGGCGGGAAGGCCGTGACGCGCCCGCAGTGAGCCATCAGCGCCTTGGCCTCGGACGCAAACCACATGGCCCCGTCCGCAGAGGTGCCG
The DNA here is from genome assembly GCA_009829735.1 of Pyropia yezoensis. NCBI lineage: Eukaryota > Rhodophyta > Bangiophyceae > Bangiales > Bangiaceae > Pyropia > Pyropia yezoensis. The sequence continues at coordinate 18,264,227 of CM020619.1, read as the reverse complement.
TAAAAGAGCGGCCGCACGCCAATCGGGTCGCGCGCCGCGACAAAGACGCCCCGGGCCTCATCCACAACCAGCGAAGCAAAGACGCCCCGCAGCCCGTCGTACAGGGCCGTGGCAGCTTCGGCGGGGAGGAGGCCCTCGGCGTCGAGCGACACGCCCGCGGTGGCCTGCTCAAAGAGGGGCAGGATGACCTCACAGTCTGAGTGTGAGTGCAGGGGCACGCCGTCCAGCCGTTCCTGGTGCAGCGCCTCGTGGTTGTAAATCTCCCCGTTGGTCACCGCGTGCACCGTGGAGGCGTCATTGTGCATCGGCTGCACCCCGTGGGCGGGGTCGTTGATGCTCAGGCGGGCAAAGCCGAGCGCGCACCAGCCGTCGGCGCTGATGCTAAACTGCTCATCGTCGGGGCCCCGGTGGCGGAGCTTGCGCGTGCACTCGGTGGTGATGGCCCGGGCCGCGTCGGCGCCACAGGTCAGGCCCAGCACCCCGAAAATACCGCACATAGTGGGGGGGGGGGGGGGAAGGGGGGGGGGGGGGGGGGGGGGGGAGGGGGTTGGCCCCGGCGGTTCAGAGCGGTAGGCAGGGCGGGGCGTCCCCGGGGGGTCAGGGGGGGGGGAGGGGCCGGTAGGGGACAACCGCAGTAGCTCCGTCGGCGTTGATATGGAGACCGGTATCCCAGGCACACACAGCCAGCGTGCTCTGCCAGAGTGCAGCTCGAACGAGCCTCACGCGCACCCCCAAGCAGAGGGCGGCTGACCTGCTTGTGATGTCGCCCACGTTGGCCTTGGCGTTGGCCAGCCGAGCATGCGCTCACTGCAGCGCGGGAGAGCGAGGCGGGGAGCTCGGTGGTCGCCGACGCCGCGAACAGCGAGCTCCGTTTCAAAAAGTAGCCCGCTTGCACCGGGCTCCCCATTGGCCCCGCGCGGTCGGCCACCCAATCACTTCGCGCGATCCGCCGGGCCGTGGCGTCAGGCGCTGATCCCGGCCATCGCGCAACGGGGTCGCGCGAGGCCTTCGCTGCCGACTCGAAATCCGAGGATCCTTTCTGCGGCGCAGCAGAAGCACCGTCCGCGCGCGCACACGCAACGACCATAAATGCGCTCGAATCGCTGCCCGCGCATGTCCGTCGAGGGGCCCGCACTTCCGCGAGTGTGCGGGATGGGGAAGGCTGTGTGGTGGGCGCTCCCTGCTGTGACCGGGGGTTCTGGTTGTCCTGAGGGGAGCACGAGGTAGAGAAGAGATCCATCCATTTCGTAGCTGGACGTGACGGCGACTGCTCTGCTCTGCAGGCTCATGAAGGTAGTGGTGTGAAGCACCGTTTGTGCCTTGGAACTCACAGGGGCACTTGAGGCTCACGCTGATTGCGATGACTGCCGTCGCTTCCGTCGTGGCAGTCGCCATCGTACTAGACATGAACCATATGTAGTGTCAAGCAGAGACATCCACAGCCGCGCGCCAGCCAGTCGCTGCCGGGCAGACCGCGACCCAACGGGGCCGGTGCTCTGATCAGCCGCACGCTGTCTGGGCGGCTCCCCTCCGCCGCGGTTATCTCATTCAGGAGTACCGAAGTGGGCGACGTGGAACCGCTACTGTCCCGACAGGTGGTGCGGATGGTCTCACCGCGCGGCCACGCGGCGTTCGTTGACGACGGCCGAAGAGGGGGACGCATTCCGGGATTCTCATTGGCGTTGACGAGGACCTCGCTGAGCTGAGGGGCGTGGTCTGCTGGACGAGCGTGCACCCGCCCGCGGTGGGGCGGATGCAACTGGGCGGCACGTGCCGGCGGGGGAAGGGGGATTGGGAGTCTCCGTGTCGGTGCGCCAATGTAGCTGCCGCTACAGACCAGGCTGCCCTCCGCCATCTGTGCGGCGGCGCTCCCGCCACCACACAGACCCCCACCACACAGATAGTAGAGGGCCGGCGTTCCCGCCCTTCTTCACCCCAGAACCCCACACCTCCCCCCAACGCATGCGTCATTGTTTCCTTTGTGTGTCACCCGTTTTTCCTCTCTGCTTTCCCATTTCTCTACTCTCTGGCTCTCCACTGCATGGTCAGTGGGGTCAGCTTTGCCTACTGGTAGACACGGTGCTGGGGGGGGACCGGCGGACGTTGGGGCGGGCCACCTCAGCCAAGATCGCCGCCTCGGGCACCGTCACCCGTGCTGGTGCCCCTATCACTGCTGGTGCTGTGGGATGTGTGCCCTCCGGTAGGCTTGGGTATCACGCCCCGCACGTGATGTTAGATCACGTATTTTGCGTGATCTCATGCGTGAATTAGCACGTGATCACACGTCACGCCCCGGCCGCAAAGGGCGTGATTGGGGGCGTGATCTGACAGAGTTGAGTAGTCAAACAGCACAGCAAATATTTACATGACAGGAGGGCCAGCCAGCCTCGGTGGTCTCCCCAGCGGCTGCGGCGACCGCGAAGCGGAGGGCCTTAGCGTCGAGCCCAGGTGGCGCCGCTGCCACCGACGCTGATGCCGCCACCGTCAGCACACACAGGAATAGCACGGAAACTGGGCCACGTCTCGGCCCCCTCTTCTTCAGTCCCTGACCCTTCCGCTGGCATTCCTCCGCTGGCCGCCGTGGCAGCCCCCTCGACTACTCTCAAAAAGACGGCGACGACCGCCACTCCAGAGACACATGTGGCGCTTGCATAGGCCTTCCTAGCGCGGTAGCAGGGCAAAGCGGGGGGGGGGGGGGTTGAGAGTCTCATGTGCGCAGTGGGGGAATGCCATACTGGTGGTGCCGCGTGGGGAGGGAGCAGAGAGGGATGCTATTTACCCCCACCTCCTTACGCGGGTTCTCGCACTTGCCTCTACCTCTCTCGCCTATCAATGGCTGCCCATGCAGTTCGTTGAGCGCCAGAGAGCAGCGGAGAATCCCTGGCGAGGGGGTGAGTGCGTATACCTCTTTGCGTAGGCCTCGCCGTCGCTATGGAGCCGGTACGCGCTTGGGAAGTCCCGCCTTGCCACTATCACCGCCGCGGCATGCACAGTCCCCGCTCCTCTAGCCCCGCTTCAGCTGATGCTAACACTACTACTGACTCCAACAGATTTGGATGCCGTCGCCTCCACCCGCGCTGACAATCACCGCCGCGACCACCGGCCCCACATATGGACGGCTGCGTCTCGTCGGGGAGAGTCTGCGTGAGGTGGCATAAGCCACACCGGGCCTCCGCCGCCCGCTGAATTGTACTGGCAGCGTTGTGGTTAGCCTCCCTGATGACCTACGACGAGGAGAGAAGGACATTGCCAGAGGTGGGGTGGAGGGCATCGGTGGGAGTCGGGTGAGGCTGCGAGTGTTCTTGTTTACGTTCGGCGTTGACTCCGCAATGCTGTGTACTCGGCACACTCTGAAGAAAAAAAGTAGGTAGGCTACTTTATACGTGACACGCGGGCAAAAGGGCGTGACTACGACGTGACCGGGCGTGATTGGGCGTGATTGATCGCACGTCACGCCCCGGTTTTGGGGGCGTGATACCCAAGCCTACCCTCCGGACTCGGCTCGGGCGCGAGCGACCGCCCCGACGGCTGGGAAAAGCGCAGTGAACTTGGCGGGACTGCCATGCACCGGGACCATCGTAGGAAGAGGGTGGAACAGCAAGCGCTGTGGGGGTTCATGGGCGCCGCATCCCACCCCCCCACCCCATCACCCCAGCATGTCGGTGGGCTCGACGCTAAGGTCCTCCGCTTCGCGGTCACCGCAGCCGCTGGGGAGACCACCGAGGCTGGCTGGCCCTCCTGTCATGTAAATATTTGCTGTGCTGTTTGACTACTCAACTCTGTCAGATCACGCCCCCAATCACGCCCTTTGCGGCAGGGGCGTGACGTGTGATCACGTGCTAATTCACGCATGAGATCACGCAAAATACGTGATCTAACATCACGTGCGGGGCGTGATACCCAAGCCTACCGGAGGGCACACATCCCACAGCACTGGTCCAGCAATGTCAATGCGTGCATATGTAGGAGGGCGCTGGAGGGGCCCCCAGAGGCGGGATCCCGAATCCACGAACAGCGCGCGCCGATCCTGCCCCCACTCCACTCCCCCCCAACCACGTTGCCTGAGCGCTCATCCGTCGGCGCAGCCCAACGGCGCGCGAGCGCTCTGCCGTGTCCCCTCCCCCCTCGCGGTCGCCGCCGCGCAGGTCTGCCCCCCCCCCCCCCGTGTACATTTCGCCTTTGGCGCAGCCGCGTCGCCCGGCGTCGCGGCCCGGAGCGGCCTCCTCTGCCTGGCCGTGTTCCCCTTACGCTCCCCCTATCTTTCCCTGTCTTTGCTGCGCTGCCTGTCCCCCCCCCCCTAACCCCCCTACCTTTCCCCATCCCCATTCTCTTTTAAGTGTACTTGATCTGGCGCGCGGCACGGTCTCCAGCGCGGCGGCACGGCCATGGACAGGCCCGGAGCCCCATCGGTGCCCCGTGACCGCCACTCGGCCGGGTTGGCTGGGGCGGCTGGGGAGGGCACCCCGCTGCTCGGCGGCGCACCCGCCCACACCAGCCGGGCCGACGGCGGTGCCGCGACGGCGGTGACGCTGGACGAATTTCCCGGCGACGGGCCGACCGTGTCGACGGCGACACTTGCGCCGGGCGGACCGGCCTCGTCGATGGCCTCGCTGCCGCCGCTGCCGCCGCCGCCGCCGCCGCCGCCGCCACCGCCGTCGGCGACGCTCCTGTCGCCGCGGGGCTTGATGAGCCGCGCCGTCCGCGTGCCACCGGCCATGCTGCGTGCCACCCTGGGGGGGGGCGGGGGCGGAGGGGGGGTTTCCCACGCTGTCATTGCAAAGGCGCCGCCGCTAGAGGTGCGTTGCGTGGCCCGTATTTTTGTTAGTGGGCGGGGAGGGGGGGGGGTTGTATGGCGAGGAGCGCGAGGAGCCGTCACCCGTGCACTCACCATGGAGTCCTGTCCTCGATGGCGACCCTGTGGGTGACACCCGGGGATGCGCCATGAGCGCGTGGCGTAGTGGGGCAGTGGCACGCGTCGGGGGGACGTGTGTGGGGAACCCGAGTGCGGCAACGGCTAACGCGACCGTGCTGGGGCCTTGCCCTGGTTGGCCCGGCGCGCTGTTGGGCTGCCTTGCTTCTTGCGGCTGGTCCCCGGCGTGCCCCATCGTGACGTCTTCTCTGCCGGGTGCGTGCTTTTTTCTTTTCTTGTTGTCTGTGACAGGCCAGCATATCCACCTCTCGCTTTGCGACGGGCGGCAAGAATCGGCTGGCGAGAGTGCGCCCGTCAGAGGTTACCCCCACCCAGCAGGAGGTGTGGTCGGGTCGCCTGTCGGCCTACACCACGTGCAACACGTTTTCCATGCGGGGTCTCTTTGACTATCTCCTCCGCCACTACCCTCGGTCCGCCCGCCGCTTCTCCCGTGACGTGGTGCACCTGCACCTCCGCCGCGCGATGGTGCCCGCCGGGGTGGGTGGCGCCGCCACTGCCACCACCGCCGCGGCCTGGGCGGCGGCGGGCGTCGCGACTAATGGCGGTGGCGGCAACGGTAGCAGCCATGGCGGCAGCAATGGCGGCGCCGGCTTTTCGCAGCCCGCCGCGGGGATGCAGGCAGCTGCTGCGCCGGTGGTCTCCCCCGGTGGGCCGTTGCCCCTCACAACGGCCGAGTCGCCCCTCTCGGATGGGCCTGGTAGCGGCTCTGCGACGGTGGGGCCTCCCCCCCGCACTGAGCTTCCCGGCTTTGTGAATGCCCTCGTCTCCAACTTTTTTCCAACCGAGTCGTCGGGCAGTGGTATTGCCGACGGCCTCTTTCCCAACGTGGTGCCCGTGCCGTCCTCCCCCGACGATGACGAGTGGGTGGCGTCGGAGGCGGGTCCCCTGCCCCTCTCTTACGCCCTGGAGCCGTCGGGTGTGAGTAGCGGCGCGGCAGACTTGACGGCCAGCCTTGCGTCTGCCGTGAACGACACGCTGGCTGGCGTCGGCGACGTCTTTGTCTTCTCCTATGGAGTCATTGTCTCGTGGGGGCTGTCGGAGAACGCCGAAGAGGCCATCATTGCCCAGATGCGGAGCTTTGAGATTGGAAGCCTGGAGGGCGGCGCGGAGAATGAGATCTTTGACTATGGCTACTGGGGGGGGGGGGACGCCCTCGGGGGCGGGGAGGGGGCGCCCCCGGGCGTCCACACGGACGTGCACGTGCCGGCGGCAGCGGCAGCGGCGTCAGCGTCAGCGGCCGCATCGGCTGTTGGCGGTGATGGTGCGCACGGCCCTCGCGCCGCCGACGTCGACGCCTCATGCGTTCGCATCGCCCAAGACACGGTGCTGCTGAGCTTGGGGCTTTCGCCAGACAACCTTGTCCGGGCCAAGCTGGCCGTCTCCCACGCTGTTGCGCAGAGCTCTAAGCTGGCCAGCTTTGAGTCGGCGGTCGAGGGCGTCTTTGATCGTATTTCCCACCTACCGGTGGCGCTCGCCCAGACGGGGCGGCTGAACATCAGCGACCGTGAGCTCCTGCGCCTAAGTGGAGAGCTCTATACTTACCGCGCTTACATCAACCTGCAGGTGCGTCTTGCATACCAGTGGGGTTGGGTGGGTGTGTGGGTGACAAGTCTCGCCCTCTCTTTTTCTGGTGCTGCTGTTTTGTCTGCTCTTTGTGGGCGGTGCGTTTCTGGCCCTGGGCGAGGGTGTGATGGCTGGGCAGTGACGCTGAGTGCTAACATGGTGGAGCTTGCTTTGCTCCGCTGTCGTCTGTTTGTCTTTCGCTCCCCCTGTTGGGGCTCTGCACGCTCCTGCAGACGGACATCCTGGATACCCCTGACATTTTTTGGGACCATGAGGAACTGGAGCCGCTCTACCACAAGGGCTCGGGCTACTTGGACCTTTCAAGGCGCACGTCTGTCCTCAACAAAAGGCTTGACGTCATAGCTGACCTCTACGCCTTGTTCCGGGACGAGCGGCATGTGCAGAAAGGGCACCGCCTCGAGTGGGTGGTTATTTGGCTTATCGTCGTAGAAGTGGTCCTAGACCTGCTGGAGCTAGCCATACTCGGCCACGCGGGCATATGAACGACGTACATCGACATGGAGCAAGGTAGGGAGAAAAATCGACCTCCGATGCAGCTGTTCGTCGCACTGACTTGCAGAGGTGCTCCTTTGTGTCTTCCGGACCGTGTGTGCTAAAGGTGCTTTCTCAAGAGAGTTTGGAGCGGCTGTGGGGCTGATGTACGTTCACGCTGCGCTGTGTCTCTTCGTCCTCTTCCTCCGTCTGCAGCTATCTGTCTCCAATGCAGCCCACGCCGGAAGAGGTGGGCGCGGTGAAAGCGGCCAAGCCTTGGCGGCGACGATTAAAGGTCTATTCCATATAGCTAGTCACTTGAGAAAAGAGTTTTCATTCATGCGCTTCTGGCCGGCTACGGCTAAAACTAGGTGGACCTGATCAGCATTGCGCTCCGGGCCTGTGGTAAAAAAGACAGGACCTGAAACCGTGTTCTTGCGCCGGAGTGCACGCCTGAACAGCACGGAGGGTCCTCCCGCCCATGTGGGGCGGACCGGACATGCCCGTCTTGCCCGAATGCCGATCGAGATCAAAATGGCGGGTTTTGTGTGTGCACGAACGGGGGTTACATGCTGACCCATTCCTCACCGTAGTAGAATTTACACAGTGCGCGCTGCGCCAACTTCGTAATCCCGCCGCATCTGAGGACACAGTCGCAGCCGATCATAATCCCGTCGTCGCGGCCAAGGCGTAGGCGATTGCAGTGTGTGTCACCATTGCCTTGGCCGCAAGACAACAGCCCCCCGCCTCGTACGGAGACCTTCCGGGGACCAATTATACGTCCACCGACAGCTCCTCCGGCTGAAGGCGGACCCCAGCTCCTCATTAAAAAAAAAAAAAACGCGCACACTCAGTACCCGGGTCACATCTCCATACTACGCAAGTCGCTCCCCTCCCCTGCCTCGCTCTCGTCCAACGCACTCCCTGCACTCTCTCCCTCCACCTCGCTCTCGCCCCCCTCGTACTCCTCGCTTCCCTCACCCTCCTCCTCCTCCTCACCCACTCCGTCGTCGGCGTTGGGAGGAGGGAGGTGGTAGGGGAGAGTGCCAGTCGCAACGGTGGTGCAAGCAGTGACGGGTTGGGGTGAAGGGAAGAGGAATGTCTGGCGGCGCTTCAGCCTGACATGTTCAGTCCAAGCTACTTGTTTTTTATGTCATTGTACTTCTAAGGTAGCCCCCGTATCCGATTTTTACGTCCGATCGGCGATCAGGAACAACAACCTCTGTTCTTCTCTGTCACGGCGAGAAAGCAATATAGCGTGGAACAGGGGAGAAATAGATCGTCCTGGACCTCTAGAGTACTAAAGCACAATGCACCGCGTAGAAGAAGCTCAAAAGTGAGAAAAACGGAGGAGTTGCCGATTTTTACGAAAGAGTCACACCGCTGTCCTGGCTACAAACAGAGTGATATCTTTTTGAGCGCATGAGACCATCCCTGAAAATACAAGAAAACGGCGCTATCTCATGCCTATGAGTACTGTACTTGATAAAAAACGTAAAGTGGTCGCTCCCGGCACGTACTGAGGCATGCGGGAGGCGAGAAGTCGGGTCATCTCAGGTGACTAGCTATATGGAATAGACCTTTAGGTGCGACTGTGGATGGACCGAGCGTGTAACAAATGAATAGTCGGCTGCGCAACGCTGGCGCTGGCAGAGCTTCACTTCGACACATGCTCGGTACAAGTGGCATCTCCGCTGCATTCGTCCGGCAGTGGCAGCGGTGACGGCGGCGGCGGCGCCAGCGCAGAGGGCGGAGTCGCTGCCATCGTCGCCGCCGAGTCCGCGGCAGCCACGTATGTCGCCACCGCGGCGCCGACGGTGGGAGACTCGCTGGCCTGGGCGGTGGCGGCAGCGGTGGCGGTAGCGGTGGCGGTGGTGGTGGCGGCGGCGGCGGTGGCGGCGATGACAGCAATGGTAGGGGCAAGGCATGCGGCGAGCGGCTAGTGTTGTGAGACCACCTCGAGCAAGGACCCCCTTTTTCCACACCACACGCTGCTGCCTCGTTTCCTACTGTCCCGAATGCGCTTCCTCCCTTCCCCCCCCCCCCTCCCCCTCCACACCCATCTAGATAGAGCACCACCCAATACGCAAAGACCCCTTCCTCCCCCCCCCCCCTATCCGAAGACGCTTAGTCCCAACGCGGCAACCACTGCCGCGCCTGGTGCCCCGCCGAATCGAGGGGCGTGCCGTACACCCACGGCGCCCAGTAGCCAAAAGCGGCGGCGGCAGCCACCGTGCCTACCACCGCAACGGCCGCTCTCGGGCGGGGCGGCAGGAGGTCCACCCCGACCGCCGTCGCCAGCAACCCGTACAGGTAGGCCGGGATGTAGTGGTACAGAAACGTGCACCGCGCAATGAGCATAAAGGGCAGCAAGTTGAGCGTGTAGCCGGCGAGGAAGAAGGTGCCCGCCACGTACTTGAACGTCAGCCTGTCCTCATCCGCACTGCCGTCGCGCATGGCGCCGCCCGCCCAGGGGGTACCCTTGGTGCCCCTCGCCAGCCGCACGAGGTACACAAGCAACGCAACCACAAACGCGGCCATGGCGACCAGTACAAACACAGATATGAAGGGGGAGGCAATGAGGTACACCTTGACACTCAGATGGCTCACGTCGGGGCCCCCCTCCACCGATGGCGCATCTTCCTGCGCATACAGAATGCCGCGCAGGTTCAGCGGCCACTCGCGCCAGGTGCTCTCCCACGGGTGACGCGTCGTGATGGCCGCGTTGCTCGACAGCATCACCTGGTTGAGCTCCAGGAAGGCGCGCGGAAAAGAGTACTTCGCAGCGGGGTCATAGTGCTTGTTGCCCACCAGCGTAGCCTGGAAGCCGCGGCTCATAAACAGGTCATCCTGATCGTCCGTGTTAGCCAGCGGCAGTAGCTTGAGGTGCACGAAAAAGGCCGACACATAGACAGATATGGCCAGCGCGCCTGCCACGCCCATTTCCCAAACTGCCAGCCGACCTTCGACCGGGAAAACCAGGCCCGTGGCACTCACCGCTGCGATCAGTACCGGTGTGATGGCGGCGGTCCACTTTGAGCTGACCGCCGCGCCGCCCAGTAGGGCGGTCGCAACAAGATAGCCAAACCGGCGGCCGGTCCCGTAAGGCGACCGCCACAGGCGGAGCGCCGCGGCCAGGGCGGCAATGGCGAAGAACGCCAGCTGCGAGTCCACCAGGATCAGCCGCGACTCAATCACTAGCAGCTGGTCCAGGCAGAGAAAGACGCCCAGTAGCAGCGACGACAAGCGGGAAAGTCCAATGGTGCGGGCAATGTCGTAGCCGGCGGGGGCGGTGGCGGCGCCAAAAAAGGCGGCGCCCGCACGCGCCGGGACGTAAGACGTCTCCCCATACGGCTGGCCAATGTGGGTGATTTTCAAGCCCCGGTGGACGTAGCCTCCAGCCTTAGCGGCGGCCGCTAGTAACAGTCGCGCGAGGGGGGGGTGGATGTCGAAAAAGTGGACACCCGTGAAGTAGCGGGACAAAAAGCCGGCAAAATGGAACTGCGGGCGCGTCAAAAAGAGGAGTGGGAGAGAGAAGGGCGCAAACAAGGGGAGAAGGTCAGTGTGCCAGGGAGGCGCCGAGGAAGAGGCGGCGTTGCAGCTCACACGAGGCAACGAAGCGCACCAAGCGGGGGCGCGTCAGCGGCCGGTTCGGCACAGCGGCGGTAAAAACGGACGCGACGCGTACAAAATGGACAAGCGCAGCCGCGAACGGCAAAGCGGAGCACGCCAGGGTGAGCTGGGCCTGTCCTACAAGCTGCTGTCCTGACAGGGCAGGCCACCCCGGCGATGGCGCGCGCCTGCTCGCACAACCGACGCCACCACATTACCGCCTCGCGCCCTTCCCCACCTCAACTTCCGTTGAGAGAATACACCCATGCATGGAAAGCCCGACCAGACCCTTCCATCACCGCAGAACCAACCCCCGCGCACCCCCGAGGCACACCACAACCACCACAGGAGAGAGAAAAAAGACTCCGTAAGAGTGCCGCCTCGCCGCTTACCTCATCAAACACGACCGTTGGCGGGAAGCTGATGCGCCACCCCCGAACCGCCGCGGCAAGCGCAAACAGTGTCAGCGCTACCGCCGCGTCGACCGCAGCCACACGACCGGACGGCGGCGGCGGCAGATGCGCGCGGGTGAGGGGGCCGAGCAGCGGGTGGCGACGGACTGCTTTGGCCACAGCCACAAACGGGGCGGCGACGGGGGCAAGCGCCCGCTCCACCACCCCGCCCCTGTCGGCCACCCCACCGCCACCGCCGCCGCTGCCGCCGCCGCCGCCTCCACCGCCGCCACGGCCGCCGCCGCCGCCGCCGCCGCCGCGCTTTCGCGACGGCCGCTGGCGGGGGCCCGACATGGCACCGAGGGGAGAGGGAAGGGGGGGGGGGACAGAGGAGAAGGAGGAGAAGGGAGGGGGGTACAAGGACGGGGACGGTTGAAAGATGTCCGGGCGAACGAAAGACCGGGGCGTCGGCCGACGTGTGGGAGGGGCGGCTCGATGAGCGGGGCGGAGTTGCCCGGGAGGGGGGCTGCTGGCACTGGGGTCTGGGGCAGAGCGGCTGCGGCGTCTGCCGCCGCGGCGGGTTCCTTGACACGAGCGACGGGTGGCGGCGCGCGCGGCAGCGGGTGGCAAGCCGTGCACCGCTGTGGCTATCTACCACGAGTCGATGCACGGTGGGGGACGGAAGGCGGCGGGAGCGCGACAGGATGCGCAGTCCCCATTGGGCCGGGCGGCTCCAGAGATCGACCACGATCGTTCATACTGTAATTAGGCGGTTGGTCGGTAGCGGCCCGGAAATTTCGGCGGGGGCACCCCCTTTCACAACAGCCCTTAGCGGCACCGCGGGGACGGATCAATAGGCGCAGAGCGGGGGCACGGCAGAGACAGATGAAAGAAGCAGCGTGACCGCGCTGTTCGGGTCCTGCACTGCTTGTAAGCGGACCTCCCAGCGCCAGTATCCCGGCGGCGATGGGCTTCCTCCTGCGATGGCACCCGACGCGCACGCACAGGAAGGGGGGCTGCCCCTCGGTGCGCGTGGTGAGGGGTAGGGGCGTCGCACCTCAGCGGTGCGTCCCCACATGGGCGCAAAGGCGACGAAGGGGCGAAAGTAAAGTACCGGTGTCGCCCCCGCCGTCGCTGCCGCGCCGTCTGCTATACGCAATCCCTCACGCCTGCAGCGGGTCCTTCCCTCCCCCCGCCCTCTGTCGACCGCTGTGAGAGGTTCCACTGATGCCGCCCGGGCGGGGGCGCCGTCCACCCCCCCAAACCCCCCCCTTCCCGACAGCGGCAATGTACGCCAGCTTATCCCTTCCCCCTCCCAATCTCCCCTTCTGCGATCACGGCACGGAGTCATCGTCATCCCAGGACTGCGCTTCCCCAGACCCCGCGTGGCGACACACCGGGCAACACTCGCTGTGTGCCGCCGCGGCCTCTGCGCAGGGCTCGTGGAGGACGTGGCCACACCAGAGCGCGGTCAGCCTGCCCGTAGGCGGCGCTCTTTCATCCTCCACCGCCGCATCATTCACCGCCGCTACCACCGCTACCGCCGCAGCCGCCCTCGCCGACGCCCGCTGGAGCAGCGTCGGCGACGGTCTTGGTGGTGGCGGCGGCCGCAGCGCCTCCAGACAGATGGGACAGTCACCCAGGGAGGCGGGCACGGGGTCCCTTCCTTGGCTGCCGCCGCCACCACCGCCGCCGTCACAGCCATCGCTGACAAGACCGTCTCCATCGCCTTCACCGACTGCGCGCGGGATGATGGCGGCGGGGGCCGCGGCGGTGGACCCGACGGCGGCCGTCCACCTCACTTCAGCAACGGCGTCTGTTTGGTCCGCCGCGGCGGCGGCGGCCACCGCGGCCACCGCCGCTTCTACTGCGTCTGCCTCAGCAACGGCGGCAAGGACTGCATCCCACTCGTCGCCGTCGTCGTTGGCTGTGGGCCTCTCGTCCACCGCCCGCGCTTCACCGGCGTCGGTTTCCGTGATGGCGGCGAGGAGTGCGGCATCCCACGCGTTAAATTCGTCCGTGCCATCCGATGAGGGGGCCGTGTCCTCGGTCGCCGCGTCCGCAAAAGGCGCCGGCTCGCCGGCGGCATCGCCGGCGCCGTCCTCCGTAGACCCGTCCACCGCCGCCACTCTATCCGAGTGCGTGCCAGAAACAGCAGCCCGGAGCACGGCACGCCAGCCGTCAAATTCAAGCGTGCAACTATCTGCGACGGTTGCGTCGTCGGCGGATTCGTCGGCAGACATCGTTGGCCCGCCGGCGAGGGCGCCGCCGCGGCCGTGTCGTGTCGTTCGTGGGCGGGAGGGAGGCGGCGCGGCCGCGGTAGCTGCCCGGGCAGAGCCCCACCGCCACGGTAGTCGAAGGGGAAGAGGGACGCGCTTGCGCCAGCCCGACGAGCACGACGGTGACACGCCCGAGCCGCTCATAGGTGCTGTTCAAGGGAGCCGGGAAAGGGGCAATGAAGGGTCACACGCGGGTCGCAAAGGCGGCACACCACAGAAGGGAGCGGCGGAGCGACACAACAGCGGGAAGAGAGGGGAGGGAGGAGAGGGGAGGGAAGAGCAGCGGGGGCGTTGTGGGTGCTCGCTGGGCTGGCGCAGCCAGTAAGAACTGGTCTGGACTGGTCTGGACAGGTCTGCTGAGGACTCGCTGCAGCTGCTGCAAGGGTCGGCGGCGCGGATGTTGACGCGAGCGATGACGGGTCAGCCTGGTCACACAATTCTTCAGGAGGTCCTGACGGTCCGGAGGATGACCTGTCATTCGTCTCTCGTGCTTGTAATTCTTAATACGATAAGTGCTCCCACTGTGCCTCAGAGTTCGTGTGCTTGACCAGATTGAAATATACTTTCTCAACTCCACGCTGCGTTGATAATTTCACATGTCTACTTCGTAGCCACATTACTGTAAGGCCATATATATATATTTTATGTAATATATTTTGTGGGTAACCCGAAATCGACCAGTTTAGACCATGTCGCTTCTTGCGCTTCAGACTCAGCTCTAAAGAAAAGCTCTAGAGAGAAGCCTCTGGGTCCTCTCAGGCTCGGTGTGCTCCTGAGAACATATCCTCTCACATTGGCCTTCCAACTGTCCATCTGCTCCTCTTCCAGGCTGGATAACTGGACCCAATTCTGGCAGAGTCGTGTACAAGAAATAAGGAGCACCGCGACGCCTGCAGACTCATGAATATACTGCTATGGGCTTAATACACTTTTCTCACCACACAGAGGGTGTACCTGTCACAGCTGTCCGTTTTAACCATTTTTTTTTTTAATGACGCTGAGGACAGCAGCGCAATGTTTTCTCTCCAGGCGACGAGGTACATCTCAAACAAAACAATATCGCGAGAGAAATGCGCTTGCGGCATGTGATGCTACAGCGGCCTACCTGTGAATGGGAGGTTGTGCCCATTCTCGTACCCACCCTGAAGAAAATCGTTTGAGTGTCTCTCCGCTTATGCTGACAATGGCAACGAAAGCATACATATAGGGCATGCAGGTGACGGTATGGACGTTACTGTGTGTTTTTAAATGAGAGCAGTATGAAGTGGGTCCGTTCTCTCATGACTCATCCTGAGGCAACCTCCGCCTTCGCTGGCAGCAGCAAACCTACAACCACAGCACGTGCGGTCAAGGCTGAAACAGACCAACGACTTTGAGGGGCGGTCGGGACGTCTCCGCCGCCCTCCGCCGCCCTCCGCCTCCATGCCAGGGCACAGTCTGCTCAATGTCTTCAACCAGGGTAGTAGAAAACGAGCGTAACTGGGGGAGAGAGCCTGGGAGCCAGGGATGGGGAAAACGCGCTTTGCAACACACGAAGGGCGGAGATGGATGTGAGGAGTGTGGCATTGAGGGTGTACGCGGTCAATCCTTCACCGCTCCAACACACAGCACGCTCGGAAGGGGGTGGCAATCAAGCCTGTCTGGCCTGGCTGGGCAACGGCCCTACACTCAGCATGCGCATTCTCATTGACTCTGCGGTGGCCAAGCAGACGAGGCGTCTCTCATTCGCCCATCGGCGGCATCGCCAGCGAGGGCGGCTCTGCGACGGACATCGCCTCGTTTGGATGACCGAGCGCTGTGCCTCTCCTGCGCAACCGCCGGACGCACACACACGAACGCCCTCAGTTTCCTTTCCGCTGGCGACCATCCCACAGGTCGGGACAACACGGGTGAAGTGTAACGGCCAACAGTCAGTGTCTCTCCACACATAAAAAAAATTGTATCATCTCCCTGTGCAGGAACGACCTGGCATGGTCGCTGCGCGTCCTTTGAAAGAGACTTTTGTCGCTGCGAAAAACAATCCTGTTTCGTCCACTCAAATGAGTCAACCTTTGTGCATGGTAACGGCACTTGCACGGGAGCGCGCCACGTGCGGACAGCCCTAGGCGCACAGACCACACAGGCTGTATGCGTCAGGGCCGCTCTCTCCATTGTGCGGCTCCACCGAGTCGGGCGGGGGGCCGGGCCTGGCGAGATTTTGATCGTGGGCCCGCCCGCCGCCGTGGCCGACGGCGGGTGGCCAGGACGGCCGCGGCCTTTGATCCTCCGCCGCCGGTGCGTGGCGGGAGGTCCGTCTCTTTTGGTGGGCCCTCTGTCATCGTGCCAATGATTGGCGCATGTGCGGGGCACGCCTCTGTCCAGGCACCTGCCCCGCGCGGGGGAGGCGGGGACCGTCCGCCATCCTGATTGGTCTGCCGAGTTGCGGTGCCGCGGCCGCTCCGTGGCCGCGGGCCGGCCGGCCGACCGACGGCCGTGCCTGCCACGGTTCGTCGGCGTCGGGGCGAGCCAATGATGGCTCCACCCCACAAGCTTCCCCCTTCGTCCCTGCCAATCCCGACGGGAGACCAGGGAGGTCTGGGGGACCCTGGACACGGTTGCTACCCGACCGTTTGTCGTGTTGTGGGACGGGAGACTCTACGCACGTCTTGGCAGGCACCCACCACCACCCGTCAGGCCCGCGGGGCTTGGCCACCCAAACACGTGGTCGTCCATTGCCGAGCTTAGGGCGCCCGCCCGAGGCTGCGCCCCTGTCATGGCGTGACAAGGATGGCGCCCGTCCCGCCTGCCCGACCTACCGACCGTCCCTGCTGCGGAGAGCGCACCGCCCTGGCCAGCCATCCCTTCCCGCGCCCCGCCTCTCCGCGGTGGACACCGCGGAAGGCGGTGTAGGGACGTGGGACCGCCACGGCGTTGGTCGTTGGAGGCCACGCCTCCGTCGGCGCTCGAGCAAGAATCGCACGTGGGGCGTGCGCCGCCGTCGGCTCTCACAACCGCCACCAGCCCCCCACCGCGGGTGACGCGGCACCGTCCGCCACCCCATTCTTGTGCGCCCCCGGCCAGCGGAGGATCCGCACAGTTTTGGGCGGAACCCGGCCCGGGGGCGCGCCGCTCCCAGCGGCTCCAGACGGGGGAAAAAAGGGTCGTCCCGGTGGAACCCACCAGGACGGGTCCCACACGCTCACACACGGCGCGCGCGCGCACGGTCCCGCCCCTGAGCACCGCCACGTCGGCCAAGGGAGCGGGTGCGGGGCGCCTCGGTGTGCAGACGCAGCAGCCAAGGGGGGTGGCCCGTCGGGCCATCGACCACCGCAACCTCCCCCCTCCTCACCGGGCCGGTTGAGAGGGGGGGGGTGCTGCTGTCTGGTAAAAAAAGCGGGGCGCCATCGGTGGGACGCCACCCCTTCACGGCGTGGCGTTCCAGGGGGTTTGCCAGCGCCCACCCCTCTTCGTGACCTGGCGGCGACCCCCCCCCCGCCCCTGCCCCCCCCACCAGCAGCCTGAGGCGAGCGCGCGGTCCAAGCATTGGCGCCGCCTGCAGGCGCCGTGGCCTCGAGACCCGCCGCCGCCACCGCGGTACAAAAAGGTGGCGGCCCGACGGCGGCGGCGGCGGCCGCCAGACGGCGGGGTACCCTGCCCACCAGCGCATTCTCACCGGCCGCACGGTGCACACCTTTGGTGTGGGAGCGTTTGTGTGTGTGGGAGCGTGCGTTGTGGACGGTGACGTCGGCGTCGTCTCTCTCCCCGTGACCAACGGCGGGGTCGGGCACGTCCCGCTCCCGCCGCCCGCCGTGCCCCCCCCCCCCCCACTGCCACCGACCATGGACGCCCGCCCTTGCGACTACCCGCTGCCGGGCGGCGGCCGTCCCCCCGCCCACCCTCTCGTGCCGCGTGGGTCCCCCACCGCCGGGGCCATGCCGCGGCCCTACTACCCACCGCCGTCCTTGTCCCCCCGCTTCCCCCAACCGGCCGGCGGCGCCGGCGGGGGTGCCCCCGCGTCGGCCTCCCCCGCCGCCGCCGCCGCCTCTACCGCCACGACCGTCGCCACTGCCGCGGGCGGCCACCCCCCCCTCCTGCGGCCTGCGCTCCCCCCCCGCCCCCCCCCGTCGACGGCCCCCCTCCGCGCGCGCGGGCGGATCGCGTGCCCCCACTGCGACCACACCTCTGCGCGGGCCGACCACATGGCCGCCCACGCGCGGGTGCACACGCGGGAGGAGCCGTACGAGTGTATCGTGACGGGCTGCGGGCGGCGGTTCCGCAACCAGAGCGGCCGCAGCGCCCACTACCGCGCCGCCATCCACCGTGGGGTCATTGGGCGGCTGCTGGGGGGTGGCGCCGGCGCCGGCGGGGGGGGGGGGTGACCAAGCCCCGCCGACGGCCGCCCCCACCGCCGCCGCGGCCGGCGCAGGCGCCGGCCGCCGCGGGGATCGCCCGGGGGGAGGGGCGGTTGCCGCCGATGCAGAGCTTCTTTGCCGGGACATCCTCGCAGCCGACGCCGACGCCGCATCCGCAGCAGCACCCAAAGCTGCAGCCCCAGACGTCGTCATCAACATCGCCGCCGCCGCCGCCGCCGCCGCCGCCGCCGCCGTCAGGCGTCAGGGGGGGTGGCCACGGGGGCATCCCCTCCGGCCCCGACGTTGCCGCCGCCGCCGCCAGGGGGGCCCCCACCCCCGCGCTTCCGCCGCTGCGCCGCTTGGGCGCCACCGCAGAAGCGGCCCGCCGCGGTGTCGTCCCGCCGGGCGGCGCGCACGCGGGCGGCGGCCGGCCGCCCGACGTGCCCGGGCGGGCGGGCGGCGGCGTCCGCTGGGGCGCGGGGGGGGGCGGCCGAAATGACTGGTGGTCTGCTACTGCCGCCGCCGCGGCCGCCGCCGCCACCACCGCCGCAGCGAGCGGCGATGGGGACGACAGTGGGGGCGACGCGGGGCCCCCGGGGGGCGCCGCCATGGTCGTTGCGCCCGCCCTCACCGCCGCACCGCCGCCGGCGTGCGTCGTTGACGTGGTCGCCGCGGCGGGCGCGGCGGCGGCGGCCAAGGCGGCGGCGGCGGCCAAGGCTGCCGCGGGGACGGCTGGTGTGACCACCACCACCACCGCCGCCGCCGCCGCCGCCGCCGCCGCCGCCGCCGGCACCGCCGCCGCTGTCGGCGTGGACGACGACCGGGGGGGGGCGGTGGACACCTCCCCGACGGCCGTGTACGAGGCGTCCTTTGACGCGCCCGGATGGGTGGGGGTGCTCGGGCCCGCGACGGCGTGGGCGACCAACGCGCCCGCCGCGGCGGCGGCGGTGGCGGGGTCGTGGTGCAAGCTGCCCCCCGGCTGGGAGGAGGGCGACGGCGTCGGCGACGGGCCGCCCGCCGCGCCCGTCGCGGCGGGTGTTGCCCCCGCCGACGCGCCCTACCCGGCGCTGCCGCCGGCGGCGGCGGCCGGGCCGCTGGCCCTGCCGCTGGCCCTGCCGCCGGCCGTGGCCGCGGCGGCGGCCGCGGCGGTCGCCCCGGCCGACCCGCCGTCGCCGCCGCCGGGGCCCGCCGGCGGCGGCGGCGGTCGCAGTCCCCCCGTTGCGTCGGCCGCCGCCGCTGCCGCCGCGCCGCCCCTGCACCGGTGGGGTACCCCCCCGGCAGAGGCCGCCGCCGCCGCCGCCGCCGCCGCTGCCGGCCCCGCGCCGCCCGCCCCGCCGGCGGTGCTGCCCACCGTGGCGGGCCCGCCGCCGCCGCTGTCGGGCTATGAGCTCCTCGCCGCGCCTGACGGGGGCGGCGGCGGCGGGGCCGGCGAGCAGGGCTTCCCGCCCCTGTGGCCGACCGCCCCTGCGTCTGCTGGCGCGCCTTCCGGGGGCTGCGGCGTGGCCGGCGGGGGGGGGGGGTGGCTGCTGGGCGCCCCTGCGGGTGGCGGTGCCGCCAGCGGCGTCAGCGGCGGCGTCGGCGGCGGCGTCGGCCCCGGCTGCGGCCGCGACCGCAGTGGCAGCCCGCCCATCTTCCTGCTGGGCGCCCCCCCTTCGCCGGCGTCGGAGCGGGACTGGGGCTGGGTCCCCGGCTGGCCGCCTTCCATTGGCGGCACGCCCCCGCGGCTGCCGTCGCCGCTGCTCGGGCGGGACAGCCCCCCCGCCACCGAGGCGGGGGGGGCTGGGACGGGGGGGGTTGCCGCCGGCGGCGGCGGTGGCGCCACCGCCGCCGGCAGCGGCGGTGGTGGCGGTGGCGGTGCGCCGGGGGCGGCGGCCGCGGGTGGCGGCTACCCGGTGCTGGGGCCGGGCCTCCGCCCTGGGCTGGGGGGGGCGGGCGGCTGGGCTGACGAGGCGGGCTGGTAGGGGCTACCGGGCGGCCCCCTGCGCGCTGGGTGGGCGCGCTTCCCCGTGTCCCATGGATGGCGTCCCCGTCGTCCTGCGGACGGCGTGTCCCCGTCGTCCGGTGGACGATGCTGTTTTTCCCTTGCTGAGTGCACAGTCGTCGCGTCGAGCGCACGGCCCCTCCTGGCCGTGTTCCTCATTGATCTTGGATATCCTATTGTTTTAGTCAGGGGGGGGGGGAGTTGGGAAGGGGGGACGATGAAGGGAGAGCCGGGGCTTGCCCGTCGTAGTACATAGCCGCGAGTTGAGTGTGCTTTTTTGGGGGGTAGGGGGGTAGCCCGCGCGACGCCGTCGTCGGGCTGTGTCCCCACCGGTCGGAGCGGGTCGTTTTTTTTTTTTTTTTCGCTGCGTCACACACACACCCATGGCACCGCGTCTGGTCTGGCACAGAACAGAGTCTGGTCTGGCGGTGGCGCGACGTCCCGGTGGCGTTGATACACCACGGGACCGCGCGTCAGGAGCGGATAGAGGGGGGGGGGGGGGGTGGGGGGGGGGGAGGGCACCATCGGATGCCCCCAACCGGCGACGCGTTGCCTCGGCTTTCCGCCCCCCCGGCTGCCGCTGCCAAAAGTGACGCGGTCGGCGCGCGGCGGGTGCCGGCGGCCGCCTGTACCGACCCGACAGAGGTTGCCCCGCTTGTCGCCTGCTGCTAGCTGTACCCACAGCGAGACCTTCCCGGTGCGCCGCATCGCCACCGCCGCCGTCACGGCGGCATCATCGGCGGCTCCCCAGCGTTGGGACAGGTGCCGTGGTGGCGGGGAGGGGCGGCCACCGCGGTGGACACACGGAGGTCGATTGCTGGCCGACGCGCAGGTACGGTACTATTTCCTCACAGTGTCTCGCCCTCCCTTGTGTCAGCACCCGTCAGCATGGTTGGCTATGCATCCGCCCGATGGCAGGCTGCCGCCGCCAGCCATTCATCCCAACCAGCCACTCACCGGTGCGCCAGTGTTCGCCACGCGCCATAGAAGACATCACTCTCACCGCTGCCTGCCTTTTCTGTGCCGACGGTTCAACTGGACAACATGAAGTGTACAGTTCAAAGGCTGTGCCTACAAACGATCGCACGAACAGTGTGCGCTTGCGTGGGCGGCCTCCGTGGGGGACATCGACGTGCTGTAACAGCTCCCAACATCCCCTCCAAGACACGCTGTGAGCCAGAAATAGTTTTCCCCCACGAAAGGATGTCTTGAATCATCCAGAATTGCGGTTGTTGATGGGTATGTACTGCAGTATGTTGGCCGACGTCACGCAAGAAAGAATCTGCCGCCAGCGTCCCCCCACACTGTGGCATGCCAGGCACTCGGAGGAGGGGGTGCGTCTGCCCACTCCACCCCCCCCACCCCCCCCCAGCCGTGCGCCTGCAGTGGGAGCGGGGGAGGACCACGGCCACGGCCGCCCACGTGGGGTCTGGCACGCAATCCCCCTCCCCCTCCCGCCAGGCACCGCGCCCGCCCGTTGGCGCTGCCGCGTTGGCCACACCCCCCCCCCCCCCCCCCCCCACCTCCGCAGGGTTTGTCGTGTGCAGCACGCGCCCGCCGTCACCCCCCCCCCCCCCCCCCCGCCCGCTTGACCGGTAGCCCCTCCGGCGGCTGCGCTTGGCGCGTGCGCCGCGAACCTGTTGGCACACCCGCTGCGGCGGTCCTCCCCCCCCCCCGCCCCCCGCGCACGGTTCCCGTCGCGCCCGCCGCCGTCCCGGTCGGGTCTTTTCCGCCTCCTCTTGCTCCCTCCCCTTCCTCCCCCCCCCCCCTGCCCCCCCCCCCCTGCCCCCCCCCTTGTTGCCCGCAGGCGGCGGCGGCTGCTGTGGCCGTGCCGTCCACCCCCCCCCGTGTCCCGCCCGCCTGCCCCGTGGCGGCGCGGTCAACGGAGACGCGCGGGCGGCGACGCTGCTCCGCCCCCGCCCCCCCCGCTGCCGCCCGCCCGCCCGCCCGCCCGCCCCGTGGCGCCGCGGGCGATCGCATCGGTGAGGGCGTTCCATTCCCAGTGGACGCCCCCCCCCTCCCTCGCTCCTTCCCCCCCCCCCTCACCGGCCACTGTGGTCGGCCACCTGCCTGCCCGTTGTGGGGCGCCACCCTTTTGCGTCTTGTCGACGACCTTTGCTGCGAATCAAAGTGGGGTATCCGAGAGGGTGGAGCGGGTCCTACTTTGCCGCCTTTCGCCCTTCTTGCGTGCCGCCGCCGCTGCCGCCGCTGCCACCGCCGACACCGCTTCAAACCCGCCTTCCCCCCGCTCGACCCCCCCCCCCCCCCCCCCCCCCCCGTCGCCGCTGCGCTGGTGCCCGTGGTGGAGCCGCCGGGGGTATACGTCGCCTTTCTTTTTTTTTTTTTTTTTTTTGTGAGGGGGGGGGGGGAAGGGGGAGTGTTTTTTTTATTTCGGTGAGGGGGTTAGGGGGGGGAAGGCGGCGCCCCAGAGCGCCCCGCCCGCCCCCCGCCGTGCTGCCGCGTGCGCGAGCACCGCCGCGGCGGCTGCCGTTGCGCGGGCGCGCCGCGCGCCGCTGCTGCAGCGCGCCTCCCCCGCTCGGCGGGGGCCTGCATGCGCGCCCCCCCCCCACCCCCCCGCGCCCGTGCGTCGTCGGCCTTTGCTCACGGCAGCCGCGGGGGGGGCTGCGTGCGGGCTGCTGCCGCCACGCCCACAACTGCCACACAGGTGGCGGCGGGTGTCGCTGCGCCCCCGCGGCGTCACCCGCGCGGCCGCCCGTCGCGTGGGTCTCGTGACGGTGTGTTTTGGGACGGGTGGGGTGGCGGGCTCCCCCCTTCCCGCTGCTGCGGCCACCGCCACCGCGTTTGCCGCGGTCCGTAGCTAGTAGCCACCGGCGGCAAGGCCGTAGCTGCTGTCACTGCCACTGCTCCCCCCTTCGCTCCGCGGCGCTCCTTGGTTGCTCGCCTTTGCCCCTTCCTCCCCACCCCTCTTCCCCTCCTTCCCCGTTCTGTTGTTCCCGTCTGGGGCTATTTTCACTCGCCTCTTTTCCCCCGTCCCCCACCTCTGCTACCACCACCACCACCTCCGTCACCACCGCCACCACCACCACCACCGCCACTACTGTCGTCCCGTCTTCCCTTGCGGCTGGTGACCATGGCCGCCCCCGCGGCGGTACACCTGCGGGTGCACGGCATGACGTGCGGCGCGTGCGTGGGCGGCGTCACAGCCGCCCTCCGCGGCGTTCCCGGCGTGGCGGCGGCAGAGGTGACCCTCGGCGCCGCCGCCGGCGCCGCCGGTGCCGCGACGGTGACGCCCGCGCCGGGCGCGGTCGTGCCGCCGGCGGTGCTGGTGGCGGCGGTGGAGGCGGCGGGGAAGCGGGCCGAAGTGGCGCCCCCCGGTCCCGTCGGGAGGGAGGAGGAGCGCGGTTTGGCGGCGGCCGCCGCCAGCGGCACCGCGTCGGTGGTCAAGCTCCGCGTCGACGGCATGTCGTGCCAGGGGTGCGTGCGGAAGATTACGGGCGTCCTGGACGCGATGCCCGGGGTGGCGTCGGCGGTTGTGTCGCTCGAGGAGGCCAGCGCGACGGTCACGCTCGACGCGCCTGGCGCTGTGGCACCCGACGCCCTCGTCGCCGCGGTGGTGGGCGCTGGCAAGGCCGCGTCGTTGTGGGCCACTGACGCCGCAGCCGACGCCCCACCGGCGGCGGCCGCTGGAGAGCAAGCCTCCCCGCCAGTGGTCAAGCTGCGCGTCGACGGCATGTCGTGCCAGGCTTGCGTGCGGAAGATTACGGGGGTGCTCGACGCGACACTGGGCGTCGCGTCGGCTGTTGTGTCGCTCGAGGAGGGAAGCGCGACGGTCACGCTCGACGCGCCCGGCGCGGTGGCGCCCGACGCCTTGGTCGCCGCCGTTGTGGGCGCTGGCAAGGCCGCGTCGGTGTGGGCCGACGACGCGCCGGGTACGCCACCGCCCGCGCCAGCGGTGGTCAAACTGCGGGTGGAAGGGATGACATGTGGGGGGTGCGTGCGGAAGATTACGGGCGCCCTCGAGGCGGCACCCGGCGTCGCGTCGGCGGTGGTGTCGCTCGAAGAGGCCAGCGCGGTGGTGACACTCGACGCGCCCGGTGCGGCGTCGCCCGACGCCTTGGTCGCCGCCATTGTGGGCGCTGGCAAGGCCGCGTCGGTATGGGCCGACGACGCACCGGGCACGCCACCGCCCGCGCCAGCGGTGGTCAAACTGCGGGTGGAAGGGATGACATGTGGGGGGTGCGTGCGGAAGATTACGGGCGCCCTCGAGGCGGCACCCGGCGTCGCGTCGGCGGTGGTGTCGCTCGAGGAGGCCAGCGCGGTGGTGACACTCGACGCGCCCGGTGCGGCGTCGCCCGACGCCTTGGTCGCCGTGGTGGCTGGCGCGGGCAAGGCCGCATCGGTGTGGACCGACGCGCCGCCACCTGCGCCGACGGCCCTCAAGCTGCGCGTCGACGGCATGACTTGTCAGGGGTGCGTGCGGAAGATTACGGGGGTACTCGAGGCGATGTCTGGCGTCGCGTCGGCGGTGGTATCGCTCGAGGAGGGCAGCGCGACAGTCACGCTCGACGCTCCCGGCGCAGTGGCGTCGGACGCCCTCGTGGCTGCCGTTGTGGGGGCTGGTAAGCAGGCTGCACCGTGGGCACCCGCAGCCACACTGGCCGGGCCTGACGCGGCCGCGGCTG
Source organism: Pyropia yezoensis (assembly GCA_009829735.1). Taxonomy (NCBI): domain Eukaryota; phylum Rhodophyta; class Bangiophyceae; order Bangiales; family Bangiaceae; genus Pyropia; species Pyropia yezoensis. The sequence goes on along the minus strand of CM020619.1, from coordinate 18,240,004 downwards.
CGGCCGACGCGGCCGACCTGGAGCGGGAGGAGGAGGTCCTGGCGGTAGATACGGACCGCCAGTCGGGCGCGGCACTGCCTGTGGCCTGGGAGCCGCCCGATGGTGACTCGCGACGGTATGCAGACCAGTTCCTCCCCGCCTCCCCCTCCCCCCCCGCGTCGAGGGCGTTTGATGTGGGCACCTTTCTGTTGAGCTCCTCGCCCAGGGCGGTGTTGAGCCCGCGGCCGGGCGCGGCGCGCGCTAGTTCAACCCGTAATGTTGAGGTGCCCCCCGCCTTGACCGTCGGCGGCCAGGGTGGCAAGGGTGGTGCCTACGTCTTTGCCGCGGGCACGGACGAGGACACCCACACCGAGCTCCGCGTTGGGGGCATGACGTGCGCGTCGTGTGTCGGGGCGGTGGAGGGCATCCTCACCGCCCTTCCAGGCGTCCACAGCGCGCGGGTCAACCTCCTTGCGGGCCGTGCGGCGGTCGTCCACGACGCGGCCTACACCCCCGCCCCGCGCTTGCGGGACGCGGTCCAGGGCGGTGGCTATGACAGCGTCGTCTTGTCGTCGGCGACCGCGACGGAGCGGGCAGCCGCACGGGCCGCCGCGTCCACGTCGGCGGCCATGACGCTCCGGTTTGTGCACCCCGACGCCGCGACGCGGGCGGCGCGCTTCCTTGCCGCCCACCTGCTGGTCGAGGCCACGCGGGTGGAAACGTCTGCCGACGCGCCTGCGCGGGTCGAGGTGGTGTGCCGGCCGCCGCTCTCAGACGGCGCGGCCGTCGGTGCGGATGCACCCAGTGGGGACGTGGCCGCGGGGGGTGCGCCCGCCAATGTACGGGTGGCGGTGTGGGCGGCGCTGACGGCCGATGAGAGGATTGGCCCTTTTTCGGTTTCCGTTGGTGACTCGGACGCGATGGGGTCGGCTGACCCCACCGCCGAGGTGGACGCCGAGACCGCCAAGTGGAAGTCCCTCTTCTTTGTGGCGCTCGTGTTCACGCTGCCGCTCCTCGCTGTCACGTTTGCGTCGCACCATCTGCACCTGTTTGGCGAGCACCGGCACGTCAACCTGTCCACCTGGATTGAGCTGTGCCTTGCGACGCCCGTCCAGTTTTTCTGCGGCCGTGGCTTTTACCGGGGCGCGTACTACTCGCTCAAGAAGCGGCGGGCGACGATGGACGTGCTTATCGCCCTCTCTACGTCGGTCGCTTATTTTTCGTCCTTGGCGGTGCTCATCAGTCACTCGGCAGGGCGGATGCACGAGGGTCAGGTGGCCCTGCTTGGCCACGCGACCGTCTTTAACGCCGCGGCCATGATCATCACCATTGTGCTGTTTGGCAAGTGGCTCGAAACGGTAGCCAAGGGCCGCGCCGCTGCGGGTGTGGCGGCGCTGGTGCGGCTCAAGGTCCGCGCCGCCACGCTAGTCGATGGTACCACCCACGCGGTGCTCCACGAGGATGTACCAGTGGAGCTTCTTGCGGCGGGTGACTACCTGCTGGTCCCTGCTGGTGGCAAGGTTCCCGTCGACGGGGAGGTGGTGTCGGGCCTGTCGGCGGTCAACGAGTCGATGCTCACCGGCGAGGCGTTGCCAGTGGCCAAGTCGCCGGGGGACTTCGTGTACGGGGCCACCCTCAATGGCGCGGGCGCCCTGCTGGTGCGCGCCACCGCCGTGGGCGGGGACGCGGTGCTCGCGCAGATTGTGGCGCTGGTCAATGATGCGCAGACGGCGCGGGCGCCCATCGAGGCGCTTGCAGACCGCGTCAGTGCGGTCTTTGTGCCGATTGTCGTGTCGCTGTCGGTGCTGGTGTTTGGCGTCTGGTTTGGGTTTGCCAAGGGCGGCACCATTCCGCCCGAATGGTTTTCCGGCGAGAGCCCCTTTACGTTTGCGCTGCTGTTTGCGCTCGAGACGATGGTGATTGCGTGTCCGTGCGCGCTCGGCCTGGCCACCCCCACCGCCGTCATGGTGGCGTCTGAGGTGGGAGCTCGGCTCGGGATCCTCCTCCGCGGGGGGGGCGCGGCGCTCGAGGCGGCGCGCCACGTGGACTCGGTGTTGTTGGACAAGACGGGCACCCTGACCCAGGGGGTGCCGTCGGTGGCGCGCTTCCGTGCGGGGGGGGGCCTGTCGCCCGCCGAGGCGGTGGTGCTGGTGGCGACTGTCGAGAAGGGGAGCAGCCACCCACTGGCGCGGGCGTTGGTGGAATTCGCGTCGGGCGCACCGGCAGCGCCGGCGGCGGCAGGCGATGCCAAGGGCCCTGCGGCAGGCGATGCCAAGGGCCCTGCGGTAGAGCCGCTGGCGGCCGACGCCAACGACGTTATAGTGATTGACTCGGAGGAGCTGCCGGGCCGGGGCATCACCGCGCGGGTGCAGCGGGGGGGGCACGACGCGCTGGTGCGCGTTGGTCGCCTCGACTGGCTGATGGGCACGCCCATGGCTGGCGCCAATGGCGGTGGGGGGGCGGGTGGCGACGCCCCCGCCGGGGTACCCGCCCTTGAGCTGCACCCCGCCGACGCGCGGGCGGTCGAGTCGATGGAGGCGTCTGGCCTGACCGTCGTGGCCGCGTCGGTGCAACCCGGCGGCGGCTATGCCCTCTACGGGGTGGTCGACGCGGTCCGCCCCGAGGCGGCCGCCGTCGTGGCCTACCTCCAAAACGTCCTGTCCCTGCGCGTGTGCATGGTGACGGGCGACTCGCAGGCAACCGCCGACGCGGTCGCGATGGCGGTGGGCATTGCGCCCGCCAACGTCTACGCACGGGCGATGCCGTGGACCAAGGTGGACGTGGTGCGCAATGCGGCCGCCGCCACTGGCGGTAGCGTCTGCTTTGTGGGCGACGGCATCAATGACGCGCCCGCGTTGGCCGCCGCGGACGTGGGCGTGGCGATTGGCGCTGGCTCCCCCGTTGCCGCCGAGAGCGCCGACGTGGTGCTGGTGCGGGGGGACCTGGGCGGGGTGGTGGCGACGCTGGACCTGGCGCGCGTGGCGTTCCGGCGGATTCGGCTCAACTTCGGGTGGGCCATGGGCTACAACCTGATGGGCATCCCGCTCGCGGCGGGCCTCCTCTACCCCGTCCTCCGCCTGCGGCTGCCGCCGGTGGTGGCGTCGGGCGCCATGGCCCTGAGCAGCACGTGTGTGGTGCTGAGTTCCATGAGCCTCCGCTACTACTCGCCCCCAGACGTTGTGCACAAGGCCGCTATGGCTGCGGGGGGGGAGCCCCACGGGGTGGAGCTCGCCGAGCTCCGCTCCCCGCGCAGGCGCCCGGGGGCGGCGGACCGGCGGGGGGACTATGAGCGGGTGGCCACCACAGAGAGGTTACTGGACGGCGAGGAGGCGGTCTGAGGGGGACGCTGGGGGTGTGTGGGCGGGTGGCTCGTGTGCCTCGCCGCCCCTGTCCCTTCCTTCCACTCCTTCATTTTTTGTTCTTGTCCCTTTTTTAATCTGCACTCCTCTGTCGGAATGCTGGGAGCACGCCCCCAGCGTGGTGAGAACCGCCCCTGCCCCTGCCACCTCTGGGGAGTGGCCACCCGACGCGGGGCTGCCCCCGACGGTCAGCCGCTTCCCGCGGGGCACCGCCTGCGGCGGCGGCGCGTGCCCTCCCAGCGGGTCGCCGCGCGCACCCTCCCCCTTCCCCTCCCCCCTTGACGATGGCGCAAACGCCCCTGCAGCGCGCGGCTTGAAGAGCACAACAGTGTGGGGGGGAGGGGAGGGGGAAGGGGTGGTGGCCCTCGGGTGGTCGACGACCGCGTCGGCTGGGCGGCGCGGGGTGGCGGGGACCTCGCCGCGGTCGCCTGGCGCCATCCTCCAGGCCGTAAACACCGCTGCCAGGTCAAGCTGGTGCGGCATCCCGTGTCAGGCTGGCGCCACGCACCGGCTGGATGTTTGGTTTGGTGGGGGGGGGGGGGGGGGGCGCGGGAGGCGCCACCATGACAGTGCGGGAAGGTTTGGGGTGGCACCCCGCTGCGGCATGTATATACCCCAGCAGAGTATGTACTGTACGTGGGGTACACAGCACAGAGTACACGCATCCATAGCCGTGGGCGGTCGCGGGAGGGGAACAAGGCGGGAGGGGTGTCTCCCGGGTGGCGTCCCCAAGGACCCGCCGCCTCGGCGGTGGGGTGGGGTCCCCACGCCGCGGATGGCCAAGCGCCAACCCGGCGGCACACGCCTCCAAAAGGGCACGGCGCGGGCGGGCCGCCCCCACCCCTCACGTGACAGCCACAGCGCAGCCGCAGCGCCAACGTATCCCCCCCCTGGACGCGGCCCGCTTGCGCGGGTGCGGCTGACACACCCACCCGGCGGGGGTGGGTGCGTCCACGCCAGCGGCCAGCACCCCAGAGCACCACCCCTCCTCCGTTGGTCCGCCCCCCAAAAAAATGCCGCCGGCGACTCTTGCCCGCAGCCGCCCCCCTCCCTCCCTCCGTCGTCGCGTCCCCCTGGCAAGGCGCCGTCTGCCGACCCGTGTCGATGCGCGGGGCGCCGGTCCGCCGAGTGACCGACCGACCGGCCGACCCGGCTGGGACCCCCGATCCAGATGTACAACCCCCCCCCTCCACCACAAAAACGGCGCGGGTGCCAGGGAGGGCTCTCTGTGCCCCCCTGCAGGGGGCAAGCGGAGGGTGTTTGGGGGGGGGGGGGGGGCGTGCCGCCTTGGCAACGTGACAGGCGATGCCCCGGCCGCCGCCGCCACGGCCTGCCGCCATTGACGTTGGCGGCCGCCGGGGCGCCCCCCACAGGTCCCCGCCGTCGGGGCGTTGCGAAAGCGGCAGCAGTGCGGTCGGCGGTCGGCGGTCGGCGGTCGGCGGTCGCCGTGTCCGCGACCTCCTCCTCGCCCCCCCACAGCGGGTACTGTATGTACCGGCCAAAGTCTCTTTTTGACCGCCGCTCCTCCCTACGCGTCCCGCCATCAAACACGTCCGCAACCGCCGACACTGGCCCACAGGACAGGAGGGCCTCGGAAAGGGGGGTGGGGGGGGGGGAGGGAGGGGAGGGCGTCCAAAAAAAAAGAAAAGCGGTGCGCGGGTCAAAAAAAAGAGGACAACACAAAAAAAAAGGAGAAAATCCTGTCTCAGAGGCGTCCGCCGCCAGCGGTGGCACGCACGCTCGCCCGCACGCACGCACGCCCGCACGCACGCACGCACGTGGGTGGGGTGGGTGTCCCACTCAAAAAGCTGGTCGCGTCACCGTTGGGGGATGGTTAGGGGGGCTCTCCTCGAAAAAAAAAAAAAAAATAGACCAGAAAGGCCCGCCGTCACGGCCAGCCAACACCGGCTTTCGGGGGAGCGCGGCCGGTCTTGAAAAAAAAAAAAAAGGCGGCGGTGGTGCCAGCGGCGGCGCCCTCCGTTCCCCCTTGCGCGGCCCCCGGCCGCGGGCGCCGCCAGCCCCCCCCCCTCCCCCCCCCCCCCCACCCCCCCTGCCTCGCCCACTGGCAGGCGCGCGCGCTTGCCACGGCTGTCGACAGAGGGAGACGCCCCCGACCGCCCGCCGGTGATCTCGCCTACCCACCCCCCCCCCTCACGGCCTGCGAATGGCACCACAGACCGGCGGCGGGTCCTGCATCGGGGGGGGCACGGGAGGGCGAGAGAGAGAGCGAGCCCGCCCCCCCCCCCCTCGCTCTCCCCCCTCCCCACCCCCCCGGACCAATACGACCGATGGCACCCCACACCACCACCCCAACCACCAACCACCACCCCCCACGCCCCCTTTCCCCACACACACCCCCCCGGCCGGGGGAGAGGGGGGGGCGGGGACCCCCGCGGGCGCCACCTGCCTACGCGCCGCGCCCCCCCCCCGCCGTTGGGGCGGCGCTCCCCGTCAGCAGCCCACCCACACCCTCCCGCGTGTCGGGATTCCCAATCCGCCGCCCCGGCGGCGCCGTCGTTGCCGTCGTGGCGCATGCCGCGGCGCGGCAGCGGCGCCACCGCCGGGACTCCCCACACCCCCCCCCCCCCCCCCCCCCCCCCCCGCCCGCGTCTGTGGGGTGGAGCATGCCCCAGGCGGGAGGGGGGTGCGCCACCCGCCAGGCCGCGTGGCAGCGTGACCCCTCGGTTGGGGAGCCACCCCCACCGCTTGGCCCTAGAGCACACTGCTTGACTGGCCTGCGCCGCCGCGGCTGCCCCCCCCCCCGTGCGCTCCCAGCGGTGCGCGCCCCTGTTCCCCCCGCCCCCAGGTGCCTTTTTGAAGGTGCCGCCCCGGCGGCCTCCGTCCTCGCGGCGGACCCCCCCGCCCGCCAGTCGACGCGGGGTCATCGAGGCCACCCCCCTCCCGCTCTCCCGCCCAGCCCCCCCCCCACCTCTCCCTCCCCCCTTGCTCACCCTCTCTGCCCCCCCCCCCCCACACACACACACACACCACACACACACCCCCGTCCCCCACGCGCCGTCGGCATCCCTGGCCGAGGGGGGGAGGGAGGGGGGGGGGGGGGGGAGGGGGGTGTCCCGACAGCCCTTGCCGCCCTCGCACGCCCCGACGGCCACTCGCTGTTTTTTTTTGTCGCCCCGCCCGGTCCTCGCCGCCCGCCCCCCGCCCGCCCCACCGCCGCCACGCCACGCCGCACCGGCAAGGGGGAGGGGGGGGGACGGGACGCGGCGTGCCCGGCTGGCCACCCCGCCCACGGGGGCGGACCGGCCTCGGCCGGGACCCGCCCGCCCGCCCGCCCGCCCGTCCCTGCCCGTCCCTGCCCGCCCCGCCCCGCCCCGCCCCGCCCCGCCCGCCCACCCTCTCCCCCATCACGACGACGCCATCTTCCCCCCCACCCCCTCTCCCTCCACGCCCCGCCTTCCCTGCCCCGCCGGGTGCGCGGCTGGCCAGCCGCCACGGTCTGACACCCCCCCGCCCGCCCCCCCGCCCCGCCGCCGCCGCGCGTGGCTGGTACTGCCTTGGCCACATTACGCCCCGCTCCCCCCGCCTTTTTTTCCGCCCGTCGCGTGCCACCCCACCACCACCACCCCCCCGCGCGCCCGTCGGCGGGCCACTCCCCAGCGCACACACTGGGGGACTCATCGGCTGCTGGATTCCCTACCCCCCCCACCCCCCCCCCCTCCCCCCACCCCCTCCACTCGACCACCCTGCCGGCGTCCGCCGCGCGGGGACCCGTGGGTGTGTGTGCCTCCACTCCACACCCCCCCCCCCCCCCCCCCCCCCCGCCCATCTCCTGTCCCCCTCTCTCCTCTCCCCCCCCCCCCCCCCCCCCCTCGCGCCCCGCCCCCCACTTTTTTGTTACCCCTTTGTGCCGTCCGCCCCCCCCCCCTCGCTTCCCCCGCGGCCGCGCGTCGCCGCGGTCATGACCGCCCCTGACGACGGGTGGGCGGCGTCGGCAGCGTCGGCAGCGTCGTCGGTGGAGGAGGAGGACGGCAGCTACCAGACGCTCGGGAGCCTCGGCTTTGTGCGCCACGTCCTTCGACCCGCGTCGGGGGGGGGGGGTGGGGGTGCCGCTGCTGGCAGCGAGGGGGGGAGTGGGGGGGGGGGGGGGGGGGGCTGTCCCCCACGACGGCAGTGCAGGGGGTGGCGGGGGGAGGCGCCCGCAGGGGGGGGGGGGGGGGGGGGGGGAGGTGCCACTGCTGCGGGTGGTCGCCGCCGCCGGGGCGGCGGCGGCGGCGGCGGCGGCGGTCGCCGACCGGCGGGCGTTTCTGGGGGGGAGGGGGGGGGGGCACCCGGCGGCGGCGCCGCGGCCGACCGTGGGCGGCTGGTGCAGACCGACGCGACCACCCTCCTGTCCCTCCGCCGTATCCTCCGCCGCCGGCCGGCCTCGTGGGGCGCCGCCCCACCGGCAGCCGCCCCCGCCGCGGACGCCGCCGCCGCGGACGCCGCCGCCGCCGCCGCCGCCGCCGCGTACGGTAACGCCGCCGCCGCCGCGGTCGGCGAAGGTGGGTGGTGGTCGCCGCCGTCGCGGCAGGGCGCCGGCGCGGCGCGGCCGCCCCACTCCTACGGCCAGGCCGGCCACGGCGGCGGTGGCGGCCGGGCCGGCCGCGACAGCGGCGGCGCGTCGTCGCTGCGGCGCTCCCGGGCGGGGGTGGACGCCAAGGGGTGGCACGACGACGACGGGGGGTGGGGGTCCGTCGACGGCCGCCGCGGCGGCGGCGGCGGCGGCGGCGGTGCCGACGGCGGTGACGGCGACGGCGGCGGCTCCTTCCGACGCCTCCGCACCATGTGGGGGGGCGCCGGCCGCCGCCAGACCGTCGTCAGCGGCGCGGTGCGGTCCCGCTCGTCGGTCGACGATGGGCGGGCGGGCCGCGCCCGCGCCCCCGCCCCCGGGCGGCCGCGGAGTACCAAGCAGTACGGGCCCCCCCCGCCGCTCGGCGGCGGCGGCGGCGGCGGCGGCCGCCACTCGCTCGCGGTGCCGCGGTCGTCGGGGACGGCGGCAGCCGCTGCCGCCGCCGCCGCCGCGGCCGCGTCGCGGGGCGAGCCGCCCCCGCTACCCCCGCGGGGGGTGCTGTCCCGCCTCCGCCGCTCCCTAAACGCCGCGGCGCCGGGGCGGCGGCGGGCCAAGGCCGCCGCCGCCGCGGGCTCGTCGGGGGGGCCCCGCGGCGGCACGACGGGGCCACCGCCGGCGGACGGGGGGTACGGCGCCGCAACCCCGCCGCCGCCACTGGGCGCCACGGACCCGACCGTCGCGTCGGCGCTGCGGTCGTTGCGCGCGTCGGTCGGCGGCGGCGGCGGCGGCGGCGGCGGCAGCGGCAGCGGCAGCGGCGGCGGCGGCGGCGGCGGCGGCGGCGGCGGCGGCGGGGGGGGGGGGGTGGTGGTGGTGGACCCGCGGCGCGGTTTTCCGTGGAGCGCTGGGGGGGGGCGCGCAGCGCGTCAATCGACGCGCCCCCGCGGTGCGCCGGGTGTGACGGGGACATCCGGCCGCGGCGGGGGTCGGTCGCCGCCCCCCCCCAGGCACGGTGGGGCGACGGCGGCGGCGGCCACCGCCACGGCGGGGCAGACGGCCGGCCAGCGGCGGCGCCGCCGCTGCCGCCGCCGCGGCCGCCGCCGACAAGGCCGGCGGCGGCCGCCCCGTCTCGCCGTCCAAGTGCACCGCCGCTGAGGCTGCCGCCGGCGGTGGACGTGCCCCCGCCGCGGCCCTTTGGCGCCCCCAATGCCGCGCCGCCGACGGCAGCCGCAGGGGCCAACGCGGCGGGCCCGGCGGGCCCGGCGTCGTCGGCGCCGGGCGCGGCCGCCCCCACCCCTGGAGGGCGCTCGGCGACGGGCACCCCCCCGGCGGGGGCCCCCCTCAGCTCCCCGCAGGCGCTGCTCGCCTCCCCCCGCGCCAACCCCCCGACCGCCGTCTCCCGCCGTCGCCGTGCGGCCGACGCGGCGGTCGCGGCGGCAACCACCTCCGCGGCTGAGACGACGGGCGCTGCCGGCAAGGGCAGCTCCCCGCCGCCGCCGCCGTCGCTGCCGTCCCCGCCGTCACCGCCGCCGGCGTCGCCGTCATCGTCACCGCCGCCAGAGCCGGCAACCACCCCCTCAACGCCGCCTGTCGCGACGACGGCGGCCATCGCCGCGCCGGCCCCCCAACGGCGGTCGTCGACAGCGCCAGCGCCTTCCGCCCCCGGGGGCGGCCGGCGGGCGAGCACCGCGACGCCCCCCCCCAAACCGACGGGGGCGGCGCTGCTGCTGCAGCCACCGGCACGCCCGACACCTCGGCCGCCGTCTGGCAGCGCCCCCCCCCCCGCGGGCGCCGCCACCTCTGCTGGCGCGCGGCGGCGGCGGCGGGAAGCGCACCTGGCCGCCGAGGCGGCCGCCGCCGCCGCCGCCGCCGCGGCCGCCGCGTCGGCCACCTCGTCGCGGCGGTCCTTGGGAGGCCCCGCCGCCGCGGCCGCCGCGGCCGCCGCGTGTGGCGGCGGCGGCACCCGCGGCTCGCCCCTCCACCCGTACGCGGCGGCCGCGGCGGTGGCGGCCGCGGCGCGGCGGTCGGCGAGCGGCGGCGGCGGCGGCGGCGGGCCCCGCCACCGCCGCGCGCTGTCCGACGGCGACGGCTTTTGGTGGTCGCAGCCCCCCCCCGCGCCCGGCACCGTCGCGGCGGTGGACGCGTCCGCGTCGGCGCAGCCGTTCCGCACCGTCCTTGGCCGCGTGTCGGCGGGCACCACGGGGGTGGGCACCCTCCTGGAGCGCCTCGTCACGCTCCGCTGCCGGCTGCGCCCCGCCGACCGGCGGCTGCTGCTCGCCTACTGCCGGCAGCCGCGGGCGCTGCTTGGCCTCCTCCCGCACCTGGCGGCGCTCGCGCCGGCGCCCGCCACGCCCGCGGCGGGCGCGGCCGCCGCCGTCGCGCCCGGCGCGCTCGCCACCGACCCGGCTGACCCGGCCCGCCACGCGCGAACGGTGGCGGCGCTGCTGGTGCACGGCGGCCGCCCCCTCACGCGGGGGCTGGCCGCCACGTCGGCGGGGCTGGACGTCCTCCTCGGGACGGTCGTGTCGGCACCCACCGCCGGCGACGCCCACACCGCCGCGGCGGTGGCGGTGCTGGCGGCGGTCATCCCCGAGGCGCCCGCCGCGGTGGCCGACGCGCTCGCACGGCGGCCGGCGGTGCTCCCCACCCTCCTCCACCACCTCCACGTGCCGGGCGTGGCAGAGGTGCTCGTGTCGGCGCTCGCCCGCGTCGCCGCGCCGTCGCCGCCCGAGTCGGACGAGTCAGACGGCGGCCGCGGGCCAGACGGCAGCGGCAGCAGCGTCGGCAGCGCGTGCAGCGGCAGCAGCGGCGGCGGCTGTAGGGGCGGCGGCGGCGGCGGAGGGGACGGTGGTGGCGGCGGCGACGGCCCGGCCGCCGCCGACGCGCCTGACCTGTCCCCCCCGCTGACGGCCGACGATGGGGTCCCCCGCTTCCAGGCGCTGCAGCCGCCCGTCGCGGCGGCCTACACCCGCGTGAGGCTCCCCGCCGCGCTCGCCGACGCGTTTGAAGAGGCGGTGGCGGTGGCGGCGCCCAACCCCACCTCGGTCGCCGTCGCGGCCGCCGCCGCGCGGGTACTGGCGGGGGTGGGCATGCGCGCCGCCGCCGCGGGCGCGAGCGGCGGCGGTGGCGGCGGGTGCGGCGGCGGCGGCGGCGGCGGCGGCCGGCAGCCGTCGTCGCTCGACGTGTACGCGTCTCCCGCGCCGCTGGCGCGGATGCTCACCGCCGCCGTCACCGCCGCGCGGGACGGCGGCGGCGCTGACGGCCTCGCGGCGGTGGCGGCGGTGACGCGGGGGCTGCTGTGCGCGGCGCCGCTGCTCCGCCGCGCCCCCGCCGCGGGCTGCGTCCACACCGACGGGGTGGAGCGTGCGGTGGTGGGGGTCCTCCCCGCGCTCGTGCCGCTCCTCGCCCCCGCCGCGGTGCCCGGGGCGGTGGCCCTCGAGGTGCACGCGCTCCTCGCGGCGACCGTCGCGGCGGGCGGCGCCGCCACCGCCGCGGCGGTCGCGGCCGCGGGCGTCCCCGCGGCGCTCGCCGCGCGCCTGCGGGTGGTGCGGTCCGCCAAGGGCGGCAGCAGCGGCGGCGGCGGCGGCGCCGTCTCCCTAGCGGGCTCCCTCCTCGACGTGACCGCCGTGGCGCCGGTGGTGGTGGCGGCGGCCGCCTCCCCCGCCGGCGGCCGCCTCACCGCCGCCCTCTGCGCGGCGCTGGCGCCGCGGCTGGCGCAGCTGTGGCGCCTGTCGGCGGCGGGGGGCCCGCTGGAGCGCCTCGGCCGCGGCGGCCTGGCGGCCATGGCCGTCGCCCTGCGGGTGCCGGCGGTGGCCGTCGAGGCGCGCGGGTGGCTGGCCGCCACCGCGGGGGGGGGCATGCTCGGCGCCCCCGCCGCAGCCCCCCGCGGGGCGGGGGCGGGGGCGGGGCACGGCAAGGCCCCCCCCCCCGGGGGGGGGGGGAGGGGGGGGGGGGGGGGGGGGGGGGGGCGGGCGGGCGGGGGGGGGGGGGGGGGGTGGGGACGGCCGCCACCGCCCCGCGGGCGCCACCCCCGACACGTCGCCGGTGAGCTCGTCGCCGCGGGGCGAGTCGCCGCCGCCGCCGCCGTCGGCGGCGCGCCGCGGCGACGCCGTCCGCGCGGCGGTGGCGGTGGCCGCCGAGGCGGCAGCGCGGCTGGCAACGGCAGTGAGGTAGCCCCGGTGGGGTGGGGGTGGGGTGGGGGGGGGGGGAAGGCGAGTAGGTAGGAACCCCCAGTGGCCCAGAGAGGGTGGGGGGGTGGGGGGTGGGGGTAGTCCCGCCGCACCGGTGGTCGGCGTGTTTGTACCCCTGCCGACGTGTGCGTGGCGCCGCGCTGTGGTGTGGTGGTGGCGCGCGCGGGGGGGGGGCGGGGGGGGGGTGGGGGGGGAGGGGAGGGGAGGGAGGGGGGTATGTACGCGGATGCTGCTGCCGCCGCTGTCGCTGCCGCCGGCCGCCGGCCGCCGGCCGCTAGCCACTGGCGGCCACCGGGGCGGGGCGCCAGCGGCAGCGGCCACTGCCGCGGCGGCGAGACGAAACTAAAAAACAGACGACGCCATCCCCCCGCCCCCCCCCCTCCCTGCTCCTCCCCCCACCATCCCCCCGCTCTTCCTCTCGACACAACATACTGTACCTGCCCCCCCCCATCCTTCGGGGTCAGGCGTCACACCAGGCTGTCCACCCATTTGGCCAACACGCCCATCTTGTCCAACGCCACCGCGTCTGCCTGCAGCGCCGTGGCCAGCCGCCGCCGCATCCCCCCCCCCCCCCCCCCCCCGCCCCCCCGCCACCGCGGCCGTCGCCAAGGAGCTGGCCCACGAGCGCGGCAGAGGCGGCCAGCCGCAGCACCCCCCCCCCGCGGGCGCCCAGGGCCACCGGCTGGCCCGCATACACCACCGCCGCCGCCGCCCGGGCGTCAGCGGCGGTCGCGGCGGGGGGGAGGGCGGCGGTCGCGTCCACGGGGAGGAGCGCGTGGATGGCCTTGAGGGCGGCCACCCCCAGCCACGTGGGCGGGGGGGGGGCGCCCCCGCCACCGCCACCGCCACCGCCACCACCACCGCCCCCGCCGCCGCTGTCATTGCCGGCAGCGTCGGCGGCGGCAGCGTCGGCGGCGCCCCCCGACAATGGCGACGGCAGCGGCGGCGGCGGGGGCGCCGCCAGCCGCACGCTCACGACCGTGTTGACGCCGCCCAGGCGGGTGCCATCGTCGCCGTCCCTGCCGTCGGCGGCGCCCCCCTCTGGGGGCAGCACCGCCATCCCCGGGCGCTCCCCCACCAGCCGGCACACGCCCGCCACCCAGGCGGCAACCACCGCGGCGACCGCCGCGCCGCCGCCCCCGCGCCCCCCCCCCGGCTCCTCCCCCAGCGCGGCCAGGCCGCCTGGCACCCGCGCCGCGAGGGCGTCCATCTCTGCCAGCGCCGCCGCCCACCGGAGGAGCAGCCCCACGTTGCCCCCCGCCGACGCGGCGGCGCGCAGCGCGGGGAGCGATGCCGGCACGTCGGCGGCGGTGAGGTAGGCGGCGAGGCCCCGCGGGGGCGGCGGCGGCGGCGCCCCCCCCCCCGCGGCGGCGCCCCCCCCCCCCCCCACAGCGCCGCCACCCGCGGGGGCAGGAGGACGGCGCCACTAAACGGGGGCCCCCCCCAAAACTTGGACCCCGTCACCAGCACCACCGCCCCCGCCTCCACCCACCGCCGCAGGGCGGCGGGGGTGGTGCGGCCCTGACACGCGTCGAGGACGACGAGGCAGCGGGCGGGGCCGCCCAGCTGGGCGGCCACCGCCGCCGGGTGGGCGGGGTGGCCGCCGAGCACGCGGAGGCCCGTCTTGGACCCGTCCACCGCGTGGAGGACCACAAAGGGGGGGGGCGCCGCCGCGGCGGCGGCCGCCGCGTCCGCCGCCGCCACGGTGGTGAGGAGCGTGTGCATCGTGCCGCCCGCGTCGGGGGTGCCGGCGGGGGTGCGGGCGGGGAGGGCCACCACCCGCACCCGGTGGGGGTCAAAGCCCGCCACCGCCACGCCGGGCGCAGCCGTCGCTGCCGACGCGTCGGCGGCAGCGGCAGCGGCAGCGCCGGCGGTGGGGGTGGGGGTGGGGGTGGGGGGTGTCCCCGACGGCGGCGGCGGGCCGGTGGGGAGGAGGGTGGAAAAGTGGGCGCCGCCCGCGGCGTCGGCGGTGCCCGACCCCACCTCCCCCGCGGCGGTCACAAACGACAGCACCCCCGCGGCGGGGGGGGCGAGCGCGACGGCCGCGGCGAGGGGCAGGAGCTCCGCGTCGCTGCCGCTGGGCGTCAGTACCACCGTCGTGGACGGCGGCAGGCACAGCGCCTTGGCCAGCCGCAGCCGCATGTCGTCGGCGATCATGTCCATGGCGGCGGCAGCGCCCGCTGCCGCTGCCGCTGCCGCTGCCGCTGCCGTCGCCGCGGCCGCCGCCGCCACCTCCCCCTCACCCCCCCCCCCCCCCGCGGCCCCCCCCCCCCCCCCCCCCCGACTGCCGTCGCCGTCGCCGACGCCGTTGCCGTTGCCGTTGCCGTCGCTGCCTCCACCGCCGTCGCGGCGCCCGCCCACACGAGGGTGAGGGTGATCGCGGCGGCCGCGGCGCCGGCGGCGCTCACCGGCGACGCTGTACACGAGGAGCGGAGGACCGCCCCCGGCGGCGGCACCGCCGGCGGCACGTGGTACTTGTTGCGCCCCGTCGCGGGGGCGACGGTCAGCCGGTCGTCGCCGCCGCCCGCCAGGTGCACCGCCACCGCCGCGGCCGTGGCGGCGGCCGCCACCGCCGCCGCCGCGGCGGCCACGCCGCCGACCGTGGCGGGCGCGCCGGTGCGGGTGGTGGGGTGCACCGCCCACGCAACGCCGCCGCCGCCGCCACCGCCGCCGCCACCGCCACTGGCGCCGCCGCCGCCGCCGCCGCCGCCGCCGCCGGCAGTGGTGGTAGCAGCAGGGGGGAGCCACGTTAGGTCTGGCACGCCCGCGTCGCCGGCGGCGGCGGCGGCGGCGCGCTTGCGCCACCCCCGGTCGGTGGTGGCACCGACGGCCGCCGCGTCGGCGGGGGCGAGCGTCGGCATGACGAGGCGAAAGGTGGCGACCGCCGCCGCTGGCGGCAGCCGCGTCGCTGCCCGCCGGTCGCCCCCGGCATCCCCGTGGACGGTGGCGGCGGCGGCGGCGGCGGGGGGCGGGGGGGGCCCACCACCAGGAGCGGCGCGTAGGCGGCGGCGGCGGCGGCAATGGCGGCAGCGTCCAGGGGGGGGGGGCCGGGGGGGTGGGCACCAGCGGAGGAGTCATGGTGGGGGCAGCCGGCGGGCGGGGGGGAGGGGGAGAGGGGGGGGGGAGAGGGGAGGTGGGGGGGGGGGGGGGCAGCCGCGGTGAGCGATGGCAAGCAGGAGGGGCGAGCAGCCGGTCGGCGAGGGGCGCGCCCAGTCGGCTGGGGGTCGACAGGGCCTAGGCGGTGGCGGCGGCGGCAGAGCAGCCAGTGGGCGGGCGGAGATGGACACTGCGCGCCGCTTGACACGGCAGCAGGTGTCTGCTCTTGCACGTGGGTGTATACAACAGATGCTGGGGAGGGCCAGCGCTGGGGAGGGCCAGCGCAACCACCTACGAAGGAAAGGGCGGCGTCCCGTCGTCCCCCCCCCTCGGCGACTCCCTGCAGGCCAGCTGGGGCAGGATCATACCCCTCCCGCACCATGTCTGGGAGCCGCCTTGGCCCGGGCGGCGATGTGCCGCCGCGGCCCACTCCGGGGTGGTGGCGCCCGCCCGGCGGCCGCCACAGCACAGGCCGTATCGCCCGGCCGTGGCCCACCATCCATTGCAAGGGGGGGGTAGGTCGTCTGGCTACAGGAGCCCGCGGCGGGGACGGCTCCGCGTCGGATGTCCAATGAAAAGCCGTTGTGGCGGCGGCCGCGTGCGCACCAGAGATGGGGGTGCGTCGTCGCCGGCCGGCCATCGTTTGAAGAGACCCTGTATGGCACAGTTCACGCGAGGATGTGTATCTATGCTGCATTGTATGGACAGGTACGCACAGTACGGTACATATGGGTAGAGTGTGTATCTGGGACAATCCAATCCAGCTCCACCCGCGAGATCGCCGGCACAAGATCCAGCGTAGAATCCTGTGAGCATCCTCCGTTTCCGTAGGCTCCGCGAGATACGGTGCACGCGTCAGTATTTCCCTTGGACTTCTTTTTGAGGAGCCCTACACAGCACAGAACGAAACTTTAGTTGGAACCTGGTCACTGCAAGGAAGCGTCCTCTTGCCCTGCCACAGCCCAGGCCGGTGCAGCACTCCCCCCCTCATCAACCGCCCATACACACCAACCCAGCCGCCATGTCCCTCCGTGCCAGACGGTGACGAAAAGTCAGTGCAACGTTTGTGCCTCTCCCCCCTGTGCGGCGACCGGGGAGATGGTCGCCGAAACGGTCACGTTCTGGTGATGGATGGGCGACCGACGCGGAGGTGCGGGAAGCTTTCTTCAAACTGTTGAGTCAGCAGCCGCCAGAAAGGGCGGAGCATGTGTTGGAGGGGGGGGGGATGCAACACTGTCGGCGGTTGAGGCAAACGCTGCATGGATGGGCGCTGTTCTTCCGGTGGTCAGCAACCACCTTGCCAATGAGGACAACCATTTCCCAAGCTGCCTCGTCTGCATGTGGCCAAGCTCGACACGGGTCCCCTCCTCAACACCGCGTTCACCGTATCGTAGGGCGCGGCGGTTGGTCGCCTTCTTCGGCCTCGCCATCCCAGCCGGGGAGGAGGGAGCCGAGGCAAACCCGGGAGAGAGTGAGATAGCAAGACCGTATCGTAGGGCAGTGTCTCCGTGGGTTGGCCACCCTGAGATGCTCTCTCTTGTTGCCAAGCGGCACGTCACAACTCACACACACGCACACCAAGAGCCCCCCGTTGCAGCGGCGGCTAGCCTCCACGGCCACATCCACGTACGCCCACCCACTCGCTTACCCGCCCACCTCCACCTCCACCTCCCTCCCCCCCCCCCCTCTCCATCTTGCCCTTGTTCTCCACAGCGCACCGTGCCAGCCCGCGCTCCCCCCCAGCCCGCCACGTCAGCACCGCTCCAGCCCGTTGAATGCGCGGGCGCGCACACACCGCTTGGCGGGGGGGCAGCCGCCGACGCTACGCCAGCAGCACAGGCCGGTGCAGCACGTGACATCACACGGCTGCCCCAGCTCTGGGCCGGGGCACGCGATCTGGCGGCTCACCGCGGCGGCGGCAGGCGCGGCGGCGGACCTCGCGGCGGTCAGCGGCCGGGCGGCGGCGCCGGCAACGACGGCGGCGACGGTGGGGGTGGCGGTGGTGGTGGTGGGGGGGGTGGCGGTGGTTGGCGCGGCGGTGGCAGCAGCCGCCGCGACGGCCAGGAGGACGGCCACGCACAGGAAGAGGGCGGCGAGGCCACGGCAGAGGGCGCGGCGCGCGGCGGCGGCGGCGGCCATGACGGTGGAAGGACGGCTTTGGATAAGGGGAGGGGGGGGGGAGGGAGGGTGCGGGGAGGGGGAGGGGGAGGGGAGCAGGCGGGTGGGCGGGGGGGGGGGACCAACGGTGGGCGGCGGGGGTGGGTGCGGCGGTGCGACGGCGCGGGCAGGGCGCGGCGCCAACCCACGCGGGGGACGCCTTTAGTGCTGGCGTCCCGCCGCGCTCCCACCAGCGGCGGTTGGTGGCCTGACGGCGTGACGCCACTGCAGGGGACGGCTGGTAGAGCAGGGGCGCGCGCGCCCGCCGTGACCCTCCCCCAGCCCCTCCCCCCCTGCACTCAGGGGGAGGTCTGCCGGCAGCAAGAGTGGCGGCCGCCGCCCCCCCCTTCCTCCCCCCTCGCGGCGCTGCCGCGCCGTCCCGAGAGCACGACCGGGGAACCGTCGCGGCGGTGCGGCCACCGCCACCGAGACTGGTACGCGGCGGGGTGGCAGCCGCGGCTCCCCCGGATGGCCGGCTGGCCGGCCGCCCCACGGCCGGGGCGGCGGCGGTCGTGGCGGCGGCACGGCCGCGGCCAATAGCGCGCCCGCCCACAGCCCAAACGCTGCCGCCCGCGGCGGCGGGGCACTCGCCCCGCTGCCGCCCGCGGTGGCAGGGCAGTCGCCCGCCCCGCAACGCCCCGCACTCGACGGGGGGGGGAGGGTGAAAGCGACGTGACGCCGGATTTCCCGGGCAAAGAGGGGGGAGAGGGAGGGAGGGAGGGAGGGAGGGAGGGGGGGGGGGGGTCTAAGGCTGCTGCTCCCTTGGCAGCAAAGAAAGAAGAGCTACCTATGGGGGCTGCCTTGGCTGACCCGCCCACCCGCCCGCCCGGCCGGGGCGGGACCTTTCCCCCCCCCTCCCCCCCCCCCCACCCCCCCCGTGGGGACTGGGGGGGGCCCGTGCGCCGTGTCGGCGGCGTGCCCGGGGGGGGGGTGACGCGCCACCTTTGGAGTGGGAGAAGGGGGGGGGGGGGGGGGCGCACGGGTGCCCGCTGTTCGGGAGCCCCGCTGCGCCCTGGCGGCGCGCCGCCCGCACCATTGCAAAGGGAAGTGACGCACGGGCGGGCGGACGGGCGGGCGGGCGGGGGGGAATTGGCTCGCCAACCCGCCGCGTACTATCATTTACCTCTGGCCCGGAGCGCGGTGGGGATCATTCTGACCAAGTTAGAGCTGTAGCCCATGAGGCCGAGAGAGAAATCATTTTCCAAGTGACTAGCTATATGCAAAGGACCTGTAAATACGGCACCGCTGGGAAGGCTCTCACACGCCGCGCTTGGCCCGTGCGGCGCGTTCGAGCACCCCCGCAGTGGCCCAGGCGACCCCCCCCCCCCCAAGCCCAGGAGGAGCGCACAACCAAGCGCTCCCCCCCCCACCACCCACGCGGCCACCCCCTCTGACGCACGCTCCACCAGCTCGGCGCGGGCGCGCAGGTCCGACACGCCCGCCACCAGCGCGTCCACCGACGCGTTCAGGTCCGCGAGCGTTGCCGCCACCGCCGCGGCGTGCGCGTCGATGAGGAGCCCAGGGGGGGGGGACGGCCGGGGCCCTCCGCGCTTGAGCTCCACCCGCACCCGCCGGGCGGTGGTCCGCACGGCCGACTCCCCCCGTGCCAACGCGGGGGGCTGGAGGGAGCGCCCGCGGAGGTTAATCCGTGAGGCGCGGAGGCAAAGCTTGTAGAGCAAGGGGGCAGGCGGGGGGGCGCCACGTGTGGTGGGGGGGTTGGGGGGGGTGTGGAAGGCAAAGGCGTGTTCTGAAACGGCCCGCTTGTGGATGATAACCTTGCCCGACGGGTCAGAGAGCTGTGGCATGAGGTCGGAGGAGGGTGGGGGGGCGGGAGGAAATAGAGCACGAGTCAGACGCAGCGAAGGGAGTGGGGAGGGGGGCGGGGTAAAGAAGGAAAGCAGGAGACCAACACGTAGCATGAGAGCAAACGGAAGTTGGATGCCAAATGACATGAAAGGAGGGGACACAACGAAGGCAAAGAGGGTCAGCACGGTCCACCTGCCATGACCATTGCCATTCGCTCGCAACCCGACCCCACCACAGACGGCAAGCACATACATGGTCCCACACCCGCGTGGCACGACACAAGGCCGCGCAACGCACACCCGCCCGCTGACCCGCTCGCGGGGCACCGCCTTCCCCGCTGGCAGCGCGCGACATGGAAACGCACAAAGAGGCTAATGTCAACGCCAGGCGCGGCATCTGCAACGGTCACCAGCCCCCGCATCTGCATGTACGACCGCCTCAGGTGTGTGTTTTCAAGTGCAGGAGGAAGGACAAGCGCGGAGCGTGTGGCGCGTCAGTTTGGACCCGCGCTTGCAACGTCCCTCGCCCGCCAAGGCTCCAACCAACGAAAGGCGATGAAAAGAAAGAGCTCCTCAGCGGGTGGACGCGTAGACCACGTCAGAAAGGCTGCGAGGCACGCAGGCAGCCACATAGAGGATGGACAGACCCGCTGAGAGACCAAAGCAAAGGGAAGAAAGCAATCAAGAGTGGGAGAAACAAGCAGGCGGTCACGTACGTGGACACCTGCTTCCAGCTCTTCTGTCACACACCGCTGCTGCCGCGAATCCAGTAAAACCGCGTAGGCGGTCGCGCCCGTCGCCATTGCCGCCGCCGCCACCACCGCCGCCGCCGCCACTGCCGCCGCCACGCCCAGCGCGCGCCACCAGCGACGGCAGCCGCGGACACGGTCGGGCGCCATCGTCCCTGCGTTGGCAGTTGTCGCCACCATCAACCGGGGCCCGCTGAGAGGTATGCTTGCTGCTGCCTCTTGCCAAGGGAGGGGGGGGGGGGGGCGGGACCCAGCGGCGCGAGCGGGATGACGAAGAGCCAACACAGCCGACAGAACAACCTGTGAGCATGAAGTCGCTGACACACGCCAATTAGTGTGGCAGCATTGGCAATATTAGCGAGAGATCCCCGGCCTGCGTCCGACCGTGGAGCCGTGCGATGGAGGTGGCCGACGTCCGAGCACGCCTCCGACACGGCAAATCCAAAGGGTCTGTTTTCTTCGTTGATGCTATTGCAGTTCTCCCAATTTTGGCCGATCCGGACAAGAACAAGAACAACAGTCCACTGACCAATGACATGCCTCACAGGATGCGTCTTTGACCAATGAAAGCTCCGAATTGGCCTTCATTGTTGTGCAAACAGTAAGATCTGCGACTTTTCCGGGACTCCGAGCACACGTAGGGGAGAACCCGAGTGGAACAGACACGAAGACAAGCTGGACAACTGTTCCGGGGAGGAACGAGACGATGTGGGAGGAATCTTCGGCGATCTCAGCCGAGAGAACAACAGTGTTTCGACTAATCAGCGATTGGTAAGAGGCCCACTTGGGCTGCAGCCAATCATCTGCTCAGGGCGATCGGGCCCCCAGAGCACGCGATTGGGTTGCCCTCACCTGCCAGCACGCGATTGGCTCACACAGTTGTTCATGCAGTGTTGTTCTTGTCCGGATCGGCCAAAATTGGGAGAACAGCAATACATATCTCTCTCTCACGAAATCGTCCCTTCAGCGCCCTGTGCCCACCCTCATGTACGGGTCGGCACAGCAAGCAGGGCACGGCCAGCACGCAGTCGATGCAAAGAATCTCGCGCCGAACGCGCCAATCCGCCACCCGTGTGATACGCAATCATCGACGTCGTGCAATCCGGCGCAACTATTGGCTAGCATCCAACAGTCCATTACCGCGGCCGAAAGCACACTGCAGCCATAGTTGAATCAGCCACAATTATCTGTGACGCGTGGTCAACAGAAAATACGTAATTTATGGGTGGGGTCTCGATGCCGCCCTGGAAAGGTGGCGGACGGAACTGGTGTACTGTAACCCCCACAAGGTCAAAGAGGTGCGCCCACGGCAACAGACGAGGCTGACCTCCACAGAAGGTCAAGCTGTGGAGTCCGCCCGTATTTTTTTTCGAAAAAGATGAATGAGCATCGAGGCCCTCTCTCATGCGTATTGCACAAACCGGTGTCAGACGGATACAAAGCCGCGGTACAAAGCAGCTTGTGGACCGGCCGTCCGACCCTCACGCCCGGCGGCCATAATGCCGAAGCGCCACCGCACGCTCCCGGGGAGTGGCATTGCGGATGACCTCCCCCCTCCCCGCCCCATCACGCACCCACACAGCGCGCACCCCTCCGCGGGGCACGGCGTCGCCAACCTCCACAAACAAGAAGGAAGTGCGGCTGCGGGCCGTGGCGCGACGCGCCGCGGACCACGCCGCCGAGTTGCCAGAGGGGGGAGGGGGAGCGTCGCTAAAGAGGTCCCCAAAGCCCGTAGGGGGGGTATCGCCAAGCGAGGCCGCCCACCGAGCAGTGGGGGACAACGCCCCCTTTGCCGACGAGGGGGGCACCTCCGCCGACGGGACGCCGACGTCAGGCGCCCCAGACAGAGAGTCCGTGACCGCCGCCGATGTGCCATCACCGGCGGCCACCAAAGAGGGGTCGCTCGTCCCGGCGGCAGACGGAGATTTCAGGACAGGGGCAACAGCATCAGCCACCTGCGCTCCCAGACTCGCCTCCCCGTCGGCCCGGCTGGCGCCACCCCCCTCCCGTCGCGCGGCGGGCAGCCCCCCGGCGCCTTCCCCCCCCCCCACCGGGTCGACCATGACGTAGCGGACGATGCCATCCGCCCCCTCCTCCCCACGCCTCCCAGGAGGCGGTGCTAAGGGCGCACCCATGGGCGGCCGCCGTCCGCCTCCCTCCAGGGTGGGCGGCGGGCTGGACCGCAGGCGGGATGTCCACAGCTCGTCGGCCGCCACAGCCGCTACGGGGGCAGGGTGTGTGCGTGCACGCCGGACAGCTTCCAGCGCCGCCAATGCACGAGCAGCAGCGGGGGTCGACGGGGGGGCGACCGCGGCGCCGCCAGCAGAGGTAGTGGCCGCGCGGACTGTGGAGGGAGGTAGGGAGGAGGAGGGCACGCCAGCAGACAGAGCGGTCGGAGCGGCGGCATTGACTTGGTTTGGGGAATCGGGGGAGGAAGGCACAAGAGAGGGGGAGGAAAGCGTGGAAACGCCCGCCGGGTCGGCGCCGCCAACCTCAGCGTCATTGGTAGGAAGCGTAGTTGATGCCGATCGACGGCAAACGCCAGCCGCCGCGGCCCATGGGCGGTGGGTTGCAGAAGAAAATACGCGGGGGGGAGGCAAAACCGCCCGTAAGGGGCCCATGATTGCGTGGCGGTGAGAGTGGGGAGAAAAGGCGGCGGGGACAAACACGGCTCGAGCGCGATGACGCGCAGCACGCGAATACGAAGAACCGTCCCGTCGCCGCCGTTGTGGTCTACGGTTCCCTGGCAGACGTCGTAAGTAGTACTGTCTTGTAATAATGTTGTGTATTTCCTGTGACCTGCGCTCATCTGAATGTACATGCCTTTCAGGGGGCCACCTTCTTCGATGGAGTTTTAATGGCGTACCCCAAGGTTCCACACATCGCAAAAACGCCTCGCCACAGCGCACCCACGACGCCTCTCCCTCGTCCAGCCCTTCCCCCGTGCCGCACCGCCCACCTGCTTTGTCTCCATTCCATCCCCCGTCCCTTCCTGCCCACTTGCTTTGTCTCCCTTGTCCCTTCCCCGCCCCGGTGCTGTGCTCGCTCCCCCCGCTCCACCGCCCCTTCCGTCCCCTTCCCCTCGCACCCCGGCCAAGGCCATGTCCTTCCGCGATGTGGTCAGTGGCGCCACCTGCACCGCTGGCGGGGGCAGCGGCTCCACGTCGGCCGCCGCTGCCTCGCGCCTTGCCGCCGCATCTGCGAGTGGTGCGTCGGCCAACCCGCTGAGTGCGCTCAGCCGTTCCCTCCTGGGGGGGGCGCTCCCGGCTGCCGCCGCGGGCTCTGCCGCCGCCGCCGGCTCCACCGCCACCGCTTCGTCGGCCCGCCCGCACGGCGCCGACGCGGCGGCTGCGTTGCCGCCAGCCGCTGAGGCGACGTGGTCGGCAGCGGCGGCGACGGCGCCGCCTACGTCGACTGGCTTGGCAGCGGCAGCAGCACCGCCGGCGGGGGCGGTGCGTGTTGATGTCGGCCCCGCTGGGGTGGCACCCCCCGCGCCCCGCCCAGGGGCGCTCGACCCATGGCAGCGGGGGGGCGTTATGGGTGCGCCTCCACCTGGTGCATGGTTCGCAGGGGGCGCCGCGGGGGGTGGGGGGGGAGAGCTCTTTGCCACCCGTTGGGCAGCGGCGGCGGCAGGGCCAGCGTCGGCCGTGGCGGACTCCGCGCTGGCGGCGGCGCCCCCAGTCGGGGCCATGCCGCCCGTGGCGGGGCACCCGCCCCCTCCACCACTGTGGGCAGCGCCTCCGTTTGGGTCGGTTGCCCCGCCGCCGTCGTTCTACGCCGCACCGCCGCCGCCCTGGCTGCACGCGCCGCCTGGGGCGGCGGTAGTGGCGGAACCCGTGGCACCGATGGTGCCGCCGGGCGGCGGCTGGGCCGCGGAATTTTCGGCTGCCGCCACAGCCCCTGCCGCGGCTGCCACCCCTGTGGTCGCTGCCAACGCCACCTCCGCGGGTCCGTCGGCTGACGCTGACGGCGGGGTGGACGCGCTGGTGGACACCTTTCAAGCGCTGCAGGCGGGGGGTGACGCGCTGGCCGCCGCCGCCGACCCGCCGACCGCTGCTGCGGTGCCAGTGGTGGGTGCAGACACGGCGGCGGCGGCGGCGGCGGCGGCTGCCGCCGACACGGCAGTCGCGGCCGACGTTGTGGCCAGCCTTGGCGGGGACTGGGCAGACCACTTTACGGGCCTGGACGCGGCGACAGGCTGGGCAGACGCCTGGGCGTCGACCGCCGCGGCCACGGCGGGCGCGGACGACGCGTCGGCGGCCGCGGCGGCGTGGCCCGCGACGGGCGACGCGTACGCGACGGCGGGGCCCGCCCTGGATGCCTACTGGTTTGTGCCGGCCGCCGCGACGTCGGCGGCGGCGCCGACGGCTGGCACAGCCGCCGCTGCTGCAGCACCCGCCGCGGAGGAGCTGCTGGCACGGGGGGAGGCGGCGTTGGCCGCCCGCGCGCACGGGCCAGCCATTCGCTGGCTCGAGGCGGCCGTGCAGGTGGAGGGGGCGGGCGCGCTGCCGCCCGCCCGGGCGGCAGCCGGGTGGCTGCTGCTCGGCCGTGCGCACGCCGAGTGCGACGCAGACGCAAACTCGATTGCCGCCCTCCAGCGTTGCCTCGTGGCGGTGGACAAGGCAGAGGCCTCGGCTGCGGGGGGGGGGGAGGAGGGGGCGGCGGCGACGCGTCAGGAGGCGCTGCTGGCACTGGGCGTCAGCTGCACCAACGAGCTCGACGCGGCCCGCGCGACGGCCTACCTCAGCCAGTGGCTCGACACCCACCCCGTATACGGGGCGACAGCGGGTGCCCCATCGTGGACGGCGGCGGCAGCGCCGTCGGCGGCAGACGCGGCCGAGACGCCTAGCCCCGCAGCCACCCTGTTTACCGCCACCACCGGCATGACACCCCTCACCGACGCCCCCGCCTTGCTCCGCCGCTACGCCGACCTCACCGCCACCTCCTCTGCCGCGTCCGCCGATGTGGCCGTCCACGTCATCACGGGCGTCCTCCACAATTTGATGGCCGACTACCCCGCCGCGGCCTCCGCGCTGCGGACGGCGGTGGAGTTGTCCCCCGGTGACGCGCGGCTGTGGAACAAGCTGGGCGCGACACTGGCAAATGGCGGCGCCGGCCGCGAAGCGCTGCTGGCCTACCGCAAAGCGGTTGACCTTGACGCGGGCTTTATCCGTGCGTGGGTCAACGTCGGCACCGCGTACGCGAATGAGGGGGATGGCGCCCATGCGGTGCGGTACTACCTCAAGGCGCTGTCCTTGCTGCACGCCAAGGAGCGGGCGGGGGGGGGGGAGGCGGGTGTGGACGCGGCCGCTGACCCCGTGTCAGACGTGGGGGGCGAGGCCCCGCATGTGTGGCAGTACCTGCGGGCCAACCTCATCGTCTCCCAGCGCGAGGACCTGCTGCCGTACGTGGACGCGGGCGACGTGGATGCCATCCGCCAGCACGTGCGTGTGCCGTGAGATCTGTATGTACAGTACAGTGGCGGGGGGCCGCGTGGGCGGGTGGATGGGGAGGGTGGGGAGGTGCCTCCTGGCGCGTGCCTGGGGTAACAAGACACCGTGTCTACTGTTTTTTGGGGTATGTGTCTTTTCTCCCGACACCCCGTTTCTTGTCGAACCCATGGCGGCGACGTCGTCCTGGTGGAATAACGACTACATTTCTGTTTTGTTGTTGCCAACCCTGCATCGCCCACATCCACGTAGGCATTCTTGTTCCCCTCCCCACGGACGCGCACGCGCTCGTCAGTCCGTGCGCTCTCCCTTTCTTCCCTCTGGTCCCCTTTTCGCTCTTCGGCCATGCCGTCCGCCACGCCCTCCCCCCTCACCGCCCCCCTCATCGGTCCCGACCTCGACACCCTGTGGTCGGCCGCCGCTGCCGCCGCTGCCGCCGCCGACGCAGACGGCGCGGCCGCCACCACTGCCGCTGCCGACCGCGCGCTCTCCTCCCACTTTCTGTGCAGTGGCACGTGGGCATCACCGGCGGCTGCAGCGTGGGTGACCGCCGCTGTGGGTGGTGGCGGCGGCGGCGGTGGCGGTGGTGGCGGCGGCGGCGGCAGTGGCGGCGGCGGCGGTGGCGGCGGCGACGGTGGCGGCGGCGCTGGAGAGGAGGGAGGGCTGAGAAAGGGGGGCGGATGGGGATGCGGGCTGCTCCCACCCCCCGCCCCGCTGCCGCCACCCGCCGACGCCGCCGCCCGCCGGCGGGCGGTAGCGGGCTCGGCGGTGGCGGCGGCGGCTGCGCTGGCATGCGACGGCGCTGGCGCGCTGCCACCGCCGGTGGCCGCGGCAGCGGCGTTTGACGTGATGGGCGGGGCGCTTGTCGCCACCTTGGCCGCCCGCGTCGCGGTGGCGCCCGCGGCGGCTGCAAAGGCGACAAGGACGGCGGCGGCGACGTTGACATGGATGGCGACCGCCGCCAATGCCGTGGACGATGCCGCCACCGCGGCGGCGTTCGAGGCGCTCCTCGCCGCCGCCGTGGGCGTGCGGGGCGGAGGGCGGGAGGCGGCGGTGGCGCTCGCCGCTGCGGCCTCGGCGCTTGGCCCCGACGCGGTGGCGGGCGTGGACGGCGGGCTGGCGGTGGTGGCGACCGCGTGGGCGGCGGCGCTGGCGACCGCGGCGGCTGCCGCCGGCGGGCCGCTGCAGGGGGGCACGCCGGGGCGCCCCCGCCGCCGCCGGCTGGCGCCACTCGTCGGCGACGCGGCCGACTGGCTCGCTCACGCCGCCGACGGCGGGGGCCGCGCCGCCGCCGTCGCCCTCATCGACACGTTTGTGGTGCCCCTGGCGCGGGCGCTGCCGTCGCCGCCCGGGCGGCCGACGCCCCTGCTCCTGCCGCCGGGCACGCCCCCGCCGCCGCCGTCGCTGCCAGCGCCGTCGCCGCCCGCGGGCGACGCGGCGGCCGACGCCGTCGCGGCCGCCGGCGTCCCCCCCCCCGCGAATGATGACGCGGCGGTGCGGTCGACGCTGGCCGCGCTGCTGGGCGACGTGGTGCTCCTGGTCGCCCGCGGCGCCGCCGCGGCCGACGACTTGGCCGCGTCGCTGCCGGGGGTGGCGCTTCCCGCCCTCGCCGCGCTCGGCGCAACGAGCATTGTGGGGGTGGCGGCCGGCTCGGCGGGCGCTGCGCCCGGGGCGGACCCGCCGGCGGCCGCGGGCGGGCGCCCACCGCGGGCGCCCACCGCTCTGGCCGCCGCCCTCCTCACCGCCACGTGCATGGCGGCGCCCGTCCCCGCCCCCCGCCCACCACCCTCCGCCGCCCCCGCCGCCGTTGCCGCCGCCGCCCCGTCCCCCCCCCCCGCCCCCTACCCACCCGCCCTGACCGCCGCAGGCCTTGACGCGGTGCTGTCCCCCGCCGCCGCCGCGGCGGTGCTGCTCCCCCACGCGGGGGTGCTGGCCGCGGCGCCACCCGGCGCGGCGCGGGCGGCAGGCGTGCGCGTCGCCGCCGCCGCCCTGTCGGCGCTGCCCCCGTCCACATGGACGGGCGGGGACGACGCCGCCGTAGCCGTAGCAGGGGGGGTGCTCCTGCGCGTCGCCCGGGCGCTCGCCGCCGCCGCCGCCGAGCCGCCGCCGGCGGCCGCGTCGCCGCCGCCGCCGCCTCGGCCGCCGTCGTCACCCCCGTCTGGGCGGCACGGCGGCGGCAAGCGGGGGCGGCCGCCCGCGGCGCCGGGCTCAGCGGCGTTGGCGGCGCTGCGGCTGCTGGGCAGCCGGCTGGTGCCGTCCCCGCGGCTGGACCTGACGCTCGCCCTCCTCGCCGAGGCGACCGCCACCCCCGCCACGGCCGACGGCAGCGACGGCGGCGACGGCAGCGGCGGCGGCGGCGGCGGCGGCCGCGCGGGCCCGCCGCCGCTCATCGCCGCGCTGGTCACAGCCGCCAAGGACGACCTCGCTGCCCTGACCGCTGCCACCCGCGCAACCACCCAGGCGGCCGCAGAGGCGGCGACAGCAGCGGCGGTGGCCACTGCCGCCGGCGGCGGCGACAAGGACGCGGCCGCGGCGGCCGCGGCGGCCGCCGCAGCGGCGGCATCGGCAGCTTCCCGTCGGCTGGCAGCCGCCCGGGAGGCCGTCACCGAGGGCGCCGTCGGCGTGCTGCTCACCGCCGGTGGGGGCGTCGGCACCGCCGGCGGCGGGCGCGACCTCGCCGCCGCCGCGGCGGTGGTGCACTACCAGGCGCTGACCGCCCCGCGGCCCCGCCCGCGAGTCTGCGGTGGCGGCCGCGGCGGCCGCGGCAGGGCCAGGCGTCCGGCGCCATGGGCGCGGGGAGCTGCCGCGGCGGGTCCCCTTGACAACAGCTGCAGCTTCCTCGCTGCCGCCGCCGCCGCCACCGCCGCCACCACCGCCACCGCCACCGCCACCGCCGCCGCCCCCACAGCCCCTGCAGTTGCCGTCCTACGGCGTGCCGCCGGGGAGCACCCCGGCGACGAGCGCGGCGTCTGCGGCTGCGTCGGCGGGCGGCGTCCCCGTCCCCCCCGGGGTGCGGGCGCCCGCGCGCCTCCGGCGGCCGTCTGCGCTGCTGCGCTTCCGCCGCGGCCGCTTTGTCGCGCATCTCGACGAGCTGTCTCGCCGGCGGGCGCTGCCGCCGGGGGTCACGGCCGACCCGCCCAGCCGCCTGGACAGCTGCCTCGCCACGGCGAGGCTGTCGCACGAGCAGCGGGTGCTGCGGTGGCTGTCGGCTGAGCTGGGTGTGCCCGTCACCGCCATCCTACCACCTGAAGAGGACGCCGCCGACGCGGCCGCGGCAGCGACATTAGCGGTGGCGGCGGCCGAGACAAAGGGCCCGTCGAAACGGCAGCGACGACCGTCGGCGGCGGCGCGCTTTGCGGCCGCATCTGCGGCAACCGTGGCGGCTCTGCAGCGGCGAGCTCCGCTCGTTCACCAGGCGGCGCTTACCGATGGCTTCCTCGGCGGTTACGCGGACATCCTCGTCCGGGACGATGTCAACCCGTTTGTGGTGGGCGGCAGCGCCGACGCCTACTCAGTGGTGGAAGTCAAGCTAGCGGGCGCCGCGGACGCCGACTACGCGCTGCAGGCGCGGCCACCTACGCCGAGTTGCTTCGCGCCATGCTCCCCAGCATTAACGCTGACGTTGTTGATGGCGTCAGCGGCGGCGTCGGCAGCGGCGGTGACAATGGCGACGGCGACAGCGGCGGTCTGCTACCGCGGCCGCTGCAGCCGGTGCGCCACCTGCTGCTGTGGCTGTGCAGCGCCACCGCGGACCCGCTGGTCCTCCCTGTCGCCGACGCGGTTGCCGCGCAGCGGGCGCTCGCCCGCGCGTACCGCTCCTACGTCGACGCGTTTGACCCCACCGCGCCGGTGCCCCCCCCCGTGGCCCCCGCCGGGGGCGGTGGCGGCGTCGACGCCGACGACATCTTCTCTGCGGCCGTTGAGTCGCCGCTGGGTCGCCTCCGCCCGTGGACGGGCGCGGCGACGGCCGCGCGGGTCACACAGGTGCTCCTCCACGGGGTGGCTGTCTAGGTCAAGTACTGTGAGACGTGCCGCATCTGGCGGCCGCCCCGCGCGCACTACTGCAGCGTGTGCAACAACTGCTACGCCCACTATCACCACCATTGCGCGTGTCTGGGCACGTGCGTTGAGCGGCGCAACTACCGCACCTTTTATCTGTTTATCGTGACGCTCACGCTCGTGTCGGGCGCCGTGATTTGCCCGTGCGTGTGGGCGGTGGTTGCGCAGGTAGGGCGGACCCCCAAGCCGCCGCTCGCGGCGCTGTGGTCGGCCCTGTCCACGCGTTCATTAATGCATTCATTAATTGCCTTCATTTTTTCATTTTATCATCAATCGTTCACTTTATTAGTGTTGGTAAATACACAATGCAAGTCGTGTTGAGGAGTGCTGCTCTGCCGCTGCTTGCTGCTCACGGCGTCGCCCAGCATGCTCTGCTGCGCCCCGTGGGTGACGTCTGCTTCGCGTCTGTGGAGCCTGTCGTGACTTGGCCCTCCGTCTCCCCGGAAGGCCCCGCGCGGTCTCCTTCACGCGTGAGCCTTATGTGCACATTGCTTCATGTGATGACGCATGATGGACTCTCGGACAGCTCCTGCGGTCGGCGCCGGCGCACGAGCTTCTAACGAGATTAGATGTTGCGGCTTTATGGACACGTCGGCGAGGGCTGCGGCTGGAGAAGGTCCTACGTTTGGGGTCAGAGAGGCTGAGAATGACGATGCTAGAGGCGCGGCGCTCCCGTCCACGCGTCCCAGCATTGGCTCAGGCCGCAGGGCGAGTGACACGAGGCTGGGATTCAACTTGCTGCCTGGAGTCGAGGCCGCGTGTCGCCATTGTAACAAGCTGGTGAAGGACCAGCAGCTGGACGGGACTCTGCTGGCGAAGCATCTCTACATCTGCGGCAAGTGTCCGCTCACGGTATTCAGCAGGTGGCCTGCAGATCAAGCACTAATTTGCAGAAGACGAGGCCTCGACCGATTGACCGACCCGGCCTGATCAACTACGATCTATTTCAAGTTGTCCATGGTTGTCAGTATAAGTGGTCGCATAATTAAACTTCAATGAATGGTCGGTCTCTCGAGCCGTTTCATGAATGTCATCAATTGATACATTAATGAAAATAAAATGAATTTATTGAACCCCGTATTGTGCGTCCCGCTAAAAGTGGACATGCACAGGTGGTGCAGTGTGGGTTTGATTGGTCCAGTGGCCGATTTTTGACATGATCACGACAAGTGTACGTCCACTTTTACGGGACGCACTATAAAAACCCTGTTCTGCTCCATACCTATGCATCTGGATGCAGGCCATGCTGGAGCTCGACCTTCCCCTCAGAAGGCTACTGTACATCCCGCAAAAAGTAGCTCATGCATGTTGAGATGCGCAACGTGCATCGTAACATGTTTCGTGCACCATTACAGCATCACCCGAGCACAACCAATCGAGCAATTCACTTCCATCTGTTCCGACGTGCAAAGGTGCGGGACATGGATGCGAAGTTCGGTGGAAAGATTCGGACATTGCCCCCCACAAAAAGCAACCCCCCGCCTGCTGTATTTAGCTGCGTCATCCGCCACCCACCCGGCCATCGTCGTCCCCCACCCCCGTCGTCGCCCCCCCCATCGTCGTCGCCCCCCCCCATCGTCGTCGCCCCCCCGCCGTCGTCGTCGCTGCCCCCGTCGTCGTGGCCGCCCATGTCGTCGTGGCCGCCCCCGTCGTCGTAGTCGCCACCGTCGTCGTCGCCCCTCCCCGTCGTCATCGCCCCCCCTCGTCGTCGTTGCCGCCCCCGCCGTCGATGCCTCCCCCGCCGTCCTCGCCCCCCCCGTCGTCGTCGCCGCCCCCGCCGCTGTCGCCTCCCTCGCCGTTGTCACCCCCCCGTTGCCGTCGTCGCACCTGCCGGCACCGTCGTCGCTCCCCCCGTGGACAGCGTTGCTTACGTCTTGTCCTCCAGCAGTACCCGTCGTCCTCGTCGCTCCCGCCGTCGTTGGTGCCCCCCCCCCCCGTCGCCCTCGCTCCCCCCCCCGGTGGTCGTCGTCCCCCCTCCTGTTATGCATCTTCTGCCTTTTGCTGTCCCCCCTCTTCCCCGTTGGTGTACCCCCTCGCTCTCACTTTCTGCCTCTCTGTGCCTCCCGTTTGTTCCCTCTGCCCCCCTCGCATCTCTTCACATGCTATGCATCCTCCTGATGATTTTCGCTTTCTATTGTTGTTGATGGAGAACTCATTGACATCCCCTCTGTTGGCCATCATGGCCAACAAAGGGGACATCAATGAGTGTCATCATGCCCAGGCATCCCGATCAAATTCAACTCGTTTTTCCTCTTCGTCGCCCATAGCGTGCTGCGGACCCTTAGGAGGGTGGCAGGCGAACAGGGTTCTCCAAGGCGGTGGCAAGTGTGCTCCGAGGCGACGTTCACGGAGGGGGCTAACAGAACTGAAAGCAGACGCGGCGTGTTGGGAAGATGACGCGTGCACCTCTGCGCCGTTGTATTTTTTTTACCAGCTTCCCAGGAGCCCTCGAGCGTAAGGTAGATGCCGCGTTCCGTTACCCTAAGATGGAGCGGGACAGAGAAAAGACCGTTGGGCCCTCTGCCGACAGCGTCCTGCGAATAATTTGTGAGTGGGCTTGTGTGATCTTGGCGGGGTCTTACACAAGTGCATAGCCGATCGACAGGCGCCATTGAGTGCTGCTTTCATTGTACGCGTGTACCTGTTGGTACAAGTGGATTTGCCATGAAAATACCACTTGATGTTTTCTCGCGCCCAGCCATTCTCGACCGGGCGACGTTGCGCAAGGCCCGAAGCGGCACCAGCGCTCCATGCCCTTCCCGGGCCGACCCAGACCGCCTTGGAGTGCAACAGGAGCGGACCACGTGATCTCAGGCACACCGAGGTCCCGCCGGTCTGCCAGCACAGACCTCTGCATCTCCTGGCCCGGCGTGTGTCACTGAAGTGCCCCGAGGAGCGAGGCACCAGCTCCCATGCGGGTGCACGACTGCGACAGGAGCCATTGCGCTCGAAGCCTGCTTGCAGAGCATTTTTCGCGCCTGTTTGACTCGAGGGGGGCTCACAACCACACAAAGCCACCTCCAGTTGACTTCATCATTAGCTGATGTGCCTCTGCAGGGCATCTTCATGATTTTTTACTCTCGGGCAGGTCATGATCGCAGCACGTTGTCCCCGGTATGGAGTGAGACCCCGCCCTCGCGCCCCTAATCTGGGTTCTGATTTGCAATGTTCCGCCGCTCGTGTATGTGCGCCGGGTTTCCACAGGTGAGGATCCCCGATGGATGTTGGGCAGCCAATGAGAGTCATCCTGTGTGCACAACTGATCAAGAATTGCTTTTAAATTTGCATGCTTGCTTCACGATCCCGCATGTCATGGACACAAATTGCACATTCATGACTGCTACACGTCTACTATTTGGGGGATGCACAATACTCAAGGTTCAAGCGACTCTTGCGTCAACCTCCGACTTCGAGCACGCCCTTCAACAGCAAACCCCAACCGATTATGTACACGTGGTAGAAAGTTGCCCCCCAAACCATCCCAATATAATACAAATGTGGTCGATTCGGCAATAAACGGGTTGGTCGGGTGCATGTAGCAACACCGGGACCCCAAGACTATTGCAAGCATTTTGAATTCATTTACCTGACCGACCGTAACTCCTTGTCGATTGAGAATCAGGAATGGGGGTTGGTCTTGGTCCCGCTCCATTTGTTTCAGAAATGGGGGAGGATCAAGGCCATTCCCCATTTTCAAAGCCCTCTGGCAGGCGATCTGGAGAGTCCGTAGCGTGCCCAGTGGCAATTTTCTGAAAACCATTCTAAACGTAGACGATCGCGTCCGCGTCGCCCGACGATCGCCTCCCGACTGGCGCTTGATGCGCCCCGCCGTCGGCTTTCTGAAGTGATATCGCCCTCGTGTGCCGAAGCGCATGCCGGCTATCCCGTCGGGACGTGGTTGTTGCCGGCGGCAATCCACGCCGCGGTCTCACAATCAATCACAACAGGTGTGTGCTCTGTTGCCATCTTCCCTGCGACCGTTGATTTCCGGCAGCGATAGCGAAAGCGCTCCCCCCTCCAGAACTGCGTGGAATGGGCACCTGGCGTGGAGGGGCGGCAGCGCCACAGTGATTGCCGCCCGCTGATTGGGTGATTTGATGCGGGCGGGAGAGCCTAGGAACGGCCGCCGAGCCCCCTCCCCCTGCAAACAGGCTTTTCTTGCTGGTGGCGGATGAGCGTGCGGTGGCTAGACCGCATCGCGCCACTGGGGCGACTGGATGAGAGGGGAGGACTGGGGGCACAGCGTTTACCTGATTTCTTGCCCATGATTGGCCGACGCAAGGATAGAGATGTGCTGGCGAGCTCTGGCCACCCAACCGCCATCCGCAAGCATGTTCTGGGGGGTCGCGGGGGGGGGCGCGGCGCGTCCGTTGCGACACTGGCTGTGGGGCCGATTCCTGGGGGGGTGGCCAACCACGCCAACCGCCGTGGCCACCGCCGTCACGCTCATCGTCGTCGTCGCCACGCCCACCATCGCCGTCACCCGCGTTCTTACGCCCGCCATTAGCTCCTTCCCCCCCCGCCAATAGACCTATGTACCCGCCGGCACGGTGGAGGAGCTCGATCTGGACCTTTGCGCGCTGATGCGGGACAAGGAGGTCATGGAGGCGGCCTCGGCCGTTGCTGCCCACCTGTCCGTTCTGCTGCGATATCGCCGCCGTGTGCGCGCGACCCACCGTGGGAGGCGGCTGTGGTACTATGGATCTGCGCGAGGCCGGCAGAACAAGTTCGGCATGTTTTGTATCTTACAGAACTATTTTCGTGTGAATGGTGCCCCCCCTGTGTACTCGGGAGGCCGATTTTGAGCGTCGCTTTCGCGTCCCTCGCGCTGTGTTTGTCAGGGTGTATCGATTTTTAAAGGACCGCCCGTGGTGGGCGCAGAAGGTCAACGCAACCGGCCAACTGCAGGCACACACGCTGCAGAAGCTGATTGCCGCTTTTCGAGTGCTGGGGTATAGGGAAGCCACTGACCGTGCCGATGAGTACTGCCGCATTTCCTCCACCACGATCGAGATTGCTGTGAAGAAGCTGGTTGTTTTTATTGGTAATGAGTTTGGAGGCGAGTACCTGCGCCCACCGAACGATGCCGAGCTGGACGTGCAGCTGAAGAGGAACGCGGAGAGGGGCATGCCGGGCTGCATTGGATCGCTGGACTGTTCCTAGTCGGAGTGGAAGAACTGTCCGAAGGGGCAGGCTGGACTGTACCAGAACAGGAAGGGGCGTCGGGCAGTTGTCATGGAGACCGTTTGTGACGAGGGCCTTCATATCTGGCACCTGTTTGTCGGCTGCCCGGGCAGAATGAATGACCTCAATGTTATGCAGCAGTCTCCGCTCTACCAGGATATCACTGCGGGGGATTGGCCGCCCCGTAGCAAGCCCTTCACAATAAATGGACACACGCGCACGCTTCCCTATTACCTGGTTGACGGCATTTACCCGCACTACGCCTTCTACATTTGTTCGTATGGACGGGCTGTCACGGACAAGCAAAAGACCTTCAATCGCCTTAAGGAGGCGCTGCGTAAGGACGTTGAGCGACTTTATGCGGTACTGACCTCTCGCTTTCAAATCGCCCTCCACCTGGCCAGGTACGCTAAGGTCACAACCATCTGTTCTGTGGCCAAGGCGGCTGCTATCTTGCACAGCATGGTGACTCCGGTGCGTCCGGGGGGGTATCTGGCCAAGCAGCGGCGGGACTTCGCTGCTGCTGTTGCTGACGAGACTTCGGACTCTGGTTCTTCTTTGAGTGAGTATGATGGCTGTGCCGCCGGGAGTGGCGCACCCGGCGGTAGGCGGGGGGGGGGTCCACTTGGAGCACGCTTTCCCACCGCTGGCGAGGCAGGCCCAGACATCATGCCCATTGCCCAGGCGGCACCCAACGCGTTTGTACGAGCTATGATGGCCTGGAAGGAGGTCCGGAGTGCTACGGAGCAAGACGCGCTGCGTAGCGACCTAGCCGAGCACGTCTACCGCGACCGCGGGGAGCTGCTGGAGCCGTACCTGTGAGGGAGTCCGCCAAGCTGAGAGTGTAGTAGTCATCAAAGGTTTTTTTTTTTCCGTCCAGCAGGGTTTTTTGTTTTCTTTGGACACGATTGTCTCTTGCTCTTGCTTATACCAACACTGGACGCAACTGGGTAGCCGTCCGAAGCGGGAGAAGACGGCGAGGAGCTCGGTGGGGGCAGGGGGTGGAGCGTAGCAACTGGCTACGCGCAGGACGGGTGTGTCCAGCAGGGGAGAGGGGGGGAGGGTGTCCGGAAGCTGGCGGGGGGCAGGGGGAGGACAGCGAGGGGTGTGAGGGCGTAAAAGGGGTGCCAGTCGGGGATGAGTGGCGCGCGCGTGCGGCGGTGCGAGTCAGTGGGTGGGGGGGGGGGGCATGGGCCCAGACCTGCGGCGGTGGCCGCGAACACCAGCGACAGGCACAGCGGCGCCGCCGGCCACAGCCGCCCGGAGCTGAGGGGGGGGTACTGACGGGTGGTGGGGTTGGAAGGCGGCAGAACCCTGTGCCGCTCGCCGGGCGCCGCCATCCGCAGCGGCGGTGGCGGCAGTGGTGGCGGCGGCGCAAGCCTCTGCGGCGGCTGCTGGGGTTGGTCGTTGGGGAGCTGAGAGGATAGGTGGGTAGAGGGGTTGGAAGGGAGCCAGCCCAAGTGGCGCTCACCGCCCGACGCCATCGGGGGCGGTGGCGGTGGCGGCGCTGGGCACGGCGCCGGCCGTCGCGGCTGGTTGCGGAGGAGGGGGGAGGACTGGGGGGGGGCGGAGAGGGAAGCGGCCACATCCCTGTGGTGCTGGCCGCTTGCCGCCATGGGCGGCGGGCGGCGTCTGCGGCGGCGCTGGCCATGGCGCCGGCCGCTGTTGCTGGATGAGGTAGACGCGGGGGGACAGGTGGGTAGTGGGTGCGGGAAGGTGCGAGTCACTGGCTCGCTCGCCTACCGATGGCGGCGGTTGCGTCGGTTGGGGCGGCAGCCGCTGGGCTTGGCTGGCGTGGAGGGGGGGGGAACTGGTGCGAGGTGGGGGGGGAGGTGGGCCAGCCCGTGTGGTGCTTGTCGCCCTCCGCCATCGGGGCAGTGCTGCTCGCGGTGGCGGCAGCGGCGCTGGGCGCCGCGGCTGCCTGGGGTGTAAGGGGGGGGACAGGTGGGAGTCGGGGGGGGGAAGCCGGCCAACCCCGTACCGCTCGCCGCTCGCCTCCATCTGCGGCGGCGGCAAAGGCGGTGAAGGCCGGGGAGGAAGCTGCCAAGATGCTCTGGTTCATCCAGGACAAACAAGAGGTATAGGAAAAAAAAAAAGAGACCCTGCCCAATGGGTGTAAAAAACAAACCTTTGATTTCCACGGTCTCGCACAAGCACAAGCAATATGCACAAACACTTCCCAGGTACAACCGTACATGCCGGCATCGCTATCAGATTCACTGCTGGATTGGTCAGAAAGTCGGGGAGTCCGCGCCCGCCCGCGGGGCGAGGGCAGCCCAGAGGACAGGTCGGACTCATCGAGGGGTGGCGTGGTCCCTAGTGACTTGTTCTGGAGCTTCGCCACGGCCGCCGCCTATGTCAGTTGGGCTTTGGCCGCGCGCGAGTGCGCGAGAACAGGAGGCACAACAGATCGGGGGCTGGAGCGTGGAGCGCCCTCCGCTGCTGTGGGCACTTGCGCGGGTGTGGCTGCCTCCGGTCGCGAAAGCGGCTGCACGGGCGGGTCTGGGGCCGCTTCAACAGTTTGCAATGGCCCAGCCGCAGAGGCAGGCAGCGGCACCATGTGCACAGGGGCGGCGGGGGGGGAGGGCGGCGGTCGCACACTGGCGTCGTCGTCCTCCTCCTCGTCGGCAGGGGCCGCGGGGGGGGGCGGCGGCGGTCGCTCACTGTCGTCGTCGTCCTCCTCCTCGTCGGCAATCTCATACACAGCAGGCTCGGTCGTGGCGTCCATGGCCGCGGCTGGGATCACCGTCGGGGGGGTCCAGGACTTGGCCGGCTCGGAGCCGAGAGGGATGCCGGCCGCCTTGAGCATCTGGCGCGCCTTGGTGCGCATAAACAGCTTCGCCTCCTCCGTATCGCGCATGTTGGGCTGGTTGAAAAGGATAATGGCCGACCGCTCGGCCGGGGCATTAGCCACAGCCTGGAGTGCTTCAATGCTGGCCCGCACTTCCCACGCCGCCGCAATGTCTTCCTTGCGGCCACGCTTAGCCGCTTTGGTGCCAGGTATGCAAGGGTCGAACTTGCGTGCAGGGCCCCCGACGTTGCCACCAGTGCGGGGGCCATCCGTCGGGTCATCCGTCTCAGGGTCCTCATGCTCGCTCGTTCCGCTGCCCTCCGTGCCGCTCCGGGTGCCGATTCCCGCGGCGGCCGATCCAGCGGCGCCGCTCCACTTGTCCGGGTTGCGCAGCACATTCCAGCACGGGACATATTTCTGCAGCGGGTAGTACTTGCGCTTCCCAGTCTCCGCCTCCGTGCCGTCCATTCGCGCCTGATGCTTTCGGATAGCCAGTAGATGTCCACGCCCTTGCTGTGGGCCAAAGTGCCCTGGATGACCGCCTCCTCGGACGGGTTGCCTGTCAGCTTCAGGCGCTGCACAGCTAAAAACGACGATGCAAAAGCGCTGGTCCCCTTCTTGACTTTCTCCCAGGTCTTGGTGATCGATCCCACCGTGCGGTCGTTCGTCATCGGCAGCGCCCCGCGGGCGCGCATCAGGTCCGGGTACGCTTCGTGCACCCCAGTGTAGAATTCTGCCCCCTTCTGGTCCGTCCCCACAATGTTGTCCCGCGCCTTCACCCGCGACGCCTGCGAAAAACACGTCAGCTCCACATCTTACCACCCCAGGCCTGAGCGCATGGCGTTAGCTGCGTGGAGGGCCTTGCCCGCGGTAGCCGCGAAGACCGCTGTGGCGCG
The DNA here is from genome assembly GCA_009829735.1 of Pyropia yezoensis. Classification (NCBI taxonomy): domain Eukaryota; phylum Rhodophyta; class Bangiophyceae; order Bangiales; family Bangiaceae; genus Pyropia; species Pyropia yezoensis. Next base: position 18,201,782 of record CM020619.1, on the reverse strand, counting down.
GCAAAGATAGTCGAGGATTCGGCGGGCGGGGGCCAAGGTCGGCGGCAGGCGGGGGAGGCGGCGGCGGTGGCGGCCGCTGGTCGTAGAGCGCAGGAGGGCGCTCGTTGTAGGACCGGGGCAGGCTCTCGTTGTAGGGCCCGGGCTGGTGCTTGTTGCAGAGCCGGGGCATGCGCTCGTCGTAGGGCGGGGGCGGGGCGCCAGGGGAGATCCAGCGGTCGCCGCGGTCCTCCTCCCATCCGGGACTGGGGGGACGCCGGCGTTGGTCTTCCCGATACCGCGGTGCGCGTGTGCGGCTGCAGGGGCGCTGTGGCTCTTCCTGCTCAACGCGGGGGGGGTGGCGTCGTCCAATGTTGTCGTTGTCGCGGCCGCCGTAGTGGCCGTGATGATCCCCACGCGGAGGGGCAGGTCCGCCACCATACGTAGTCGACGGCGGGGTGTAGGTTCAGCCAGGAGGCGGGGGCGCCGCCCAAGGGCGCGGGCAGGCCCAGTGGCAGGCGCCGCGGGGCGCGCTGCTTGCCGCCCACGGCATCCATTTAGTCGGCGGGGGCGCGGCCGGCATCAAAGCGCCGTCGCGGGGAGGCAGCATCCGGGCGCTTCCCGCGGAGGGGCCACCAGCAACGCGGCCGTGCATATCGTTACGTCCGGGGAAGGGAACTGTTGGCGTAGGCGGGGGCGGGGTCGGCAGGGCCGGCCCCAAGGCGATAGGGGGAAAGGCGGGAGACGATATGGTGGGTACGGTTGGGCGGGAGCAAGCAGAGCAGCGAGCGTTGTGCGGGGCTGGGCGCAGCTATCGGTGGCGGGTGGGCGGGGTGGCGTCGACCCGGTCGACCCGGAGGAAGTCGCGACGTCCCCGCCCCCTCCCAAGAAAAACCGTCCACGGCGGGTGAGAGGGCGCCCTCTGCTAGCGCAACGCCTGCGCCCCCCCCAACACCCTTGTAAAGGAGGCGGGGGGGGTGCGTGTCCGGTCGTTGGGGCTGTTGGGAGGTCAGCCCGGATTCGCGTTGTGGGGGGGGGGTGGAGCCGGGGGAGGGCATAGACGGGGCGGGGGCGGTTTCGCGGTGTGCTCCCCCCGATCCACGCTGTGTGCGGGGATTGAAGGGGGGGGGCGGTCAGGGGGCGGTCTGCACTGCGTCTTTGCGGTCCATGCCGAGTGGGGGGGTTATGACGAGGGGGGGGGGCGTCGAGGGGCGGGCGGCTTGCACTGCACCCCCCACAGAAGCACGCTGTGGGACGGGGGTCGACCGGTGGGGGGGGATGGGGCGGTCGAGGGGCAGTTGGCACTGCGCCCCCGCCGTCCATCGCGTGTGGGGGGGTTGCTTCGGGGGGGGGGGGGGGGGGCGCCGCGGGGCGCGCGGCGTACACTGCACCCCCGCCAAACCATGCTCAGGGAGGGGTTAGAAGGGGGGTAGGGGGCTGCAGGGGGACCGTGGGCCGTGCCGGGGCTGCAGGCGGGAGGAGGGCCGAGAAATGGCTCTCCTGCCTCGGGGTGCTGGGCATTTCGTGCGGTGAAGGGTGGTGGCTGCCGCGGGAGAGTGGTGTCGGTTGTGACACAGAGCTTGGGGAAGAGGGGCCTGTGGCACACACACCCCCCTCCCCGCCTGCTGCATGCTCCGACGCAGCCGCCCCGCCCCGCCGGAGAGTATCCAGAGGGCTCGCGCGACCGCCGCGGGAGCACCACGACGAGCGCACACTCGATTGTCCAATGACATGCACAGTCTGTATTGGGTATTGTCTGACTGGATATTGTCACGTCCGTGACAATACTCAGTCACGATCAATCGACTATCTTGGTTCTACACTTCGATCTACACTGCGAGAATCGCCGAGCGTTGCTAAAAGTATTGCAGTTTTCCGAATTTTGTCCCATGTGGACAAGAGCAAGAGCAAGTGTACAAGAGCAAGGGCCAATCGCATGCTCGCCGCAGAGGGCTTATAGTGTGTCCCGTAAAAAGTGGACCTGCTCGTGTCGTGATCATGTCAAATATCGGCCACTGGACCAATCAAACCCACACTGCACGACCCGTGCACGTCCACTTTTTACGGGACGCACAATACCAATGGCGTGCTGCAACACGTCTGTCGGAAGAACCTGATGATTGGCTATGGCCACAACTGCTCTCGCAACGAACGCTGGTTGGTCAAAACACTGTTGTCTTTTCATCGGATCTCGCCGGTTGCCCTTTATCTCAGGTCATCTCTGTCAAGAACAGTCCGAAGCGCTCAGCCGGTGCTTGTTCTGCCCTCGAAGTGGTCAGAAATCCCGAGAGAACCCCCGATCACACTGTTCGTACAACAACGGACCCTCATGCAGAGCGGTCATTGGCCAGAGAGGCAGCACCTGAGTCATATCATTGGTCAAACACAGTTTGCACTTGCTCTTGCCCACATGGGACAAAATTGGGAGAACTGCAATACATGAACAAAGGGCACATCATCTGAGCCAGTCGGTGACTAAAACCTTGCTATGGTACGTTGCACAAAAAAGATACATCGAGGATCTCTTCAGCTCGGGCCCGGGAGGCACACCCCCCGTGGCAGGGTCTGCAAGCGCCATGCTGACAGAAGACGCTGAGACGGCCTTGCGCGACCACGCAGTCGCGAGTTCGCGTGGCACTCGATGATGTGGAGACCCCCCCTCAGCAACGCCTTCAGGGCATTGGCAGCTCATGGCCCTGAACTGGAGCCATCGTTTTTGGAATGATTTGTATGCCTTGGCCTTTCGTTCGGGCCCATGCGCTAACTGAGGCTTGGATGAGGGGTGGTGCACATTAGGGTGGTCCCGGGGGAGGAACGGAGGGCGGTTTTTTCACTTTCTTTTTCCGTGTGCGAGAGCTCGACCGTCAAATGCGCTGCTCCAGACGGAAATGTTCCAAGGCATGAGTTCGCGAGACCGGCCGACTGGTGCTGTCCGGCGTCTCTGGTGCTTGTTGGGGGCAGGGAAGAGATGAGGGTGCCGGGTGCAGCCAATGGCGGGGCTCCTGAGAAGGGAGGGGAGGGGGGGGGTGGTGCCGGGTGCAGCCAATAGCGGGGCCCTGGCAGAGACGGGCGCCACATCCCGTCCCTCTCATGAAGGACGTGCCACGAGCGAGAGAATCGTTTAGGCCCGCTGCCTCGGCAGCACCACTGCGATCCTCCCCCACCCCCCCTCCCGTCAACCCCCCGGCCGTTGCCGCCGCTACCCTCTTGCCCACCACCACCAATGGCGAGTGCTCCCGCAGGACCGACCGTCGCGCAGCTGGCCTTCCCACCGCGGCCAGCCGCAGCCACCTCAGCTGCCGCAGCCGCTCCCGCCGCTGCGCGTGCCCCCATCCCCCCCGTAGCGGGCGGGCGGTCGCCGCCTGCCAAGCGGGGTGGCACCCTCCCTCCTCCTCCTCCCCCCCCCCCACCCATCGCCGACGCCGCCGCAGCCGTCACCGCCGCCGCCGCCGCTGCCGCCACTGCTGCCACAGCCCCCGCGACCGGCGTCGATGGCCCCCACACGACAGACGGGGCAGAGGCGAGCCGCGGCCGCTTGGGCGCCGCCGGGCCGCCGCGGCCGCCGCCGTCGGCGTACATCTCGACCACCCGCCGCAGCGGACGCGCCCCCCCCCCCCACGGACGGCAGCGCCCGCAACGCCTCCTCCGCCGCGGCGCTCGCCGCGTCGAGGCGGGCGGCTTCGCGGCCGACCGCCGCAGCCACCCACGCCACCGAGCGGAGAGCGACGAGGAGGGGCAGCGGCGGGCCGCCGCCGCCCCCACCACCACCGCCGCCGCCGCCGCCGCCGCCGCCGCCGCCGCGGCCGCGGCCGCCGCCGCCGCCGCGGCCGCCGCCGCCGGCACCGCCGCCCGCGACCGAGCCGTCGAGGGCGGTGGCGAGTGGGCCACCGACAGCGGCGGGGCGGCTCGCCAAGGGCATGGAGCTTTGGGGGGCGCTCTGGTAGACCGCCGCCGAGGCGGCCTTTCGCCGCCGCCGCCCTGCGGGGGGGGGGGCGGGCAGGGGGGGGGGGGGAAGGAGGGGAGGACCGCCGCGAGCCCCCCGGTGGGGACCGCTATGGCAGTGGCGGTCCTCACCGCCGACGCGGCGGCGCCGTTGGCCGTCACGGTCGCCGCGCCCGCAGCTGCGCGCCTGGCAGCCGCATTGCATGACGACGCGCGGCGGCACCTTCTGAGCCTGGGCGGGAGTGGCGGCGGCGCCGGTGGCGGTGGTGGTGGTGCTGGCGGCGGCGGCGCCGCGCGGGCGGCAGCGGGGGCCAACGTGGCCGCCGCGCTGGCTGACGTGTGGTGGGCGTCGACGTGGGCGGCGCGGGCGGCCACGCTCAACGCCGTGGCGCCGCCCCTGTCGGTGGTGGGGCGCGTGCGGCGGGTGACGGTGATGGTGCACGGGGAGGAGGGAGAGGGAGAGGCGGCGGCGGGGGCGGGGGCCGTCGGGGAGGGGGGGTGGGGGAAGGACGCGCCTCCCGGCGTGCTGTGCCTCTCTTTGCGGCGGGCAGGTGGCGTCGCGCAGCCTGCCTGCGACCACCACTGTGGCTGACACTCCCCTGCCGCGACCGTGACGACGTCGGCGACGGCGGCGGGGGCGGTGGGCGGCACCGCCCCCCCCCCCCCCGTCAAGCTGGTGCTATGTCTCCCCGACCGCGTCGAGGTTAGGGGCGTTACCGCCCCGGCCGCCACCGCCGACGGCCGCGTGGTGCTCCGCCGCCGCGCCACCGCGTCAGTGTCGGCGCTGACGGTGGGCGCGGTGTCGCTGCCGCCACCCGCGGCGCAGTCCGACGGCCGCCTCTTCCGCGTCGACGCCGACGGCAGCGGCGTCAGCGGTGGCGGCGGCGGCAATGGCAGCAACGCGGTGCCGCCGGTGGGCGGCTTGCGCCTTGCCGCCCTGACTGGCGCGGTCATTGCGAGCGCCGACGAGGGTAGCGGCGTTGCCGCTGCCGCCGCTGCCGACGCCGACGCGTCGCCCCCGTTGACCGCTACGGTCGCTGTGCGGGCGGCGACGGTGGGTGATGCGGCCGGCTGCTGGGCGGACGTCGAGGCGCCCGCCCTGCTGGTGGCGTCGGCTGCGCCCGCCGCTGTTGACGCGGCGTCGGCGGCCGTCGCCACGGCCGCGACGCGCGCGGCGCGGGCGGCGGCGGTGGCGCCGTCGTTGGCCCGGCAGACCGCGAGGGGGGGGAGGGAGGTGGCCGCCCTCGCCGCGGCTGCGATGGCCGCCATGGCCGCCGCCACCGGCGTTGAGGCTGCCCCAGGGGGAGAGGGCGCCCGGGCAGCGGGTCGTGCCGACGACGTCAGCGAAGGCGACGGCGATGACGACAGCGACGGCGACGGTGGCGACGCCTGCGACGGCGACGACAGGGACGGCGACGGCGCGGCTCTTGCCGCTTCGTCAGCGGATGCGGCCCCCGCCGCGGCGGTCGTCGGCCGGCGGGGCGGGCGGGACGGCCCTACCGCCGCCGCCCCGCCGCCGCCGCCGCCCCACCGCGCCGAATTGCGGGTCGGCGAGGTCACCGCCGCGACAGCCGGCGTGCCTCTCCTCCGTGGCGGTGTCGTGCGGGTGGCCGTGCATGTGCGGCTGCCGCTACCCGCTGTCGCCGCCGCCGCCCCCATCCCACCCGGCGAGAGTGGTGGCGACGGTGGCGGCGGCGGCGGCGTGGCGCCATCCACGACGGTGCTGGTGGCGCTGGGCGTGTGGGACGTCTCCCTCTCCCGTGCATTCCTGCTGGCGGCCGCGGCGGCTGGCCGTGTTGCTGCCGGCGGCAACTGCTGCCACCGCGGCGGCCGCCGCAGCGGGGCCGCCAGGTGGGGTGGCGGAGAGGGCGCTCGGCGGAGCGGGGGGGGGGAAACGGAGAAGACGGCTACGTCTTTCTAAACCGGCAGTGTGGCGGCCGCGAGGGGACGGTGGCGGGGCGAGAAGGACCGGGGGTTATGGCGGGGTGTGCCTGACGGCGGGCGCCCGACGGCGGCCGCTGCCGAAGGGGACACAGACCACCATACAAAAAAGGGCGGTCCGCGACAACACGTCGTTGACACCCCCCCCAAACAGAACACCGTCCCGGCGGAGTCCTTACGGGGCGAGCCCTCGCCACCACCTCCGCCCCATACACCACCCCCCAACGCCTCCGCCTCGCCGCCCGTCCCCCTCCCCCTCCCCCCCCCCTTCTCCGCCCGCCCGCCCCCCCACGGCCTCCTATCCCGGCGTCGCGAACAGCGCCCGCACGTCACCCACAATCCGCCCCCCCTTCCCCAAAGCACCCCCCCACCCCACCCCCCCCCCCCCGCCCCCCGCCCCGCCCCCGCCCCCCGCACCAGCCGCCGCCCCCGCTCCACCGCGATCGTCAGCCGCGACCGTGCCTCGTCGGACGCCGCCGCCGGCAGCAACCGCCACACCCGCACGGCGGAGGGGAGGGCGAGCCCGGCGGCGGCGGCAAGGAGGCTGCCCAGCGCGGGGAGGCGGCCCGCCTCGTCGGCGACGCCGGGCGTGGCCGCCGCGGCGGCCGCCGCCACCTCGTGGGGATGCGGCGCCCCGCTTGTCGACGGCGGCGCCAGCCGCCCCGCGTGGCCTCACGCGTGGTAGAGCAGCCCGACCAGCAGGCCCAACATGACGCCGTCGCCGGGCGGGCCGCCGGCGCCGCCGGGGGAGCCGCCGCCGCTGGGCGGCACGACAAGCGCCGCACCCGCCGCCGTCGACGACGCGGCGGCGGCCCCACCCCCACCCCCGCCCCCGCCGCCGCCGCCGCCGTCGCCGCCGCCCCCGCCGCCGCCCCCCGCCGAGGTGATGAGCGAGAGGAGCCCCCGCGGCGATGCCGCCCCACCCGTCGACCCCGGGCTGCCACGCCCCCGCAGCGCCGGCGAGCCCGGCCCCCCCCCCCCCCCCGGGGAGGCCCCCCCCCTCGTACACGCCCCACCCCCTCCCCCGGCAGCGCCACCACAACCCCCTCCCCCACCCCCCGCACGGCCGGCCGGCAGCCGGTGGGCAACCAGCGGCGGCAGCTCCGCAGCGGCCGCCTCGGCGACCGACAGCGCGCGCACCCACCGTCCCACCGGCTCGGTTCTGAGCAGCCAAAAGGCACTGTAGATCTCGGCGCCCGCCGCGGTGGCCGCGGGCGCCCGCGCCACCGCCAAGGCGTGGGCGGTGGCGGCCCCGGCGGGGGGGGGTGTGGGCGACGACGGCGGCCAGCGTGGCGGCAGCCGCCTCGGCCTCTTCCTCTCGCCCAAACGCCACGCGGCGGGTGGGGGGGCTGTGCGGTCCGTTACCGCCGGTGCTGCCGGCGCCGCCGGCGGGCGGCGGCGCCCAATCGCCCGACAGGTCCAGGGCGGTGCCCATCAGGCGGTGGCCAACGGCGGTTGCCCACGCGAGCGCGTCCCGGTCCGCCGCTTCGGCTGCGGCAGCGGCAGTGGTCGCCGCGGCGGCTGCGCCGCTCCCCCCACCCCCTACCCCCCCCGCGGCGGTAACGAGGCCGCCGCCCGCGGTGAGGGCCGCAACCCACAGCGCCTGGTCGTCCGACACCGCGTCCGCGGCGGGCGTACAGGCGGGCGGGTACCCCCCACCGGCATGGCCACCGGCACGGCCACCGCTCTTCCCCCCTGCCCCCCACCGTAGGTGGAGGAGACCACACAGCGCCCCCCCCGCCAGCTGCCGCAGCAACCCCGCGGCAACGAGTGCCACCGCCGCGGAAGGCCTCGCCGCGGCCAGCCGGCCGACCGCCCCCACCACCGGCGCCGTCGCGGCCACCGCGTCGGCCCGCGTGCGGGTGCCCGGCGAGGCGGCCGCCGCGGCGGCCGCCGCGGCGGCAAGGCCGTCGGCCAACGCCGGCGCGCCGGCGGCCAGCCCCCCCGCCACCCCCCCGCCGGAGGACGGGGCGCTGAGCACCCCCGCCGCGGCCACCACCCCCGCCGCCGCGTCGGCGGCGGCGCCCGGGAGCCGCGCGGCGGCAATGGCGGCGGCGGCGTAGGCGGCGGCGTCGGGCCAGCCGGCAGACCGTCAGGGCGCGGCATCCGCGTTGGCGGCCGCGGGGCCGGCGGCCGCCGCGAGGGCGAGCAGCAGGTCCCCGACGGCGGCGGCCAGGGGTGGCAGTAGGGCCGCCGCCCCGCGGAGGCCGTCTGTTGGCCGCGGCGGCGGCCGTGCCGCGGCCGCCACCGCCAAGGACAGCGACGGCGCGGTCGCGGGGGTGACGCCGCCGCCGCCGCCGCCGCCGCCGCGGCCGTCGACAGCGACCGCCACGGGCGGTAGAGCCACGGGCGGCAGCCCCACCGCCGCGGTGATGGCGGCAACCGCCGCGGCGGCAGCGGCGAGCGGCGCGGCGGGGTCCACGCCGCCGCCGCTCCGCCCGCCTCCCCCTGCCCCACCCGCGGCGGGGCGCGGTGACGGCGGCGGCCAGTAGCCGCCGCCCTCCCCGCCCGCGTCCGTGACGGACCGGAGGAGCAGCGCGGCGAGCACGGCGAGCAGCTTCACCCCTGCGGGTGACACAGCCGTCTGCACTGCCGGCGCGCCGCCTACGTTCACGTCAAGGCCGGGCCAGACGGCGGCGGTGGCGGCACCGCCGCCGCCGCCGTCGCCGCCCGCTACCACTGTGGCAGCGCCGCCGAGGAGCAGGAAGGTCGGGCCCGCCACGGCGAGGCCGGCCGCCGCCACCTCCACCGCCGCTGTGGCGGTCGCAACGCGGGCGGCCAGGGGAGACACGGCCGCCGTGGAGCCCGTGACGCCATTGCCGGGCGGGGAGTCACTGGCCAGCGGCGTCGCCGCCCCCGCCACACCCGCCACCGCCGCACCTGGCGCCCCCGTCGGCCCCGCCGCCGCCGCCGCCGCCGATGCTGCCGCCGCGGCCGCGTCGGCAGCGGCGGCAAGCGCGTCAACTAACGCGTCTACCGCCCGCACCCACGTGACGACGGGGGCGGCCAGCCCGTTGAGCGCCGCAATGGCAATCAGAAGCCCCCGCGGCAGGGGCACCCCCGCATCGACCTCCGCCGACGGGTCGCCGCCTGTCAGCGGGCGGCCGCCCCGCCCCGACGCCCGCCGCGCCAGCCGCGCCAGCGCGGCGAGATCATACGCGCCGCCGCCGCGGCCGCCGCCGCTGTCGCGCCCGCCGCCGGGGCGGAGGAGTGACAGAGCGGCGGGCGCCCTGGGGGCACCGCCGCGGCCCGACGCGGCTGCCACCGCCACCTACCCGACAGCGTCGATGCCGCCGCCGCCGCCGCGGCGGCGGCCGTGGAAGTTAGGCCGCCAACACCCGGGGCGGCGAGCGCGGTCTCCGCACCCCGTCCAGCAGTTGCCATTGCGGCGGCTACGGTGAGAGCGGCAGCCGCCGGGGCGGGCGACGCGGCCCGGCGGGGGGAGCCTACCGCGACAATCGCCGCCGCCGCGCGGGCGGCGACGACTAGGGGGAGAGCCTTGGGAGCGGGGGATGGCGTCTCCGCCGTGTCGGCCTGTCGGAGGGGGAAGGACAAGTTCAGAAAAGGCAGAAAGTTCTATACATGAGGAATTCAAAGAAGAGAATTGACATATCCCTCAGCCCACGCCGAAAACATAACCAATAACGTAGCTTTCGAAGTGTCCCCGGCTTCAAACTGCCACGCGCACAGGCGTTCCGCGACGTCGGCAGGAGAAAAGGCACCGCACATCAGTGCAAAACCCGTCAAGTGACTGTCCGTTGCACTCTTCACGACACGACCCGTCAACCTCGTGTGTGACCCGGCGAATTCAGGCCCGAGCACGCTAGCCAGAGCCTGCTCGGCGACTCCGCGGGAACTCCAAACCTCCCGCCGCTCAGGAGGGACCAATGGAAGGGCAGCTGCGAACCGAGCTCGTTGCCCGGGTCCCCAGTCGCTCAGGATGCCACCATGATCTGGCGCCAGCGATGCACCACGGCCGACGGACATGGGAGGATCACGAGAACGAACCCTCAAGTCAGCCGCAAGCGCGTCGGCCTTCATCCGCTTGGCCTCCTTCGCGACAACCGATAGCGACTGTGCAGAGGAGGGTGGTCCAACGGCAGAAAAAGAAGGAAGAGCTCCCGCTTCACCGCGGCTCTCGCGTCGAATTTGTTCCGCAGCTGCCAGGGCCGCATGGACAGCACTCATTCCCGCGTTCCTGCCGCCGACAGCCAATTCATGCGCCCGTTTGTTGTTCTTGTGCATCGTGCTGGACTTGATCTCCTCTCGTCCAATCAAATCGATTGTCTCCGCGGGGGAAGAGCCGACCGCAAAGAGGTTGCCAGTCATCACACCTGCAGACGATGCCTTCACTTGCTGAGCGTTGAACCTGGCTTCACAGCCGGCTCGAATGCCCGCGCACATGCTCACAGCCTTCGCGTCATCTACGTTCCTGCAAACGAAGTCGATGCCCTGCATGGGCCCTGCGCTTGCCAGTCTCGAGATGGCTCGGCCCTTAGACTTCGCGTTGATGGCGTAGCGTTCGGGGTCCAACTCGAGGGTGTCGCTGTCATGGCCAATCTCGTGACACTTGGCGCACCGACGTGCGTGCGAACAATTGAGCTTGGTACAGGCCACTTCTGGCCCGGGAGGTCGAAACGGATGGTCGATCGGCAGCCCTCGAAGACAGCGAAACTTTCGCATGGAGCATGACCGTTGGTTATGACCATATGGCGTCGATTCCAGACCGCAAAGATAGCACCGAACCATCGTAGACCGTTCGACAGGTTGACACGAATCGTCAATGCACACAGAGTGACACGTAGGAATCGGAAGAGGAAAACCTGGGAATTAGGGAAAGTGGGGGCGGCGCGGGCAGGGGTGGGGGGCGGCACGCAGCGGCTAGGCTGTGTGGAGCAGGGGGTGCCAAGCAGGGGCGGCAGCACGACCGCCGTCGGGAAGGGCGATGGTAGGCACTGCGGGTGTGTGGTGGGAGTGTTGTGCGGCGTGGATGGACAGGTGGTGGCAGAAAAAACAGCGGTTATAAGCTTTTTTCTGGGGGTTAACGGCCCAGCTGGTGCCCTCGCACCCCCGCCCGCGCGCCACACGCAGCGCACCAAAAGTGGGCTCTGGGGGTGCTTCTGGCCATGGTGTGCTCAATGTAGCGCACCCGGCGCGCATGGGCGCACGCCGGTCGCGCGGCGTCTAGACAGACAGTGGGAGAGGCTGCCCTGTCTCTTTTTCGTGCCGACAATTCTTTTCCGGATCGGGAAAATCATGAATATTCTCCAGCAAGACAAAAGTGTCAGTCGACAACGTGGGGCCCACAACCATGCATGGGCGTTCATGATGCACGCCAAGTACAGCCCTAAAAAAATCTGTGGCCAAATGCATATCATTGGTGCTCTCCTGTCTCTGTCAGTGTCTGGATGGCACCCAATGTGGGTTGCCCTATGCGAGTTTCGCCGTATTTTGCAAAATGGTCTTGTTATTTTGAGTCGGGGCTCTGTTCGGTGCTGATGATGCCTCTCCTGAATACGGAAACAGAGCATCCGGTGTCGTGGCGTCCAGTCCTATTGTGCGTCCCGTAAAAAGTGGACGTGCACAGGTCGTGCAGTGTGGGTTTGATTCGTCCCGCGGCCGATATTGGACATGATCACGACACGTTCACGTCCACTTTTCACGGGACGCCCTATATGCACCCCAGACAGCTCCAGAAATCAGCTCAACAGAGAGCTCCGCCGACAAAAAATGTGAAGACCGTTTTGCAAAATACGGCGAAACTCGCACAGGGCAACCCGCATTGGGTGGCATCCAGACACTGACAGAGACAGGAGAGCACCAATGGTACGCATTTGGCCACAGATTTTTTTAGGGCTGTACTTGGCGTGCATCATGAACGCCCATGCATGGTTGTGGGCCCCACGTTGTCGACTGACACTTTTGTCTTGCTGGAGAATATTCATGATTTTCCCGATCCGGAAAAGAATTGTCGGCACGAAAAAGAGACAGGGCAGCCTCTCCCACTGTCTGTCTAGACGCCGCGTGACCGGCGTGCGCCCATGCGCGCCGGGTGCGCTACATTGAGCACACCATGGCCAGAAGCACCCCCAGAGCCCACTTTTGGTGCGCTGCGTGTGGCGCGCGGGCGGGGGTGCGAGGGCACCAGCTGGGCCGTTAACCCCCAGAAAAAAGCTTATAACCGCTGTTTTTTCTGCCACCACCTGTCCATCCACGCCGCACAACACTCCCACCACACACCCGCAGTGCCTACCATCGCCCTTCCCGACGGCGGTCGTGCTGCCGCCCCTGCTTGGCACCCCCTGCTCCACACAGTCTAGCCGCTGCGTGCCGCCCCCCACCCCTGCCCGCGCCGCCCCCACTTTCCCCTTTTTCCCATTTTTTGCGACCCAATTGATACAGATTGGCGGCCTCCCGTCTGCTGCACGTACGACATGTTTTCTGAGGACCTGCGCTTGGCGGCGGTAGCCATGATTGAACGGGGATCTACGCGCCAGAAGGTCTGCGATGTGATTGGCTGCCAGCGCGCCGCGCTGGCTCGGTGGTTGAGGAACTACCGTGCCACGGGCACAATTTGGCCGACGCCGGAACGCCGCAACTCCCACGCGGATGGACTTCAGTTCAACGAAGTATTGCATCGCGCCATGGCGTGGCTTATCGATCAAGACCCGACCGCCACCCTTAAGGACAATGTCGAAGTACTTGATGAGCTCGGCACAATCGAAGAGAACGAGTTTGCCGGGTTACAGTGCAGTACGGCTTCTCTTTCACGATACTTTCGGCGGATGGGCTTCACCCGCAAGAAGATTGAGCGCCTGTTTCGCGAGCGGAATGATGCTGCACGACTACACCACTGCCAACTGATGAGGCAGATTCCGAGGCGGTGCCTCATATCCGTGGATGAGACACACACGGATGGCGGCGATGTCTTCCAAAAGCGTGGATGGGCCACGCGCGATGAGCCCTTGGTCATGCTGGATCGTGATCCAAGGTCGGTGCCGCGCACTAGTACAACTATGGCGATCTCTGGACTCGGGAACATAGCCGCGGTGCAAACGTGCGTGCTTGGGCCCGCGTTGACAGCAGCTGATTGGCTCATCTTTTGTCAAACTCTCGTGCCCAAGATGAACGTATTTTTAGACGGTCATCCCTGGGAGGATCAGCCCGACAACTGCGTACTGCTATTTGACAATGCTCCGATACATGACGCCGCTGGCGATACTTTCCTTGAAGCGAACGGCGTTCACTTCATCCGCTTGCCGCCGTATTCGCCTGATCTACAGCCGATTGAGGGGGTCTTCAATGATCTTAAGTGCTACATTCGTCGGCTTGTGCACGACGATCCCACACTGTTAGACCATCCTTTGCATCTGCAAGCGTTGGCGGCTGTTCTGATTACTGACCGGCAGATTTCTGGTCAGTTTCACCGTATTGAGAAGGTGATTGAGTCGATCTGTGCGCAGTAGGCAGGCGGAAGTCGGTAAATGAGACAATTAGATGTGAAACGCTTCTCTTTTTTTTTTTTCTGCTCCGCGCAGGAGCCATCCCTGCCACCGCAGCGACCATCGGCCCAGCGGCGGCGGCGGTTGGCGGCCGCCCCTCGCCAACGGCGGCGGCAGCAGCTGCAGCGGCGGCGGCAGCTGCAGCGGCAGCTACAGCAGCAACGGCGGCGGCAGCAGCGGGCGGCGGGCGAGGGTCCCGCTGCGGCGGGCGCGGCGGGCGTGGCCGCGGGCGCGGTGGCGGCGCACGGCGCTGCAGCGCTGCCGGCGTGGCTTGAGCGCTTCGCGGGCAGCCGAGACGGCCGGGACGCGAGGTTGGGGGGCGGTCGCGACCAGTTCGCGGCGGCGGCGGCGTGGACGTCGCGCCCGTCGCCGCCCTGTCTGCCAGGTCTGGTGGACAGCTAGACAGGCGCCCTCTGGGCGGCCGCCGCGTCTTCCTTGGCGCTCCTTGCTGCCGCACTGCCGGCGGTCCCGCCGGCACAAAGAAGCTGGCGAAGATGATTCCGGCGGGGACGTCGCCGCCGGTGGTCGGCTGGACGGCCGTCGCGGCGGAGGCGCCGTGGCCGCTGGGCGCTGGCGCGGTGGGTCGCCGCTGGCTCCCCCCCCCTCCTCCCCCCCCCCCTCCACACTGCAGGTGGCAGTTGGCCCTCTCTACCGGGTGCCGGCCCTCCCCCCTGCTCCCTCTTTCCCCACGGAAGCGGAGGACCCCTTCCTGCCGTCTCCCGCCCCCCCCCTCCCCCCCCCCCCACCGCTGTCCTGCCCCTTTCCCCCCTCCCCCAAGCCAGTGCCCAGAAGCGAACGGTCTCCCCTACCTCCCCCCCGCCCCAACCTCTTCCCACTAAGGCCCCTCCCCCCGCGTCGCCCTACGCCCTCCCCCTCTCCCGCATCGCGCGCCTGTCCCGCCCCCCCCCCGCCGACCTAGCCGCGTGCGCGGCGGCACTGGCGGCCTTTCGCGCGGCCATCCTGCCCACCGGCGCCCTTTCCCGCCTCCTCCCCGCCCGCGCCATCCTCTCCGTCTGTGCGTATGGCCGCCGCACGGCGGTGGCGGCGGGGGCGGTGCCGCCACCACCGCCGTCGGCGGCCGATGGGGGGGGGGGGGGGGAGCGGTGCTGGTGGGAGTGCCTCTGCCCTAAGGGAACAAAACCGCGACAAAACCGCGATCCGTGATCCGCACCCACGGTGAGGCAGGCGGGGGCCAGAACCGCGACAAAACCGCGATCGATTGCAGTTTGATTGGCTCACAGGCGCCCTCGGAGGTGTGAGCCACTCGACACTGGATACTACTTACAGCAGGAACGACCGGAACACTCGTGATGCTGTTATCGATGCATCACCATATTTGTTTCCGTCGACACAACCGTGGCTTTTATTCCTTCTTCTGCTACCACCACGAGCCCACCACCGCCACCCCGGGACACCGCCACCTCCACCACGCCACCACTTCTCCGCCGCCACCACCCCGCCACCGCGAACGCCGTTGCAGCACCAGCGCCGCGACCACCTCCCCTCCTAACGCCGCCGCCACCCCCACCTCCCCCCCCACCGCTCCCGCCTCCCCGCCCATCGCCCCCCCCCGCCGCCGCTAGCTGCTGCAGTGCCAGCTGCTCCTCTCGCGTCCCCTCGGTACCCGCGTCGCCGCCCTCCGTCGCGACGGCTGCGGTGCCGTCCGTCGATGAAGCAGCGTCGGGGGAAACAGGAGCGTCGGGGTACCAGGGGCAGCGGCCTCAGCTGAGGGCGGCTCGGAGGGTGGGGGAGGCGGCCAGTCGGGGGGTGGGGGTGGTGGGGGAGGTGGGGGTGACGGGGACGGCCCGGGGGGGGGGGCGCCTTGCCTGCGCGTGGTCGTGCTCGTCGACGCGTACGTGGCCGCGCTGGGCGGCGAGTACCGCGCGGCGCTGTGGCGGCTGCTCGCGCGCGGGGGGGGGGGCGTCCGCGTCTTGGGGAGTGAGGTGGACGACATGGACGCGGTGGTGGTGAGCGTGCCGATTGGCGCGTGGGGCGGCGGCGGCGGCGGCGGCGTTGCTGCCGCCGCCGCTGCTGCGGCCGCCGCCGCTGCCGCGAGGCTGCCGGGGGGGGGCGTTGGGGGCGTCCCACCGCGGCGTCCGCCCCCGCGGGGGGGCGGCGGCGGCGGCGGGAGCGGCCGCCGCGGTGCTGGCGGTGGCGGCGCCGACTCCCTCGCGGGGGGCGAGCCCGAGGAGGTCCTCCTGTCGGCTACGATTGGCGGCGTGTTGCCGCGGGGCGGCAGCAGCCTCCCCCCTGGGGGGGGCGGCGTCGCCCGCCACCGGTGGGCGGCGGGCGGCGGGGCGGTGGCGCGCACCGCGTGGCTGGCGGCGCAGGGGGGGGGGTACCCGCGCGCGGCGCGGCTCGCCAAGGTGTGGGGGGGAGGGGCGCTGGGGCCGGGCGCCGCGGGGCTCGGCGACCTCGGCTTGGAGCTGGTCATGCTGTCGGCGTTTCACGAGGACGGGGGGGACGGCGACGACTATGATGAGGACGCCGAGAGGGGAGAGAGGGGGGGGGGAGGGGGTGCGGAGGACGATGACGTGGCAGCCTGGGCCGACCCGGCCGCTATGACCGAGGCGGTCCTCTGCCGCCTCTTTTTTCGCTTCCTCCGCCTGCTGTCTGTCGCGAACGCGCCGCCGCTGTGCGGCGCCGGCGCTGGCGGCCACGACGACGCCGACGTCCACGACGACGACGACGGAGAGGAGGAGGGGGACGGCGCCATCCCTGGCGTGCTGACCCTGAGCTGGGACGCCTTCCACTCGGCGCGCGTCGCGGCGGCGGCGGCGCCGCCCCCCCCCCCCGTCGCGTCCCGCCCGCGGCTGGTCATCCTCGACCCGGCGGTGCCCGGCGTGGACCTCGCGGCGGGGGTGGACGACTGGGCGTCCGTCGCGGCCGCCGCGCGGACGACCATGCGGGTGATGGAGGCGGCCGGGCGGCACCGGGGGGGGGGGGGCGCCATGGCAGGCGTCGGCGCTCACGCCGGGAGGGGGCGACGGCGGCGGCAGCGTCGTCGGGCGAAGAAGACGAGGCCGAGGTGGACGAGATGGCCCGCCTCAACGCCCGCTCCGCGGCACGGATGAGTGGCGGCTGGGCCGGCGGCGGTGGCGCCAATGGTGGGGGGGTGCACCCGCGGGCGGGGGCGACCGGCAATGGTGGTGGCGGCCTCGGCGACGACACGGACGACGACACATCCACCACCGACGGCGAGGGCGGCGGCGCCGGCGGCCTCGGCGGCAGCGCGCTGCTGCCCCTCCCCGCGGGGTTGCTGCCTCTGGCGGCCGCCGCCGACGCGGCCGCCGCCGCCGCCGAGGCCGACGGTTGGGTGCCTGCCGGCGCCGGCGGCAGCGACGGCGGGTCGGCATCGTCGGGCACGGCGTTCCCCCCCGGCAGCCCCGCGGCGCCGTCGCCGCCGGCGCCGTCGTCTCCCTTCTACTCCGCCACCCCTCCCCGGGGGGGGGTGGGCGGCTGGCGTGCCGGCAGCGGCACCCCCGACGGCACAGTGCCGTCGCCCGGCGCGGCGGCGGCGCTCCGGTCGGGGAGCTTCGCCACCACCCCCACCCTTCCCACCTTCCCGTCGCTGGTGCCCCCCCCTGGGGGTGTCGTCGGCAATGGCGTCGGCAGTGGGGGCGTCGGGTACGCCCCCCCCCCCCCCCCCCCCCCCCCCCCCCCCTGGGGGTTGGCGGGCGCGTCCCCCCCCCCCCGCCCGGCGTGCCGCTCGCGGCGCCCGGCGGCGCCGCCGCCGGCCGCGCACGCTCCACCGCCGCCGTCTTTTCCATTGCCGCCGCGTCGGCGCTGTCGTCGGGGTGGAAGCCCGTCGGCACGCTGCTCTTTGCGGGCTGCAAGTGGCGCCTGTGCCTGCGGGCGGCAGGCGGCGGGGGGCGCGCCGCGCGGGGGCGCCTCCACCCGCTGCTGCAGTTCCAGGCGCACCGGGTGGACGTGCTGGTCGAGTGCCTCCGACCGCCGCCGGGGGGGCTGGTGGTGGAGGTGCGGCTGGCAGCGGTGGGGGGGCGGTGCTGCGGTTTTGGGGATGCGGGGGGGGGGGGGGGGGGGGGGCGGGGGAGAGAACGGGGGGCGTGGGGGCGGGGGGGGGGAGGTGATCGTGCGCGATGTGGTGCTGGCGCTGCCCAGCCGCCAGGAGTTTACGTTTACCCTCCTGTAGGGGGGGGGGGGGCGGGAGCAGGGGGGGTTGCAAGGGTTTTTGGTGGCGCGGCGGGCGCGGCGGGCGGGCACTGCCCCCCGCGCCCCCTTTGTTTTTTGGGCACCGGTGGGGTTGGGTGGGGCTGGGTGGGGTTGGGTGGAGTTGGGTGGGCGTGTAGCGGATGGGGAGGCGCGGCGGGCGGCACACCGGCGGGCCGACCCACGCGGCAGGCGCGGCCAGCCGGGTCGACTCGGGTCGGGTCGCGGGGGGCACAAGGCGCCCCTCCCCCCCGGCGGAGTGGCAGTGCAAACAAAAGAATGGCACCCCCAACATCCCACGGCCAATGCCCCCCCACCGACCGCTGCGCTACACCCGCCGCCCCCCCCCAACCCCAACAGCTACTCCCCCCCCTCCGCCCCTCACTGCTCAATGTGGAGCTGCTGCGCGGCCCCCCGGCCCGCCTCCTCCAGCGCCCGCGCGTACGGGGTCACCACCCCACTCACCCGCACGAGCGCCTCCTTCCCCCCCGGTCGAGCACCCCCCCACCACCCAATCGCGCGCCCCAATCCGCCCCTTCCACCGCACCAGCAGCGGCCGGAGCACCCCCCATACACCACCTCGGCGCCCGCCGCGTCCCCCCTCGTCAGCCACACCACCCCCGCCAACAGCGCCGCCGAGTAGACCACCCACCCCCGAGCAGGCGCCAGCACCAACCGCGCGGCCGTCACGCCCACCGCGGCGAGCACCCAGTAGGCTCCCCACCGCCGCTGCGCCGCAGTGACGGCGGCGGCCAGGTCGGCGGCGTCGGCGTCGGTCGGGTCGGCGGCGGCGGCGGGGCCCACCGCCCGCTCCGCTTCAGCCAGCTGAAAGGTGCGCCACGCGGGGAGGAGAAAGGTGGTGGCGAGAAGCCCCGCCGCGAGCGCCCAGCGCAGGAAGAGGAGGCCCGCAAACGCCACCGCGCCCGTGACGAGGAGGTTGCGCAGCGCCGCCTCGGACGCGGGGAGCCTAGCAGCAGCGCTGGCTGTCGACGCCGCCGCCACACCCGCGGGGGCGGCCGTGCCGCTGGCCACCCTCCGCCACTGGGCGGCCGTCGCTGATGCGGCACCACGGCATGACGCCACTTCAGGGGCCAGAACGCTGCCTGATTGTGCGCGCGCGTCTCGAGACATGGTAGGCGATATGGCACGAGCACCTCATTGGCTGAGGATTGTGGCCCGAAGAAATTTCCAAGAACCGACAAAAGAAAGCTCGATGTATCTTTTTTG
>CM020619.1:17913551-18182524 GCA_009829735.1 Pyropia yezoensis | reverse complement strand
CCCCCTCCCCACCCCCGCACGGCCGGCCGGCAGCCGGTGGGCAACCAGCGGCGGCAGCTCCGCAGCGGCCGCCTCGGCGACCGACAGCGCGCGCACCACCGTCCCACCGGCTCGGTTCTGAGCAGCCAAAAGGCACTGTAGATCTCGGCGCCCGCCGCGGTGGCCGCGGGCGCCGCGCCACCGCCAAGGCGTGGGCGGTGGCGGCCCCGCGGGGGGGGGTGTGGGCGACGACGGCGGCCAGCGTGGCGGCAGCCGCCTCGGCCTCTTCCTCTCGCCCAAACGCCACGCGGCGGGTGGGGGGGCTGTGCGGTCCGTTACCGCCGGTGCTGCCGGCGCCGCCCCGGCGGGCGGCGGCGCCCAATCGCCCGACAGGTCCAGGGCGGTGCCCATCAGGCGGTGGCCAACGGCGGTTGCCCACGCGAGCGCGTCCCGGTCCGCCGCTTCGGCTGCGGCAGCGGCAGTGGTCGCCGCGGCGGCTGCGCCGCTCCCCCCACCCCCTACCCCCCCCGCGGCGGTAACGAGGCCGCCGCCCGCGGTGAGGGCCGCAACCCACAGCGCCTGGTCGTCCGACACCGCGTCCGCGGCGGGCGTACAGGCGGGCGGGTACCCCCCACCGGCATGGCCACCGGCACGGCCACCGCTCTTCCCCCCTGCCCCCCACCGTAGGTTGAGGAGACCACACAGCGCCCCCCCCGCCAGCTGCCGCAGCAACCCCGCGGCAACGAGTGCCACCGCCGCGGAAGGCCTCGCCGCGGCCAGCCGGCCGACCGCCCCCACCACCGGCGCCGTCGCGGCCACCGCGTCGGCCCGCGTGCGGGTGCCGGCGAGGCGGCCGCCGCGGGCGCCGCGGCGGCAAGGCCGTCGGCCAACGCCGGCGCGCCGGCGGCCAGCCCCCCCGCCCCCCCCGCCGGAGGACGGGGCGCTGAGCACCCCCGCCGCGGCCACCACCCCGCCGCCGCGTCGGCGGCGGCGCCGGGAGCGCGCGGCGGCAATGGCGGCGGCGGCGTCGGGCCAGCCGGCAGACCGTCAGGGCGCGGCATCCGCGTTGGCCGCGGGGCCGGCGGCCGCCGCGAGGGCGAGCAGCAGGTCCCCGACGGCGGCGGCCAGGGGTGGCAGTAGGGCCGCCGCCCCGCGGAGGCCGTCTGTTGGCCCGGCGGCGGCCGTGCCGCGGCCGCCACCGCCAAGGACAGCGACGGCGCGGTCGCGGGGTGACGCCGCCGCCGCCGCCGCCGCCGCCGCGGCCGTCGACAGCGACCGCCACGGGCGGTAGAGCCACGGGCGGCAGCCCACCGCCGCGGTGATGGCGGCAACCGCCGCGGCGGCAGCGGCGAGCGGCGCGGCGGGGTCCACGCCGCCGCCGCTCCGCCCGCCTCCCCCTGCCCCACCCGCGCGGGGGCGCGGTGACGGCGGCGGCAGTAGCCGCCGCCCTCCCCGCCCGCGTCCGTGACGGACCGGCAGGAGCAGCGCGGCGAGCACGGCGAGCAGCTTCACCCTGCGGGTGACACAGCCGTCTGCACTGCCGGCGCGCCGCCTACGTTCACGTCAAGGCCGGGCCAGACGGCGGCGGTGGCGGCACCGCCGCCGCCGCCGTCGCCGCCCGCTACCACTGTGGCAGCGCCGCCGAGGAGCAGGAAGGTCGGGCCGCCACGGCGAGGCCGGCTGCCGCCACCTCCACCGCCGCTGTGGCGGTCGCAACGCGGGCGGCCAGGGAGACACGGCCGCCGTGGAGCCCGTGACGCCATTGCCGGGCGGGGAGTCACTGGCCAGCGGCGTCGCCGCCCCCGCCACACCCGCCACCGCCGCACCTGGCGCCCCGTCGGCCCCGCCGCCGCCGCCGCCGCCGATGCTGCCGCCGCGGCCGCGTCGGCAGCGGCGGCAAGCGCGTCAACTAACGCGTCTACCGCCCGCACCCACGTGACGACGGGGGCGGCCAGCCCGTTGAGCGCCGCAATGGCAATCAGAAGCCCCCGCGGCAGGGGCACCCCCGCATCGACCTCCGCCGACGGGTCGCCGCCTGTCAGCGGGCGGCCGCCCCGCCCCGACGCCCGCCGCGCCAGCCGCGCCAGCGCGGCGAGATCATACGCGCCGCCGCCGCGGCCGCCGCCGCTGTCGCGCCCGCCGCCGGGGCGGAGGAGTGACAGAGCGGCGGGCGCCCTGGGGGCACCGCCGCGGCCCGACGCGGCTGCCACCGCCACCTACCCGACAGCGTCGATGCCGCCGCCGCCGCCGCGGCGGCGGCCGTGGAAGTTAGGCCGCCACCACCCGGGGCGGCGAGCGCGGTCTCCGCACCCCGTCCAGCAGTTGCCATTGCGGCGGCTACGGTGAGAGCGGCAGCCGCCGGGGCGGGCGACGCGGCCCGGCGGGGGGAGCCTACCGCGACAATCGCCGCCGCCGCGCGGGCGGCGACGACTAGGGGGAGAGCCTTGGGAGCGGGGGATGGCGTCTCCGCCGTGTCGGCCTGTCGGAGGGGGAAGGACAAGTTCAGAAAAGGCAGAAAGTTCTATACATGAGGAATTCAAAGAAGAGAATTGACATATCCCTCAGCCCACGCCGAAAACATAACCAATAACGTAGCTTTCGAAGTGTCCCCGGCTTCAAACTGCCACGCGCACAGGCGTTCCGCGACGTCGGCAGGAGAAAAGGCACCGCACATCAGTGCAAAACCCGTCAAGTGACTGTCCGTTGCACTCTTCACGACACGACCCGTCAACCTCGTGTGTGACCCGGCGAATTCAGGCCCGAGCACGCTAGCCAGAGCCTGCTCGGCGACTCCGCGGGAACTCCAAACCTCCCGCCGCTCAGGAGGGACCAATGGAAGGGCAGCTGGCGAACCGAGCTCGTTGCCCGGGTCCCCAGTCGCTCAGGATGCCACCATGATCTGGCGCCAGCGATGCACCACGGCCGACGGACATGGGAGGATCACGAGAACGAACCCTCAAGTCAGCCGCAAGCGCGTCGGCCTTCATCCGCTTGGCCTCCTTCGCGACAACCGATAGCGACTGTGCAGAGGAGGGTGGTCCAACGGCAGAAAAAGAAGGAAGAGCTCCCGCTTCACCGCGGCTCTCGCGTCGAATTTGTTCCGCAGCTGCCAGGGCCGCATGGACAGCACTCATTCCCGCGTTCCTGCCGCCGACAGCCAATTCATGCGCCCGTTTGTTGTTCTTGTGCATCGTGCTGGACTTGATCTCCTCTCGTCCAATCAAATCGATTGTCTCCGCGGGAGAAGAGCCGACCGCAAAGAGGTTGCCAGTCATCACACCTGCAGACGATGCCTTCACTTGCTGAGCGTTGAACCTGGCTTCACAGCCGGCTCGAATGCCCGCGCACATGCTCACAGCCTTCGCGTCATCTACGTTCCTGCAAACGAAGTCGATGCCCTGCATGGGCCCTGCGCTTGCCAGTCTCGAGATGGCTCGGCCCTTAGACTTCGCGTTGATGGCGTAGCGTTCGGGGTCCAACTCGAGGGTGTCGCTGTCATGGCCAATCTCGTGACACTTGGCGCACCGACGTGCGTGCGAACAATTGAGCTTGGTACAGGCCACTTCTGGCCCGGGAGGTCGAAACGGATGGTCGATCGGCAGCCCTCGAAGACAGCGAAACTTTCGCATGGAGCATGACCGTTGGTTATGACCATATGGCGTCGATTCCAGACCGCAAAGATAGCACCGAACCATCGTAGACCGTTCGACAGGTTGACACGAATCGTCAATGCACACAGAGTGACACGTAGGAATCGGAAGAGGAAAACCTGGGAAATTAGGGAAAGTGGGGGCGGCGCGGGCAGGGGTGGGGGCGGCACGCAGCGGCTAGGCTGTGTGGAGCAGGGGGTGCCAAGCAGGGGCGGCAGCACGACCGCCGTCGGAAGGGCGATGGTAGGCACTGCGGGTGTGTGGTGGGAGTGTTGTGCGGCGTGGATGGACAGGTGGTGGCAGAAAAAACAGCGGTTATAAGCTTTTTTCTGGGGGTTAACGGCCCAGCTGGTGCCCTCGCACCCCCGCCCGCGCGCCACACGCAGCGCACCAAAAGTGGGCTCTGGGGGTGCTTCTGGCCATGGTGTGCTCAATGTAGCGCACCCGGCGCGCATGGGCGCACGCCGGTCGCGCGGCGTCTAGACAGACAGTGGGAGAGGCTGCCCTGTCTCTTTTTCGTGCCGACAATTCTTTTCCGGATCGGGAAAATCATGAATATTCTCCAGCAAGACAAAATTGTCAGTCGACAACGTGGGGCCCACAACCATGCATGGGCGTTCATGATGCACGCCAAGTACAGCCCTAAAAAAATCTGTGGCCAAATGCGTACCATTGGTGCTCTCCTGTCTCTGTCTGTGTCTGGATGCCACCCAATGTGGGTTGCCCTATGCGAGTTTCGCCGTATTTTGCAAAATGGTCTGGTTATTTTGAGTCGGGGCTCTGTTCGGTGCTGATGATGCCTCTCCTGAATACGGAAACAGAGCATCCGGTGTCGTGGCGTCCAGTCCTATTGTGCGTCCCGTAAAAAGTGGACGTGCACAGGTCGTGCAGTGTGGGTTTGATTCGTCCCGCGGCCGATATTGGACATGATCACGACACGTTCACGTCCACTTTTCACGGGACGCCCTATATGCACCCCAGACAGCTCCAGAAATCAGCTCAACAGGGAGCTCCGCCGACAAAAAATGTGAAGACCGTTTTGCAAAATACGGCGAAACTCGCACAGGGCAACCCGCATTGGGTGGCATCCAGACACAGACAGAGACAGGAGAGCACCAATGGTACGCATTTGGCCACAGATTTTTTTAGGGCTGTACTTGGCGTGCATCATGAACGCCCATGCATGGTTGTGGGCCCCACGTTGTCGACTGACAATTTTGTCTTGCTGGAGAATATTCATGATTTTCCCGATCCGGAAAAGAATTGTCGGCACGAAAAAGAGACAGGGCAGCCTCTCCCACTGTCTGTCTAGACGCCGCGTGACCGGCGTGCGCCCATGCGCGCCGGGTGCGCTACATTGAGCACACCATGGCCAGAAGCACCCCCAGAGCCCACTTTTGGTGCGCTGCGTGTGGCGCGCGGGCGGGGGTGCGAGGGCACCAGCTGGGCCGTTAACCCCCAGAAAAAAGCTTATAACCGCTGTTTTTTCTGCCACCACCTGTCCATCCACGCCGCACAACACTCCCACCACACACCCGCAGTGCCTACCATCGCCCTTCCCGACGGCGGTCGTGCTGCCGCCCCTGCTTGGCACCCCCTGCTCCACACAGTCTAGCCGCTGCGTGCCGCCCCCCACCCCTGCCCGCGCCGCCCCCACTTTCCCCTTTTTCCCATTTTTTGCGACCCAATTGATACAGATTGGCGGCCTCCCGTCTGCTGCACGTACGACATGTTTGCTGAGGACCTGCGCTTGGCGGCGGTAGCCATGATTGAGCGGGGATCTACGCGCCAGAAGGTCTGCGATGTGATTGGCTGCCAGCGCGCCGCGCTGGCTCGGTGGTTGAGGAACTACCGTGCCACGGGCACAATTTGGCCGACGCCGGAACGCCGCAACTCCCACGCGGATGGACTTCAGTTCAACGAAGTATTGCATCGCGCCATGGCGTGGCTTATCGATCAAGACCCGACCGCCACCCTTAAGGACAATGTCGAAGTACTTGATGAGCTCGGCACAATCGAAGAGAACGAGTTTGCCGGGTTACAGTGCAGTACGGCTTCTCTTTCACGATACTTTCGGCGGATGGGCTTCACCCGCAAGAAGATTGAGCGCCTGTTTCGCGAGCGGAATGATGCTGCACGACTACACCACTGCCAACTGATGAGGCAGATTCCGAGGCGGTGCCTCATATCCGTGGATGAGACATACACGGATGGCGGCGATGTCTTCCAAAAGCGTGGATGGGCCACGCGCGATGAGCCCTTGGTCATGCTGGATCGTGATCCAAGGTCGGTGCCGCGCACTAGTACAACTATGGCGATCTCTGGACTCGGGAACATAGCCGCGGTGCAAACGTGCGTGCTTGGGCCCGCGTTGACAGCAGCTGGTTGGCTCATCTTTTGTCAAACTCTCGTGCCCAAGATGAACGTATTTTTAGACGGTCATCCCTGGGAGGATCAGCCCGACAACTGCGTACTGCTATTCGACAATGCTCCGATACATGACGCCGCTGGCGATGCTTTCCTTGAAGCGAACGGCGTTCACTTCATCCGCTTGCCGCCGTATTCGCCTGATCTACAGCCGATTAAGGGGGTCTTCAATGATCTTAAGTGCTACATTCGTCGGCTTGTGCACGACGATCCCACACTGTTAGACCATCTGCAAGCGTTGGCGGCTGTTCTGATTACTGACCGGCAGATTTCTGGTCAGTTTCACCGTATTGAGAAGGTGATTGAGTCGATCTGTGCGCAGTAGGCAGGCGGAAGTCGGTAAATGAGACAATTAGATGTGAAACGCTTCTCTTTTTTTTTTTTCTGCTCCGCGCAGGAGCCATCCCTGCCACCGCAGCGACCATCGGCCCAGCGGCGGCGGCGGTTGGCGGCCGCCCCTCGCCAACGGCGGCGGCAGCAGCTGCAGCGGCGGCGGCAGCTGCAGCGGCAGCTACAGCAGCAACGGCGGCGGCAGCAGCGGGCGGCGGGCGAGGGTCCCGCTGCGGCGGGCGCGGCGGGCGTGGCCGCGGGCGCGGTGGCGGCGCACGGCGCTGCAGCGCTGCCGGCGTGGCTTGAGCGCTTCGCGGGTAGCCGAGACGGCCGGGACGCGAGGTTGGGGGGCGGTCGCGACCAGTTCGCGGCGGCGGCGGCGTGGACGTCGCGCCCGTCGCCGCCCTGTCTGCCGGGTCTGGTGGACAGCTAGACAGGCGCCCTCTGGGCGGCCGCCGCGTCTTCCTTGGCGCTCCTTGCTGCCGCACTGCCGGCGGTCCCGCCGGCACAAAGAAGCTGGCGAAGATGATTCCGGCGGGGACGTCGCCGCCGGTGGTCGGCTGGACGGCCGTCGCGGCGGAGGCGCCGTGGCCGCTGGGCGCTGGCGCGGTGGGTCGCCGCTGGCTCCCCCCCCCTCCTCCCCCCCCCCCTCCACACTGCAGGTGGCAGTTGGCCCTCTCTACCGGGTGCCGGCCCTCCCCCCTGCTCCCTCTTTCCCCACGGAAGCGGAGGACCCCTTCCTGTCGTCTCCCGCCCCCCCCTCCCCCCCCCCCCACCGCTGTCCTGCCCCTTTCCCCCCTCCCCCAAGCCAGTGCCCAGAAGCGAACGGTCTCCCCTACCTCCCCCCCGCCCCAACCTCTTCCCACTAAGGCCCCTCCCCCGCGTCGCCCTACGCCCTCCCCCTCTCCCGCATCGCGCGCCTGTCCCGCCCCCCCCCCGCCGACCTAGCCGCGTGCGCGGCGGCACTGGCGGCCTTTCGCGCGGCCATCCTGCCCACCGGCGCCCTTTCCCGCCTCCTCCCCGCCCGCGCCATCCTCTCCGTCTGTGCGTATGGCCGCCGCACGGCGGTGGCGGCGGGGGCGGTGCCGCCACCACCGCCGTCGGCGGCCGATGGGGGGGGGGGGGGGGGAGCGGTGCTGGTGGGAGTGCCTCTGCCCTAAGGGAACAAAACCGCGACAAAACCGCGATCCGTGATCCGCACCCACGGTGAGGCAGGCGGGGGCCAGAACCGCGACAAAACCGCGATCGATTGCAGTTTGATTGGCTCACAGGCGCCCTCGGAGGTGTGAGCCACTCGACACTGGATACTGCTTACAGCAGGAACGACCGGAACACTCGTGATGCTGTTATCGATGCATCACCATATTTGTTTCCGTCGACACAACCGTGGCTTTTATTCCTTCTTCTGCTACCACCACGAGCCCACCACCGCCACCCCGGGACACCGCCACCTCCACCACGCCACCACTTCTCCGCCGCCACCACCCCGCCACCGCGAACGCCGTTGCAGCACCAGCGCCGCGACCACCTCCCCTCCTAACGCCGCCGCCACCCCCACCTCCCCCCCCACCGCTCCCGCCTCCCCGCCCATCGCCCCCCCCCGCCGCCGCTAGCTGCTGCAGTGCCAGCTGCTCCTCTCGCGTCCCCTCGGTACCCGCGTCGCCGCCCTCCGTCGCGACGGCTGCGGTGCCGTCCGTCGATGAAGCAGCGTCGGGGGAAACAGGAGCGTCGGGGTACCAGGGGCAGCGGCCTCAGCTGAGGGCGGCTCGGAGGGTGGGGGAGGCGGCCAGTCGGGGGGTGGGGGTGGTGGGGGAGGTGGGGGTGACGGGGACGGCCCGGGGGGGGGGCGCCTTGCCTGCGCGTGGTCGTGCTCGTCGACGCGTACGTGGCCGCGCTGGGCGGCGAGTACCGCGCGGCGCTGTGGCGGCTGCTCGCGCGCGGGGGGGGGGGCGTCCGCGTCTTGGGGAGTGAGGTGGACGACACGGACGCGGTGGTGGTGAGCGTGCCGATTGGCGCGTGGGGCGGCGGCGGCGGCGGCGGCGTTGCTGCCGCCGCCGCTGCTGCGGCCGCCGCCGCTGCCGCGAGGCTGCCGGGGGGGGGCGTTGGGGGCGTCCCACCGCGGCGTCCGCCCCCGCGGGGGGGCGGCGGCGGCGGCGGGAGCGGCCGCCGCGGTGCTGGCGGTGGCGGCGCCGACTCCCTCGCGGGGGGCGAGCCCGAGGAGGTCCTCCTGTCGGCTACGATTGGCGGCGTGTTGCCGCGGGGCGGCAGCAGCCTCCCCCCTGGGGGGGGCGGCGTCGCCCGCCACCGGTGGGCGGCGGGCGGCGGGGCGGTGGCGCGCACCGCGTGGCTAGCGGCGCAGGGGGGGGGTACCCGCGCGCGGCGCGGCTCGCCAAGGTGTGGGGGGGAGGGGCGCTGGGGCCGGGCGCCGCGGGGCTCGGCGACCTCGGCTTGGAGCTGGTCATGCTGTCGGCGTTTCACGAGGACGGGGGGGACGGCGACGACTATGATGAGGACGCCGAGAGGGGAGAGAGGGGGGGGGGAGGGGGTGCGGAGGACGATGACGTGGCAGCCTGGGCCGACCCGGCCGCTATGACCGAGGCGGTCCTCTGCCGCCTCTTTTTTCGCTTCCTCCGCCTGCTGTCTGTCGCGAACGCGCCGCCGCTGTGCGGCGCCGGCGCTGGCGGCCACGACGACGCCGACGTCCACGACGACGACGACGGAGAGGAGGAGGGGGACGGCGCCATCCCTGGCGTGCTGACCCTGAGCTGGGACGCCTTCCACTCGGCGCGCGTCGCGGCGGCGGCGGCGCCGCCCCCCCCCCCGTCGCGTCCCGCCCGCGGCTGGTCATCCTCGACCCGGCGGTGCCCGGCGTGGACCTCGCGGCGGGGGTGGACGACTGGGCGTCCGTCGCGGCCGCCGCGCGGACGACCATGCGGGTGATGGAGGCGGCCGGGCGGCACCGGGGGGGGGGGCGGGGGGGGGGCGCCATGGCAGGCGTCGGCGCTCACGCCGGGAGGGGGCGACGGCGGCGGCAGCGTCGTCGGGCGAAGAAGACGAGGCCGAGGTGGACGAGATGGCCCGCCTCAACGCCCGCTCCGCGGCACGGATGAGTGGCGGCTGGGCCGGCGGCGGTGGCGCCAATGGTGGGGGGGTGCACCCGCGGGCGGGGGCGACCGGCAATGGTGGTGGCGGCCTCGGCGACGACACGGACGACGACACATCCACCACCGACGGCGAGGGCGGCGGCGCCGGCGGCCTCGGCGGCAGCGCGCTGCTGCCCCTCCCCGCGGGGTTGCTGCCTCTGGCGGCCGCCGCCGACGCGGCCGCCGCCGCCGCCGAGGCCGACGGTTGGGTGCCTGCCGGCGCCGGCGGCAGCGACGGCGGGTCGGCATCGTCGGGCACGGCGTTCCCCCCCGGCAGCCCCGCGGCGCCGTCGCCGCCGGCGCCGTCGTCTCCCTTCTACTCCGCCACCCCTCCCCGGGGGGGGGTGGGCGGCTGGCGTGCCGGCAGCGGCACCCCCGACGGCACAGTGCCGTCGCCCGGCGCGGCGGCGGCGCTCCGGTCGGGGAGCTTCGCCACCACCCCCACCCTTCCCACCTTCCCGTCGCTGGTGCCCCCCCCTGGGGGTGTCGTCGGCAATGGCGTCGGCAGTGGGGGCGTCGGGTACGCCCCCCCCCCCCCCCCCCCCCCCCCCCCCCCCGGGGGCGTTGGCGGGCGCGTCCCCCCCCCCCCGCCCGGCGTGCCGCTCGCGGCGCCCGGCGGCGCCGCCGCCGGCCGCGCACGCTCCACCGCCGCCGTCTTTTCCATTGCCGCCGCGTCGGCGCTGTCGTCGGGGTGGAAGCCCGTCGGCACGCTGCTCTTTGCGGGCTGCAAGTGGCGCCTGTGCCTGCGGGCGGCAGGCGGCGGGGGGCGCGCCGCGCGGGGGCGCCTCCACCCG
This sequence comes from Pyropia yezoensis, assembly GCA_009829735.1. Taxonomy (NCBI): domain Eukaryota; phylum Rhodophyta; class Bangiophyceae; order Bangiales; family Bangiaceae; genus Pyropia; species Pyropia yezoensis. The sequence continues at coordinate 18,172,201 of CM020619.1, read as the reverse complement.
CAGCTGCAGTTCCAGGCGCACCGGGTGGACGTGCTGGTCGAGTGCCTCCGACCGCCGCCGGGGGGGCTGGTGGTGGAGGTGCGGCTGGCAGCGGTGGGGGGGCGGTGCTGCGGTTTTGGGGATGCGGGGGGGGGGGGGGGGGGGGGGGCGGGGGAGAGAACGGGGGGCGTGGGGGCGGGGGGGGGGAGGTGATCGTGCGCGATGTGGTGCTGGCGCTGCCCAGCCGCCAGGAGTTTACGTTTACCCTCCTGTAGGGGGGGGGGGGCGGGAGCAGGGGGGGTTGCAAGGGTTTTTGGTGGCGCGGCGGGCGCGGCGGGCGGGCACTGCCCCCCCGCGCCCCCTTTGTTTTTTGGGCACCGGTGGGGTTGGGTGGGGCTGGGTGGGGTTGGGTGGGGTTGGGTGGGCGTGTAGCGGATGGGGAGGCCGCGGCGGGCGGCACACCGGCGGGCCGACCCACGCGGCAGGCGCGGCCAGCCGGGTCGACTCGGGTCGGGTCGCGGGGGGCACAAGGCGCCCCTCCCCCCCCGGCGGGAGTGGCAGTGCAAACAAAAGAATGGCACCCCCAACATCCCACGGCCAATGCCCCCCCACCGACCGCTGCGCTACACCCGCCGCCCCTCCCCCCAACCCCAACAGCTACTCCCCCCCCTCCGCCCCTCACTGCTCAATGTGGAGCTGCTGCGCGGCCCCCCGGCCCGCCTCCTCCAGCGCCCGCGCGTACGGGGTCACCACCCCACTCACCCGCACGAGCGCCTCCTTCCCCCCCCGGTCGAGCACCCCCCCCACCACCCCAATCGCCGCCCCAATCCGCCCCTTCCACCGCACCAGCAGCGGCCGGAGCACCCCCCCATACACCACCTCGGCGCCCGCCGCGTCCCCCCTCGTCAGCCACACCACCCCCGCCAACAGCGCCGCCGAGTAGACCACCCACCCCCGAGCAGGCGCCAGCACCAGCGCGTCGGCCGTCACGCCCACCGCGGCGAGCACCCAGTAGGCTCCCCACCGCCGCTGCGCCGCAGTGACGGCGGCGGCCAGGTCGGCGGCGTCGGCGTCGGTCGGGTCGGCGGCGGCGGCGGGGCCCACCGCCCGCTCCGCTTCAGCCAGCTGAAAGGTGCGCCACGCGGGGAGGAGAAAGGTGGTGGCGAGAAGCCCCGCCGCGAGCGCCCAGCGCAGGAAGAGGAGGCCCGCAAACGCCACCGCGCCCGTGACGAGGAGGTTGCGCAGCGCCGCCTCGGACGCGGGGGAGCCTAGCAGCAGCGCTGGCTGTCGACGCCGCCGCCACACCCGCGGGGGCGGCCGTGCCGCTGGCCACCCTCCGCCACTGGGCGGCCGTCGCTGATGCGGCACCACGGCATGACGCCACTTCAGGGGCCAGAACGCTGCCTGATTGTGCCGCGCGCGTCTCGAGACATGGTAGGCGATATGGCACGAGCACCTCATTGGCTGAGGATTGTGGCCCGAAGAATTTCCAAGAACCGACAAAAGAAAGCTCGATGTATCTTTTTTGTGCAACGTACCATAAACCTGAGACACTCCATCGTCGGCTATCTATTGTACTGTACCGCAGTTATTGGGGTCGACATGGGAGACTTGAGGAACATTTTCATTGAGCAGGCGGGTGGTCGTTGTCCCGGGACGTCCTGCCGAGCTTCTCCCGCCGGACGTTTCCCCGGCGCGCTCCCCCCGCCTTCTCCCCAACCTCCACTATCATGAAGCCCCCAATCCACCACCTCCTCCGCGACGCGGCCCGCGCGTCCCTAGCAGAGGCTCTGGCGCGGGTGCCGGGCCCCAAGACGCTCCTCCTCGATGCCGGCTTGTGGAATGGCGACCGCTCCTCCCCGCGCACGCTCGACCTGTTTGCTGACGCCCCCTTCCTCGTCTCCCTTGGCGTCGTGGCAGTGGTGCCGCTGCCGGCGCGGCCGGCCAGGCGACACGGCGGCGGGGGAGGCTTTGACCCTGGCGGGGGGGCGGCGGCGGCGGGCTCGCCTCGCCGCCGCGGTCGACCCCGTGGGGGGGCCGCCGCCGCGGACGCGCCGTCCCCCCGCGCCGCCACGCCGCCCCTGCGTGGGAGTTTGGTCTTTCTTCTGCGGTCGGGGCGGGAGTCCGCCGCCGCCGCGGCTGGGGCGGTCATTGCCGATGCCCGCGACCGGTGGGCGATGGCCGCCGCAGCCGCCGCGTCTGGCAGCGGCACGGCCGCCGCTGTCGCGATGCCGCCCCCGCGGGCGGCCCTTGGGTCGGGGGGTGGGACAGCGTTTTCTCGCGGAGATGACGCCGCGGATGTGGGGGGCGACGCAGGCCCACCGTCCCCCCCCCCGCTGGCCTTTCGCGCGTTGGTGCTAGTCCTCCCCGCCCCCTCTGCGACGGTGGAGCGGGTGCTCTCCGCCGCTGGGGTGCGGCCAGTGGTCACGATAGCGCCCCTGCTGCTGGGCTTTCTCCCCCTCGACACGGACCTCGGCACACTCGACCGGCCGGGCGCATTCCGGGAGGTGACGCTCGAGGGGGACCGATCATCCCTCGCCGCCGCTGCCGCTGCGCTCGCCGCCCTTCGCACCACCGCGTGCCTCCGGTACGGTCTGATCCGCACCGCGGGGGCGGCCGCGGCGGCGGTGGTGGCGGCGCTGCTTGCCAACCACCCCGAGCCCTCTGTGGGGGCGGGGGGGGGTGCGCTCCCCGCGGCCGACCGCCCGCCCGCACGGGCCGTGGATGACCTGTCGCTGGCTTCGCTTGGGGGGCTGTCGCCCCCCTGGGTGGCCACCGCTGGCGCAGTTGGTGCGGCGTCTTCCGCCGTGACCCTCCCCGCCCAGTCCCCGCTTCGCCCCGTGACGCTTATTGTTATTGACCGGGCGGTGGACCTGGTGACCCCCCTGCTGACCCAGTGGACGTACGAGGGCCTCGCGGAAGAGGCGCTGGGCATGTGCAATGCCACCCTGGAGGTGCCCCCAGGGGTGCTGTCGCCCGCCGACGCTGCGGCGGTGCGGGGGGAGGCCCCCGCGGGGGGGGCAGAGGGGATGGCCGGCGGTGGTGGAGTGGCCGGTGCCGCCCTACCACCGCCGCCGCCGGGAATTGGACCCGTCCTCACGCCGGCCCCGCCGCTCCCCGCTGGTGGCGTCGCCGCGGCAGCTTTCGTACGGCGGCTCCTAACCACCGAAGACGAAGTGTATGCGGGCCTGCGCGACCTCAATTACACCGCCGCCGCCCGCCGTTTGGCGCTCACCGCCGCGGACGTGCGCGCCCGCTACGCCGCGCGCCCCGACGGGGGTAGCACTCGCGGCCGTGACCGCCGCGGCGTCGGTGGCCACGACCGGGACTGGCGCGACGGCGACAGCGACAGCGATGACGATGTCGGCCGCGGGCGTTCGGGCGGGGAGCTTGCGCGGGTGGCCGCCTTTGTTCGGGCCCTCCCCGCCCTCGTCTCCTCCTCTGCCGCCGTGGCCGCCCACACCGCGATAGCGGGCGCAGTGTCGGCGCGGACGTTTGCCGACCCCGCGTTTGCGTCGTGGACCGCCGCGGAGCGGGCGGCGCTCGACGGGTCTGCGTCGTCCCGCCGACGGCCCGCGGCGTTGGGCGACGCTGCCGCCGCGGGGGTGCCCCTCTTTCGGCTGGCCCGGCTTCTGTGCCTCGTGTCGGTCACCGGGGGGGGGGTGGAGTCCGAGGCGCTCGCGGGCGTCCGCGCTGAGCTCCTCGCTGCCGCTGGCACGGCGGCGCTGCCCCTGCTGGCCGCCGCCGAGCGGTCCCGACTGTGTGTGCCGGCTGTGCGGGAGGGGGGGGTGGGGGGCCTCGTGTCGTGGTCCACCGTCCTACACGCGGCGGGAAGCATTGCCGATGCGGCGGGGAGCTTGGCGGGCGTTCCGTCACATGGAGGTGGGGGGGGTGGGGGTGGAGGACGCTCTGGCTCGTCAAGTGGAAGTGGGGCGGGGTATAGCGACGGCAAGGGCGGCGGCCGGGGCTTGACGGCCAACGGGGGAGGGGGTAGCATCGGCATGGGCGTACGGGGCGTCTCGGACGGCCGCGGCGGTGCGGGGAGCGGCGGTGTCGGCAGCGATTGGGATGGCAGAAGTGGCAGCAGCAAGGATGGGGACACCGCCGCCGCCCCCTACTCGTGGCAATTTGCGCGCGCTGCGCTGCGGCTCGTGTCTGACTATGATCCCGATGACGGTCACGGCGACGGCGTTGGCGACGGCGGCCACCGCGGAGTGGACGCAGACGCCGACGCTGGCGACTCAGATGGGGACGGCCACGGCCGGCGGCGGAGCCGTCACCCCCGCACCCCTCCCGCAGACGCCAACGCGCAGAGGCGCGCGCGTGCCCGCCACCGGGAGCGCCGTCTGGCCGCCCCCTACTCGGGCTACACCCCGCTGTCTGTGCGGCTGGTGGACGCCGCTCTCTCGGCCGCGGGATGGGCGTCACTGCCCCCCGTGTCGGCCTACACATCCATCCTCCCTCCCGGACACGTGACGCTGGAGCACCGGGCTGCGGCGGCGGGTGAGGGTCGGGCGGGGAGGACGACCACGTCGAGCGCAGCGGCTGCCTCGCCTGTGGTCCCCCCTCCCGACGTTGACACTGTGATTCTGTACGTTGGTGGTCTGGCGCGCGCGGAGGCGTCTGCGGTGCGTGCGGCGGCCGCCGCTTCGGAGCGGCGGGTGCTCCTACTGACGACAGCGTTGATGGGGGGGGACGCGTTCATCAGCCACCTCGTTCGGGATACGGGCGACGAGGAGTGGTCGTAGGGTTGGCGCTTTTGATGGGCAAGACTTGGGCCGACCGGGGTGGGCATGGATGAGGTTGGGTCAGGAAGGTCAGGAGGGCGGCGCAGCGCGTGGCCGGGGATTTCAAGCGGCGCAGTGTACATACGTAAGTAGCAGCATTACATATAGCTCTCCGAGGAGAGCACCAAGTGGAATGGCCTGTCGCGTGAACGTTGCTCCATTTTGTACAGAGGCGAGCTATATATGTTTTCTGAGGACGAATGACGGCGGGGCTGCTGGTCAAGCCACAGGGACGGCACTTGCAACAGGACAGGTCACATTGTGTGATGTGGTGGGCAAGGCCCCCACAATCCAATTTTACTCACGCGAGGGATCTTGCACGCATCTTTCCCCGCGGGGGAGCGGCGGTGAACAGACGGCCGTCTGCTCACCGCTGCCATGCTCACCGCTGCCATGTCCATCTCTGCGACACTACGCCTTGACCGGCTCCCCATACACAAAGTCATCGCACACGACGACATCCCACTTGCCCCACTCGGAGGACGTTACCACCCGGTTGCCGAGCTTCACCCGCACTCTCGCCACCACCGCCTTTGGCCAGACGGCGCCCACAAAAGAGAGCCCCCCGGGTGCCGCCTGCGCAAACACCGTGCGGAGCACCTGGCCCCTGCGGTTGTAAAACGTCAGCGTCGTCAGACGGGGGCGGTCTACGTCGAGGAAGACAGCGCCAAATCCCCTGGTCGTAGCGCGAAGCCACGGCTTTCCCGGGACTTGAAAGCGGACGGAAAACTTGTTGTTGCGGAGGGGCGTAAACAGACGGGGTGCCGAAAAGGGCTTGAGCTGCAGCGCCAGACGGCGGTTGAGCGACGTGAAGCGGTTGTCCACCACCCGCTGGACGGGCGGCGGGTTGGACACCCGGAATTGGCGGCCGCGGGTGCGAAACACGGCGCCACGGGGAACCTGCGTGTTGAAAAAGTCAAACGGCATGGCAAACGGCACAGCATCCGCGTCCCAGTTGATGCTGCGGCGGCCGCTGCCCGCGGGCGGGCCGGATCCGTTGTCCTCGCCGCCCAGGGCCTTGGAGAAGCGTTCAAAGGCGTCGGCAATGTCCGCCGCGGAGCTCCCGCTGGCCCTGATCACCTGACGTCTCTGGGCGGTGGCAGAGCCGAGAACGGCGGCCGCCAGGGCGACCAGCAGGGAGGCGCGAGTGAGAAAGCCCATGGTCGCTTGAGGGTGAAACAGGGGGGGGGAGAACGGTGGCTCAGGCAACTAGAAGAGGGGACGCCGATGGGAAACAAACGCAGTGGGAGGGTGCTGCTGGGGTGTCCGAGGCTCGGAGGCCGGTGCTCTTCGAAGCAAAGGCACCCGGCGTCGCAGTCACTCGGCCGCCCTGAAGGAGCTCTTGTACTGCGAGCCGCGCCATTCTGTCGGCAGGCACACACTTGCGGGGCGAAGGTGTGGGACGTCAAAGCTCCCGAGCTCCTCCCCTGGCCAATGTGTCCGCGCTGCTGCAGCGCAGATGGGAGGTGCCGCAGCACAGCCAGTGTGTCCTGCATGGCGCTCCCGTGGCAGCCGTCGCTGGTGCCACCTCGGGAGGAGCGGGCCTACGCGGTGCCCACAAAGGGCGGAGTACGGAGTGTGGTGGCTCACAACACGCTCGCGGGGAGGCGCTGTGTCTGTGGACACTGGTGGCTAGACGTGACACTCCGCGTTCCCTCCTATCAGCGCCCCTTCACCGCTCCTTTCGGGTATGACCTGGCACGACGAGCGGGGAGTGCAGGCCGCGGAGATAGTGCGACGACGACCGGCGCTCCATATCTGCTTTCACCTCGCCAGCCAGCTTTGAGGATGCTCGCTAGCCACGGCGCGTGCCTCCTAAAACGGAGGGAGTGGGGGAGGGGTGGGAGGACGGGAGGGAGCGCATGTACGGTGGGCAGGTTCGACAGGCGGATCATTCAGAGGCGGCGACGGACTAGCTCGGTTGGTAGAGCACTCCTTGTTGGCGGGGGAATCGAGGACTGCCTGCCTGTTCGCTGGCCATTGGAGCACCCAAGAGAGAAACAGGGTGGCTCGTCGGGCTCGTCCGTGTAGGGGGCAGACGAATGAACGGCTCTCTTCAGTGACCGCGACAATGCGCACATGCCTTTGCTAGTGGTCCTCGACAGTTTGGCGGTGACTCACTAGGCTAGTCAGCACCGTCGCCGTCAGCGCGACACTACAGTATGTTGCTCGTGATGCAGCACTCGAGGCACTTCAAGAACTGATGCAATATTTTTTGTTCAAGCAGCACGGGATCCCGACAGAGCGCAAGTCACCGCCCTGGAATACACAGACAATCAGTGGGAGCCGCCCCATGTCGGTAAATGGGAGCAAAGCTGTGCACAGACACGCAGACGATCGGAAAGTGATGCGAACGCCTCACACGGGCGCCACGGCCCAACTGTGCGAAGTATTTACAATTGCCGACTCACTTACATGTCAATGTTCCTCCACGTCATCGTTTTCCCCTGTGCGTGGCGACAATTTACCGAATCGGCCAACATTCTTCGTGCCTGGCGAACTAAAGGTTTTTAGGTTGTGCTAGAACGCAGTTTTTGTAGTCGACAAGGGGGACCACTTTGCAGAATTCAGGCGCCTTTCGGAGCTCAATCGCTGCCATTTCCGTGCTTACCGGTCATATGTGTACAATAGGTTTGGGTATCACGACCCCCAAACCGGGACGTGACGTGCGATCATGCCCGATCACGCCCGATCACGTCGTAATCACGCCCTTTTGTCCGCGTGTCACGTATAAAGGAGCCTACGTTTTTGTTTTCTTAAGAGTGTCCCAAGTACATAGCATTGCGGATGACGGGGTCTTTGTGCGGCGCCTGTATCCTGAGCCAACTGGTTTTCCTTGACACTTGGTCGGCGGCACCTGCGACCCTGTCACCTGTCAAGAACCAGTCTTTTTTTTTCTGTACAGCATCCGTAAGCCAGTGTGGGTCAAATGTCGACCAGTCTGAGACGGTCCCCAGTCTACAGGGATCCCCTGGCCAGGTGCTGCGCATGGGGATATAGCCCTCACTGCGGAGAGTCGGGCCACAACTTTCTTTGTCCTGTATGCCCTCTGTGAAGAGCGTGTTCAAGAAGTATCAGAATGCCATTTCTTGTGATGATTACGTCGACATTATTACTTTATCATAGATACAACCTTGCCCACAGGGGCCCAGTGTGAGGACTTCCCCCCTAATCCCATACCTCATACCTAAGGGATAATATCTGGGACCTCTCCTCACAGATGCTGCCGACCCAGCTCCTGGCAACATGGATCATTTCCTTGTATTGCGGGGCATGACGCGGTGTACCTTCCAGACTCAAGATGAGTCAGCCGGTGTCTCACGGTGTCTGCTGGCCGCACGACAGCAGCCATCAACAGCCCATCATGGCCTGTCAAAACGCGCAACCGTCAGCGCCCATGACGAGCCGCATCTGCCACAGCTGGCGAGTCCGTTAGAATGACCTCGCTGCAGCATTGCAGCGATGTGACTGGCTAGCCGTCTGGCCGATTCGGTCGACTCGATCGAACTGTGCTTACAGGCCTCTCGGACCTCGGACCGACTGGCGTCTGGGGCCGGCTGAGGCGGCGCACTAGGCGCCACACGCCGGATCCCTTCGTTTGGGGCAAACTGGGGCTGCACTCCTTTAGAGCGCACGCCCGCCCATGCTTTGTTCTGGGAGCCATGCTTTGTTTTAGGGCCGTTTTCTGCCTACCGGCGGCACGACGGGGAAACGCATGCTTTGGGGCACCTCCGGTGCTCCGACACTGTGGCGGAACTGGCCCCCACGCAGGGGACAGGGCGCGCCACACGGGGTCGGGAGACAGCTGGTTTGACCCGTTTCTCCCTTTGCATTTGATCTCGAATTTCCCTATGTCAGGGATACTTTGCTTGGCAGTAAACTTAACAAGGATTTGAGGGTTTTCTGCATTTTATTGTCTTGGATTTTCGTGTGGCCCGGTGGGCATGTGCTGGGGTGGTAGTTTTCGAGTGGCGAGACTCTGAGAGGACTCTGGAGGGATAAGGGGAGGGACAGCGGGGCTCTGCCTCGCTTCCCCGTCCCGACCAAGAAACTGTTGGCCCACACACCATCTTCATGTTTCGCCGTGGGGGGATTGCTCCACAACAGGGATAGCGTGTGTGAGACTTGCACTTCTTCCAGTTCCCCGGACACGGGAGGCTGCCCATGTGCACCGCCCTAACTTGGATGCTGTGTGCTCGAGTGGTTTTGGCCACATTTGGTGCAGCAGCAGGGGACAGAGATAAACTTTACCTCCGGGTGCACCCGGGTGTTCGGCGCCCTCTGTCTCAGAGGAACGGTGGACTCCCAAGGTGAGGAGGCGTCTCTAAAGGGAACCCCTCGGGTTGGAACCAACTTTGGCATGGAGCCATCGCCAACTAGGCTTTCGAAGGACGGCGGAACTTCGTTGGTTGGTGATGGGCTCGCGCCCTTGCCCTCGGTTGAGACCCCTGGATATCGTGGTTACCCCTCAGGTGGACTCCCGGAGGCTGACCGAGACTCAACTGGAGTCGGAAACCCACTCCTGGCGGAAACTGTCCGTCGGGAGGCGACTGCTGTGTGCGGCAGGCTTTGCCGGAACTAGTGGTCACGATGACGAATAAAATCTTAATTCAGATTGTGGCGAGTTTGCCGGATGGTCTCAATGTCCAGACTGGAGTGGGGCTTTCGAGCCCGCAGACGCAGGGCACACTTTCCCCTATACCATTATCGGAGCGTCCCGAACAGGGAACGACCCCCATGATTCCCAACTTGGGAGCCACGGTGACGCCGGCAGGTCGAACGCCTTTATACGGGGGCTACACCCAGCCTGCCGGTACACACGGCAGAGACGTCGGGTCAGTACGCCCCTCTGCCTCAGCGGTTGTTACCCCAACGTGAGGGGCCGCCCAAGATCCAGGTAACCAACCCGGTTTGCCATGGGATCTTTGACTGTGAGACCGACGCCCTAAACAACAAGTCGGTGGCGTAGGGTCCTACTCAGGCCCAAGCGATGGGCCGTGCCAAGAAGAACGGAACTCACTCTCTTGGGCACAAAGCGGAGCGGGATGGAACTCCCCCCCTCCGTGTCTTTGAGTTCCTACGTCGCTTCAAAAAAGCCTGTGACGACAACTCCAGAAGTGAAGGCATGGCATTTCATATGCGACAGGAGTTCACAAAGGGCGACCTACGGACGGAGATGATTTCCGTCATGCCCAGTTTCTCAAGTGGAGGAGCTGGTGAGGTAACGTCCTACTTGGAGCTCATCAACTGGTTGTTGAGGGCTATGGTTGATGAAGCCGCGTTGGCTTCTCCAGTCGTGGACTTTACGCAGGCTCACCAGGAAGAGAATGAGGACGAGTTGTCCTTTGCGGAACGAGTCCGCAAGATCAACAATCTTTGTATCTTTCTTCATCCCCAACCAGTGGTGAAGAGTCGCTTTGTGGAATGTCTCCATTGGTCTGTCCGTATGGAGACCCGGGAGAGTAATTCCTCCCGGGCGACGCTGGCCGAGTAGGCTAGGTTCCCCTACCGCCGAGGTGAGGCTTACCGCAAGCTGCGAGATGAGCAACGCCAGGAACGGCAGGCCGAGTTGGGCAAAGAGAAGGAGGAGGCTAGCAAAGCCAGAGAGATACGAGAGGCACGCCGGATCCGTAACGATAAGGTAGTAGCCGCTGTGGGAACCTCTCACGGAAACTCATCGGGTTCTCAAGTCGGGAAGACCCTCCCGGGAACTGAGAATCGGTGTTGGAACCGCAACGCTGACGGACACTGGGCATACGACTGCCCTATGTTGAGTAAACTCGTTCAAGAACTTGTCAAGAATGCGAGTAAGAAGTCGGCCACGGGCGAAGTACGCTCCCGCCCCGAGGGTGGGCCGCGGTCGGTGGTGGCTGTGGCCACGCCCTCGGTTAAATAGGTGGACGCATTGTCCTCGGACTCGTCGTCCTCCCCTTCGCCCTCAGACTCCGAAGCCAAGTCGGCTTGAAACGCGTGCACGCTGGAGCTGGACGTCCGAAGCTCACAGCGGCAGCCTCGGCCAAGTGGGTCAGGAGGACGTATCAGCCCTGTCGCATACTGTGCGGACCCAAAGGCGTCCGCCCACCTCGGGTAGGACTGCCTAAGAACGTGAACACACATCGTGTCATCGCTGTGCTGACAGAAGAGAACTTCCAGGTGGCTCGCCGGGTGCAATTAGCCCCTGGCCGTGCCTGTTGTGCCCGTATCGTACATGATGCTGGCTCCGGCGCTTCCTTGATACGCAAGTCGCTGTTGCCGAAAGAGGTGGCCTGGAGAGAGGGAAGTCTGTGGCTCCCGTGACAGTCTCACACTCGAAGCCTGCTTGTAGGGTATCAGAAGGGCTGACTGCTACGCTGCGTCTAGCCCGTCAAGTCACGTTGCCTCCCAACTCGGTGACCCACGTGGACGTTGTAACTGATTACACGGGGAACGGGTTGGTGCACCCTAGCCCCTGTCTTGCTCGAAAGCACCAAGTGCATGTTGCCCTTGGCACGATGGACTCCGAAGCGGGAGTCCCGTGGAAGGTCCAGGTGATGAACTTCAGTTCCTCACCCAAGTACTGCAAGTCGGGAGCCAAGTTCGGCTGTATCGACCAACATGAGGGACCCGTGAATTCGGTGACCCTCTACGCGGGTGCGGCCAGTTGCACAAAGCCCGCGCCGGAGAGGCACAAAGCCAAGTCGGCAGCCCCTCCCGACCCTACGTGCATATGGAGAATGCTCCGCCCAAGTTGCGGGTTTAAGTTGAACGCCTCTTGGACCAATATCACAAGTTGTGGGATGGTCAATTGGGACTTATTTAAGCCACGGAACACCGGATCGAGTTGATGCCCGGAGTGGGCTCTATACGTCAACAACCGTATAGGGGAGGGACCCTTTCACGGGCCCTTGTCAAGGAGAAAGTTTCTCGCATGGAGGCCCGAGACGTGATAGAAGCCTGTAACGCCGAGTGGGCGGGTCCGGTGGTGATAGTCCCCAAGCCAGATGGAACCCCACGGTTCTGTATATACGATCGCAAGCTCAACGAGAGCACGGTGAAGGATAGTTACCCTCTTCCGAGGATGGATGACTGTCTGGACTCGTTGGGGGAGGCAAACGTGTTCTACACCCTAGACTGTAACGCCGGGTACGGGCAAATTCCCATCGCCCCGGAGGACCGGCAATATACTACCTTCACGTGTCGCTGGGGCACATACCAGTGCAAGTGGTTGCCATTTGGGCTCTGCAACGCGCCGGATCTGTCCAGCGCGCCATGGACATGATCCTGGCCGGAGTACGGTGGAAGATCTGTCTTGCGTACCTACACGACATCACCGTGTTCTCCCGAGTTCCGGAAGACCACGTGAGCCAACGTAGTCAGGTGCTCAAGCTACTCGCCGACACCGGAGTGTCGTTGAATGCTAACAAGTCCCACCTCTTCACTCAAGAGGTGGAATACTCGGTACATGCTGTCCGCCCGGGGCGCCTCAGTGTCAACGAGAAGAATCTGAGGGCCATCCGTAAGGCCCTGTACCCCCGGACACATACCCAGATGAGGAGCTTCCTCGGGATGTGTAACGTGTACCGACGTTTCACGAAAGAGTTCGCCAAGGTGGCGAAGCCGCTGAACGAGCTAGTTAGCTCATCGCTGCCAAAGAACCTGGCTCCCCCTAGTCAGGTGGAGCAGATGGACGTTGAGACCCTTCGGGATCAGCTGCTGAGCCCTCCCAGATTGGCTTTTCCCGGGTTACGAGGCCATTACGTCCTAGACGTGGATGCTAGCTACGACCAACTTGGTTGTGTGCTGTTACAGCAGCAGCAGGACAAGAAGTACTTGCCGGTAGGTCATTTCAGCAAGGGGCTGAACTCGGCGGAGCGAAACTCCGGAGTCACCGAGTTGGAAGGACTCGCAGTGGAGTGGGCGGTGACGTGACTTCGTCACTACCTGGAGAGTGAGAAGTTCCTCATCCACGGTGACTACTGCGCGTTGCAGTTCATCTTTACGACGGATTGTACGAAAACCCGCCTGAACAGGTGACGGGTGCGACTGGCGCCCTTCAACTTTGATATTGAGTACCGTCCCAGCCGGCAACATGCCTTGGCCGACGGCCTTTCTCGGGTACCTTCCGAGGGGCTGGATACTAACCCAATCGATGATGACATCCCCATCGTGGGGGTGGACACGCGCTCGGGATAGGTGTCGAACTCCGAGGCGCCAGGGAACAAGAAGTACTTGCCCCTGACGGTGAACGTAGTCGTGAAGGCTCAGGCCGAAGATCTCTTCCGCCAGTCGGAGAGGGAGGCGCACGACGCAGTGGCGGAGACACGGCTGTTCGTTGGGGATGATGGCCTCCTCTTGAAGAGAGGGGCGACCCAGGGGACTCAACAAATTGTTATCCCCGCATTCCTCAAGGACAGTACCCTTGAGCGGGAGCATAACGCTCCCATAGGTGGACACCTGGGGTCAAGTAAGCTTCACCAGACCCTGAGGACCCCGTACTAGTGGCCCTCTATGGTGGTGGACATTTACAGTTGGGTAGCTGTATGCACAAGTCGTGCGCAGAATCGCTTGATGGAACGGCGGCCTCGTACGGCCTTGTTGCTGTTCCCGGCTGAAGATCCCTTTGCGGAGTTGGCAATGCACATCCTTGGGCCCCTGCCAGTGACTGAGGATGGCAACCAGTACCTCCTGGTTATCTGCGATCGCTTCACGAAACTGACGCGAGCGATTCCCCTGGCAGAGATCACGGGTATGTCAGTCGTGTCAGCCTTCCTAGATCACTGGGTTGCTGCATATGGCATTCCAGACAGTACGCTATCGGACAACAGACCGAAATTTGCATCCGTCCTGTTTCACGGAGTGCTGGACACGTTGGGGGTTTGGGCATACTATGCAACCCCCTACCACCCACAAACTAGAGGGCAGCAGGAGCGCTTCAACAAAACAATTGTTCGGCAGCTGCGCCACTATGTGAGTGAGCCAGTGAAGACGTGGGACCAATTCATTTCTATTTTGACTACCGCCTACAACTCGCAGGTTCACTTTTCTACGGGGGATGTGTAGCATCCCTGGCCCCGACTTGTCGCCGACCCGGGATGGCGACCAGAGGGCACCAGGTGCCAGAACTCGCCCGCCGTGTGGTGATGGATGGCGGTCGTGGCCCGTGCCCGGCACTGGGATGCGGTGGACTACGCTACCCACACGTGAGAGAGGGATTTCTGATGGGTTTTTGCATATTTGTGAGGGACTTGATTTGAGGGAATTTGAGTGCGAGATTCGTGAGTGGGAATAGAATTAGTAGTGATAGTGGCCCCCAACCTGACGAGGTTAGACTCGGGTCGGGGCTACTCGGGGGTATGGGGGGGCTACCTGGCCAATGTGCCGAGGCTCCGCCAGATGCACGCTAAGAGGGATAGCGAGGCGCCCTTGGCCCGCACCCTCAGGAAAAAGACAACTGCGCGTTTGCTTTCCTCTTCCCCGTGTGCACTACCGTGCGTATCTGCTCGCTCTGCGAGCCGGCACGTGGGGCAACAGGCATACCACTCTCGTAGTTCCCCTTTCTGTGTTACCTGTCCCTTTCCCCCGAGATATACTGACACGTGTCTGAGAGGATCGAGTTTTATATCACAGGAAGCATCCCTCACTTTTGTGACTCCGCGCCGTGTGCGGCCTATTGCTGTACAGTGGCCGCTCCCAAGTAGGGAGGCACACGGCGGCACACCTACTTCTACTGAGAGTAAGGTTTAGTTCGCTGCTGGGCTCGAGAAGCTCATCCCTAAATTTAGGGCTGAGAAGGACAAAGCACAGAAGCGCTCCAAGCGTACTTTTGATAAGAATGTGCGTAACGCCAAGCACGTCCCCAAGCAGGGTGACTGGGTGCTGGCACATTCACATACCCCAATGGGAGGTAAGCTGGTGTTCCAAACGAAGCGACCATATCAAGTTCTTCGGACGGATGGACGGCGGTTCACCATCGAAAGTGACGATGGGATCCGTACAGTATACGGACAGGAGGTGGTGAAAGTTGCACCACCTCCTCCAGGCGACCCGACTTGGGCGCGGGCACTCAAGGCGTGGCGTCTGCCTTCGCTGCATGCGGCCAACCAGGGCCCGCATGAGGACGTGTTCGACAAGTTCGTGGACCACGCGTGGGATGAGGATACCACCCGCCTCTTGTTGAGGGTGCGCTGGTTTGGCTACCGCGCCAAGGATGATACATGGGAATACGCGGAGGACCTGCCCGCTGAGAAGGTTCGGGCTTACTGCGCCCGGAATGATATCGACCCTGACTGCCTTCCCTGAACGTGAGGAAGGGTCCAGAGTCAGTGCCAAGAGAGTACTTCCAGTCGAAGTGGTACGCACAAAGGCTTCAACTACAGCCCTCACCCTCTCACTCTCGCAAAAAGGCAGCTGCCAATTAGGCATGCATGCTTGACTCCTCACCACGACGATCCTCGCCCTCACGTGGAAGCGAGCGGCGAGACCCACGCCGGTTACGATCGCCACTAGTCGGTGGAGCCGACGGCTCCGAGTCGGAGTCGTCACGACCATCACGGCCCCGGGTGTGACGACGACAGCGACTAGTAGCTTTCTTGGTTTTGCGCGCAAGTTGGCGACGCAGACGACGGACCGACTCTTTCTCGGACGGAGTAGATGACTCCGACGCGGAGTAAGACAACTCGTCGTCAGATACAGAGGGAGAACGCCGCGAGTGGCGGCGACGGCGACGAGGAGAGGATCACGCCCGGATTGCTCTCCGCTTGCCGCGCTCAAGTGGGGCCGACAACGGCATAACTGAGCCAATGCGAGCCAACTCGGTTGTCATAAACTGCGCAACCGACTCGCAACTCGCATTCCTAACGACCGCACGATCGCGATCCTCAACTTGAGGAGCCTCCGACACTTGAAGAGTCGCGGCTGATGCGGCCAGCCAGGAGATGGTACGCACCAACGTCTTGATCACAATCTCGGAAGTCAAAGAATGCGACGGTAATACCAACTTGGGGTAGACCGTAAGTAACGTGGCCCCCAAATTGGGAGACACAGGCGTGGACAACTCGACAACCACACCGATCCGGATGTCCCCGTGCAGCTGGAAAGGGACAGGCGGTGGAGGAGGGGGATGCCGATCTGGCGGAGCCCGAGGGTAGCCGCGACCCCGAGTTGGGGCCGCCGCGGCGACTTGCGCCCTGCATTCGTCATGGGTGGCGACACCCAAGACAGATTTCTTGTCAGGGGGCGGTGCAGTGTTGTGCTCCACCCCCGGGGCGCATGGGTAATGCTCGATACCCAACCCCTCCTTGAGGTCGACTCGTCCGCCATGAAGTTCGGGGCAAACCCACAGGAACTGGCGAAGTGCGAATTAATCCTTGGGCTCATGTGAGGGCCGGCGCAACTTGTGCTCAATACTCTCCCACTCGATGAGTCGGTGTAGCTTCAAAACCTCCGTAAGTAAAGTGAGTTGGCTTACTGAGCACCCCTCAGCAACTTGCTGAGAGGTGAGCTGCTCCAGCCCTTGAACAAGGCGGGGTGGCAGATGCCAAAACATCCCGCGCACTTGCACGCACGCCGCCCAGGTCGACATGACCTCCAGTAGCCACACTGTTGCCAAAATGGAGAACACCAGGTGGTTCGAGTTTGACGACAGCATCACGGAACCAAAGTGGTCAACCAACCGCGGCAGTAACGCGGGGAGCCCATATAGGACCTTAAATGGGGCCATCATTCGGGCTTCGTGAGATATATAAGCTCCTTGGTCGCCGGCGCTTAGAACGCAAACTCAAGTTGAACTGAGAGCACCAAGTAGGGACCTCGCCGGATGTCCTTCTCCATCCGCACGTCAAAGTTTTGAACGTGCGGGTCCGACGTCCGAAGGTAGGGCGGGCGCGTTGTCACCGCGTCCCAAGTGAAGCTCTGCATGTCGACTGAGCCCTCGGTGGTGCTCCCATGCTCGAGCATGTTCCTGCCCCGCTGCACGTCTTCGACCTCCCCCTCGTCGAGGAAGGCGAAGAGGTCCGTTTTGAACCCCGCTGGGAAGCCGATACGCCGGGGATCGTTTCCCGTAGGCGCTCGTCGACACGCTTCATCAGACGAACCAACTCGGGGGTGGACTAAGTGTTGATCAATAATGAGGGAATGGGACCGACCGGCCGCAAGAGCGAAAAGCGACAGCTATTACCGCTAGGGCAAAGAAGACAGTCCTTTATCGCCCGGACGTTCGACGGGGAGCAAGCCAGCCCGACGGCGGCGGCGAGCCCCCCACGCCGAAGGTAAGGGCGAAACATCATGCCGGTCGAGCGACCGAGCGCAGGCCGAAAGGCCGATCGCTAGGAGCATAGCAAACAATACGAAAGATCCCTCCACAGCAAGGACAGATAAACAATACATCACAAAAGTAGTCCCCCAAAGGGCGAGCCACAAGTGATCCCAAATCATCAAGGTTGGGGCTACTAGTCAGGGGGTCTACAAGCCCGTAAATACCGGAGTTCGGTATGAACGGCGGCTATGCTTTACCCCCATTCCAAGCTTCGAGCCGTCCCGGCGAGATCGTGACGGTTGTGCAGGTGCTGGACCACCAGGTCGTTGGCCCGTTGCGTGCTGTGCACGTATTCCTCTTATGTGCTTTGCACACGTCCTCCGTTTTGGCCAAGTGGCTCGCGGCTCGGTATTGACACCGTGCGTGCGTGCTTGGGTGTCTGGCCAGTTGGCCGTTGACCGACGCTTCCGCAACTGGGCACCTTGGGCCGGGTGGCCACGCACCTGTCTCTTCTTGGCACGTCTGGCTTAGGCCTCGGCAACCCGTAAGGGTGCCCGACGGCGAGGGCGGGTGGAGGCTGGCCAGTTAACTAGGTTGACGGCGGGTCCGCCGGTTGCGGGGCGCGGTGTGGGTCTTTTGACCGCTTACTCTCCTTGAGCGTTTGAGCGGTTCAAGGGAAAGGCACAAAGGCGGCCAAGGGCGGCGTCGACGGCAAGGGCTGCCACGGGTGGTCAATACCAAGGCCAAGGTGATTGTGTGACTGACCAAGTGGTCGAACGCCAGTATGGCGAAGGGCTCTGCCCCAGTTTGGCGGGGTGCTGCCCCCGTGGGGCCGGTTGACATTGTGGCGGGCGCCAATCGGGCGGTACGCGGGTATGACCGCAGCCCGGAGGCGACTTCAATGGACGACGGCGTCGGCTATGTCGATAATGCACCATTGGTGGCGGCGGCGCGTACGAACCGGCTGCTAGCCTTCAAGTTTATTCGCGACGCCCGTTGAGCGGACCTGGAGCCGTTCGAGGACGCCACCTTGGGCGGGGCGTTTAACGCCGGCGAGTCCGTTAAGGACGTACATGGGGACCCCGACTTTGGTCATAAAGGGCCGGCTCGGCAGGCGTATGAGGTGCTTGTATTTTGCAATGAGCTTCTGCGCTATGGCGCAAGTGGTGATCTTCACCCGTTTTATCATCGGCTGTATGCCGGGGCTCTTTGCTTCCGCATTGAGAATACCGAGAAGTTTGTCGTGGCGGCCAATGACTTCAGTCGTCTTCGACGCCTGTGGCCTACGGCCGTGTTTCTGGAGCGTACTTTGGCCGATCGGCTAAACGTTACGATGGCTGAGGAGCCAGGTATGGAGGGGTACCTTACCACGTTGGCCGACAAGGCTTGGTCGGATTGGGGGCCGCCCGAGTAGGGTAATGGGACACTTGCCGCTTTGACGGCAAGTGTGCGCAATCCCTTTCGGGTCCCTTCAACGGCAGTGCGCCATCGGCTTATCGCGAATACGCTTGTTATTGAGCGGGCACTTGCTTGATTATATAGCGGTCTGCGTTGTCCCATCGGACGCTAGCCTGGACCACCCCCCATGGGTCGACGGAGACCGCTACTACCCGGGGGGTCCTGTGGAATAACGAAAAAGTACATATCGGAGAGTCGGAATCAAACCCGGGCCCTTGAGAAGTAAGCGGAATGGCGCGCTCAAACCACTAGGCATCCGGGTGAAATCCCTTACATCTCAAGCCAGATTTTGGGCTTTAACCCCACCTCATTACGAGTACCTACCTTTTAGGTAAGCCAATCGGTGATTATGTATTTTGCTCCATAACCCCCTCCTCAAGTCTGAATCGTCCCCGATTCGGCCCAAGTCCCCGGCCCTCTCGATCTGGAATTCCCCAATTCCAGCAACGACACCTTTTTCGTCGTCAATCCTTACAGCCGGTTCCCGCACCGTGTATTTCGGCCCTGTTCGCACGTGCGAGACTCCCTGCTGCTCCACCATTGTGGAATAACGAAAAAGTACATATCGAAGAGTCGGAATCGAATCCGGGCACATGAGAAGTAAGCGAAATGGCGAGCTCAAACCACTAGGCAACCGGGTGAAATCTCTTACATCGCCAGCCAGATTTAGGGTTTTAACCCCATCTCATTACGAGTACCTACCTTTTAGGTAAGCCGATCGGTGATTATGTATTTTGCTACAGGTCCACACGTCAGTGACGCTGGCGAGGGTTGGCTCGGTTGCAGTAGCCAGTGCTACGGTTGACTTGGGTCCTTGTCGCTTTCGCGAAGTGTATCTAGGTAATTCAACCGTCATGGGTAGAATATGTCGATTGACTAAGTTACGTGGCCAGTGTTGAACCGGTTCCCACGTGTCATCTTTCGCGGTATAATCATACCATCGAACCTTGAATTCGTAAGTATCTCTGCATCCGCAGTTGCGCATGAGTTTGTCAATGACATATTCGTCGTGGGCGACGGGTTCCGGTCGCGGTTTGTCAAACCCATCAAGCAGTGGATATGGGGCGTCATCCCTGGCGCCAGCGGGTCTTGGTGCCGGCGTGGCGTGGTCGCTGTTGGTGCGTTTCTCAATCCCGTCGATGTCGATGACAAAGGTAGACTCGTCGGCATCGACGACCATGAACCGCCCACTGGCCTTAAGATCCAGTTTGTTAGCCACTGATGGTTTGTTGTGTAGACGTAGTCACCAATCTTGATCTTATCATTCCGTTTGCCCAGCCAACCTGGGTTGGCGTTGAAGGTACGCTTGTAACGTTGTTGCGTCTTACGCAAGGCCTCGACAACGGCCGGGATCTGCACGCGCAGTCTGGCCATGAATTCGAGCCTACGCGCGAGGGGGGAGCCATCGCTCAGCGTACCGCGGGGCTAAATAGATGTGCCGGGTGGGAAGTTGCGAGCCGACAGGTTGGGTCCTCGTCGAGAATTGACGAGCTCGAATGGGGCAACGCCCGCTGACCGATGGGGTTGGCTGTTGTAAACCAATGTGAGGATCGGCAGGAGCTCGTCCGAACTTGCGGGTTCTTCAGTCACATAGTGGCGTAGTTGAGTTGGGATGGTACAATTGTACCTTTCAACTTGACCGTTGGTCTGTGGATGGTATGCCGTAGTACGGATCGTCTCGATCCCAAGTACCTTCATGACAGCGATGAGGAAGTTCGACATGAACTGAGGCCCTTGGTCCGACAGGAGTTTTTCAGGCGGTCCTTAACAGGCAACCCAGTGGTCAATGACGGCTGAGGCTACAGAATTAGCCGTGATGGTCTTGAGTGCAATGCACTTGGTCAGCTTCGCGAACCTGTCGGTAGTGACGAGTATAAAGCGGTTCCCGCTTTTGGTGGGTGGCAACGGCCGAAGAATATCAATCGATTTGTCCGTGAACGGTTTCGTTGCGGGGAAGATCGTCAGCGGTGTAGTGTGTCGCCGGAGTGCGAGTCGGTTCTGCGCACAAGACGTGCATTTGGTAATTGTACCGTGGATGTCAGTAATCATGGACGGCCAATAGAACTTCGTTCTCATCGTGTAATACATCTTATTCATGCTTGGGTGGGCAGACACCGTAAAGTGGTGTTGGAGATTCAAGATATTGCCTTGCTGACTCTTAGGAATTTCCAACTGGCTTCCGAATTGAGTTCGGCGGTAGAGGGCGTGGTGGTCGTCGAGGAAGAACGACTTGTCCGTCCCCTCGGCAACGTTATCCCGTGTGGATTTACAGAAGTCATCGGACTGCTGTTCGTCAATACTGTCTTGGAATTCAAGAGGGCTGGGGTCAGCTGTCCCAGTGCATTGTTTGGTAATGACTCCTTGTGCCGTTTCGGCGATGGCTAGGCAAGGCATGTCATCGTTGATGACGTCTGAAGATGCGTTGTGGTCCGCGCGTGACTGGAAGTCTGGGAGGTGGTAACTGGCACCAGGCTTATACTTCAGTTCAAAGTCGAACTCGGCCAGTCGCATACGCCAACGCATGAGGCGGCCATTGAAGTCCGCGGTGCTGTAGGTCCAGCTAAGGCTTTGATGATCCGATCGGATGATGAAGTGTTCTTCTTCTAAAGTGTCCCAACTTAAGCACCGCCCACACGATGCGAAGGCATTCTCTTTCCGCAGTGGAGTACTTGAGTTCGGCCGGTTCCAGAGCCCGGCTCCAATAACCAAGTGGTTGAGGTTTACTTTGATCGTCGTTCTGCAAGAGTGTGCACCCAAGCTGATACGCACTTGCGTCAACATCGAGTGTTAACTCGCGGCCGGCTTTTCGTGAAGCAAGGACCGGTGGGTGGACGAGCGCGTCGCACAGGTCCTCGAATGCCGCTTGGGCTTCCATCGTTGGGGGAGGGAGGTCGAGTGGGACCTCCTTTTTGGTCATCGCGTTGAGCGGTCGCGCTCTCTTAGTGAGGTCAATGTCAAATCATCGATAGACGTTGCACATTCCCAAGAAGCTTTTCATTTGCGTCTTAGTCTTAGAGAATGTGGCATTGCGCAGTGCTTCGGTGTTCTTCTTGAGAACGTGTAATTCACCAGGGGTAATGGTGTGTCCGAGGTACTCTACCTCGCTAGTGAACCACTTGCACTTCTCAATGTTGAGAGTGACGCCAGCCTCTCGTAGGCGAGTGAATACCTGATCCACATCATTGATGTGTCGAGCGGCTGTTGCCGAGAAGATGATGACGTGGTCACGGTACATAAGGCAGATTTGCCGCTCAAATCTGGATAGGATGATATCGAGCGCACGCTGTAAGGTAGCGGGTGCGTTGGTCAGGCCGAAGGGCATAGTAGTCCAATCGAAGATGCGGTAATGCGTTGCGAACGCAGTCTTCTCTTGATCCTCCTTCCGAAGTGGCACTTGCCAGTACCCAGCGGTACTGTTAAGCGAAGTGAATGCCTGTGCATCACCGTGTCGAGGCCGTCCTCCATGCGAGGGAGAGGATAAGCATCCTTCTTAGTTATGTTGTTCAATCGCCGGTAATCGACGCAGAACCGGGCCTTCCCGTTCTTTTTGGGCACGAAGACGACGGGGCTTGCCCAATCGCTATGACTTCGTTCAATACCCTTGAGCTTCAACAATTTGTTGATCTGATCGACAATGATCGCCTGTTAACGCTCCCGTTCGGTAGGGTTGTGACCGGATGGGGAAAATGCCCGGTGGGGTGATGATTGCATCTTCCGTTGCGTGCGCTACGCCCGGGGTTCCATCTCACATCTTGCCGTGCTTAGCGAGCATGTCCTTGATTTGCTGATGCAAATAGTCCAGTGCATCGTGGACATCAATATCTTCGAGAGCGTTTCGCGTCTCTTTGACAGCGGCCGCGGCAGGTGGGGCCCGTTCCTCGGCGGGTGCTGTGAGCACTTGTCCCAAATGGGGTTCGGCAAATGCGACTGTGCATCCCTTTCGGATGATCACCGTATCTGGTCCGAAGTTACAGATCTTAAGCAAAAATGGTTCGTCCGGCTTCACGGTGGCGACACCACGGGCGACTGCAATAGTCTTGTGTCGGCACAAGCGTGCATTGACTTGCATGGTTCTTATCCCAGAGGTTTCGCAAGTGACCATGACCCAATCTTCGGTTGGACCATTTATCCGGGTCTGCTTGCATGCTCGGACCTTGGCGGGTCCCTCAGTCCATTGACGGACCATGTCGCCCATGTATTGGATCCCCATTATGGGCGACTGTTGTGTTGGTTTGGCCTCTGGCGTTTGCCAAATGATGTGTTTGAGTCTTCGCAGAATTGCCTCTATGTGAGCATCCACAAACTCGGTCCCGAGGATACATTGAACTGATAAGTTCCGGGTTACGTAAAAACGTACGATGGCTCGCATGCCCCCGGAGTCAAGAAAGAGGTGGATGGCTTGTAGAGCCTGAATTGTCTTGCCTTTTGCATCAACGATGCGTGGGGCTTCATCCAGCTGTTCAGCATAGTTTCGCCACTGAGGCGGAAGGATGTTACGCCTGCTCCTGTATCTAGGATGGGACGTACACTTATTGTGTTGTCAAGGTTGGTGCCTGAACAGGCCGATATTTTGTAGTGCCGGTGGGCTATGCTTAGTTTCGTGGTGACCTTCGGTCTGGCGGGTCTTACAGGCGAGGTGTCGGGGCAGGCGCCCGCCTGTCCCCGATCTACTCTTTGTTTGAGTTGGGCTGCTCATTCGAGGTCTTAGAGTCGGTAGACTCATTGCAACTTGGGTCCCGTAGGACTTCTTTGTCAACAATAGCGTTGACCTGCTTGCGCACTTCATCTTCAACGAGGGCCATGAAGCGGGCTTGCCGGCGTTCCCGTGGTGGCTTAGGGCGGCGCGAGGCAAAGTGCCCGGTCTCGTTACAGTTGTAATAAATGTCGGTAGCCCGTGGGTTAGACGGTCCCGTTGTGGTGGGCGTGTCCTTTCGGAAGGCCTTCTATGGAGCATAGGGTCGATCGACCGTTCGCTGTGGCGCGGCCGGGGTGGAGTCAATTTGACCAACCTTGATCATGGGTGGTCGGCTGGCCTTGATAGATTGGCGCAGCCGGTTGACCCCTTCCCAAAACCCTTGGGCTGCCGCTACCGTGTCCTCCACGTGGCGGCAGCCAAGGGCGGCACGGCGGCGACAAGGAACAGGCTGGTTGGCGCCGCGGCGGTCGCCCCGGCGATGGGCGGCCGCGGAGTCGCCGTGCAGGGGGCCGAAGCGGGCGCTGGGCTGGCCGGCGGCATCACGGGCGGGGCCGACGGCGGGCCAGCGGTGGCGGGCGCGGCGGCGGCGTCGGCCGCCACGACAGACGCCTTCCTGGCGGCGCCGGGGATGGGATGCAAGGCCGTGACGGCCGCCGGCGCGTCGGCCGAACTCGGCGGGGCGGTGGCCAAGTAGGGGGCGGACGGGGGCGGTGGCGGCGGCTAAGGAGGGGTGGTGTTGCGGCGCGAGGGGTGGCGATCCCTCTCGGGCTGCCCCCTCGCCGATGCCGCGACTGCTGCCGCCCACCACTGCGACCAGGGGTCGCAGGAGCGCGAAGGCGGGGCGGCGACGGCCGCGACGGCGTCGTCTGGCGGTGGAGCGGCGGTAGCGGCGGCGATGGGCGCGCCGGCGGCTCAAGAGCCGTCGCCCGCGGCAGACGAGCAGTCAGAGGGGGGTGGTGGCGTGTTCAGTGGCGCCGGTGGGGGCGGGGGGGGATTGTAGCTCGGCAAAGGGGGACGAGTCTCCGGCGCTGGCCCCCCACTGGCCGTCGCTGCCGCCATCGCGACCGCCCGCGCCGCCGGCGTGGCGAAAATTGGCGCCTCCTCGGCGATGGCGGCAAGCGGTGGGGGGGTCGACAGCGCGCCGGACGCGGCGGGCTGGCAGCCAGGAGCGGGTGCTGGGAGTCGTGGCGGGGCGTTTTCGGAGGGGGCGGGCTGTTGCTGGGCGGCGCGGGGTGCATCCCGCCCGTGGCCCCCCCCTAGGCTATTGACGCCGCCGCCTCCACCACCGCCGCCGCCGCCATGGCGCCGCGCGGCAGCGACGACGCGATGCCGGTGCTGGTGACGGGCGACGACGAGGCGCCGGCGGCGACGGGCGACAGGTGCGCCGCGGCGCTCACGTCGGCGGCGGCGGGAGGCGGGCGCGGGGGGAGTGGTGCGCCGTGAGGCGGGCGCGGGAGTTTTGGCGGCGAGGGGCGATCCCCTGCCGTACACGTCCCCACGACCGCAAGGGCTGCGGAGGGCGCATCCGCCGGTGTCGCGCACACTCCAAAGGCCACCAACGGAGGGGGAGTGGTGCACGTGGGGGGGGGGGGGGGGGAATGGGTGGGGGCACCCTCCCCCCCCCCCCCCCCCCCCCCCCCCCCAAGGAAGATCCGTCCCCCTCTCTCCCGGTGGGCGTCGCACGCACGCGCGGTCCACGCGCCACTGCAGGGCAATGGGGAGGTGGGAGCGCAGAGGGGGGTGTGAGGGGGGGGTTGGGGGAGGGGGGGGCGGCCGGCGGCGGGGGCGCTGGATAGGCGAAAGAGGGGGAGCGGGACGGAGCCACCTGGCAAGGGACCACCCACGCCAGCCCTCCCGCCCCGCCCGCTCACCCCCCCACAACGCTGCTTCGTAGCCTGCCCGCCGCTGCCGCCGCTGCCGCCACCGCTTCCGCGGCTGCCACCGGCAGCCGCCGCTGGCGCCGCCTACGCGCGGCCGCCGCTGTCCCTGTGGCCGCCGCCGCGGCCGCGGCCGCTTCCGCTGCCGGTGCAGAAGTGGTTTCGGCGGCGGGGCGGTCACGACTGCCGCTCGACCCTCCCTGCGCCGTCAACCGACCGCCGTCCATGCCGTCCCCCCCCCCCCCCGCCATCCCCCCTGCCCCCCCCCTCCGCCGCCCTCACCACCGCCCCCCCTACCCCACATCCCGCAGCCGCTCGTGGCTGCCGCCAAACCCGCCGTCGGTGATACCCGCCGCCGGCCGCGGCCCCCCCCCTCCCCTCCACCGAGACACACCCCCTCCACCGCGATGGTCGCCTTCCCCACCTCCCCCCCCCCGAACGGTCCATCTTCACAAGTCCCACCGCCCGCCGGTCCGGTATCTTTTTTTGTGCTCACAGGCCGGCGCTCCCGCGCCCTCCCATGCGGTGGGGGTCCCGCGGCGGCACGGGGCGGGCGGCACCGGGTGCCCCGCGTGACTTTGCCGGTGCCCCAGCGGCAAGCGAGGGGGGAGATGGGAGAACAAAGCCTGGGGGGGGGCGCTGCCGCTGGCGGAGGCGGTCCCTGTCTGCCGGGAGTGTTCGTGGCCCCTCCCGCCCCCCTTCCCCGTGCCCCCCCCTCCCGCTGCGATGTCTTTTTTTTGTTCTTGTTCTTTTTCTCCCATCCGCCGGCGCACCCTCCCCCCCCGCCCGCCGCGCCCTCCCCGACCCCCCCCGCCCCCCACCTCTCTCTTTCTCTCTCTCTCTCTCTCCCGGCCACGCCCAGTGCCAGCGCCGGCGTGTCGTCCTCCCCCGCCGCCGCCGGCCACGCCCCGTCAGTGCGCCGCCGTCATGCGCCAGGAGGGAATGCCACGGCGGCAAGGGGAGGGGCGGCGGGGGGGGTGGGGGAGGGAGGGTAGACAGCGAGGGTGGGGGGGGGGGGGGGGGGGGGGGGGGGGGGTGGGGGGGGGGGGGGGGGGGGGGGGGGGGGGGGGGGGGGGGGGGGGGGGGGGGTGGTGGGGGGGGGGGTTGGGGCCGACAGGGCGGCTTGTGCCACCCGCCGCCGTCTGCCGCCCCTCCTTCCCCCCCCCCCGCGCACGCGGGCGGGGCCGCCAGCGCCGCCGCAGCACGCCGGCGGCGGAGGCGTCCTTATAGGGGCGCCCCCCGGTCGCAGCGTCGCCCTCCCCGCCACCCCCGCTCGTCGTCAACCGTCCCACCGCGAGCAGCCCCTCCGTGGCACCTGCTCGCCTTCCACCCCCCCCCCCCCTTCTTTTCTTCCCGCCCCAACTTTCCTTCCCCCACCCGACTCCCCGCCCCCCATATCTTCCACCAAACCACCACCATCTCCACCCACCTCACCCACCCCGCCCCTCCTCTCCCACCTCCCCCCCCTTTCTCCAACCCCCCCCCACCCCGCGAGCCCCCCTCCCCCCGCCCCACTTACAGCCGCCATGGCCCGCCGTGGCCGCCGCTCCGCCGGCCGCCGCACCACCCCCGCCGCGGTCGCGGCTGTGGCGCTGACCGCCGCCGCCGCCGCGGTGTCGGTCCGGGGCGCGTCCCTGGGCGGCCCCGCCGCTGCCGCCACGCCCGCGCGGTCGGTGTGGGCGGCGGCGGCTGCGGCGCAGGCGCCGCCGCTAGTGCGCCAGGACGGAGCTGGGAACAGTGGTGGCCCCGGCGCCGGCACCGGTGGGGGCGCTGGTTGTGGGGCTAGTGGTAGCGGCGGCGAAGGCAGCGGCGGCGGCGGCGGCGGCGCTGGCGCCGGTAACGGTGGTGGCGCTGGCGCTGGCGGCGCTGGAACGCCGGCACTCGGCGGCGGCGCTGGTGGGGATGGTCCGGGCGCCGGTGGGGATGGTCCTAGCGCCGGTGGGGATGGTCCGGGCGTCGGAGGCGGCGGTCCGGGCGCCGTTGGCGGTAGTCCGGGCGGCGGCGGCTGGGGCGGCGGCGGTGGCCCGGGCGGCCCCGGCGCTGATGGTGGCGGCTGCCCTGCACGTGGCAGTGGCGCTGGCGCTAGCGACGGCGCCGCTTGTGGCGGTGCCGGCGCGGCCGCCGGTGGCGGTGCCGCGGCAGTGGCGGCGGCGCGGGTTGTTCGCCCCCTGGCGCTGAAGGCGGAGGTGGCCGCGGTGGCGGCGGTGCCGGGGCGCCGCTCTCGCTGCGGCCCGCAGACGGCCCGGCTCCCAGCGACGGCGCCGACGGTGCCGGTGAGGGCGGCGACGACGGCGGCGGCGGCGGCCCGGCGCCGACCGAGGAGGGCGCCCACGGTGGCGGGCCGCCCACCGCCAAGGGCCGCACGGCAGCGGCGACCGCGGGCGACGAGATGGCGGGCGCCGGCGGCAGCGCCCACGGCGGGGAGGGGGGGGGCGGGGGAAGGCGGAAGGCGCACCTCCCTCTCTCGACCCCGGTATCGCGCCCCCGGGGCCCAAGCGCGGGCGGGGTGGGGGCGGCGAAGTGACACGACGGAGGTGAGGCTTGGGGGCATTGCCCCCCTCCCACGCCTCCGCCAGGGTCACAGGATATCGGGGGGGGCCGCGCGGAAGGCGGGGTAGGGAGAGCTTGCCGCTCCTCCCCCCGGGCGCCCCTGGTTCTATTTACACCTGGATGCGGAGGTGCGGCGGCAGCTGCCGCGGCACCCCCACCGGCAGCGCCCCCACCTCCGCGGGGCCCCGCCAGCACCATTGGCCGGCACCCGCCAGCTCGCGGGGGTACCACGCCGCCCCCGCTTGCCGCGCCGCTGGCCGCCGACTCGGCGGCCGCCGATAAGGCCCCCCCCTGCGCGACCGTGCGTTGGGGGGAGGCCGGGCGGCAGTACCTGCCGCCCCACGTGGCGGCGGAGGCGTCAGCCACCGACGACGGCGGCCGCGGCGACGCTGCCGACCCGGCGGCGGCCACCCCCACGGCTTCCCCCTCACGCCCGCCACCCCCTTTGTGAGCACACCCAGCACCCCCGGCATGGGCGTTGCGCGTATGAAAACAAACTCTGGTATTGCCACTGGCCTTTCGCCCACACACTGACCCATGTGCCCTCCAGTGTAAATATAGGTAAAGGAAAGTCATTGGTTACAGAGTGTATCGACCGAAAGCAAGGAAAAAGAGATAATATGGACCAATCAAAGAAAGTTAACAAACGTAGAAACAGCCACGAGCGCCCGATCTCACGTGCTCTTCTCGCGCAGTTCGCGGATCCAGTCATGACAGCTCGCCTCGTACCTGGACCGAGCATCGGCGGTCTCGTCCACACCATCGAGCATCTGGCTTGTCAATCGACCAACGTCACCCGACCAACTTAAAGTCGACCCATGGATACCATGTTTGGTTGCGGCGGTCGTCACCACGGCCAGAAAAGAGACTCGCTCCACGCACTACTTGTCACCCAAAACAAACTCAGTCAGATCCATGGCGGCTTCTGCGGGTGACAGGCGCAGACGAGCAGGGGAAGGCGCCACGGAAGGAACTTCGACCACTGCCGCCGTTCTCGAGATCTCAGCGACGTACTGTGCCCGACGCTCCGCTCTGATGTCACGCCGATCGCAATGAAAATAGAACAAACCCAGTCGACAGAACCACCGTGGAGACAATGAAAGCCAGCGGAAAACATTAGATAGCAGGCTGGTCGCAACAGTCAGAGTCTTGTCCGCACAGCGACTCCATCAGACCCGTCCCTCAGCGAACCAGAAGTAAAAGGGAAGAGGAAACTCAGCATACATGCGGTGAGAACCACTGGGGGCTGGGAGAGACAGCGGCGATTGGCTGAACCTCTTCGCTCCCACCCGCTGGCACTCGAGCATTGTCAGAATGAATTGCATCACGCGCAGATCATGCGATGCGGCCGGGCACCAGCGTTCAGCTCATATCTAATGGCCCCCCACCAATAATTCCCACCATGACGCACCCGTCTCACGGCTCATTGTGTTGGCTGGAGCGCAGTCGGCGATCGGGTGTGGAATGGGTGGGAAGGTGATCGGGGCTGGAGGGTGGAGCATGCGCCGAGGTCGGCTGGTGGGGGTGCCCTCGTCACGGGGACGCCCGGCGGAAAGAAGACGGTGACGACGACGGTGGTGTCGACGACGGTGGCCGACGTCCGACGTCCCTATTCAGCCGTCCGCTAGAATGGCAACCAATTAGCGAAGAAACTAAACATCTCCGGCCACTGGTTTGGTTGGTTCTTGGATATGCAATAGTATTAAAGTAGATTCTAGTAGTGTACCTTTTCATGTTTCAGATCTGTACATTCCTGATGCGAGTACAGCTTGTATATTTGACATCGTGCTGTAATGGTGTGCGAAACATGTTACCATGCATGTTGCGCACCTCAACATGCATGAGCTACTTTTTGGGGGACGCGCAATAACCGGGTCATGACCAGGGTAGCGACCCTTGCCTGCAACCACACCAAATTCAATCAAATATTTACGTTGAAGGCAACGATCTGAGACAGGCGGTAGGTTGAATTCAACATCTCCCTATGTATTTATATGCCGAACTTAACCGATTGACTACGGCCGTCCAGAAGCCTCGCGCCACGGTAACCGTTTGCTTGCAAGCGAAGGTCACGACGCGTCACCCCATCGACCGCGACCGCGCCGCGCAGTCCGACAGCACGGCTTCGTCCCATGCTTTCTGACGCGCCCTCCTCCCCTCGCGCTTGCCCTTTCTGTTGTCCGAGGTCGTGTTATGCTCCTACTAAGGATGCTCCGCTTTCGGCTCCTTCGCCTTCCCTGTGGTCTTCTTCATTTGCCCGCCTCACGCCGACGTCCGTGCCCACTCTTTTACTCCCCCTTCCCCCTCCTGTGCCCATCCGACTCTATTAGAGAAGCTGTACCTGAGCAACTACTTGTGCGCCTACAGACGACTCCACGACGCAGCCGCTCGCTACGGTCGACCTGACGGGCTTCTTGCCGCCTTCATGCTGGTGCTGTTGATGTGCTTCTTGGGGCGCCCACGGCTTTGCCTTGACCATCTTTTCATCAAGGACCTACGCAAGGTTGCTGGTGTAGTGGTCGCTCCAGAGCATGCTGTCGGCGACACGCACGAGCAGGATTCGGTTAGAGTACTCGCATAATGAGAGGGGGGGGAGGGAGAGTGGACAGAGCAACGGAGGCAATGAGTGCTCCCCTTTTCTTGTATCAGCTGCAGGGAGCTTTTGCAGCACTCGGTGAGTGTACGCCGTTGTATTGTTTGCCTGAGAGAAGAGGGGGGCGACGGGGTGCACCAGCTTCCTTTCCCTCAGCAGCCCGTATGTGCACGCTGGGCACATGCTGCGCGCGTGTGTATACCGTTTACTGTCCTCGTTCTCTTCTCTTGGTGCCTTCTCATGAGCACTTTGCCTGGTGAGCTTGATGCTCGCCATGCAGGCTGCTCCTGTGTCCACAGAGCCCAGAAAAGCCTCGAGCCCGTCCTCCATCCGTTCCGACCGGCACCAACAAAAACAATGAAATTTAAGCCCGTTTGTTACCATCTTTAGTGGCCGCGCAGGCAAGATTTATTGCATGCCCTCTTCAACAATTGTCTCCAGCGCCGCCGCCGCGGCTAGCAAGTCCAGCCCGCCGTCATCGTCAATTCCAACTGCGTCAGTGTCATCTGCCTCCTCCTCATCGCCGTCACTCGACACTGCCGTGTCCAACTGGCGAAACCCCAACCCAACAGGTAGATGGGCGAGGGAGCGTGAGTTGAAGTACACACACAGCAGCTGGTGCAGGCGCTCGTGCGTCAGTCGAGTGCGCAGCTTGCTCTGTATGTGGGCGGCGTTAGAAAAGGAGCGCTCTCCGGCAGAAAACGACAATGGCAGCTTCATGACCTTCTGCGCGATGCGGAGCAGGGCCGGTAGGTGAGTTGCCCACGCTTGCCACCAGCTCAGCGGGTTGCGCACGGTGCCCTCCTCCCACGTGGACTCCATCAAAATTGTACCGCCCGTCCGCGAGCGGAAGTCGGTGTACTCGCTCATGATGTCGGCCGTGGTCGGGCAGGGGTAGTCGGCCGCCAGCTTGGACTCGTCCATCTCGTTGGCCGCGGTCAGCGCGTCGCTCGTGTCGTGCGCCTTGGCCAACATCTTGAGAAGGTCAATCGCAGCGCCGATCTCTACGCCCGACGGCTGGCCCGCGGCGCGGGAGAAGCGGGGGTCCAGCAGGTAGGCCAGCGTATGCAACGGGCGCAGCAGGTACCTCCGCCGACTCGACTGGCAGGATAGGCAGTGGGTCCTCAGCTTCCTGCCCACCTCCGTCGCGAGGAACTTGAAGGAGGCAAAGTGCTCTTCCATTAAGAAGAAGGAGCGCATGACCAGCCCGAGACCCCCGGTGTCCCGCTGGCCAACGTCAAGGGCCTTGGCCACCGGCTTGAGCAGCCCAACGACCAGCGCCACCGCGTCCCAGTTGTTCTCCTCCTTGACCTGGGCCGCTGTCTCCGCTGCCGACTTTCGCTGCGTCGCCGACGGCGACCGCAGGCACAGGGACCGGAAGCTCGTGTCCACGACCGCCTTCTCCATCGCGGCCCAGGTCTTGGACAAGCACTCGGCGGCCGTGACTTGAGACTTCCAGCGCGTCGCTCCCGGCCGCTCCAGCTGCCGCACCGCCCCGTACTCCGCCGTCTGACACCGCTCTAAGATCTGCTTGGGCGTCGAGTGGTGCCGCCAATACTGCGTCATATTGTTGCAAAAGCTTAGGCCCTTGGCCAACAGCGCGTACTTAGACAAGTCGGCCAGAAGTTAGTCGAGGGCGTGACTTAAGCAGGGTAACACCACCAGCCATGGTTACTTGTGCTGCAGTGAATCCACACAGCCTGCATCTTGATCTCTGTGTCAGAGACAAAGGCAAAGACGTTGCCCAGCTCCTCGATGCGCTTGATTTAGAACGCCGCCGTGTTGTCTGCCGTGTGCCTCTCCTCCGCCCACACCGCCGTCTCCATGTAGGTTGGGAACGGGGTAAAGAGGACGACGTTGTTGTAGCTGTTCATGTTGGCATCTGTGCACTGGTCGCCGCTGATCACCACGTTGCCTTGGAGCTTGCTCTACCGCACAACAGGTTCCACCACCGCGGCCTGGGCTGCAAACGCGTCCTTGAGAAGTCGGTTGGCCATGGAGTGCTTGGAGGGCAGCTTGTACGCCGAGTTGAGCTTGCGCACTAATGCCTGCAAGTTGGCACTCTCAGACACGCGGAACGGCAGCGCTTCCCTGTAGACCCACCTGGCAAACAGCTCGTCAGCCGTGTCACGCTCCTGCTCCGACATCACGTGCACGTAGCCGTCAACAGACCTCTGGCCAATCGCGACGCCTGGCGACGGTCGGTCTCCCTGGGGGGCTTCATTGACAACCGCCGTCTCGTCCAGCTTCCGCTTCAGCCGCTGCAGGCGGTCGGTGCTGACGGACACCTTGTGCTGCTCGGACAGGAGACGGTCGGCCATCTTCCTCTTGACGTCATCGGGCGCCCTGCAGGCTCTCGAGGCGATGTGTCGCTTCAGGTACGTCACATTGGCCGACAGCTCCTTCTCACAAAAGTTACAGACAGCACGCTTGGGGTCCGAGCACACAGTGGTGAAGTCTCTCGCGGGGTCAGACATGATGATAGTAGTGGTGGAGAGTGCCCAGACGGGAAGGAGGGTGGCGGGGGGGGGGGATGCGGGGGGGGATGGTGCACAAGGGCGCGTGCCTGTGTGTGTGGCGGCGCGCTCTCTGTGACGTCGGTCGGCGTGGTGCACACACGTGCCGGTTGGTAGGCTGCTGTTAGGCAGCTCAGACAGCACCTCCTCCCGCCACCTGCAGCGTCTCAGGTGCAGGGCGGGGCTCGGCGCGCGGCCAAAGTGGCGCGGCTACGCGGGCCTTGACACGGTTGGCGCGAGCATGTTTTCAAAAGTCTGACGGACACCGTCTCTGTGTCGGTGTCATGACACTGTGACACAATGGTGAGGACTCCTGATAAGTATTCAATATAATTCAACGTTAACGCTTACTTGAATTTACGTTGAAGGCAAGACCTTCTCAGATATTTGGTTGAATCTCGCAACCCTGGTCATGACCTGTATGAACCGTGCCGAGGGTCGAGTGCGGCCTGGATGCGCCCCGTTTCCAGCCCCTCAGGCCATATCGTGCTTCTCGTATATAGTGCTTCCTGTAAAAAATGGATGTTGACGGTACGTGAAGGTGATGAAAATCGCTGTCTGGACCAATGGATCGGCTCCTTCACGTACCGTCAACATCCATTTTTTACGGGAAGCACAGTAGTGCGTCCCGTAAAAAGTGGACGTGCTCGTGTCGTGATCATGTCAACTATCGGCCACTATTGCAGTTCTCCCAATTTTGTCCCATGTGGACAAGAGCAAGAGCAAACTGTGTTTGACCAATGATATGACTCAGATGCTGCCTCTTTGGCCAATGACTGCTCTGCATGAGGGTCCGTTGTTGTACGAACAGTGTGATCGGGGGTTCTTTCGAGAATTCTGACCACTTCGAGGGCACCGGCTGGGCGCTTCGGACTGTTCTTGACAGAGATGACCTGAGATTAAGGGCCAACCGGCGAGATCCGATGAAAAAACATGAGTGTTTTGACCAACCAGCGTTCGTTGCGAGAGCAGTTGTGGCCATAGTCAATCATCAGGTTCTTCCGACAGACTTGTTGCAGCACGCCATTGGACAGCGCTCTGCTGCGAGCATGCGATTGGCCCTTGCTCTTGTACACTTGCTCTTGCTCTTGTCCACATGGGACAAAATTCGGATAACTACAATATATGGCCCGACTGTGCCGAGCCATTCGAGGGGTTTCTTTGTGCGTGAAGCGGGAGTGTGGCGGACCCCGAGTGACGCCCGTGCAAGTGGATGATGCCCCGGAGCATGCTGGCGCGGCCACCCCGCCCACAATGGCGAGGCGCACAACGTCGCTGCCGCCGCGGCGGAGGCCCCGTGGGGTACCGCGGCGCGCGCTGCCGCTCCGCGGGGTACCCCACCCGCGTCGGGAGGCGCGCGCCGCCGCCCCCTCCGTCTGCTGCGGTGGCCTTCGCCCTCGCCCCCGCCCGCCCCACCCCCCATGCTGCCCGTCGCTGTATCAACGCGGGCACTCCCGTCGGCGCGCTCCCGTGGAACCGCCCCGCCCGTCGGCTGCGGGCCGTTGGCGGCGTCCCCGCATCGACCCCCTCCCCCCCGACGCCCGTGGGCGGTTCCGCGCAGACCCGCCAGGCGGGAGCGGGACGGACGACGGCGGCGGTGGGGGGCGCTTCCCTCGGCCCACGGCTGCGTGGTGCCGCCCCGCCCGGCGTCCCCCGCCGTACGGCGGCGGCGCCGCCGTAGACGGCGGCCGCGGCGACGGCGGTGGTGGTGGCCCACATGGTGAGACTGCATGTGCCCGCGGCGACGGCCGCATGGGCCGTGTGGCTGGTCGCACCGCTGTCGGCGGTCGCGTTTCGTGCCCGAGCGTCAAGGCGGACCGCGACGCTTGTCGTCCTGGGAGGGGATCTGTTCATATTCGCCGCTTTGTTGGACCCGCGAACCGGCGTCAGCTGGGGCGTCGCACGAGACTCGCTGGAGCGGTGTGCGCGCATACTAGCGGTGCACGCATTGGCATTGGCGGCGGCAGCAGCGGCGGTCGCGGCGGTCGATGCCGCCCAACCCATCAATGTGGTTGCTGTGCCTAGCACCGCCCGGGTGGTGGCGGCGGGTGCCGCCGTGGTGGCAGCGGAGGCGACGGTGGTTGTCACGGTGTGGGCGGCCGCGCCAGTGGTGACCGCCACATGGGCCGTGAGGGCGGCTGCGCTCACATCGACGGCCACGTTCATTGCCCGAGGCTTGAGGTGGACCCGCACGGCGGCAACGGCTGCCGTCACGACCTGCGCGGCAGCGTTGGTGGCGGTGGCAGCGGCGGCGACGGCCACGGCTGAGGGCAAGACCGAGGCGCTCGGGAATTCACTGCGTGCGTCAGCCGTGGCGTCGACGAGCGCTTCCAACACAAGCGCGTCAGTGTATTTGGCTACGGTGGTCTGCACGGAGGTGTTTTTCATCATGGCGCCCATGGCGCTCATAGCCGCTCATGCAGCCTCGAGCGCGATGACGTCCATTGTGGTTTGCATCAGGGCGGCGGCAAAGAGTAACCGTCCTGTGGTTCCCATCGTTGCTGGGCCGGCGGTGGCCGCTGTCATTGCGTCGGCGGCGTCTGCCATGACGGCGGTCGCCACTAGTCTGTCCGCCATGACGGTATGGCACTCCAGAGCGGGCATGCTGACCGACACCCAGGCGACGGCACTGGCTGTGGTCGCGGCGTTCAGTGTGGCGGCCTCCATTGTTCAAGCCTGCACGGCCGCGTCGCGGGTGCACAGGCGGTTCCCCTTGGACGGCATGCCTAAGGCCGCCAACCTCGGCTTCGTGCTTCCACTGGTGCGGATAGCCATGGCGGTGGCCGCGGTGGTGTGGCTCGACGCGGGCGGCGACGGGTGCTGCCCGCCGAGCTCGACATCTACCTCAGTTATTCATTGCCAATCCCGCTGCCGCTGCCACCTGTGCCAGCCAGCCCCGCCTGGACGGCGGAAGAGCAGCTTGCGCTGGCCTCCCTCAGCGCCACGATGGCCGCCGACGCTGCTGTCACGGCTGGCATGGCTGCCGCCCCCACCGACTGGGTCACCGCCGGTGCCGCCGCGTTGGCGTGCGGCCGCCGAGCGGCCGCCACCACCACCGCCGCTATGGCCGCTGCCGCCTCTCGCCTGACCACCCGCGCGGGGGAGGCTGACGACGGCGGCGACAGCGGCGGTGACGGCGCGCCCGAGGACGGGCAGGTGTGGCCGCCCGGCAGCGGTGGCGCCGGCGTCGCCCCGGGGCAGGCGCTCCCCGCACCAGCCGTGGACGCCATCTCGAGCGGCGGGGGTAGGCCCGCATGGCCACCTATACTGGCGGCGGGCCCGTTCGGCGGCGCGGTGGCCGCGGTGGTGGCGGCGCCGCCCGCGTCGGCAACGCCAACTGTCGGGGGGGCACCCCCGGGGGGGCCCCCTGCCGGCGCCCTCCTCGCAAAGGTGCTCGTCCACGGCGGGGCGGCGGGCTTGGCGCCGCCCCGCTGGGCTACCACCCCTGCGGTAAGGGAGCCCGCCGTCGGAGGCTGCCCCCCGCCCCCGCCGCCGCCCGCCTCCGTCTCGTCCCCGCCGGCGGCCGCCCCCCGGCGGCCGCCCCGCTGGCCACCTGCCCAGCGGCCACCCCCGGCGGCCGCGGGCGGCGGCGCTGGCGCCGCCGCCGGCAGTGGCCCGGCGGCGGCGGCGCCAACGATTGCGCGCAAGCGGGCGGCGTGGCGGGAGCGGCAGGCGCGGTGCCGCCGCGCCAGCGCGTCGCAGGCGGCCGCCGCCGCGGCCACCCTGGCCACCCTCCCCGCCGATGCCTGCCGGCCGGCGCGCGTGGCCGCCGCCGCCGACGCGGCCGCGGAGGCTGCGCGGCGCGGCTGGGACGCGGCGCCCCCTCCGCCGCCATCCGCGCGCGTTGTCGTGGCGGGGGGGGTCCGCGGGGGGGGGACGGCAGCGCCCACCGCCGCGGCGGAGCTTGCGCGGCTGGTCGCGCTCAGGGACGGCGGCGGGGGCGGTCAGGCCGGCGGCGGCGGCTGCGGCGGGGGCGGCGGCGGAGGCAGCGGTGGAGGCGGCAGGGGGGGCGGCGACGGGGGCGGCGCCGGCGGCGCTGCGGTGGCGGTGGCGGCGGTGGGCAGGACGGGCGCCGAGGCGGCGGCGGCGGCCGCCCTGGCAGGCGGCGCGCCGAGGGGGGGCGGGGACGCCCCGGCGGGCGCGTCGGACGCGGGGATGACGGCGGCGCCGACGGCGGTGGCGGCAGGGACGGCGGCGGCGGCGGCGGTGGCGGCGGCGGCGGCGGCGGCGGGGGCGGCGGTTTCCCTCGAGGCGCTGCGCCTGCGCATCCTGCAGCTGCAGCAGGCGCGCAGCGCGGCGGGCAGGGCCGCGCGGAAAAGGGAGCTGGCCGCGGCGACGGGTCGGGAGCTGGCCGGCGCGGCGGCGCGGGCGCAGGCCGCGCCGGCTGCCCCGTAGCATCCGGCGGGCGCGCGGGGGGGTCCCCAGGGACGGGTGGCGCCTGCCAGCCGCGCGGCCGGCCCGCGGCTGCGGTCGCCGCCGCCACCGTCCCCCCCCCTGCCCCCGCACACGTGCAGGCAGCGCGCCCGCGCGCGGGGGGGAGGGTGGGAACGGCGGGGGGGGGGGCGGGGGGGAGGGGGGGAGTGTAGCGCACAGCGAGGTGGGAAAGAAAACACCAGTCCCCACGGGTGCTGGCCTGCGAGCCATGGACGTCAGCCAGGGCCTAAATGCTCTTGTGAAAAGCGTGGGCGCCGCGCAGTGCCTGCGAAACGGGGTTCACGCGAAGCTGTTGCCCGGGGTCGGGACCTCGTTCTCTCGGATTTGTGCGATCGGCCAGCCGCCCGACGAATGGGCAAGAACAAGAACACAGAAACAGTTTGCTCGCGAGACCAAAGGACGGGTTGCTGATCTCTCTTGTTCGTTGGACCAACAGCTGCCCGGAATTGATCCCCACGCTGCTACAGTGGGGTCCAATGAGAAGGCTCGTGCGCCTGCCGTGCGCGCGTGACACGAATGCCGCGTGACGCGAACGGCTGTCCCGCCCCCTGCGCGACGCGTCCCGCCGGTCCGGGGCGGCAGCCCCTGCCACGACGGCGGTGGCCGCGGCGCGCCGTGGCCACCGCCGCCGGCGGTGGCCCCGGCCGGCGGTGGCCCCGCGACCCGCCGCGGCGTGACGCGAAGGCGGAGTCCATTAATGGGGCGCCGCCGCGGCGTGACGCGAATGGGGCGCCGCGCGTGACGCGAGCGGGGCGGACGCGCCTCCCCGGCGGCGGCGGCGGCCACCTCCACCGCCACGGGCGGGGCGGCGGCGGCTCCCCACCCCCCAACCCCCGCCGCCGCGCGCCATCTGGAATGGGGGGCGGGGGGAGGGGGGGTGGAACGGGGCGCTGCCGCCATTGCTGGCGCGCGCGTGACGCGAAGACGGCGTCGACCACCCCCGGGGGCGGGGGCCCGCCACCATCGCCGCCGAGCGCTGGCCGCCCCTCGACCGGGGGGGGGGGGGGGGGGGGGGGGGGCGGCCGCCTCGCCGGGACTGGGGGGGGGGGGCACGACCCGGCTGGGCACGTAAAAGGGCGTGCCGCGACGCCTCCCGCGCCGCCCGCGCCGGGGCGGCGTAGCAGCGCGATCGCCGTGGCCGCCGGGGTGTTGCGTCCCCACCTGCGTGGCGAGCCCCGCCTGGTGGGTCGGTGGTGCGCCGGGCGAGGGGGGGGGGCCCTCCGTGCTGGGGGGGGTCGCGCCTGGAGCTGCACCTGTCCTGCCTTGCTCGCCTGTGCGCTCTCCCTTTCCCCTCTGACGGCTGCCCGGCTGCGACTCCCCTCGTCTTCTCCTGGGCCCCCCCCCCCGCCAACTCCTCCATCTGCCTCGGCAGCCTCGGCAAAAGACCACCCCCTTCTTGTTCAAGTCGGTCAACCCCCCTCCTTGGCACTCTCTCTCCCTGCGACTCCCCGCCCCCCCACCTCCTCCCCGCAGCTCCCCCTTCCCCCGGCCTGTGCTTCGCGTGCGCACCCGCGTACAAGCTCTACGAGTCGCGGCGCCCCCCCTGGAGCAGTGCGGGGGCGCATGGCGGCCGGGGAGGCGCCGGCTTGGCCGGCTATCCCCGCTTTCGG
Source organism: Pyropia yezoensis (assembly GCA_009829735.1). Taxonomy (NCBI): domain Eukaryota; phylum Rhodophyta; class Bangiophyceae; order Bangiales; family Bangiaceae; genus Pyropia; species Pyropia yezoensis. Next base: position 18,133,469 of record CM020619.1, on the reverse strand, counting down.
CGGCTGGCTCGTGCCAGACTTGGGTAGCCGCGGCGGCGGCGGCGGCGGCGGACGGCCGGCGCTCGATGGCGCGGCGCTGCAGCGCAAGGCGGAGCGGCTCGCCGCTGCCGTGGACGCGGGCCTGCTCACAAGCGCTGCCACGTGCCGAGGAGTGTGTCCGCCCGGCGGCGCCCCGCCCACCCGCGCCCGCGCCGCGGGGCGCCCCCCCCCGCCCACCAGAGAGTGCCGCGTCGGCCATGGCGAGGGTTGAGTGTCGGGGGGGTTCGTGGAGGCCCTCCCCCGCAAGCAAGGCTGCTGGTGGGTGGGGGGCACGGCTGCTTTGAGGAGCGCCAGCCGGTGGCTGGACCGCCGTTGCAGTAAGGAGCTGGGATTTATACAGCTATCCAACACACAAGTCACACTTTCGCACATATCTAGTGCCTATTCTACAGCTAGAGTGGATTCCAGAATCCGCCCCTGAGGATTCTGGAATCCTCTCTAGCGGTAGAAGACACACTAGCTTACCTATGGTCCGTTGCAGAAAAAAGATACATCGAGGTTTTTCTCTGCTCGGGCCCGGGCAGGACATCGGCCGTGACGGGGTCCACGGCCGCTATGCTGACAGAAGGATCATAGAGGTCCTTGCGAACTAATGAGGTCCTTGGGTCTCCTGGTTTGTGTACCGCTCTGAGGGACCCCCTGAGTGGACCAGATGCTGACGAACCTGAAATGGGGCCTTTCTTTTCGCATTGATTTGCACTGCTCGGGGGCTGATTCGGGCCCATGTGCTAACTGAGGCTTGGAAGGGGGGTAGTCGAGATAGGCGAGCTTCGCGGGGACAGCTGGAGGGCACTTTTTTCAGATTCTTTTTTCGCTCGCGAGACCTCGTGTATAAAATGGTCTCGCGAGAGGAAATAGTTCCAACCAATGCGCTCGTGTGATTGGTCGATGAGCAAGACTGGTGCTCATGCGTTAGTCATGCTTCGAGACCGTTAGCGTGCGCCCCGACGGTCCCCGATGAGGAAGCGGAGAGCGCCTCTCTCGCCTTCTGGTTCCCTCTCATCGTCCTGCCCCTCCCGCCAGCCAGTGCCAAGCAACCCCTTCCACCCTTTCCTCCCGCCTGGCACGACAGGTCCATTGTTGGCGACTTAGGTGGTGCCAGCCTCGGTGCATCCAACGTGGCTCGGGGGATGGGGGGACGGGGTAACCAGGGAGAAGGTGCCGCCAGCCTCAACGTTAGATGAGCTGTGGTGGGCGTGCCAGGGTGAGGAAAACGCACCCCGGGCGTGTGGGCGAGGCGGGGGGAGGGGGATGATAATGGGAGGCAGACGGGAGGGAAAAAAAAAAAAAAGCGGAACGCGACGGTCTGCATGGCTCTTGTGGTCTAGGGCCGGGGCGCAAAAGAAAATAGGGAAAAGAAGCGCCTGTTCTCTTTTGCGCGGGGGTGCGAGAGAGGGGGTAGTCTGCATGCATCGTGCGTTGCTCCGCCGCGCCCCACACTCCCGCCACCGATTTCCTGCACGAGACATTCTGGGATACCTTGCCTGGCTATGACATCGTCGACAAGGCACCCATGACCGCCCTCCTTTACTATAAAAAAACAATCGTGCCGACGCCGGCGATTCACCCAGCGCTGGCGGCATCACCGCCCCTAACAACCCCACCAGCAACACCGCCACCACCTACGCTTCCCATCCCGTCACATAAATCACACCGCCCACGACCCCCCCCCCCCGCATACTGCCAACCTCTCCCCCCCTCTCCCAAACACGTGGCCGACCCCACCGTCAGAAAAAGCTCTCCGTCTCCACCGCCACCAACGCAAGCCCCCCACTCCACAGCCAAAGCTACCAACACCCCCGTCGCCACGGATAACCCCGTCGCCACGGCCACCCCCGTCGCCACGGCCACCCCCGTCGCCACCACCACGCCCGTCGCCACCGCCGTCGCCACCACCACGGCCGTCGCCACCGACGCCGCCGCCGCCGCCGTCGCCCCGGCCACCCCGTCGCCACCGCTACCCCAGTCGCCACCGCCGTCGCCTCCGCCACGGCCGTCGCCCCCGCCACCGCGTCGCCACCGCCGTCGCCACCGCCACCGCCGTCGCCACCGCCACCGCCGTCGCCCCCACCACCGCGTCGCCACCGCCGTCGCCACCGCCACGGCCGTCGCCCCCGCCACAGCGTCGCCACCGCCGTCGCCACCGGCACGGCCGTCGCCCCCGCCGCCGCGTCGCTTGCGCCACCCTAGTCGCTACCATCGCCACCGCCACGGCCGTCGCCACCGACGCCGCCGCCGCCGCCGTCGCCCCCGCCACCCCGTCGCCACCGCCACCCCAGTCGCCACCGCCGTCGCCTCCGCCACGGCCGTCGCCCCCACCACCGCGTCGCCACCGCCGTCGCCACCAGCACGGCCGTTGCCCCCGCCACCGCGTCGCCACGGCCGTCGCCACCGGCACGGCCGTCGCCCCCGCCACCGCGTCGCCTGCGCCACCCTAGTCGCTACAATCGCCACCCCCACGGCCGTCGTCACCGACGCCGCCGCCGCCGCCGTCGCCGCCGTCGCCACCGTCGCCACCGTCGCCACCGTCGCCACCGCCACCCCAGTCGTTACCGCCGGCGCCACCGCCACGGCCGTCGCCCCCGCCATCGCGTCGCCACCGCCGCCCCAGGCGCTACCGTCGCCACCGCCACGGCCGTCGCCACCGACGCCGCCGCCGTCACTGCCACCCCCGTCGCCACCGTCGCCACCGTCGCCGCCGTCGCCGACGCCGGCCGCAGCACCGGCGACACCCCTGGCGTGGCCACCGCGGCGGCCGTCAAAGCCCTGCACACTTTCCCAAAAGCCTGACTAATGAGCGTGCACACCACACCCGAAAGGAGCCCACCATCAAGCAGGACCAGTCCATTACACCGGGGCAAATTCCCGAGGCACCTGATTGGCCGAGGGGTGTGGCCCGAACAACGCCGGAGAAGAAAGAAAATAATGCTCGATGTATCTTTTTTGTGCAACGTACAATAGTTTCTGCCACATTAAATAGGCCCTCGACCTACAGCAGATACATCAGACGACGCAGACTAGATACCACATAGATATCAATCATTTTTGATCATTGATCACTGATGATAGTGGTGATTACCGATCACAGATTATATACGTCTTTGTAGTGGCACTCGGCGTTGTTTGATGTGGGTCGTGGGCCTATCGTGGGAGAATCGTGTCCCCGACCCACGCCGTCGACCCGCCCACGTTCGGATGGGGTTGCGCATGGCCGTGATGGCCTCGTTCGATGTTTACTCAGCAGGCGGATGGACACCATTGCGCAGCAGCCCCCGCCGGCTGTTACCACCCCGCGCGTCGGACGGGCAGCCGAGGACTCAAGCTTTAGGGCGGGGCTAGCGGGGTTGGCGGGGCTGGGGCTTTTGAGGGAGGGGGATGACCAACCTCGGTGCTGGGTGTGAAAAGAGACTTGCATTCTTAATGCCCTCGTCCCACCGCTACCCCCCGTCTCTCCTCACCTGCCCATATACCCAGAGGCCCCCCCCGGAAGCGGGGAAGCATCGTTCCTCGCGCGCACGCACCGCGCGCGCGCCACTCCTTGGCGCCCCCCTCCACAGTGGCGCCCCCTCGTGTCAGCCTGCGGGGACCCCTGCCCCGCCCCTCCTATCTTGTGCACCCGAGGCCGCCCGTGGTCGCACCGTCCCTTGTAAACTGTCGCCGTTACGTGGCGACGTGATGCAGCGGCGGGAGCGGGTGCGTGCCAGTGTGGCCCCGCGCCCGAACCGCCGCTGCTCATTCACACTGGGAGCCTCAGGGATGGGTGACCCACAGAGGACGACAGAGAACAAAAAAAAAATAAGTAAGTTCATAGTGTGCTCCACTTCACCGTCCCGCTCCCATGGTCGTTGTGCGCCCGTTTGGTGCAACACGTTGACCTTGCAAGAGTTCTGCTCTGGTACCTCTCTCTACCTCTGACTCTGCATCTTGTTGAATTTAGTATCCGCTCCTGTGGACCTGGCAGTCCTGCTGCGTGCAAAACTTGGTCTTGCACGTCTTGACCGCCTTCGTCTTGGCGCAGCACGTCGGATCCCACTCGGGTCGCTTGCAGAGGCTCGCCACCTGGACCGTCTTGGCACACCCGCCCTTGACCGCCCGCCGCACCATGCACGGCGCCTGCACAACGACCGTCTTGCCGCACGTGGCCCCCCGTTCGGTGGTCTTGACGCACCCGACCCGCTCCTGGACGGTGTCGGTGCACCCGGCGGGTGCCCAGTGGCTCTTGGCGCACGCCACCTCTGCCTTGACGGTGCGCTTGCACATGCCCTGGACGGCCACGCTGCACGTGGTGGCCACTGCCTTGGTGCAATCCCGGGTCGTGTTGTACGAGCAGTCGTACGGGGTCTTGACCTCCTTGACACACATGGAGCGCACGGCAACCTCCTTGTAGCAGGGCTTGCCGTCGTGGCCATAGCTACCGACGTTGGCGCACGCCACCTGCTTCTTAAACGTCTTGAGGCACAGGTGTCCCTTCTTCTCTGTCTTGAAGCACTGCTTGGCGACGCGGGCGGTGCACTTGGCGGGCACCTGCTTGGTGCACGCCACCTGCTTGGTCGACGTGCACGCCTGGGACACCACCCGATCCTGCCGGCAGGTCCCCTGGACGGTCACCGTGCAGCCAACCGTCTTCTTCACGGTCTTGACGCAGCCGCCCGCCACCCACCCCTTGACCCACTTGGTGCACGCGTACGTCTTGTACACCTTTTTGGGGCACATTGCCGCCACCGCCTTGACGCAGTCCACCTGTGTCGTGCGCGGCACGGTGCACCGGGCGGCGGTGGTCTTCGTGCACCCCCGCTGCACACACGTTGGCGCCGTCGAGCAGTGGGTGCCACACGCCACGGACCGCGTCACGCACCGGCTGCCGGTGGAGCGGGGGGTGGCCGTGCCGCCTGGCGCCGGGCCCGCCCCGCCAAATACGTACTGCTTGGCAGAGGCGGCCACGGCGGGGGCGGCGGCAGCGACGGCGGCGGCGGCAGCGACGGCGGCGGAGACGGCGGCAGTGGCGGCGGGGGCGGGAGCGGGCGCTGGCGGCGGCGGCGCCGCCGCCTCCACCGTGGCAGTGACGGTGGTGGCCACCGCCGCGACGGCCGCAATGGCAGCAGCGGCAGCAGCGGTGGCAGCGACCGCGGCGGTCACCTTGGCCAGTGCCATCCCGTCCGGTGGGCGGTCAGGGTAGGCGACACAGGGCGGGGAGAGCTTGGTCGGGCGAGATGGCGAACAGGGGGGGGGAAGACACCTTGGATGGCGGACAGCGGGTGAGACCGAGCAGCTGGTCGGCGATGGGGGGTGAGGGAGAGGGCGGGTGAGGACGGGGCGGCACGGCAGGGGGGGTGATGGGGTGCAGGGGTGAGGGGGGAAGCGTCGACGCTGGCCGGTGGAGCGGGTATCGTTGGCTCGAGACGCTCTGGCGGCTGCGCGTACACGGCTCGGCGGCTGGAGTGACAGTGTATGTACGTACAGACGCCGGCACTTTTCCCCCAGCCGCCCACCGCCGCCGCTTTTAAGGACCCACCCCAGCCGGCCAGACCGGGACAGCGAGGGGCGGGAGGCGCACCCATCCGCCCCACCTCGGCTGCCGCCGCCACGCGGTGGCGGCAGCACCGCCGCCACCACCACCACCGCCCCAGCGTGGGCGACAGCGGCAGCGGGGAGGGAAGAGAGCGAGCGGGGGCGGGGGGGGGCGGGTGGAGCGGCATCCGCGCTGCCACCGCGCCCTGCCCGCCACCGTCCCGCCCCCCCCTCCCCCTCTCCCCAGAGCACCGTGTGCCAGCCCACACCGCCGGGCACACGCAGCGCCGCCCGCCGCCCTCACGCAAGCGCACCCACACACCCAGCCACACCTTTCGATCGCGGCGCCACAACAAAACGAACACAACAAAAAAAACGGCCGGCCACCGCGACGCCGGTGCACGCGCAGCGGCGGCCGCGGCCGCAGACGCGACAGCAGCCGCGCGGCAACGACGGCGGCGGGAGGCGGCGGCAATGGAGGCAGCGGGGAGGCCGCCGCCCCCCGGCGGGGCACACGGCAGCGGGGACTCGCGGTGGCGGGCGGCTGGGGGGCGGCGGCCGCAGCCGCTCTGCCCGTGCCGGCAGGGGAAGCCAACGCCCACCGCAGAGACCCATCGGGGGGGGCGGCGGGCCATCATGGAGGCCGCCCGCCGTGCAGCAGGGGAAGGAGCAGGAGGTGGGGCTGCTGGCAACACGCGCGCACCAACGGCAGCGTCAAGAGCCGCCATGGAGAGGCACGGGTGCACCAGCAGCGGAGGTCCCCTCCCCACCAATCCTCTCCCGGGGTGCACGCCTCCCGGGGTGCACGCCACCCCCCCCCCCGCACGCCATACCCACCCAACAAACGCCCCGCCCTCGGCGGCAGGCGGCGGCAGCAAGCACGCGGGGGGGGAAAGGGGGGTGGGGGGGGAGGAGGAAGGGGAAACGACAGGGGGGGGCAGCCGGCCGTTGGCCGGGGTGGGTGCAGCGGCCGTCGCCCATGGGGGTGGCCACACGCGGGCGCAACAGCGTCGCTCGCCGCCGCCGCGGGGTGCAGTCGGAGAGGGGCGGCCACGGTGGCGGCGGCGGCGGGCCGTCAGCGGGGACGCGGGTGGGACGGCAACGGAGTCGCACCCTCCCCGTCCATCTACCCCCCTCTCGTGGGGCGTCTCGTGAGCACCGCATGCCCCTCTGGCGGGGGTGTCTCGTATGCACCGCATGCCCCCCACCGTCAGCGTCCACCGTTGATAGTATGTAGTTCTGTTTGTATGTACAGTGCAGTACAGTACACCCCCCCCGGGGCTGACGATGAACTGTCTCTTGGAAGGGGGACGAGTGTCTCTGTCTGTCTGCTCGCCTGTAAACGCCCTCTGCGTGACAACAAGCGGCCGCGACATCCGCGGGGCAACGGGACCCGCTGCCGCGGGGACGGCAAACCCCCTTTGCCCACCCTTGCCACCCCGCCGCAGCGCCACCCCCCTCCCCGCGGTGGTCGCTGCCGCCGCGGTAACAGCAGTGACGGGGTGGGTACCCGCCCGCGGCCGCCGCCCGACGGGCGGGTGGGTGGGGGGGCTAAACGATCCGGGGGGCGGGGGGGGGTGGGGGGCGGGGGGGTGGCGAAGGGCACCGACCCCCCCGACGCGCGCCCGCCCCCATCCCCGTCCCCGTCCCCGTCCTCGCGCCGCTGCTCCGCGCGTCGCCGCGCGTCGCCGCGCGTCGCCGCGCCGCACCGCTGCACCGCGGCGCCGCAGCAAGACGGCGCGAGGCGACGCGCGGCGGCGCGCGGCTGCGGGGCGGGGGGGTGCCCCCCCCCCCCCTCCCCCAGACGGCAGGCGGGCAGCGACGGCAGCGTCCGTGCGGCCCCGCCGCCGTCGCTGCCGGGGCGCCGGCCGGCGCCCCGCGGTGCGGCGCGGTCAGCGGCGCGTAAAGGACGGCCGCAGCACCCCCGACGGCCGCAGCACCCCCGACGGCCGCAGCGCGGCACCCGCGCTGCCCAGCACCGCCAGGGGCCCCGACGCGGCGGCAGCAGCAAAGGCGGGGCTCGCCGCCCACCCGCCCCCCCCACCCACCCCACCCCCACCCCCACCCCCCCCGCCGCCACCACCACCACCACCACCACCACCCCGCCCCGCCCCCCCCGCCGCGGCGGCGGCAACGCCGGCCGCCGCCACCGCGGCCTCCCCCCCCTCGTAGTCCCCCCCACCCATGGCACCCCCCCCCCCCCCCCCGAGGGGCTCCCGGTCGTCCCCCCCCAAAAAGTTGGACCGCCCAAACGCCACCCCCCACCGGCGCTCCAGCACCCGCTGGACGAGCCAGCAGTAGTGCCCCGTCCGGTGCGCCCGCAGCGCCGCGCCCGCCGACCAGTAGCGCGCCGGCTCGGCGGCGGGCGCCGGCGGCGCCACCTCCCACACGCCGCCATCGTCATGGAGGAGGAGGGAGCGGCCAAAGTGGCGATACCGCACGCCAGGCGGCAGCGTCCGCACCACGTCGGCATACGCGGCGACGCGGAGGAGGTGGGGGAGGGTGGCGCCAAGGACCGCCGCGCCGGGCGCGTCGGTCAGGCGGGGGGAGCCAACGGCGGTGACCGCGTCGACGGTGTAGCCGTCGGCTTGGAGGAGGAGCGCCAGGAGGATGCCCGCCGCGCCGCCCAGCGAGTGGCCCACGATGCGCAGCCGCCCGCCGGGGGGGAGCAGCGGGGGGGAGGGGGGGGAGGGAGCCGAGGGGGGGGGGGACGGCGGGCTTGACCCCGCCGACGTCAGCGAGCCGTCTGGGCTGGGCGACCCTAATGGGTCCCCGCCCCCACCCACAGCCCCACCCCCACCCCCACCCCCACTGCCGCCATTGGGATACCCGCCGTCGCCCCCCCCCCCGTCGACGGCGCTACCGCCGGCGGCAACGGCCGGGGCGCCACTTGCGCCCGCCCCGCCCCCCCCCGTGGTTCCAGCAAGGGGTTGCCCCCCCGGGAGCCGCCCCGTCAGCGTGTGGTACAGCTCGTAGCCCGCCTCCCGGAAGCCCCGGTGCACCCGCACGCCCAGCCGGTCGTCGGCCTCGAGGCGGGTCGACAGGTCCATGGCAATGTGCTTAAAGTTGCGAAAGTCCGTGCCCCGCACCACAACGTACGTGACCGGCGCCGTGTCGCGGGCGCGGGGCGGGGGAGACGGGCTCCGCGCGCCGTGGACACCCCACCCGGGGGGCCCCCCGCCGCTGGCACCGCGAACGCCGCCACCGCCGCCGCCGCCGCCGCCACTGCGGGCGGCATCGGAACCACCGCCACCCAGGCCGCGGCTGCCGCGGCTGCCGCCGCCGCCGCTGCCACTGCTCGCCCGCCACCCCCCCGCGCGGGCGCTGAGGCGGGAGCGGCGGCTGGCAGCGCCGGCGTCCCCTCCCCCCCCGCCATTGTCCGCGCTCCCATTGCCGCTGCCCCGTCGGCGGACGCGGGACCGCCAGCTGCGCTCCTCCTCGGTGGTCGCAGCGCCAGACGGCGAAAACTCGCCGTCAGACAGGCTGCCGCCGACGCCGCCGCCGCCGCCGCTGCCGCTGCCGACGAGGCGGCGACTCAGTGCCGACCTCAGGCGCGCACGGCCGCCGCCCCCGCCACCGCCGCCGTCGCCCGTCGCGGAGGCGGCCGCCGCCAGGGGAGAGGAGGGGGGGGGCGTGAGCACCCCACCCCGCCCGCCAGGCAGCGCCGCCGTCGCCCCACCGCTGGCGGTGGTCGTGGGGGCGGTGCCAAAAGCCAACGACGCCCCCACGGGGGCGGCGGCGCCCGCAGTGGCGGGGGCGGGGGTGCCGCCAATCAGCGGCGCCACAGCGGGGAAGGAGGAGCCCGACGAGCCGCCGCTGGCGCCGCCCCAGCTGCTCGAGCCCAGAGAGGAGGGGCCGCCGACGAGGCGGCGGCCGCGGTCCAGCTTGGACCGGAGGCTGGCGCGGCGGCTGGTGGACGCCCCGCCCACCCCCCCCCCCCCCCCCACCGCCACCGCCGCCGCCGCCGCCATCCGCGGGGGTCGGGTACCGGGCGGGGGCCCACCCCCCGCCCAGTGCCAGCGGCGGCATCCCCCCCGTCGGCGTTGTGGGCGTCGTCGAGGCCGCCGCCGCCGCCGCCGCCGCCGCCGCTACCGCCGCTGCGGTTGCAGCCGTGACGGGCACGTCGGCTGACCATGACCGCCCCGGCGACACGGCGGCGGCAGCGGCGGCGGCGCCAACACCACCGCCCCCGCCGCCACAGCCGCCGCCGGCCGATGCGGAAAACGCCTCACCCAGCAGCGGCGGCAGTCCCGCGCTGGTGGACGACGGCTCCCCGCCAAAGGGCCGTGGCGACGGCACCAGCGGCGGCAGCGGCGCGGCAGGCGCAGGCGCCGCCGGCGGCTCCACCTCTGCCAGCGCAGCCGTCGTGGCGGCGGCCACCGGGCCGTCCCGGGGGGGCGCGGCGCCGCTGCTGGCGGCGGTGCGTGCGATGCCGGCGTCAACGTCGGCATCTGCCGACGGGGCATCGGGGTGCTCCCCCCCCCGCCCCGACGGCGGCAGGTACCGGAGGGCGCCGTCGGACACGAAGCCCCCCTCCAGGGGGCTTCCCTCCACCGCCTCCTCCGCGGGTGTCGTCAGCACCATGTACCGCAGCTGGGTGCGGGGCAGCAACGCCGGGCGGGCGGCGGGGTACTTGGCCCGCAGCGTCGCGTCGTCCTGCTTGAGGTCCGCCACCAGCGCCAGCTCGTCCGACAGCCGCACCCAGTCCACGTCGGGCGCCGGAGGGGGGAGGGGGGAGGGGGGGGGGGAGCTGCCGCCCCCACTGCTGCTGCTGCTGCTCCCCGCAACGCTGTCGGTGCCGTAGGTGGATTCGCCGCTGGGCCGGCTAGACGGCTCGCTCCCCCCGCCGTCGCCGTCACTGTCCCGGCCGCGGTCCGCGGGGTCGTCGGCGGGCCAGCCGCCGCTACCTCGTAGCGCCGTCAGTGGCGGTGGTCGGTTGGACAAGGCAGGCGTGGAGGTGGCAGCGACGACGGCGGACGCCGCCCCCGTCGACGGTGGCCGCCCCTCGTCCGAGCCGTCGGAAAAGGCGTCCACGGCGGCCATCCGCGGCGCCACATCGCCAGCCACTGGCGGGCCGCCGCCGCCACCAACCCTTCCGCCTGTCCCCCTCCCACCGCCGCCACCACCACCACCACCGCCACCACCACCACCTCCCCCACGACCGTCAGCGCGCGGCCGCCTGCGGGCCGTCGACGGGCGGCGTCCCCGCCCCGCACCCCCTCCTCCCGCCCCATTGGGCTTTGCATCTCCCCCCTCCACCGACACGCGGGCCCGCGCGCGCCGCCGCCGGCGGCGGCCACGCCCACCCCCGCCCCCCCCCCCCCCCGCCCCATTGGGCTTGGCGGCGTCGCCCCCCCCCTCTCGCCGCCGCCGCCGACGCGATGCAGCCGTCGCGGCGCGGTAAGCGCGGCCGGCGGCCGCGACATCCCCCCCCACCCCCCCCACGTGGCCGACAATGCCCGCCACCACCGCGCCCAGCCGCGCGCCGTGCACCCGCCGCTCTGCGTCGACCGCCGCGGCGGCGGCGCCCACAAACTCATTCCGCGCAGCGGCGTAGGCGGCCGCCGCGTCGGCGGCCCGCTTGGCGTCCTTGCGCACCTCCTCATCGTACGACGCGGCGGCCACCTCCATCGCCGACGACGGCACGCCCCCGCCGCCGCCGCCGGGGGAGGAGGGGCTGAGTGCGGAAGCGAGCGACGAGACGGTCGACGGCGGGAGCGGCGACCGGGGCCGCCAGCTGGGCGTCGCCACCGGCCACCCGCGGCCGCTGCCGCCGCTGCCATCGCCGCTGCCGCCGCTGCCGCCGCCCGCCACGGGCGACACGCCGGAGGCAGGGGCGGCCGACGACGGGGACGGCGCGCCGCCGCCGCCGCCCCCAACCGCCGCAGCCGCCGACGCGGTCAGGGCGCCGGGCGCGAGCCCCCACATGCGGACGGGCGCCACCACCGCAGAGGCGGCGGCGGCGGCCACGGCGGCGGCGGCTCCGCCCGCCCCCCCCCCACCCCCCCACCCTCCCCCCCCCCCTCGCTCGGCGGGCGGTCTGCCCCCCCCCCCCCCCCCGGGGCGGGTGTGGCCGACACGGCGGCGGGCGGGGAGGGGGTCCCGCCTCCCCCCCTCGGCGAGGCAGCCCGCCCCCCCCCCCCCACTGCGGCCGCTCCGAGTCCCCCCCCCACCCCCCCCGCGCCGAGCAGCTCAGCCGCGTGCCGCCGCTTGGACCGCGCGAGCCGCAGCTCCCACGCGTCGCGGGCCCCCTTGAGCCGATCAATCCGCGGGATGTCGGCGAGCAGCGGGCGGAGGTGCGTGTCGGCCACGCACGCGAGGAGGCCCTTGTAGTCGGTGAGGGCGAGGTGCAGCCACGGCGCGCCGCCGCCGCCACCGCCACCGCCACCGCCACCGCCGCCGCCGCCGCCGCCGCCGCCGCCGCCGCCGCCGCCGCCGCCGCCGCCGCCGCCGCCGCCGCCGCCGTTGCTGCCGCCACCACCCCTGCTGCCCGTTCCGGCCAGGGCGTCGAGCACCGCCGCCGCGCGGAGGAGGTCGGCGCCAATCCCGTCCGGGGAGCCGCCGCCGCCCCCTCCGCCGCCGCCGCCGCCGCCGCCGCTGCCGCCGTCGGCAGCGGCGGTACCAGCCGCGGCGGCAGCGGCGGCAGTGGCTGCTCCTGCTCCCGCTGCGGCTGCGGCTGTTGGCGCCCCCCCCCCCCCCCCCCCCCGCCCCCCCCCCCCCCTCGAGCGCCCGGCCGTACGCGCCCATCCCCGCGGCGAGCCCCCCCACCGCCGCGGCGGCGGCGGACACGGCGTCCGCGGCGCCGGCGGCCAGGCCCTCCAGCCGCCCGTACGCGGCGGCCATGGCGCGGACGTCGGCCTTGGCCGCCTCCCACACCGCGTCGGGCGGCGGCGGGGGGGCCGCCCACGGGAGGGCGGTGCGGGACTTGAGGCCCTGCATGCGGGTGGCGAGGCGGGACCACGGGTTGGTGGGGGGGGGGGGGGGGGGGACGCCATGGTAGTGGCCGCCGGGTGGTAGTGGCCGCCGGGTGGAGGGGGGGGGGGGGGGGGGGCGGGGTGGGGGGTGGGGCGGTGGCTTTGACAGTGCCCGTGCCGGTGGGGTGGGTGGAGCGGGGGCAATCAAAGAGAAAAAAAGAGAAAAAACAGAGAGGGCAGCGACGATGAGATGGGGAAAGGGCAGATGGGGGCGCGGGGATGGGGGGGGCGGGGGGTGGCGGGTTACGGGGCGCGGGCCAAGAAAATGGGGGCGGGGAGGGGGGAGGATGAAGGGGGGCGGGGGGTAGGTAGCAGCCCCCCCCAAAAGGGGAAAAGAGCAGGTGGGCAGGGACAGAGGCGCCCTGCCGGCTGTCCCTGCAGCCGCGGCGCGGCGGCGCGGCGCCCCTGGCGGCCCACAGCCCCGCGCGGCGGCCGTCCCGCCGGCGCCGTCCCGCCCGCACGTCGCGCGCCCCCCGCCCACCCCCCACCGCCACCGCCACCGCAGCTACCGCCGCAGAGGCCAACAGGTGGGGGTGGGGGGGGGTGGAGGGGGAAAAGGGAGGGGGGGGAGGGGAAACAACGGATGCGCGCGGGCCGTCGGGGATGGCGGGAAAAGGCGAGCAAAGTCAAGCCGGGGGGGGGGGGGGAGGGGGGGGTGTGACGGGGCCAGGGGGGGTGGGCGGCGCGGGGCGGGGAAAGGGGGAGTGGGGGGGTGGTGGTGGTGGTGGTGGTGGTGGTGGTGGTGGTGGTGGTGGTGGTGTGGTGGTGGGGGTGGGGATGGGGGTGGGGGTGGGAGTGAGGGCAGGAGTGTCAGACGGGAGGCGACTGGCTTGGCGGGCGGGGAGGGGCGGCACGCGGCGGGCCGGGCGTGGCCCGTCGGGGCGAAGCGCCGTCGGGCCCCCCCCCCCGTCAGGCCGGGGAAAGAGGGGGGGGGAGGGGTCGGCCGGAATTTCGACGACACGGGGGGGGGAGGGAGGGAGCGGTGGCAGTCGCAGTGGACGAGGGCCGGAGCGTGCGCGGGGGTTGGGGGACAAAGGAACCGCTCGCGCGCCGCCGCCGGTGGGTATCCTATCTAGAGAGGGTGGGAGCAAAGGACCAAAGGGCAGGGGCCGGGTGGCAACTGGACGCCCGGGCGTGGGTCGCCGGGCGCCTGTGCCTGCCACGGATGCGGGCGCCCGCCGTGCGCGCTGGGGGACGGTAGGCCTCTCGGGGGATGGAGATCTTGGGCGCGGCCGCGCGAGCGGGCCTGGGGCGGGGGCGGCGGGGGCACGCCCGCGGGCCTTCCGCTTGGCATCCTCGGCGGCAGCGGCGGCGGCGGCGGCGGCCGGCGCCGAGCCCCGCCCCCGCTCCCCCGCCCTCCCTCTCCCCCTCCCCACCCCCCCACGCACACACGCGGGCGGCCGCGGCGGCGTCGGCGTGCCGGATGGGGGGGGCGGGGGGGGACCGGGGGGGGTGGTGGCTGGCCACCGGGTGGCCACCGGGTGGCCACCGCGCGTGCCGCCCGCCCACCCCCCCCGACCCCCCGACCCATCGCGGTATGGTGTGGGGACAGGGGGTGGGGAGGGGGGGGCGGTGGGGTATAGCCCGGCCTTGCTCGTCGGGCCGCCTGCCCTCATGTAGCGGCCGACCGCCGCACCGCCGGGTGGGGGGGGGTGGGGGGGCGCGTGGGTGGGTGGGGGGGGGGGGGGGGGGGTGGAGGTGGTGGAGGTGGTGGCGGTGGCCTTGCCCCGCCCCCCGCCCTCTGCAACTTGCTTGACCCCCTGCGAAAGTGGAGCCTCTGTCCGTGGGGGGGGGGGGGGGGGGGGGAGGGGAGGCGCGCGGGCGTCGCGCCTCGTGGGAGGTGCTCACTGCTGCCCGCTGCGGTTGCCGCTGCCGATGTTGCTGCTGTTGCTGCTGCCGCTGTTGCTGCTGCTCTGATGCTGCCGCTGGGTCGGCGTTTGATGGGCGGGGGGGGGGGGGCAAGCGCAAACGCCACGAGGCGGTGCGCCTGGCGGTGGCCGCCGCGGGCGGCAGTGGCGGCGGCGGCGGCGGCGGCGGCGGCGGCGGTGGGCGCGTGGCGGCAGCGACAGCGGCCGCGGCGGGCCGGGCGGGGCGCGGCCCACAGACGCCCACGCGGCACGGGCCGCCGCGTGCGACCGCTGCCGCGGCGGCGCCCCCCACGGCACTGGCCGCACAGGGATGTGCAGGCGGGGGCGGGGGGGGGGGGGGGGGGAACAGGCAGAAAAGAAGGGATAGGAAAAGGAGAGGGAGGGGGCCTCCCCGCCAGAGGTCTGTCTGGCCGCCGCCGCCCTTGCGGCGCGACGGCCGGTGCGCCAAGGCAAGGGCGCTGCGCTGACGGTAGGGGCGGTGGCCCCGTGGTCCTATCCCCTTGTGGCTGCGTGACGCGGAGCGTTTGGGCAGGCCCGTCCTTGGCCGTCGCCCCCGCCCCCCCCACCTCCCCCCCCCCGCCCTACCACCCACCCACCCCATCACCCCACCCATGCGGGGGCAGCCAATGGGGGGAAAAAAGCAACCCCGACGGCGGTGACCCCCATCTGGTCGGCGCCGTCGGCGCCGCCACGCACCCGAGACGGAACAGCTGCTGCGGCAGCGCGGGGGTGGGCGGCGCCATGGCCGACGCACGCCCTCGCTCAGAGGCCCCCACCGCCGCCCCCGTGGGGGCACACAGCTACTATGGCCAGTAGCGCTGCACGCCCCCCCCGCGGCAGGCCGACAGCACCGCAGCCGCCCCGCCCCAGGGGCTGCAGCCGTGCGTCCAAAAAAAAAAAAAAAAAAAGAAAGAAAAAGGACAAACGGAAGCGCGTGGCGCTCGCTCACCCCCCCCCCCCCCCCCCCCCCCCCCCCCCGTCCCCCCCCCCGTCAGGCCCAAAAACCAGTAGGTCCGCTCCCGCCCCGCGTCATCCACCCACGCAAACCCCCCGTCGACGGCGGCACGGAGGGCCGCGGCGGGCCGCCCCCCCCCCCAGCCCGTCGCCGCCGCCACCGCACCGGCGGTCACCACCCCGCCGCGGCCCGCGGCGAGGCCCGCCACCACCCCCGCGTCGCGGCTCAGCGCCCCGGGGACGGACCGGACCACCTCCACGCCCCCGACGCGCTCGACGGCGTACCCGCCGCCGAGGCCCGCCAGCCGCTTGACCGCCCGCCGCACATCATCGGCGGTGACCGTGGCGGTGGCGTGGGGGGGGGGCCCGCCACCCGCCGCCGCCCGTCCGGCGCCCCCCCTGCCCCCGCTGCCGCCGCCGCCGCCGCCGCCGCCGCCGCCGCCGCCGACACGGCGGTTGAGGCGGGCGACGAGGTCGTCCATGCGGAGGAGCCCCCCATTGACGCCCCGCGTGGCGGCGCAGACGCCCACGAGGCGGACAGACAGCTCGGCGTAAAAGGCGCCGACGCCCAGCAGGCGCCCCCACACCCCCTTGGTCGACGTCAGCGGGTCCACCCCCACCGACGCGCAGAGGGCGTGGAAGCGCTCCCGGAACGCGGGGTTGCCCTCAATGTCCGCCCGGTGGGCCGACGCAAAGGCCGCCAGGGCGGACGTAAAGGTCCCTGCGTGGGCAGACAGCGCCGCCGCCGCGTCGGCCGCGGCGGTCGCGCCGGTGGCAGAGAGCGCCGCTCGACGGGCGGCGGCGGCACGGAGGCCCGCCACGCCCACGCCGTTCATCGCAGAGTGAGATAGGGGGGGGGGGGGGGGGGTGGGACAGGGGCGTGGGCGGCGGACGAAGCGAGGGGGTGGGGTGGGGTGGGGGAACAAGAAGATGTCACGTCGTGCCAGCCACTCAAAGAGTGGCATGACAACAGGCAGGGGGCCACCTTTTGCAACGGCCGTGCGCAAGTACTGAACGGTCAAGTACTCATCTCTCTGGGCTCCTTCGTCCTGTGTTCCACTGCTTTTCATGTTCAGCAACTGACCACGATCAAACAAGCCACGAGCACCGCCGTGGATACAATGACAGACTGACACTGGTCTCGTGTGCTTCGCAGTCCCGGGGAGAAACTGCGCGGCAATCACCGGCTACTGAGCATGCTCCACCGACCTCGAACCGGACGATGCGGCTGTCTCTCTCGGGGTAGCCAGATCCACGAGCGCTCACGCACAGTGCAGCTGCCCTGCAGGGGTGCGTGCACGTCAGAGTCTGTGCGACCGCCGGCCCTCCCGTCACATCTTCGCGCATGAAGAAGATTGCGCTGCTGTGGGAGTCCATAGTTGCTCATGCTATCATGCGGCTGACGCGCGCGGAATTGTACTGCGCGTGCATGGTCTCCCGCAGGGCCCAGGCGCGCGGAAACCCGCCCCCGCAGACGCCACCGCCACAGCAACCCGGGCCAGCCACGCACTTGCCGTCTTCACCGCCGTCACCCTCCCCCCCCCCTGCCTCGTGCGGTGTTCGCCCCCGTCATTTCCGCGTAACTGTTTGGACGAAACTAAAACTTCTTCACAACTTTGTGACCGTCCGTCAGCGAGGTTATGAGTCTGCGTCTTCTTCTGACTTGACATCACGATGTCCCGATTTGTGGAGAGACCGCGCCAGAGCGTGCGAAATGGAGCGAGGATGTCCCAATTCCGCTTGCCCTCTAACTAATTCCGTCTTCCGTAATCGTCGCGACTGGAGATCACGGAGCGTTGCACAAGAGGCTATCAATGTCAATGGCACGCCATTGGTTGACACAGCCGCCGGCACGGTCGCAGGGGCGGAAGGTACAGAATAAACGAAATCCAGCAAGCTGCGGAAGGGCGGGGAGCGCGAGCAATGCGCCGCGGCAGCCAAGAGACGCACCGCTCAACAGAGGACCAGTATGAAGACTCCCTCAACAGCATCATGCAGAGACCGCCCAGCGGACGGCCTGGGAGCCTGCTCAAGCCTCTCCACCCACTGGCCGCACCCCCGACGGCACCGCCTTCTCGCCCGCATCGTCAGCTGCCACCCGCAACGAGCTGTCGTTGCGTTTCCGAGAGGGAGTTGCCATTGCGGCCCACACCACCCCGAGCACCTCCTCACCGAGCACGTTCAGGTGGCCGCTAACCGGGTTCAGGCCGACCGGCCGGCTGGTGGCGCCGCGAATGTACCGGGCGGCGTCCACATTGACCACTTGACCCGCCGCAAAGACGCGGTCCTCGTCCGACCCCGTCAGCGTCACAGCCACAGGAACCGAGTGTGACCGACCGTACGGGCCGTGTGGGGCGCCATGCACGCCCAGCGCCACCCCGTGGCCAATCGCGTAGAGCCGCAGTGCCGGGTCCTCCGCCGAGTGGGTGATGAGAACCACACCCTCAACGGCACGAGGGAGGCTGGCGTAGTCGCCTGTGGGGCAGAAACTGTCGGCAGGCATAGCCGCCTGCACCAGAACCAGCGATGAGATGGGGTGCTCGAGGCCGGGCCCCCCGCGGGGGCCCGCCACCGCCCCACACACCACCTGGCAACCCAGCGAGTGGCCAATACAGTGCAAGCGGGGGCGCCCGCCGCCGCCGCCACCACCGCCGCCGCCGTCCTTTCCTTTGCGAGGCGGAGCGGAGGTTGCAGCTCGCGCATCCGCCGCCGCTTGTAGCTGCCGCAGCAGCCGGTGGGCGGCGCCGCGGCCGACGGCCTCGGCGCGCTCCGTGAAGCGGCCAAAGATGGCCGCTTCCGTCTCGACCGCCGCCACCCCCCCCGCCGCCAGAAAGCCGTTCACCGCCGCACCGCCCACCGTTTCGGCAGCGGCCGCGGCGTCCACGGCGGCCGCCGCAGCGGTTGCCCCCGTGGCCGCCACGTTGGCCGCCACGTCCGCCGCAGCTGCGCCCGCTACGGACGCCGCGGCCGTCGCAGCAGCGACCGCACCGCCGCCGTCTGCGACGGCGTCGGTGGCAGCGTTAGCGGCGGCCGCGGCGGTGGCGGCACCCGTCCAAGAGGGCCACCGGAGGCCAACCAGCAAGGCCACCGGTGGTTGCAGCGGGGGCGGGGAGGCCGGCGGTGCAGCGGCCGCTGCGGCGGCCACCCAGTCTGCATACGCCCTCGCAGCAGCAGCGGCGGTAACACAAAAGCCATGGGCCAGCACCACCACGTCCGTGACGGGCGGGTCGGCGGCGGCGATGTGGTCGGCGGCGGCGGCGCTGAGGAGCCGGCCGTCTGGCTCGGGCGTCTCCCGCCCCGCCTCGTCCATGTCGATAAGGTAGAGGGGGGCAGGGCATGACGGCGGGTGGACAAGAGGCATGGCCGGCAGGGGTCAGGCGTAGGTGGGAGGGGTGGGGAGGAAGGTGAGATGCGCGGAAATTGGGGGGGAAGAATGGGCACGCGGGAGGCCGCGAAGAAGGGGGGGGGGAGAGGTGAAGTGAGGGAAAGGTGACGACGCGCAGCGGGGATGGCCCCTCTGCATGGCACAAGGAAAGGGTGCGCCACTGGGTCGGAACCCTCTCGCCGTACCCCCACATTGGCCAGGTGGCACCCTCCCTGCCTACTGCCCCGACCACACGGGCTCGGTGTGGGGGCGGAGCAGGCATGCGAGCGCATCGGCGGCCGCTGGACGCCACCTGACACCGACACACGTGTGAGGCCCAAAATCACACGCCGCCCGCGCGACGCGGCAGAGCGTGAGGTCGCATCTGAGGGGTGAGGTGAGGTGGGCCCGTACAAGAAGATATGGAAAGACCCGGTTTACTGACCGAAACGGTACAGTACTGTATCCGTGATACGTGATGCAGCACAGCTGTGTTGCCCAATCAGGCGCGCATGTTGTGTCCCACGGATGCGGTGCAGGGCCCACTGGCCCACCACGGCGCGCGGGCCCGCGGACCGCCGTGCCACGTCATACCCCGCCACAGCGGCGCGCACCACCCGCCGCGGCCGCGTGTGGCGGCCCTGCTCAGCTGGGGCCCGCCAGACGAGCGGGCGGCAATGCACCAGCTTTGGCCGACATCCAGACATGACCATGAGTGTATCAGAAGTAGATGTCCTCCGTGGGCAGTGTCCCACTGTGCGTCCCCCGCTGACCTTTGTTTCGCACAAACGCCGACAGTCAATGCGCCGCCTCCTCCACTCGCCAGCGTGCACTCCCACCACTCGGGTCCCTTCGATGTGCGCCGCGCCCGCCACGTCGGCGGCAGGCGCCCCCCCCTTAACGCCATCAATCTTTCCCTCCAGCCGCACCTCCTTCGCGCACCCCCCGCCTCCACAAGTGACCACCGTCACCTGCAACTCCCTCCCCCTCCCGCTTTTCCCTGGCCAACATGCTCCCTGCGACCAACATCGCGGCCACCGGCCCTATTTCGAGAGTTCCTCCTCCCCGCACTATCGCGACCTGCGCCGCGGCGCAACCCAGGACGCAGGCTCGATCGGAAACCTTCCACGGATAAAGGCAGGGCAGAGCATCTGTCTGTAGCCACAGCTCATGTCACCCCCCCTCTTCCCTCCCACGGAGCCGGGCGACAATGACGGCAGCCGTGCTTTACCCTCCTGTGCGCTTCCAGACCGCGAGGTGCTCTCAACCGCCAAGGAGACGACATGCTTGCTGGTGGCGATTGGAGTGGAGGATAGCCTGTTAGGCTACCAGGTCAATATACGCGATTGGCGAATGCCCTCAGCCTGTG
Organism: Pyropia yezoensis; assembly: GCA_009829735.1. Taxonomy (NCBI): domain Eukaryota; phylum Rhodophyta; class Bangiophyceae; order Bangiales; family Bangiaceae; genus Pyropia; species Pyropia yezoensis. The sequence continues at coordinate 18,113,393 of CM020619.1, read as the reverse complement.
CAACGGCAGGATAAAGGATGTCGGAGAGGAGTGCCCGCGCGGCAACCACTGCGCCGAGACTCTCCGTGAGCGCCCAAACAGTCATGGAGGGGGGTCCAAAGCTGCAGCCAGTGCCGCTGGTGCCAGTGCCGCTGGTGCCAGGGCGGTGAGCGACCAAGGGATGCTTCCCAGTCGCCTGCCACCCGTACCTCTCAGGGTCACTCGCTTACCATGTCATAGCGCATGCCCGCAGCGATCCCCTGCCCGTGCGTGCAAGCGCTTGCGTGATAGTAGACCCAAAATGTGGGCCAGCGGTAGCTGTGGGAGGGTGCGCAAGGCGCGACGCAAGCACATTACAACGCTGAAGTGGGAAATCCGCGACGACGGTTTAGGGGGCACAGCGCCGTGCTGCTGGTGCATGAGTTCCCCGCCCTCCGCAGCCTCGCACCGTCCAAGAGCGCGCATCCCCGCACGGTGCCTGATGCTTGTCTACGGCCGTGTGCGTGGACACCTCACCACCCATTGCAAGACAAGGTCATGTGACCATGCCAGTTCTGTTAAGTACGCTCACACGTGGTCAATTTGTTGCCACGTGTTCTCAATGCATGTGTCGTTCGGGTGGAACTCTTCCAAAGTTCGAGCGAATCCACCGTGTTCGCGAACCCGATTCCGAATCCGAATCGACCCCCCACCAACCCTGCCGCACCTTGATGTTCGCTTGCGAGCAAGCTCTGACGTCCCTTTATTTCACGTCTAAAGCCGAAGGGGTATCCGGCTCATGTCGGGGAATGCATCTCCAGCAAAAGAGGGTGTGCAAATGTAGTTTTATTCATTATAAACATATTGTTAATTTTAGTTGTACCTGCAAAGGCATGCTGCGGTTAGTGTTAGACATCAAATTACTCGAGGTACCTGCAGATTGTCGTTTGAAAGCCTTGCTCGCTGGAGCTCGTCGATCTCTATGGTGGGTTGCAAAAAAAAGATACATGGAGGTTCTTCTCGCGAAGCCTCTCCCCCCCCTTCCCCTCCTGGACCCCTCTCCTGGACTGGACGCCTTTGAGAGACAGAAATGCACCCGCCCCACGCCCACCGCGACGGTCCCTGATGCCGGGACTTCGGTGGGGCACCTATAGTGCACAGAGGGCGGCCGAGCGGGGAGCAGGGCCCAGTGGGATATTTGCCCGCACGCGCCAACGTGCGCGACCAGTGAAGGCGATGGGGACCGCGCCCCGCGCATCTGTGGCATGGGGGTGGTGATGCCTCGTCTTAGAGGAGAGGCGGGCAGCACGAAGGCCCTTGCTGTTTTTTTGTCCGTAAAGCAGACTGTGTCTCTCCCGAGACCCCCCAATAATGGCTCCAGCAACGCCCTGCTCCCGCTTTAACTCACATCCCCTCTTCCCACACGCACCAAGCCAAAGGCTCAGTGTAGCACACTAAGGAACCGCTGCACGTCCACTCTCAGGGAACACTCACCAAGGGGGATCGGCACCAACGTCTCCGGGAGGCCAAGGTTGCTGTCCTTGGAGCGCAAGCCACGGGACCAAGATGGGAGCCCAAATGGGAGAGGTTTGTTGCTCTACCATGGCTGGCGGTGGATTCGCCACCGGCCCCCTCGTTATAAACCCTCGGAGACACTACTAGCTACCCTCCACCCCAAGATGCAAGTCCCGCTGGTCATACGTAACGTATAGAGACCGTGACCAATACGGACTCCCAAATTGAAAGTTAAGAGTTAGAAGTAGTCTTCCTATATTAGGGTCACAATACGGTCATCCATATTGCTACATATCCCCCCCTTAGATTCGGCCCGTCCTCGGGTCGAGTTGCATTCGGCCTTCCAAATGTAAGTGGGTCGCGCGACCGTTTACCAGTCGGGTGGGGCTTTGCGCCCTGTCGCGGCAGACACCTCTTTTCGGGGTTGTCTGAGGGGGGTGCCCCCCTCTGTGTGGTACACACACGATCCGTTTTCCGGACCGTTGAATTCCCGATGCGGGTTTTCGTGTCACGACCCCCCTCTCCGGGGGGTGGTGCAAGCGGATCCGGCACCAGGCGCCTAGTGGTAGGGGGGCCCCGCTCGTGTGGAAGAGTGAGTGGGGGCGCGGGCTGCCCGCGTTGCGCGGGGGCGGTTGTGGGGTGACCCCCCTTGATTACCCCGTGTGGGGGCGTGGCCCTGACCCAGGTGCCTGGGTGGAGCGACTTCGTAGCTCGGTTGGCGCCGGTCGTCCCGCGTTGCCGTATCGCTCGTGCTGAGCTGTGTGGTTATAAGCGCGGGTGCCCGCGCTTCCCTGGCTCGTCCCTGTACCTTCCCCGTACCGGGTCGAGCCGGCTGCGGCTTCTTGGCACGGGGAACCCCTGCTACCCCGGATCCACCATGTCGGACCCCCAGGTGCCCGGGGGCGTGGACGACCTCCTGCTTGAGGTGAAGGAGGTGATGCAGGACGACGTTCCCGTCGCTGCCACCGCTGCCGAGTGCTTCCTCGCCAGCTCGTCGGAGGACGACGAGGATTGGGTGACCGTCCGCGTGTCGGCGGCGGGCCCGCCGGTCGGACTGTCGTCCGTCTGCAGCGGCACGACGGCTCCGTCGGGGGGCGGTCAACCGCGAGTGGCGGTTTCTGTTCCTACTCCTCCGGCGGCCCGGATGGCTTCTGTTGCCGGTGCCGGCGTGGCGCTACCGCAAGAAGGTGCAGCCGCTGCTGCCGATGGTTGTGGCGGCGCCCCGGCCTGGACGGCGGTTCAAGATGGTGCGGGTACCCGCCCGGTTGGTGGTTCGTGTACGGGGGCGGTTGAAGGGTCTACCCCATCCGTCCCCATTGTACCCTCGTCGGGCCGGGGTGGTGACGACGCACTTCCTGCGGTGCCGCGGGCGACTGTGGGTCAAGATGTGTCTTCACCGATGGCGGTGGACTCCGGGAGTTACTCCGGGCGGGCGCCCGCCCTTCTTCTTCCTCCTCGCCCCCGTGCGCCTGCGGCGCCGGCCCATCTGCCCGTGGGGCTTCCCCCGGCGCTGCCGATTCTTCCTGGGCCCGCCCGGGTTGCCCCGCTGGGTAGCGGCGTCGCCTTGGTGGCGGGCCACTCCCCTATGTCGGTGTCCGACTTGGTGGCTCGGGTTCGAGGCCTCACCGTGCGAGAGCTCATGGACTCTGCTGGCCGGATGCGGGTGGACTTCCACCCGCCGAGCCACCGTGGAGGTTCCTCCCGTCGTATCAAGTTGGACCCAAGTTGGGAGCGGGAGTTGGCGCGGCTAGTGAACCAGCCGAATGCTGTCCGTGTGGAGCATCATTGGATACTGAGTAAGCCGGACGACCGGCATGCCCAGCTCTGGCGCACCCGCGTCGGGCGGGGTGCCGTATTCCTCAACCCCGCGTTCGGGATATGCGACTTGGTTGCTTCCGCGTTGCCGCGGGACGTTGACTACCCGGCTAGTGCTCGGGGGGTTGCGGCCGCTGTGACCCCTGTTGCATCCGGGCACACCGCGCCCGATACCGGCCGGTATCCCGGGTTTGAGTACTTCCCGGGGGTATCCCCGTACCTGACGTTGACGGCGCCGTGCCCGCCTGTGGCGGGGCTGAAGTCGGCGTCGAGCTCGCGACGCAACCATGGTGTCATGGCGGATGCGTTCCGCACCGATATAACGTGTGCGTTGCAGACCGGTAACGGCCGCGCGCCGGTGTACACTCCAGTGCGCCCGCCTCTCTGGCAGTAGGGGTGGGAACCCGCCCCAGCTATCCGGTTTGACACCGGCTGGTGCCTCCGATATTTCGGTAGTGTGTTGGCCTCTCGGCCTGTCCACCCGTTGCAGGGGACCTTCACCCTCGAGGTTACCCTCGGGCAGGATTCCTCCTTCCTGTTGTCCGTCCGTCGGCAAGTGCGGCTGTTTCATCTTCCGAAGGGTGTCCGTCGGCATATTGGGGAGCTGAGCGTTGACGCCATTGCTGCCAAGACGGGGTTGGCCCGTGAGTTCGAGGCCCTCTTGGCCGTTCACGATGCCGTAAACTGGGCGGAGGTGTTGAACCTACCCCCGTACCGGGATCTGCAGGCTGGGGCTGCCCCCTTGCCTCGTCGCTCGTTGCGCATCCGGCGCACTCAGCCGGGAGAGCCCAGTTACCGTGGGTGGGCGTCCACCAAGGCTGTTCCTGACCAGGGTATTCCCGTGGTTATCCATGACCCTCTTCAGGTCATAGCCCCGTGGTCCGGTAACCCGATACCGGCGGGGGTTGGCCATCGTCCCTGTGAGTGGGACTCTACGGGTGGGGAGCGTGAAATGTCCCGTCGTCGGGCAAAGTCCCGCCGGGTTTACGGTGGAGCCCCTTCCGTGGGGTCCTACCGTGCCTCGCATCGGGCGGCACCGGCTCCGATGGTAGCCGTATCGGCTCCTGTGTCTCCTCTGGCTGCGCCAGTGTCTCCTTCCGTCCCTTTCATGCCGGACGGGGGTCCCCGTCCATGGTATGTGGGCGTTGACGCCCTCATTACCCGCGAGCTGCGGGAGGGTCTCTCTGATTGCTGGGGGGATATCCCCCCAGGTGCTGCGCTGGTTGGTACCGCGCGCTGCTTCGGTGGGGTGCTGGACTACCTCCAGCTAGCTCTGGAGGAAGGGGAGGCTGGTCGCAGCACTCTCGTGGAGTTATGCACTGAGGTAACTCAGGCGATTGACCGTCGCGAGATTGCCGACCGGTGGAGTATGGAGGTGTACGCGTCTACGCGTGAGTGGCCTCCTTCGGGCAGCGGGGGTACCCCCTGAAGAGTGCTGCTGCTATGAGGGAGAGGGACCCGGTGACCCTTATGGGGGATGAGTTTATTCTCACTCACTTGTGAGTGAGAATAAACTCATCCCCCGCTGGGGCGTTTGCATGATTCTGATGGCTGCCTTCGGGGAGTACCCCGTCTGCCTTAGCAGTGGCTTGCCTTGGTTTTTCTTGCGCCCCCAACCCATCCTGGTTGGGTAATACTCGTGAAGGTCACACTTCCTCAGTCCGTCACTTGCCCAATGGATGACGGTTTACCTTGGTGTGAGCCTCAGGTTACCTTGAAATTATCGGAGTTATCTATTTCCTTCAAGTAAACTTGTTAAAGTCAGTGCCCACTTAGATTTCTTGAGTCCGCTCCGACTTAGTGAACCTAAGTCTTGCCGAATCCATGTGACACCCTACTTAGTACATATAAACCTCACCCCCCAACAGCCGAAGTCGGTGTCGGTTGGGTTGTTACAGCAGGCGTCGTCGCCTCATGTAAGGCATGAGAAGTTGGCGGGGTATATTCACCGCCTGTTCCCAGGTGGGTGAGTCGTATCCGACCCACATCACCTTGACGTACCAGGGTCCTGGTAGGTCCGGGTCGGTGTGTCCGACGACGCTCTCTACTTGGTATGGAATCCCTTCCGGCCCCACCGGATCATCTGACCGGTGGGTAGTAAGAGCTTCATGTAGCAACCCAGCCGGTACCGGCTGAGGCTGTTCCGGCTTCCGAGCAGGTGTCACATCATTGAGATTGATGCGTTGTTTCTCCGTATCGGAGTGCAGGATGACAGAGTGATCATCTCTGTGTAGGATGTAGTACGGTCCCTTGACCGGTTGCATAAGCTTGTTCCCTCGGAACTTCTGGTGTCTGATATAGACCCTGTCACCTGTTACCAGGGTTGCGTTGCGAACCCGTAGTCGGGCGTCGATGTTGTTCTCGTATCGAAGTTGTGTACGGTCAAAAGCACCCTTGAGCTTAGGTATCATCCACGATAGCTTGACCAACGAAGCTAAGTGGATCCGTTCGGCCGGTCGGCCTTTCGGTATCTCAGACCGAGTGCATCTGCCCGGTGGCAGCGTTAGGTCACCGACGCCCATTGGCATGACCCACTCCAGTGGAGCAATGCTGGTGCTCCCGTGGGGCCTGGCACTATATGCCAGGGTCAATACGGACAGGAGCCTATCCCACGTGTTCGTGTGTTCCCCCACGTAGCATTGGAGCATGTTGACGATGGTGCGGTTGAAACGTTCCACCTGCCCGTTTGATTGCGGGTGGTAGTCGGATGCCCGACGGGGTTCGATACCGAACATGCCCATGACTTTAGTGCAGAATGCTGACGTAAGGTTTGCTCCGTTGTCGGAGAGGAGTTGCTTCATTACTCCGTAAGCACTGATCCAGTGGTCAACCACTGCATTCATGATCGTGTAGGCCGTATCATTCGGGATGGCTACTGCTCGTGACAGCTTTGTAAAGCGGTCCGACATGACTAGGATGTACCTGTTCCCTTCTTCCGTTACCGGAAGTGGCCCGAGTATGTCGATAGCGACTTGCTCGTTGGGCCCATCGGGTGGGAATAGTTTCATAGCGAATGCCCGCCTATGAAGACTCATACGATTCCGTGCACACGGGTGGCATCCCCGCACGTGGTCGACTACGTCGACGGCCATTGCTGGCCAGTAAAATGACATCCGCATTGCTGCGAATATGCGCGAACCCCCCGGGTGTCCGGCTGTAGGGCTCCCGTGTTCTCGTTCCATGACGGCTTGTCGTAAGGACACGGGAATCGCGACTTGATGTCGTCCGTCGGCGGGTGCCCACCGGCATATGAGTCCGTCCTCATTCTCGGAGAAGATGCCGGCCGTGCCGGCCAGGAGGTTAGCGCGATGGCGTTTGCAGTCATCGTCATTGGCCTGTGCCTCGCGGAAGTCCGCGAGGGTCAATGGGCACGCCAGGTGTGTCATGGTCTGGTCAACCATACCTTGGGTGGCGTTACTTACCATGCAAACCGGTAACACCGGGATGCACTCGTCCACTTGTCGGGTATCCCCGCTCGGTGTATCGAGTCGCGACAGCGCGTCTCCCAGATGATGGGTAGCGCCGGCCTTTTATATGGTCCGGTAGTCGTGCTCGGCCATCTTTAGCCTCCACCGGGCTAGCCGTCCATGGCTGTCGGAATCCTTTTCACCAAGGTCGAGCAGCCATCGTAAAGGTTCGTGGTCGGACCTCACGATGAACCTGGATCCTTCCAGGTATGGCCGGAGCAGTTGCACTGCCTATATGACTCCGAGGCACTCGCGCTCGGTGGCACTAAAGTTACGCTCAGCCGGGTTGAGTGCCCGGCTGAAGTACCCTACCGGATGTAGGTCCGGGATGGCATTATCAAAACCGACGATCGTCTCTCCCTGTAGCAGGGTGCATCCCACTTGGGTATCGCAGGCATCGACGTCAATGACAAAGGTCCCGCGTCTATGCGGCAACGCAAGCACGGGAAGTCCTTGACGAACCGTCGGTACACGCTGCACATCCCTGGGAAGCTTTTCAGCTGTGTCTGGGTGGTCGGGTATCGCGCATCCCGGAGTGCCCGGGTATTAGCTTCGAGCACTCCCAGTTTACCTGTTGTGATCTGGTGACCCAGGTACTCGACGGTCTGTTGAAAGAAGGCGCACTTCTTGAGACGCAGGGTGACCCCGGCGTTCCGCAAGAGGGTGAGTACCTCGTCGACATGTTGTACATGGTCATCCATGTTACGCGAGAAGACGATGACATTGTCCAGGTACACCAGGCAGTTACGCCACTCCACTCCCGACAGTATAATGTCGATGGCCCGCTGAAATGTGGCGGGGGCGTTGGACAATCCGAAGGGCATCCTTAGGAACTCGTACACTCCACTGTGACAGAAGAGCGCCGTCTTGGGGATATCCTCCTCTGCAACGGGGATCTGCCAGTACCCGGCATTGCAGTGGATAGTGGTAAGCACTGTGGCTTCCCCCTGGGAGTCAATACACTCGTCCATCCTTGGTAAAGGGTATGAGTCTTTCTTGGTAACCAAGTTGAGGCGTCGATAATCGATGCAGAACCGAGGGGTTTGATCCTTCTTCGGTACGATGACGACTGGGGCGCCCCACTCCGACATCGAAGGCCGGATTACCTTAGCTTCGCTCGTCCTCTTCACTTCTCCGTCAACGATATCCCGTTGCATGGGTCCCGCTCGGTGCGGTTGCGACCGCGCTGGTCGTGCACCTGGTACAAGGTCTATACGATGTTGGGTTGCCCCAATGGTACCCAGGGCCCCGCCGGTCCACAAGACGTCATGCTTTCTTAGCATCCGTCGTACCCCTTCGGCTACCGAAGGGGGAAGGTGGTCGAGGTCAGCCTCGGCCAGTGCCTGCAAGGCTTCCTGGTCCTTCGGCGGAATGTCTGCCGGAGCTGGTGATTGGTTAGGCTTCCCAACGTCGGGTTCCTTTCTGCTCGTTGGTCTCGGCGACCGCCAGTACCTCAAGTTGTTCCACTTGACCTTCCTCGTTAGGGGTAAGGATGTCTCCTTCGTAGAGCTCGGCGATCCAGAGGATATTTCCTTTCGGAAGGGTGCCTGCCTTACGGCGATAGTTCGCCATCACGAGCAGTGATGACTGTAGCATCCCTGGCCCCGACTTGGCGCCGACCCGGGACTGCAACCAGAGGGCACCAGGTGCCAGAACACGCCCGCCGTGTGGTGATGGTTGGCGGCCGTGGCCCGTGCCCGGCACTGGGATGCGGTGGACTACGCTATCCACACGTGAGAGACGGATTTCTGATGGGTTTTTGCATACTTGTGAGGGACTTGATTTGAGAAAATTTGAGTGTGAGATTAGTGAGTGGAAATAGAATTAGTAGTGATAGTGGCCCCCGACCTGACGAGGTTAGACTCGGGTCGGGGCCACTCGGGGGTATGGGGGGGCTACCTGGCCAACGTGCCGGGGCTCCCCCAGATGCACGTGAAGAGGGACAGCGAGGCGCCCTTGCCCCGCGCCCTCAGGAAAAAGACAACTGCGCGTTTGCTTTCCTCTTCCCCGTGTGCACTACCGTGCGTATGAGTTTGCTCTGCGAGCAGGCACGTGCGGCAACAGGCATACCACTCTCGTAGTTCCCCTTTCTGTGTTACCTGTCCCTTTCCTCCGAGGAATATTGACATGTGTCTGAGAGGATCGAGTTTTATACCACATATTTGGTGGAGCAGCCGGGGATTGGAGTGTTTGAGAAGAGACATTTGGGAGCAGCGGTTGGGTTGTTCCTCTCCTGTCTTTTTCTGTGGTTCGGGAATTATTCGCACCCGTTCACGGGAACCCCATTCCTGGCTCTCCAACCCCTCTCTTGTGGTCTTGCGATCTTTGGACACGCAGGCAACTGGACTGTGGCTGTCGAGAGTCCAACATGGCTACCCTCCCTGGCACGACGGTGCCCGAAGGGGTAGACCCCGCGTCCCTTGACGCATCCATGGTCACCGCGGGGGACGGTGCCCAACCCGGCGTTCTCCCTACGGGTGAAGCAGACCTGGGTGTGTCATCCGGTAGCGACCTGGGTTCTACAGGCGGCCAAGCACCTCCTGCTCCCGTTCTTCCGGCTGTTCCTCCTGTGGGAGCCACCCCGGGGTCAACGGCGTTTGAGTCCGCTCGCAGCAGACGTCTCCCTCCTGTCGGATCTACTCCTCAACCTCCAGGGATAGCCTCTGGTGTGTTTACTCCTGGACCAACACATGGCAGCTGGGTGTATGCACCTCTTCCTGTGGGCACTAGCAGTGCCAGAGGCACCGCTGTAACTGGTTTTACGGGTCACCCTGAGACCTCGACTCCTGGAACCGGCCAAGCTTTCCCTCCCCTTGCATCCTATGGGGCGGGGAGCTCCAAGACCGGTAACCGGAGCAGCCGAAGGCGTCGGCATCATCGTCGTCGCTCTAGCACCAGCGAGACCAGTTCCTCCAACTCTGAGGAGGGATATGATTGGGATGCATCCACTGGTCCCACCCGGCGCAGGCTAGTCGAGTTTGACTTCCCTGCCCACCAAGTGGGAGATGCCACCCTGAACAAGGTCACGTATTGGGGTAACTACCGGCTGGAGAACCAAGACCAAGGTTACACTCGGAAGATGGCCAAGAAGATGGCTTCCCTGAACCGGCGAATGCAGCCGAGCTTCGGGGGACATCCTAAGTTTTCCGGGAAGAGACCGGCGCTTATCTTTGCCTTCCTGCGCCGGTTTGTCAAGGCATGCAACGACAACGATGTGTCCGAGGGCAGGGCACTCTATCTCCTGGTTAACTTCATGACCGGAGAAGCGGAACAGCGGTTCGCACAGGTTCTACCAGACTCTGCCGGACACATTGTCGGGAGTACCGTTGGGAGCTATCCGGAAGCGGTCAACTGGCTCCTGTCCAACTACGCTGACGCGGACTCCCTGCGCAAGGCAGTAGGCAGGTTGAACCGGGCAACTATGAAACGACAAGAGACTGCAGAGGCCTTCGCCCGCCGTGTCCGGGAGATGAGCGAGGCTTGTGGCAACGTTTACCCTGAGGACAGGCTCAAGATGATCTTCTCGGAAGGGCTTCCTGAATATCTTTAAGTGGACGCGGAGAACTACAACCTGGAACATCAAGAACATACCTTCCAGCAGTTGATGGCTTACACCCAGGGCAAGCACCGGCAAGCCAAGGCCCTCCTAGCTCCCATGGTATCACCTCCCAAGCCGTTGTCGCGAGTTTGTCCCGGACCCGACAAGTATAAGGGAGGTGGTAGCCCTGTACCCGTACTTGCAGTTGGCGAGGCCTCACCCGTGGGGTCAGGGGACAAGTGGGGCGGCTTCGTTTCTAAGGAGCAACCTTCCCTGGTCGCCCCCAAGCAGATCAAGAACCAGCGGTTCCGGTCTTGTTGGCTGTGCCCGAAGGAGGACCACATGTCCTACCAGTGCCCGACCATTCCCAAGGACCTCCAAGAAAAGCTCAAGCGTCAAGGACTGGTGTTTGCAAAGGCGGTCAACTGGGCTGACCGGCGAGCACCCTCCAGGATGGAAAAGGCACAGGTACACGCAATCCGGGTGGCAACCTTGCAGAGCATCACGGAGGCCCTGGCAAGGGAAGCTCCTACGGACTTCGACCTGGAGACTGAAACCTCTAAGGAATCTTCGGACCCGGGAAACGAGTAGAACAGGCGCTCTCCCCAAGTCTCTTCCCGAATCTCCGACGGCGGGGTACTTCTACCCGTTCTCCCCCTGCGTGCCGGGAGAAGGGACGGCAGTTACCTGCTCAACTGGTAGCCGCCTGGACACCCTGTTTGGTCAAAAGGACCTTGCTTGTCCTGCGTAAGGAAAACCTCAAGATTAATGCTCGTATGCGTGTGGGGGATAGTCTCCCCCAAGCTGTTATGCCGGTGGTTGACACGGGAGCCGGACCAAGCGTCATCACTGAGAACCTGTTACCTCCGGGCTGGCGTCGACATGCCTGGAGAGCGCCTACCAGGACCCATATTGTCGACGCTACGGGTCAAACCCTACGACCGCTGGGTCGCCTTCCTGTCGCCATCTATGTCAACAATGAACCAATGCTTTTTCCCTTTCTAGTAGTCAAGACTCTATCAGTCCCCCTCATCCTAGGCTGGGACTTCCAGAAGCAGCATGTCAAGAGTATCCTCCCCGGAGAAGGAAAGGTGCAGTTCAACCATGGGTTTGTGTCACCAGTGCTGGAGCATCTGGACGCCAAGGTTCGTGTAGTCAAGAACAAGAAGGAACGAATCACCCTCTACCTTGGCTCTCTTCAAACCGGTGCTCCTGCCTACTCGCTCGGAGACCAAGGTTCAAGTAACCACCCGGACTGCAGGTCAATGCCTGATCTACGGACGTAACGAATTTCTGGCGAAACACCGATTATACTTGGCCCACGGACATCACAAGAAGGTGGAAAGGCACACCCCATTCTCGGTGCTAATCGTCAACGTGAGCCGGAAGCCGATAACCCTCGCCAGGGGCACTCGAGTTGGTACAGCAGAGCCTTACCGGGGGTCTGCCCGTGCTATGAGCAAGGAGGACCTCTTGAACCTGCAACAAGAACTGGCATCCAGTTTGACGGCCCTAGACGTACCTCCGAGACAAGAGCAGGCTAGCAGCGTCACCCCGAAGCCCGATCAAGCACCATCCGGGATGCCGAAGGTCAACCAGGAAAATGTCCCTCCCGACTTGAAGGAGGCACTACAGAAGCTTCTCCAGGAGTATCGGCACCTGTGGTCTGGAGATCTGGGCAAGATGGATGCCACTCTACACCGGATTCAACTCAAGCCAGATGCCAAGCCAGTGCACCTGCAACCATACCGGGCTGGACCTCATCGCCGGGATGAAATTGAGAAGCAGGATAACAAGATGCTCAAGATGGATGTCATTGGGCCGTCTGATGGCGAGTGGGCCTTCCCGGTGGTAGTCGTCTCAAAACCTGGCGGTCACTTCCGTTTCTGCGTTGACTACAGGCGCCTGAACGAGATGACAGTCCAGGGTGTATACCCGATACCCCGGATGGATGATCGCATCGACTTTCTTAGTGATGCCACTCTCTTCTCAACGCTGGATTGTAATGCCGGCTACTGGCAGATCCCTCTGGCTGACGGGGACAAGGACACTGTGGCAGTATTGACCCCCAGGTAGGGGGACAACACGTGCCATGCAAGGGGCGGCAGGCCACTAGCCTGATCCGTTCCTCCCCCTGCATTTGGGTCCATATTCCCTAAGTTTGGGATAGTTAGCTTAGTAGTAAATCCAACTTGGATTTGAGGGTTTTCTGCATTTATCGTCTTGAATTTTCGTGTGGCCCGGTGGGCAGGTGCTGGAGTGGGAGATTCTGAGTGGCGAGATTCTGAGGGGACCCTGGGGGGATAAGGCGAGGGACAGCGGGGCTTGGCCCTGCGTCCCCGTCCCGACCAAGAAACTGTTGGACCACACACCATCCTCTTGTTTGTCCGTGGGGGGTTTGCCCCACAACAGGGACAGAGTGTGTGCGATTGCACTTCTTCCGGTTCCCCCGACACGGGAGGCAGCCCTTGTACACCGCCCTAACTTGGGTGCCGTGTGTGCATGTGGTTTTTGCCACATTTGGTGGAGCAGCAGGGGACAGAGGTAAACTTTACCTCCGGGTGCACCCGGGTGTAGGGGGCCCTCTGTCTCAGAGGAACGGTGGTCTTGGACCGTGTCATACGGATCGTCAGCCAACATCGCTAGCTCGGACCCCCCGTCGTCCGGGGAGTACACGAGTGACGCACGTACTTCAGTGCCTTTGAATACTGGTGAGACACAGGTGGGTTTACCTGGGGTCGCAGAGGGACTAGAGGTCCCTCAAGCCAGCAGGACTGGAAGTACGGGCAGGCAACAGGCCACCCCGACTCAGTCGGGAGTTCACTCGGGTGACACTTCTGATGTGGGTGGGCCGAAGTCTGGCCACCGGGTGGTACACTCAACGGGAACGTCCCAAGGGGTGAGGACTGTCCCCGCGGGTTCCACTCGGGTTGGAGCCAACTTTGGCTTGGAGCCGTCGCCAACTAGGCTTTCGGAGGACGGTGGACCTCCGTTGGTCGGCGATGGGCTCGCGCCCATGCCCCCGGTTGAGGCCCCTGAGGGACGTGGTTACCCCTCAGGTGGACTCCCGGAGGCGGATCGAGACTCAACTGGAGTCGTCAATCCACTCCTCGCGGAAACTGTCCGTCGGGAGGCGACCAATGTGTTGCGGCAGACTTTGCCGGACCTGGTGGTCACGATGACGAATACTATTCTGAATCAGATTGTGGCGAGTTTGCCAGATGGCCTTAATGTCCAGACCGGATTGGGGCTTTCGAGCCCGCAGGCGCAGGGGGAATCTCCCCTGACGCCTATTCCGGGTCGCCCCGAACAGGGGGGGACCCCTGTGACTCCCAACGTGGGAGCCGCACCATTCTCGGTGGGGCGCACGCCCTTCACGGGGGAGTTCCCCCCGGAAACGCCGGCGGCTACACCAAGCGCGCCGCGCCGGACTACAGGCACTGAGGGTGAACTTACCCCAGTGCCACAGCGGCTGTTCCCTCAACGTGAGGTGCCGCCCAAGATCCAGGTAGCCAACCCGGTCTACCAGAGGATCTTTGACTGTGAGACCTACGCCCGCCACAACAAGTCGGTGGTGTATGGTCCTGACCAGGCCCGAGCCATGGGCCGTGCCAAGAAGAATGCACTTCATTCTTTTGGGCACAAAGCGGAGTGGGATGGAACTCCCCCCCTCCGTGTCTTTGAGTTCCTACGTCGTTTCACAAAACCCTGTGACGACAATGCCATAAGTGAAGGCATGGCTTTTTACATGCTACAGGAGCTTACGAAGGGCGACCTTCGGACAGAACTTATGTCCGTCATGCCCAGCTCCTCAAGTGGAGGCGCTGAGGAGGTGACTTCCTATTTGGAGCTCGTCAACTGGTTGTTGAGGGCCATGGTTGATGAGGCAGCGTTGGCCTCTCAAGTCGAGGAGTTTACGCAAGCCCATCAGGAAGAGGCGGAGGACGAGTTGTCCTTTGCGGAGCGAGTCCGTAAGCTCAACAATCTTTGTGGGTTTCTTCATCCACAAGCTGTGGTGAAGAGTCGGTTTGTGGAGGGACTCCATTGGTCAGTCCGGATGGAGACCCGGGAGCATAACACTGCCCGGGCGACCCTGGCCGAGTTGGCCAGGTTCGCCTACCGCAGAGGCGAGGCCTACCGCAAGTTGCGGGAGGAACAACGCCAGGAGCGTCGGGCCGAGTTGGCCAAGGAACGGGAGGAGGCGCGCCAGGCCAGAGAGTTGAGAGAGGCACGCCGAATCCGCAAGGAGAGGGTGGTAGCTGCCATGGGAACTTCCCAGGGTATCCCTTCGTCTTCCCCAGTTGGGAAGACCCCTCCCGGAACAGACCATCGGAGTTGGAACTGCAACTCCGATGGACACTGGGCATATGATTGCCCCAAGTTGAGTAAACGCATCCAACAACTTGTTAGGAATGCGAGTAAGACGTCGGCTACGAACGAAGTACGTTCACGCCGCGAGGGTGGGTCTCGACCGGTCGTCGCGGTCGCCACACCCTCGGCGGAGGAGGCGGACACGTCGTCCTCGGACTCGTCGTCTTCCTCCCCGCCCTCAGATTCGGACGCCAAGTCGGCGGGAAACGAATGACCGTTGGGGCTGGTCGTCCGAAGCTCACAACGGCAGCCTCGGCCAAGTGGGCCAGGAGGACGAACCAACCGTGCCGGATGCTGCGGCGACCTAAGGGAGTCCGCCCATCTCGGGTAGGACTCCCCAAGAACGTAAACCCACGTCGGGTCATCGCGGTGCTGACGGGTGAGGACTTCCAGGTGGCTGGACGGGTGCAACGCGCCCCCGGCCGCGCCTGTTGTTCCCGTATCGTACTTGATACCAGGTCAGGAGCCTCCTTGATACGCAAGTCGCTATTACCAAAGGAGGTGAAGCTCCAACGCTGGAGGTCCAAAGCTGACCATATGATTGACATCAATGGTGGGGTACTTCCCATCGTTGGTGCCGTGACCCTACCAACTAGGTTGGGGACCCATGAGGTCGACGTGACCTATGGTGTAGTTGAGAGTATATCGGTACCCCTGCTTCTGGGTACCCCTTATGTTGTTACACAAGTGCCTTTGATTTGTGGCCCTGAGTACTGGGTCAAGTTGATGAATGGGGAGACTATCCCCATCCTTGGTAAGGGAAAGTCTGTGGCTCCTGTGACAGTTTCACAGTCGAAGCCTGTTTGCTCTGTGAGGGAAGGGTTTACTGCTACCCTGCGTCTAGCCCGTAAAGTCACGTTGCCCCCCAATTCGGTGGCGCACGTTGACGTTGTAACTGATTATACGGGGAACGGGATGGTGCACCCTCACCCCCGTCTTGCTCGCAAGCACCAAGTGCATGTTGCGCTTGGCACGATGGACTCCAAAGCCGGAGTCCCGTGGAGGATCCAGGTTATGAACCTGAGCTCGTCGCCCAAGTACTTCAAGTCGGGAGCCAAGTTCGGCTATATCGACCAACACGAGGGACCGGTAGTAGCGGTCACCCTCAACGCGGGCGCAAGTAGCGACCCGAAGTCCGGAAGGGAGAAGCATCAAGCCAAGTCGGCCGCCTCTCCTCGGCCCCATGTGAACATGGAGGGTGTCCCCCCCAGGTTGAGGGTTCGAGTTGAACGCCTCTTGGACCAATATCACAAGTTGTGGGATGGTCAATTGGGACTCATGAGAGCCACCCAACACCGGATCGAGTTGAAGCCCGGTGCACCCCCTGTACGCCAACAACCGTGTAGGGGAGGACCTCGTTTAAGGGCCCTCGTTAAGGAGCAAGTTGCTCGCATGGAGGCCCTCGATGTGATCGAGGCCAGCAACGCCGAGTGGGCGAGTCCGGTGGTTATCGTCCCCAAAGTTGATGGGACCCCCCGGTTTTGTATCGACTACCGTAAGCTCAACGAGAGCACGGTGAAGGACAGTTATCCCCTACCTAGGATGGACGACTGTCTGGACTCTCTGGGGGGGGCAAACGTGTTCTCTACCCTGGACTGTAACGCGGGGTACTGGCAAATTCCCATTGCCCCGGAGGACAGGCACAAAACTACCTTTACCTGTCACTGTGGCACCTACCAGTGCAAGCGCCTACCGTTTGGTATGTGTAACGCGCCGGCAACTTTCCAGCGCGCTATGGACATGATTCTGGCCGGAGTACGATGGCAGATCTGTCTCGTGTACCTAGACGATATCATTGTGTTCTCCCGAAGTCCGGAGGAACACATTGGCCACATTGGCCAGGTGCTCAAGCTACTTGCTGACGCCGGTGTGTCACTGAAGGCGAGTAAGTGCCACCTCTTCACTCAAGAGGTGGAGTACTTGGGACATGTTGTCCGTCCGGGGCGTCTCAGTGTTAACGAGAAGAACTTGAGGGCCATTCGTAAGGCTCAGTACCCCCGGACCCAGACCCAGATGAGGAGCTTCCTCGGGATGTGTGACGTGTACCGACGTTTCACCAAGGGCTTCGCCAAGGTGGCGAAGCCGTTGAATGAGCTAGTGAGCTCCACGCTACCGAAGAACCTGCCTCCCCCAAGTCGGGTGGAGCAGGAATCCTTTGAGACTCTTCGGGACCTTCTGCTGAAGACCCCTATCCTGGCTATTCCCAGGTTGGGAGGCCACTACATCCTGGATGTGGACGCCAGCTACGACCAACTTGGTTGTGTGTTGCTTCAGCAGCAGCCGGACAAGGAGTACTTGCCGGTGGGATACTTCAGTAAGGGGCTAGACTCGGCCGAGAAGAACTACGGAGTCACCGAGCTGGAAGGACTCGCAGTGGTGTGGGCGGTGACGTCACTTCGTCACTACCTAGAGGGTGAGAAGTTCCTCATCCGCTGTGACCACCGCGCGTTGCAGTTCATCTTCATGACGGATTGTACGAACACTCGTCTCAATCGGTGGAGGGAGCGACTGGCACCCTGCAACTTTGATATTGAGTACCGACCTGGCAGGCAACATGCCCTTGCCGACGGCCTCTCTCGGGTACCTACCGAGGGGCTGGACACTAACCCAGTCGATGAGGACATTCCCATCGTGGGGGTAGTCACGCGCTCGGGTCAGGCGTTGAACCCCGAGGCGCCAGGGAACAAGAAGTACTTGCCCCTGTCCCTGGAGGAGGTGGTGAAGGCCCAGGCCGAGGATCCCATCTGCAAGTCGCAGAGGTATACACTGGATACAGTGGTGGAGACGCGTTTCTTTCTGGGAGACGATGGCCTCCTCATGAGGAGGGGGGTATTCCAAGGGGCTGAACAACTTGTCGTCCCCACATCCCTCAAGGACAGTATCCTTGAGAGGTAGCACAACGCTCCCACGGGTGGACACCTGGGGTCTAGTAAACTGTACCAGACCCTGAGGACCAGGTACTACTGGCCGTCCATGGTGGTGGACATCTACAGTTGGGTGGCTGCCTGCACAAGTTGTGCACAGAACCGTCTGATGGAACGGCGGCCTAGTACGGCTATGCTATTGTTCCCGGCCAAGGAGCCCTTCGCCACGTTGGCGATGGACATCCTTGGGCCACTGCCAGTGACCAAGGAGGGCAACCAGTACCTCCTGGTCATCTGTGACCGCTTCACGAAACTTTCGCGAGCGATCCCACTGGCAGAGATCACGGCCATGTCGGTCGTGTCAGCCTTCCTAGATCACTGGGTTGCCGCGTATGGCATCCCAGATAGTACACTATCGGACAATGGACCGCAATTTGCGTCTGTACTGTTTCAGGGAGTGCTGGATATGTGGGGGGTTAAGGCAAACTACGCCACCCCCTACCACCCACAAACTAATGGGCAGGTGGAGCGCTTCAACAAAACTATTGTTCGGCCGCTGCGCCACTATGTGAGTGAGCACGTGAAAACGTGCGACCAATACATTTCTTTTCTTACCACCGCCTACAATTCGCAGGTTCACTCATCTACCGGGGAAGTACCCCTCGCTTTTGTGACCCCCCGTCGTGTGCGGTCTATTGCCGTGCGGCGGTCGCTCCCAACTAGGGAGGATGGTGGCAGTACGCCTACTCCTACTGAGAGTAAGGCGGAGTTCGCTCCTAGGCTTGAAATCCTCATCCCTAAAGTCAGGGCTGAGATGGACAAAGCACAAAAGCGCTACAAGCGTACCTTTGACAAAAAGGTGCGCAATGCTAAGCACGTCCCCGAGCAGGGTGACTTGGTGCTGGTACACTCGCACACCCCAACTGGGGGTAAGCTGGTATTCCAGACGAAGGGGCCGTACCAGGTCCTTCGTACTGATGGGCGGCGCTTCACCATCGAAAGTAACGATGGGGTCCGCAGAGTGAACGGACAGGACGTGGTCAAAGTTGCACCACGGCCTGCAGGCGACCCAGCTTGGGCGCGTGCTCTGGAAGCGTGGCGCCTCCCCTCACTGCCTGCGGCCAAACAGGGCCCGCAGGAGTACGTGTTCGATAAGTTCATCGACCACGGATGGGATGAAGACACTGACCGCCTCATGTTGAGGGTGCGTTGGTTTGGCTACAATGCAAAGGACGATACGTGGGAGTATGTAGAGGACCTTCCCGCTGAGAAGGTCCGGGCGTACTGTGCCCGGAATGAGATAGACCCTAACAGCCCTCCCTCAACGTGAGGGAAGGCCGAGCAACAGTGCCAAGAGAGTGCTTCAAGTCGAAGTGGTACGCAGAGTGGCTTTTAACTACAGCCCTAACCCTCACACTCTCACAACAAAGGCAGCTGCCAACTAGGCACGCATGCTAGACTCTCCCACTCCACGGCCCTCGCCCTCACGTGGAGGCGAGCGGCGAGACCCACGCCGATAACGGTCTCCACTCGTTGGAAGGGGCGGCGGCTCCAAGTCGGAACCGTCGCGCCCTTCACGGTCGCGCAAGTGGCGCCGACCGTGGCTATTCTTCTGCCTGGTCTTGCGCGCAAGTCTGCGACGCAGACGCTGGACAGACTCCGTCTCCGACGGGGTAGAGGACTCCGAAACGGAGTAAGACAACTCGTCTTCCGACACGGAGGGAGAGCTCCGCGAGTGTCGGCGACGACGGCGAGGAGGCGAGTATGCCCGGCTCGCGCGACGTTTGCCACGCCCAAGTGGGGCTGGCTGGGGCATAATAGCCCCAATGCGAGCCAACTCGGCCGTCATAAACTCCGCCACCGACTCGCAACTCGCGGTCGCCACTGCAGTACGAACGCGCTCCTCAAGTTGAGGAGTCTCGGAACTTTGGAGGGTTGCGGTCGACGCGGCCAACCAGGAAATGGTGCGCACCAACGTGGTGATCATCATCTCTGAGGTTAGAGGCGTGGGCGGTAACACCGACTTGGGGTATACCGTCAGGAGGGTGGCCCCCAAGTTGGAGGACACCGGGGTGGATGACTCCACGGCCACGCTGATCGGGATGTTCCCGTGAGGCTGGAAAGGAACAGGAGAAAGCGGAGGGGCACGCCGAGGTGGCGGTACCCGGACATAACTGCGACCCCGACTTGGGGCCCCCGCAGTAGGTTGAGTCATATGGTCATCATATGAGGGCACAGCCATAACTATGGGCTTGTCCGGGGGTGGCGCAGTGTGGCGATCCACCCCCGGGGCATACGGGTAGTCCCCGATGCCCAACCCCTCTCGTAGGACCACACGGCCGTTGTGAAGTTCACGAGCGACCCATACGAACTGGCAAAGTGGGCCATCGTCCTTGGGCCCACGAGTGGGGCGGCGCAACTTGTGCTCAATGCTCTCCCACTCGATGAACTTATGGAGCCGGAGCATCTCCTCAAGTAGAGTGAGTTGTCCTGATGAGCACCCCTCAGCAACTAGCTGAGGGGTGAGCTGTTCCAAACCTTGGATGAGCTGGAGGGGGAGATGCCAGAGCATCCCCCGCCGCTGAACACAAGACACCCAGGTCGACATGACCTCGAGGAGCCACTGGGTGGCCAACATGGCCCACACCAGGTGATCAGGGCCAGCCGTCAACATGACGGAGCCGAAGTGGTCAAGCAACCGTGGCAGCAACGCCGGGAACCCGTAGGGGACCTCAACTTGAGGCCACGACTCGGGCTTCTTCGGATAGTACTGCTCCTTGCTGGCAGCAGACTGTTGAGGAAACTCAAGTTGAGCCGAGGTCACAAAGTAAGGACCTCGCCGGAAGTCCTTCCCCATCCGCACATCAAAGTGATGAGTGTGCGGATCGGCCTCGTGAAGGTACGAAGGGCGAGTTGCCACCGCGTCCCAAGTAAAGGTCGGCAAGTCGCCGGGACCCGGGATAGTTCCCCCGCGGTCCACCATGGCCTTGGCACGCTGAACGTCCTCAACCTCCTCATCGTCCAGGAAGGCAAACTGGTCCGTCCTGAAGCCGGCAGGGAACCCGACCCTACGGGGATACTTCTCCCGTAGGCGGTCCCATACCCGACCCATCGCTGCGCCAAGTCAGCCACAGCGAAGAACAGTCAACCCCTCCTCATAGAGAGGCCAAGCGGGGTAAAACCACCGCCCCAAGGCCTCACGCGGGACAACTTGTCCCGCCTCCGGGGGAGACCCCGCCGTCAACCCAAAGCCGGGTGACGCGGGAGTCCCATTCCCCGGAGCGATCACGGAGCCCCCGCCGGAAGTCCCGGCGGGTGCTGCACCGTAGGTGGTGTCCTCCATACGCTCATCTAGAGAGTCCGTCTCCACTCCCGGGGTCGCCATGGCTCTCCCCAAGTTGGGGAGAGACGCTCTGGCTATCGCGGCACGAGAACCGCCTCGAGTTGAGGGGGACTCGGATCGTGGGTATACGGGTGGCCTCCCCAGCGTGGGGCGGCCCAGTGGAAGGTGAAAGGGAGGTGGTGGTGATGGTCAAGTGGGAACTGAGGAGAGCAAGCTGCCGAGTGGGCAAGCTTGAGGAGAGGGGCGGTCAACGTGACCGCCTCCACATCCGTGTTACGTACTCGATGGGGGACAGCAAGTCGCGCCCCCAACGCCGAGACGTGCGTTTACGCACCCCCTCACAGGGCCGACCGGGTCGGTCGGAACTGAGGAGAGGGGAGTGCGGCAGTATTGACCCCCAGGTAGGGGGGCAACACGTTCCATGCAAGGGGCGGCAGGCCACTAGCCTGATCCGTTCCTCCCCCTGCATTTGGGTCCATATTCCCTAAGTTTGGGATAGTTAGCTTAGTAGTAAATCCAACTTGGATTTGGAGGTTTTCTGCATTTATCGTCTTGAATTTTCGTGTGGCCCGGTGGGCAGGTGCTGGGGTGGGAGATTCTGAGTGGCGAGATTCTGAGGGGACCCTGGGGGGATAAGGGGAGGGACAGCGGGGCTTGGCCCTGCGTCCCCGTCCCGACCAAGAAACTGTTGGACCACACACCATCCTCTTGTTTGTCCGTGGGGGGTTTGCCCCACAACAGGGACAGAGTGTGTGCGACTTGCACTTCTTCCGGTTCCCCCGACACGGGAGGCAGCCCTTGCACACCGCCCCAACTTGGGTGCCGTGTGTGCATGTGGTTTTTGCCACAGACACGACCACCTTCACGTGCCACCTGGGACTATTCCGGTGCAAGCGTCTTCCTTTTGGTCTCACTAATGCTCCGGCAACCTTCCAGAGAGCCATCGACCTCATGCTGTCGGGGCTAAGGTGGAGAACATGTTTGGTCTACCTGGACGACATTATCGTTTTCTCCAAGACCCTGGCGGAACACCTGGAGCACCTTCGAGAGGTCCTGGCTCTCCTATCCAAGGCTGGAGTTACCCTCAAGGCCGAGAAGTGCCACCTGTTTGAGACTGAGGCGGCGTACCTGGGGCACGTGCTTAGTCCGGGTGAGCTCCGAGTCAATGAGAAAAACATCAAGGCCCTCCGGCATGCACGGCAACCTAAAACCCAGACGGAACTCAAAAGCTTTCTGGGTATGTGCAACGTCTACCGCCGGTTCGTCCGGTATTATGTCCTGATTGCCCAGCAATTGACGAAGCTCACCAGCAAGAAGCTCCCCGCACAACTCCCGGTGCTCGACGAGAAGCAGACCGCTGCCTTCGAAGAGCTCAAGAAGCGCATGACCACAACGCCAGTACTGGCGTTACCCAAGCGGGAAGGCCAGTTTATCCTGGAGACTGATGCCTGTGGCGTCCAGGTGGGGTGTTCTCTACTCCTGCAGCAACCTGATGGGCACTTCCTCCCGATAGGCTACTACAGTCGCGTCCTGACTCCAGCCAATAAGAATTACTCCACGACGGAGCGCGAGTGCTTGGCGGTCATCTGGGCTTGCTTCCTGTTACGCCACTATCTTGAAGGACAAGAGTTCCTCATCCGGACGGATCATGCCAGCCTAAGGTGGCTGCTATGCATGGACAGCAGCCAAGGAAGGGTTGGCCGGTGGCGCCTACGCCTTTCGGAACTCAAGTACAAGGTGTGCACCAGAGCAGGAAGGGAGCACCACTGGGCCGACACTATGTCCCGGCTGGAGACTCCTGCAGCCGACACCGGTCCTATCCCGGAGGAAATACCTTGTTTCATCCTCCCGAATGTCGGACGTGGCTGGCATGCTCCCCTGTATGAGACACCCGAAGCTCATCAACCGGTTACCATACACCGGATGCTGGAAGCAAAACTGACGGATCCTCAATGCTTGGAGCTTCGCCACCAAATGGACCTGAACCGGAACAGTCGCTTCTCCGAGTCTACAGATGGACTCCCAGTACGGGTGTCCCCCTTCGATGGGGCAACTCAAGTCTACGTACCCCGGAGTCTACGAGCTGACATCCTCCGCCTGGAGCACTCGTCTCCCCAGGCCGGACATCCTGGCATCAACCGGACGTATGCGTCGATGCGACGACACTATTACTGGGAAACCATGGCCAGTGACGTCCATAAGCACCTGGAGGCTTGTCTCTCTTGTGCAAGAAATCGGTTGTCCCAGAGGAAGAAGACTTCTAAGCTACGCCTATTTCCTGCGGCGGAGCCCTTTGCAAGCTAAAGCATGGACATCCTGGGGCCCCTACCTGAAACATCCAGCGGCAACATATACCTGCTCATCATTTGTGACCGGTTCTCCAAGTTCACTCGAGCGATCCCGCTGAGGACCATTACGGCCCTGGATGTTACGTCAGCCTTCTGCGAGTACTGGATAGCTGCCTACGGCCCTCCAGACTCCGTCTTAACCGACAATGGCCCCCAGTTTGCATCCCTGTTCTTCCAAGGAGTCTGTGACCTGATGGCTATCAAGAACTTGTTCATCACGACGCACCACCCGCAAACGAACGGCCAGGTGGAACGATTCAACCGGACCCTGGTGGACATGCTACGGCCCTACGCGGAGGAGCACCAAGAAGACTGGGACGAGCTCCTGGCTGTCCTCACGCTAGCCTACAACTCCCGAGTTCACCGGACAACGGGGGTCGCTCCACTCGACTTTTTCACCCCAAGGCGGCTGACCAACTTTTCCCTGGAAAGAATACCATACGGTCTCCAGCCTGCACTGAAGTCAGGTCCCAAGGCAAAGGATGAGTTCCTGGAACAACTGAAGCTCCTGCTCCCAAGAGTCAAGGAGTCAATCTCAAAGACCCAGGAGTGATAGAAGCGGGACTACGACAAGGGAGTCCGGGAAAAGAACAAGGAACTGGGTGGTGGCGACTGGGTTTTTGTGGACAACCATAGCAAGACCCGGGGGAAGCTGGACTCTAAGACGAATGGACCTTATGAGATCCTGAGTACGGACGGCTGGACCTTTCTTCTAGACGTGGATGGCTCCCCGTACCGGATGTGCAGCGACCATGTCACCCGAGCTCCACCGCGAAGCAAACGGGACTTGACCCTGTGAAAGCGGGCCGCAGTACCCTGGTTATCCCAAGAAGAAGGCCGAGAATATGTCTACGTCAAGTTTGTCGACTACGCCTGAAGGGACGGACGCTTGTACCTGCGAGTACGCTGGTTCGGTTTCAATCCGGCAGACGATACCTGGGTACCCTCAAACCGGTTACACATTGCGGACGTCTGCGTCTACACGCGACGGAACGGAATTGAGGGCACTCCGGCGGCCAAAGCCGGCAAGATCCTGGAATCGGACTCGGAGGAGAAGAAGGGAACGGGTGTATCAAGGAAAACACGCAATACAAGCAAGGACTATCAAGAACAACAAGCACCCGCTCGGGCAACCCTTCTCTCCACCTCTTCCCTCCTCACTTCTCCCTAGACTCTCATCCTCCCTGCCTCCAAGAATTACTCCCGGCGCGGACGCTGCGCCGCAGGAGCGTCCTCCAGCGCCGCCTCCGCAATAAGATGGGACCCGGAGGAAGGCGGGATGACGTAGTGCGTTGGACGAGGCGCTTCCAGGTAGGACGCCACCGGAGCAGTACCGGTAGTTGCCTGGCGCTCCCGCCCATCCAGATATACCTGTCGGCGCCCCTGAAAGCCAGTGAAGGTCTCTGACCTCTGCTGGGCCAAGCCATGCCGCGTCAAAGTCGCCAGAAGTTCACCAACCACCGGGCTGTCCGACATCTGGCCGCTGTCCGCGCAAGCAAACACCCGGTCGACCACATCGTTCAAGACGCTGGCATATGTGCCCAGCACCAAGGAAGACCCGACGCCTTCGACCTGCACCGGAAAACGACCCAGCTGGTCTTCAATCATGCCGGTCGTACTGGTCGCATGTCGGGCCACCTTGTTTCAGGTACCAGTCGGGCACCCGGAAGCGGGTAAGGCGCAGAGTCGGCGCCGGGATCTCGAACCGCCCCGAGGTTGCCACTACCGGACGGTCCGCAACAGCCCCAGAAACCGGAGCCCCCAACTCAAGACGAGGTACAGGGCCGCCGACAGTTGAAGGTGCCCGAGGAAGAACGGCCGGAGTGGTCGGCGACCGGACGGCCACGCCAAGACTCGCTGCGGAAAAGCGCGGTGCCGGAGGAGCCTGAAGTACCGGCACAGCCGGAGCGGGGCGCAAACGCGCCGGCGACGGTTCAGGCGAGGCCTCTGGGGCGACAGGTGCAACAGGAGGAAGCAGAGCCGCCACAGACGCCCGACCAACCGCCGCGGCTCATCCCGACTCTTGTACCGGCGGCCCAGTTGGCAGAAGATCGAGGGCGACCGGAGCAGGAAAGCTGCCTAGCTGCGGCCACGCCGGAAGCGGCATCGCCAGTTGCACCATGGCCGGAGAAGACTGGTAGACCACCTGCACCCGACCTGAGCCATCCCGACGCGGGCTGTTCTGGTCGGCGATCGCGTTCAAGAAGCTCCGGTCATGCAACGGCAGCTGGCGCCGGAAGTCAATCATCGCCAGGAAGAGCCCCTTGTAGTCCTCGTCCTGGCTGCACAGGAAATCGACGGTCAACTTGTCGACGATCCAAACCATCAGGAGGTCGGGAAGGAACCAGAGCCGGTTGGACACCAGGACATCGTGGAGCCAGTGGTTGGCCGCCAAGACCGTCATCTCTGAAGTGTACATCATGTACGGGATGGACTGAAAGAAGCCCTTGATCAACGCCTTAGTCAAGATGTCCAGAAAGTACCAGGTGAAGGGGATGCTCTATGGAGCAAACCCGACCGGGATCTCGATTTCCTGTTGCTGCGGGATGACCTTGGGGTAGTACGCAACCCGGTTGGCCTTGTCCAGCTTCCAGAACTCTTGGTGGTTGCAGCTCACGGTGAAGTCACGCTGGCGCACGCGCCGCTCGCCTTGTTCCCGTGCCGGCGACAACGTAGAGTACTTCCGGGTCAAGAAAGGCGGCTCCAGAGCGACCATGCTCGGACGGGGATCACAGTTCAGGCTCCCCGACCCCTTGAGCGCCTCGTCCCAGACCTTGAGCGCCCGATAGACGTACCCTTCCTCCTCTGGCCACCGGAAAACGGACGCAGACACACGACACTCGGTCAAGGGTAGATCCAGTACCAGCGCGAAGAGGAGATCCTCCAGGCTAGCAACCCAAGAGGAATCCGAAATGCTCTGGGAGCGGTCTTGTGCCAGGCGCATCGGGCCCGCTGCATTGAAACGAGTCTTGTCCATCTCCGTCAAGACTCCACGCTGGAGTTCCTTGCGCCAGATGGCCAGGCAATCCTGCTGGCACGGGGCTGCGCTGGCGTTGCCGACCACCGTGGAGTAGCGCCGGCCCGCCAGAGGATCCTGCCCCAGAAGCATCTCCGGGAGACCCACCGGGGGGGTCTCGACCGGGTGCGACGCAGAAGCCGGGGGAACTCGATCCGCCCCCGCCGTGGCGACCGACGCAGGCACCGACACCCGAGGAACTGGAGGCAGGGGAGGGGCACGGCCGCCCGAGCTCTCCTCTGCGACAATCACCGCCAGAACCACGGGCCCAGCCTGGATCTCGGAACTGGACATGGCGTCCAGAATCCGGGGGAACGGGAGGGTCAAGGTGAAGAAGGAGGAGGGGGGGGGAGCAGGATCGGAGCAGGTGATCGTACCCGGGGTGGAGACGCTCGACCTCGGCACCGGTGTGGACGTGCTCGAGGCTGTACACGGTGGCACCTGGTTCAGCCCGAGGACGTGCCGGACTAGGGAGGGAGCTCTGTAGCATCCCTGGCCCCGACTTGGCGCCGACCCGGGACTGCAACCAGAGGGCACCAGGTGCCAGAACACGCCCGCCGTGTGGTGATGGTTGGCGGCCGTGGCCCGTGCCCGGCACTGGGATGCGGTGGACTACGCTATCCACACGTGAGAGACGGATTTCTGATGGGTTTTTGCATACTTGTGAGGGACTTGATTTGAGAAAATTTGAGTGTGAGATTAGTGAGTGGGAATAGAATTAGTAGTGATAGTGGCCCCCGACCTGACGAGGTTAGACTCGGGTCGGGGCCACTCGGGGGTATGGGGGGGCTACCTGGCCAACGTGCCGGGGCTCCCCCAGATGCACGTGAAGAGGGACAGCGAGGCGCCCTTGGCCCGCTCCCTCAGGAAAAAGACAACTGCGCGTTTGCTTTCCTCTTCCCCGTGTGCACTACCGTGCGTATCAGTTTGCTCTGCGAGCAGGCACGTGCGGCAACAGGCATATCACTCTCGTAGTTCCCCTTTCTGTGTTACCTGTCCCTTTCCTCCGAGGAATATTGACATGTGTCTGAGAGGATCGAGTTTTATACCACAATGACCCCCCCGCTGGAAGGTCTACGATACCGTTGGCCATGGTCAACCCATGGCGCTCGTAGGTTTTTAGGTTGGACTGGACTCTGCCGATGCCTGCCATGTCACAGTTCACCGGGAGGACTGTCTCCGATAACGGCTCGAAGCGAGTCGGCTTGGCCAGCCGGAGTGTCTTCGGCTCTACGCTTGCGTATACCTCAGCCACGTTAACGTGGCTCCCTTGTAGCGTCAGGTCCCTTACAATAGCTGTCTGTCCTCTCTTCGTCCCTTCGGCCGCTTGTAGCTCAACGGTCCTCCGGCCCGGCCGGATTGCATGCGCGTGTACGTTGATGAAGGTGCACCCCAGTATGCAGGGCACCGATAGGGTCTCAAATACCAAGAAGTCGACCTTCGTGGTGAGGTCCCCGATGATGACCCGCAGCGACATTGCTGCGGTCGTACGAATGAGACGACCATTCGCATCCTTGATCGTGGGTCCCCGAATCACTCTGACTCGCGGGAGCCACTTGTCCGGGAGGGTATCCTTCCGGATACGTGTGGAAAAGACCTTTCGCACACACGGCACCCAAGTTGGGGCGGTGTACAAGGGCTGCCTCCCGTGTCGGGGGAACCGGAAGAAGTGCAAGTCGCACACACTCTATCCCTGTTGTGGGGCAATCCCCCCACTGACAAACAAGAAGATGGTGTGTGGTCCAACAGTTTCTTGATCGGGACGGGGACGCAGGGCCAAGACCCGCTGTCCGTCCCCTTATCCCCCCACGGTCCTCTCAGAATCTCGCCACTCAGAACCTCCCACCCCAGCACCTGCCCACCGGGCCACACGAAAATTCAAGACGATAAATGCAGAAAACCCTCAAATCCAAGTTGGATTTACTACTAAGCTAACTATCCCAAACTTAGGGAATATGGACCCAAATGCAGGGGGAGGAACGGATCAGGCTAGTGGCCTGCCGCCCCTTGCATGGCACGTGTTGCCCCCCTACCTGGGGGCCAATACTGCCACAATAAGGCTGGGCCGAGCCCCTGTGTCCAGTACAGGGTAATACGATCAGGTCGACTGGGGGTCAGCCCCCGGTGTGGCTGATACCTTGAAGTTCTCCAAGGTGAACACTACGTGGCCTACACCGACATCCGGTGTAGCTCGGGCATCCTTGACAGGGCACTTGTCTGGTTCAACGTGACGGGGCTTCCCGTCCTCGCCTCCCTTCCTTGGAGGTTGGTCATCATTCCCCTGACGTCGTGTCGTCGGGGCCGGAAGGTGTACCCGGAGATTGATGCGGCGTCGGCTCAAGCCCGCTCTCCGTGGGGCTTTCCCTGCGGCAGTCCGGGGTGGCTTGCTAGGGTTGCCCCAGCGACCCCGTTTCGTCCTTCCTCCTACCCGTTTCCCGCGCTTGGCCGGGTACTGTCTTTCGGGATATCCGGGAGAGGAATTGCCTTTGCGACTGCCAGAATTCCTCCTGGAGCTTGCTGCCGACCCGGGGCCGGTGCTCTGGCGGGATACCCCCCAATGGATGCCTTGCGCCGCGCCGCTGCCGGTCGAGACTCCTCCGGGATGAGCAGGCATGAGGACACCCAGCGTAGGGGGTCTCCGCACAGCATACATCCGGAGGAGCCGGCCGTCCCGGGCACCCGCGTCGGGGCGGCTCCATAGGTCCGGTTGCCTGCCTCGGGCGCCCGAGTGCCCGCCCCTTGGTAGGCCTTGGGTCCCGGTGACAAACGGAACATGGACTCTCCCAGCCTGTTGGTCATACCCGCGATGTGCGGAGGTGCCTCCGTACGCACCGCCCATGTCGGCAGGGGTTGGTGGGGGCTACCCGAGCCGGGGCATACCCTGTAATCCGTACATACGGGACGCGACGACCCGCACCCTCGTTCACCTGGAACTGAGTCCCAGCCGGGGCGATGTACGCTACCGTACCTTGCTCATCAATCACCGGCGTCGCCGGTAGCAACAGGTGGCCCTGTTGGTCGACCAGAGGTTCATCCTCACCCATGGGGGCATACTCGGTTGCCACCAGTACTGGTGCAGCCTTACGTTCCACCTTCTCTTGCCTCGGTACCGGGGTAAGATTGTGCTTGCCCCCCTCACCCTTGGGCTTCGGGGCCAATGCACACTCCGGGTGTACCACCCGGTAGGCGTCCCCCAGGGACTTGCACATGTGCATCAGCCGACTGAAGTTCGTCCGAGCCGTATTGGCTCCCCGTGCGGATATCCGCACGTAGTTGGGTACTCCTGCGAGCAGGATGGCCCGTAGCTCCCCTTCTCCGAAGAGCTTCTCCAGCTCGTAGTCGAGCTTATGGATCCGGCGTCCGAAAAGCTCCTCATCCTCCCAGGACTGGGCGGTGGCGGTGCAAAGGGCCCGGTAGTGGTCTTCGCACTTGTCCTCACTGAGGTAGCTGCTCAGGAGCTCCTGAAGAATACCACAGTAATCCATGGGGGTGGCTGCGACCCTCATTCCGGGCATCGGGATGCCTGTCGGAGGATGCCTCGTACCCGTTTATCAACGAAGAACGGAAGGATCTCCAGGGCTAGCCCCTCGTTAACGAGTGCCATGTCTGCGGCTGCCTTGAAGCTGGTCAGGAAGCCAATGACAGCCAAAGAGCGTCCGTTCGAGCCCCCGAACATAGGGACTCCCTTCATCAGGGTCTGCATAGAGCGGATCGCTCGATACAAGGTAGAATGCATCGAGTCCAATACGGTAGTGGAGCGGTCTTCCAAACGATACCGTTTCTGAGTCAGTACCGACCGGAAGACTTCGTTGACAATCTCCGTGTCCGCGTCCTGGATATCCAGTCGCTTGGCCAGTTGATGAGTGAACTCATCGGACTCCATCCGCTTCAGTAAGCTCGCAGTAACCTGCGCTGTCATCGCTTGCACCAGTGACGCTTGAACTTCCGGCGTCGGCGCGTCGGGTACCCGAGTTGCTTGGCTTCCGCCGTCGGGGGGGTACTACGATAGGGTACCGCCCCCCCATAGCCGACTCTGTTTCGGCGTAAGTATCCGCCGGACCGTGACCGCGGAGTCCGCTCTGGGTGCTCCGAGCGTAGCGCTCCGTGTGGCTACTTTCCACCTCGGCTGACGAGTCGGATCCATAACCCGCCGTACCCGGGGGTTGCCCCGGAGTAGCAACCACGATGTCGACCCTGGTGGACTCCGAAAGAAGTCCGTCCGGTTCGAACCGTACCGGTGTGGGAGGAACACGACGGGGTACCGTCGTGTGGCGTGTTGACATCAGCACAGCCATGGCGTCCTCCGTACGCTCTTGACCGTCGTCGAGTCCGGTGAAACAGGCCTCGATGCGAGCCAATGATGCCATCAGGGAATCCCCTGGTGAAGGTGGCGGGGGAGTGAGATCGGTAGAAGACGGTTGAGGCGGTCCGCCGCCCCCGGCCGTCCGCGCCGTACCAAACGTCGATCCGGAACCGGAGACCATCGGCGTCTCAATGTTGTCGATCGAGTTACCGATCTCGGTTCCCGTGTTCACCTCCGGGGTCGGCGTCGACGTTGATCCGTCATCTTGAACGTTCCCCGTCTCTTGGGTAGACAAAGTCACAAACAGTCAAACGTATCCTCTCAACGCAATCAGCCAGATCGCAACACCACCAGTACAAGAAAAGGACCGGATCCCTATTCGTTTGCCAGGGCCGAAGACGGCGTCACCACAAGGGTGACGGAAACCCGTCCCCTGCTGCTCCACCAATGTAGCACAATAGGGAACCGCTGCACGTCCACTCTCAGGGAACACTCACCAGGGGGGATCGGCACCAACGTCACCGGGAAGCCAAGGTTGCTGTCCTTAGAGCGCAAGCCACGGGACCAATATGGGAGCCCAAATGGGAGGGGTTTGTTGTTCTACCATGGCCGGCGGTGGATTCGCCACCGGCCCCCTCGTTATTAACCCTCGGAGACACTACTAACTACCCTCCACCCCAACATGCAAGTCCCTCTGGTCATACGTAACTTATAGATACCGTGACCAATACGGACCCCCAAATTGAAAGTTAAGGGTTGCAAGTAGTCCCCCTATATCAGGGTCACAATGCGGTCATCCATATTGCTACACTCAGCCAAGCCAAACAGCTCCCGCTTGCCCGGGAGAGCTTCCGTGTCCGCCTCGCAGCCACCCTGAGCTCGGCCGGGGCAGGCCTGCCCCCCCTACAACAACAAAATCAGCGCCGGCGGCGCCAGTACCACCGCCACCATCGATGCCGTCGCCCACCCCGTTCTATGTACATAAGTTATTTAGTTTACCCCCGCTGCCGCGCCCCCAGGCCGCCTAGAGCTCTCCCCATACCCCGGCTTCCTCCCTCCAAATTATCAGGCCAACCGCCATTGAACAGCGCGTGTAGCTGTCGCGGGCACCCTCCCTCGACCAAAAACCATCCCCGCTGCCTCCACCAGGCCCCCACGCCTCCCCATCAACAAAAGAGACCGTCAACCTCTGCCCCTCTCTCCCCAAAATCCTCGTAGTCATCACCGTCGCTGCGGCCGCGGTCACCATCGCCGCCTCGTCGGCCACGGCGGCCGCCACCATCGGATCCGAGACGTGTGGGGTCACCGCCACCGTGGGCACCGGCACAAGCAGGGTGGCCACCACCTCCGCCTCGGCCGCCGGGCCGGGCGCTACAGCAGCCGGCGCCACCAGCGTCGTCGCCGTCCCCGCCGCCGCCGTCATCGCCGCCGCCGCCCCCTTCTTCCCCCTCCCAAGACGCCGTCGTCGCTGCTGCCGTCGATGCCGCCGCCGCCGCTGACGTCGCCGCCGCCATCCCCCCCCTCGCTCCCCCAAAAATTGTTGTCGCCCCCGCCACCGCCGCCGCCGCCATCGCCGTCGCCGCCGCCGCCACCGCCGTTCCCCCCCTCCCCCCCCCAAGCTTGTGGCAGAACTGGTCCCACAAAGAGGGGCAGAGCGCGCCATACTGGGACGGGGGACAACTGGTCTGACCCGTTCCTACCATTGCAATTGATCCCGAATTTTCCTAAGTCAGGGAGACTTTGTTTGACAGTAAATCCAACATGGATTTGAGGGTTTTCTGCATTTCATCGTCTTCAATTTTTGTGTGGCCCGGCGGGCAGGTGCTGGGGTGGTAGATTCTGAGCGGCGAAATTCTGAGAGGACCCTGGGGGGGTAAGGGGAGGAACAGAGAGGCTTGGCCTCGCTTCCCCGTCCCGATCAAGAAACTGTTGGCCCACACACCATCTTCTTGTTTGTCAGTGGGGGGATTGCCCCACAACAGAAACAGCGTGTGTGCGACTTGCACTTCATCCGGTTCCCCCGACACGGGAGGCAGTCCTTGTGCACCACCCCAACTTGAGTGCTGGGTGCGGGAGCGGTTTTTGCCACATTTGGTGGAGCAGCAGAGCACAGAGGTAAGCTTAACCTCCGGGTGCACCCGGGTGTAGGGGGCCCTCTGTCTCAGAGGAACGGTGGACTTGGACCACTGTATTTCACTGCATGTTTTCCTGTATTTCAACGCCTGTTTGAAATGCAGTAGATACAGGCAGATGCTTGCAACTCAGGCACCGAAAAAGGGCAGCAAGAATTGTGTGATGCACCACACACCACGTGTATTGCATCCCGTAACACACCTCAATGCAAGCTATATTGCAGTGTGAAACACATAGAGTTGAACAGGCCACTACAGTGCGTATCCGGCACAGTCCGGACGACGCCGGATGACGGCCCCTTTTATTCCGGTCCTTGTGGAACCGCTCATCCATTTTAGTTCACTTTAGTAGTTACTCGGCACCTTCTCAAAGCATTTGGACACATATTACAGAGGCGGGCCACCTGGAGCTGCCTGATCAGGTGAATAGACACAGGCACAGACAAACACCAGAGACAGACACAGTCACAGCCACTTGCCGCATCGACGTCAATGCCTCGCCGCAGTGTCTGCGCCGCCCCAGACACCCGCCGTCCCTGACACAGTGGGCAGACACACCGTTCAACGGATCCCGCCAGACACTCCGCACGCCTCCTGGTGCTCCCACGCGCGGCCGCCTGTACTCGCCGTCACCCGACGCACACAACTACGCCCGCGGCCTCCCGCCCACATGTCCTCCCGTACCACAGCAGGCGCATCCACCCGCCGACGCACCCACCTAAATCACCATAGCAGCTGCGTCAGGCTCATCCATCCACATGCACCACTCACGGCATACTCTGCGCATACCTGATGGGTACACAGAATGACCAAGGGGAGGAGGGAGAGGGCGCCGGGGGGTGTGAAGTCGCGTGGAGAGGAGCCAGAAAGCCGGGGGCGAAAGGGCAGGGAAGAGAGGACACCAGCGCGGTAAGGATCACATTGAGAAGGAAATGCGAAAGGTATGTAGCGGGCAAAAAACTCGTGAATATCAAAAACATGCAGGTAATTGCAAGCCAACGCAACGCAGTTGCAGAGAAATGCAAGCCAATGTAGCGCATGACATGGAACTGTGCATGTATGGCACCCCCACGTGTATCGTCTTCCTACCGCCACCACCACGGCAACTGCCACCCTCCCACACGCCCTCTCGTACCACCGCGCGAGCAGTTCCCCGCGCACACACCCTCGTACATCACCGGAGCAGCCCCGTCCTGCCGATCCACCCACATGCACCACCCATGGCATCCTCCGCACATACCTGAGTGGTGGACAAGAAGAGTAAGCGGAGAAAGAAGAGCGAGGGTGCGGGGAAGCGGGAGAGGCGATGGAGGGAAACGGGGGGGGTGCGGGGGGTGGAAAGGGAAGGGAGGACGCCAGCTCGACAAGAAAAAGATCCAGAAGAACCTGCAAAAGGTGCGTAGCGAGTAGAACACTGGTGAATATGAAAGATAGTGCAGATAACTGCAAGCCAACGCAACGCAGTTGCAGAGAAATGCAAGCCAATGTAGCGCATGACATGGAACTGTGCATGTATGGCACCCCTACGTGTATCGTCTTCCTACCGCCACCACCACGGCAACTGCCACCCTCCCACACGCCCTCTCGTACCACCGCGCAAGCAGCCCCCCGCGCACACACCCTCGTACATCACCGGAGCAGCCCCGTCCAGCCGATTCACCCACATGCACCACCCATGGCATCCTCCGCACATACCTGAGTGGTGGACAAGAAGAGTAAGCGAAAAAGGAAGAGCGTGGGTGCGGGGAAGCGGGAGAGGAGATGGAGGGAAGCGGGGCGGGCGCGAGGGGTGGAGAGGGGGGGGGTTGGGGGGGGGGCATGGGTGCGGGGAAGTGGGAGAGGAGATGGAAAGAAGGGGGGCGCGGGGGGTGGGGACGGGGGGGGGTGGAGGGGGAGCAGGAAAGGAATGGGACACGACACGGTGGGAGAAGGGGCAGTCCGGGAGAGCGCTTGCAGGGGATGGAGGAGAGTGCGAGCGGGGCGTGGAGGGGGGGGTGAGGTGGAGGCAAGGCGGTGGGTGGAGGGGGCAATGTGTGGCAAGCCCGGTTCGTGCTCCACACGCATCCAATGGCGTGCGGTCTCCACTGCAGCGACGGTAGCCAACAGTTCATTCATTGGGCGCCAAGTGGTGGTGGCGGATTGCGCTGATTGGTCAAGCAAACAATCTTCATATGGAGCAAGCCCGTGCAAGGATCTGCCCACTCTGTTCAGATTCTGTAAGAGTTCAACAAAAGATTCTGTACTTTCGCACACGGCAAGTTAAAATACTGACGAAAACGTACTTGAAGCATCCCCAATTTCGGAATGCTTGAGCATTCTAACGTAAGTCATCAAGAAAACATGCGGAAATGCAACGTTTTCAAAACATGTCATCACATCGACCAACCAGAACGCGATGGTTCCCCTATGCAAATTCACGATAGTTGTGTCGAATGAGACTTATCATAAACAATTAAGGTCTACTACCTTTCTCGAGAAGAAATCTGAAGTGAGACTGATTTGGTAGCTTGCCAGTCCTCCATGCCCCTGCGGGATATTTTTTTACGTCGCAGCAGCTTGCTTGGGAGCGGGGGATCACGCTGTCGAATGAGCCCAGCGTCTTGCTCCCGTCGTCATTCGTCCTCCCGAACAAGTTCCAAGAGCTGAATTGATGTATTGAGAGCTCTTTTTGGAGGGGGGGTCAACATGAGCAACTGGGAGGGCGGGGGGGGCGCGGGGGGGCGGGGAGGCAGAGAGCTTTTGGAGCTGCGATTGACTAGGATTTGAGCTGTCAGATGAGAATTCTGGGAAAGAGGGGTGGGGATTGTTCAGGACGTTGCAAGGAGAGGCGATTCGGTGAAATCTTCAATCATGGACACGCAGACGTACAGGCTCTTGCTCTTTGCTGACTGCACCAAGTCGACAGTCCTCTGACTTGGGCCCAGAAGGCACCGTGCCCCTCCCCAAGGACGGTTCTCGGGAGGTGCTTCGCGTGGTGATGTGGGAGGGGTGCGAGCCGGGAACTGGATCATCACTTGCGGAGAATCTTGGTGCGATTCAAGACAGGCTGAGTCGAGAATCAGCTCACTGGCGTCGGTAGATGCGCAAATGAGCATGTTCAGGAGGGGATGCCAAAAAGTAGCCTGCGTGAATGCAGGCTCGGGTGAGGCTGTGTGGTCAATCAAATGTCCTGAAACGTCCGGACCGCGCGATCTGGTCGGGTCGGAAGAATCGGTAGACTCTTCAGCGATGTATTTTAAACGAAGACGACACTGGCGGCCGGGCGTGTAGGCGTGGAGAACGAAAGGTCGATGTTTCGTCGTCCGTGACTCGACCAGCTTGTCCGATGCGACTGTCGGAGTCGCGATGGCCAGTGCGTGAGGAGCGGTGATGTGCATGAGGGATCTGTGTTGCAGGGAAATACAAGAAGATGCGGCGATACACAAGTCATGACATGTATTGCAGTGGTGCTCTTTTTTCATCAGTGGACGGTCTTCGCGTGATGTTGCAGTACGTTGCAGTGGAAAATTGTGAAATACAACGCCATGCAGTGTGTGTGATTGAGTTGCATGTGGTTCCGGTCGCCGACGATGGTCTCGATGTCCAGACCGGAGTGGGGCTCTCGAGCCCGCAGACGCAGGGAACACTTCACCCTACGCCTGTATCGGGGCGTCCCGAACATGGACCAACCCCTGTGACTCCCAACTTGGGAACAACGGGGACGTCAGCAGGTCGAACGCCGAATACAGGGGCGTCTCCTGTGCAGATACCGCGGGTTACACCCAGCCCGCCGGTGCTGACGGCAGAGACGCGTCAGTTCACCCCTCTGCCCCAGCGGCTGTTTCCTCAACGTGAGGTGCCGCCCAAGATCCAGGTAGCCAACCCGGTCTACCAGGGTAGCTTTGAATGTGAGGCCTGCGCCCTGAATAACAAGTTCGTGGCGTATGGCCCTGTTCCGGAGTTATGGGCCGTGGCAAGAAGAAGGTAACTGACTCTTTCAGGCACAAAGCGGAGCGGGATGGAACTCCCCCCCTCCGTGTCTTTGAGTTCTACGTCGTTTTACAAAAGCCTGTGACGACAATGCCATAAATGAAGGCATGGCTTTCTAAATGCTACAGGAATTCAACAAGGGCGACCTACGGACGGAAATTATGTCCGTCGTGCCCACTTACTCAAGTGGAGGTGCAGGTGAGGTAACTTCGTACCTAGAGCTCATCAACTGCTTGTTGAGGGCTATGGTTGATGAAGCCGCGTTGGCTTCTCAAGACGAGGAGTTTACGCGGGCGCACCAGGAGGAGAATGAGGACCAGTTGTCCTTCGCGGACCGAGTCCGTAAGCTTAACAATCTATGAGGCTTTCTTCACCCACAAGCTGTGGTGAAGAGTCGCTTTGTGGAAGGTCTCCATTGATCTATCCGTATGGAGACCCGGGAAAATAATACCTCCCGGGCGACGCTGGCCGAGTTGGCTAGGTTCGCCTACCGCCAAGGTGAGGCTTACCGCAGGCTGCGAGATGAGCAACGCCAGGAACGGCAGGCCGAGTTGGGCAAAGAGAAGAAGGAGGCTCGCAAAGCCAAAGAGCTACGGGAGGCACGCCGGATCCGCAAGGATACGGTGGTAGCCGCTGTGGGAACTTCCCAAGGCAGCCTCTCGAGCTCCCAAGTCGGGAAGACCCTCCCGGGAACGGAGAATCGGAGTTGGAACTGCAACGCTGGTGGACACTGGGTGTACGACTGCCCTATGTTGAGTAAACGCATTCAACAACTTGTTAAGAATGCCAGCAAGAAGACGGCATCAAGCGAAGTACGCTCGCATCGCGTGGGGAGTACGCGGCCGGTGGTGGCTGTGGCTACACCCTCGGCAGAAGAGGCGGACACGTCGTCCTCGGACTCGTCTTCCTCCCCTTCGCCTTCGGACTCTGACTCCAAGTCGGCGGGAAGCGAGTAACCGCTGGAGCTGGTCGTCCGAAGCACACAGCAGCAGCCACGGCCAAGTGGGCCCAGAGGACGAATCAACCCTGTCGCATACTGCGCCGACCCAAAGGGGTCCGCCCACCTCGGGTAGGACTGCCTAAGAACGTTAACCCACGTCGGGTCATCGCTATGCTGACCGGGGAGAACTTCCAGGTGGCCGGACGGGTGCAACTAGCCCCAGGCCGTGCGTTTTGCGCCCGCAACATACTTGATACTGTCTCAGCCGCTTCCTTGATTCGCCAGTCGCTGATACACAAGGAAGTGGAACTCCAACGTTGGAGGTCCAGGGCGAACTATATGATCGACATCAATGGTGGGATACTGCCCATTGTTGGTGCTGTGACCCTGCCAACAAGGCTTGGGTCCCATAAGGTCAACGTGATCTATGGTGTGGTTCAGAACATGTCGGTGCCCCTACTTCTGGGCACCCCGTATGTGGTGACTCAGGTGCCTTTGATTTGTGGCCCTGAGTACTCTGTTAAGTTAACAAATGGAGAAACTATCCCCATCCTTGGTAAGAGGAAGTCTATGGCTCCTGTGACGGTATCACAGTCGAAGCCTGGTTGTTCTGTGGGAGAAGGGCTTACTGCTACCATGCGTCTGGCCCGTGAGGTCACGTTGACGTGGTAACTGATTACACGGGGAACGGGTTGGTGCACCCTAACCCCCGTCTTGCTCGTCAGCACCAAGTGCATGTTGCCCTTGGCCCGATGGACTCCAAAGCCGGAGTCCCGCGGAAGGCCCAGGTGATGAACCTGAGCTCTTCACCCAAGTATTTCAAGTTGGGAGCCAAATTCGGCCATTTCGACGAGTACCAGGGTTCGGTGATAGCGGTCACCCTCAACTCGGGAGTGACCGGCGGCAAGAAGCCCGCGGAGGAGAAGGACAATGCCAAGTCGGCAGCCCCTCCTCGACCGCTTGTGGATATAGAGAACGTTCCGCCCAAGTTGCGTGTTCAAGTTGAACGCCTCTTGGACCAATATCACAAGTTATGGGATGGCCAATTGGGACTCATGAAGGCCACGGAGCACGGGATCGAGTTGAAGCCCGGTGTGCCCTCTGAACGTCAACAACCGTATAGGGGAGGGCCCCGTTCAAGGGCCCTCGTCAAGAAGCAAGTGGCTCGCATGGAGGCCCTAGACTTGATTGAGGCCAGCAACGCCGAGTGGGCGAGCCCAGTCGTGATCGTCCCCAAACTGGATCGGAAACCACGGTTCTGTATTGAATACCGTAAGCTCCACAAGAGCACGGTGAAGGATAGTTATCCTCTTTCTAGGATGGATGACTGTCTGGACGCACTGGGGGAGGCAAACGTGTTCCCCACCCCAGACTGTAAGGCGGGGTACTGGCAAATTCCCATTGCCCCGGAGGACAGGCATAAAACTACCTTCACCCGTCACTGTGGTACCTACCAGTGCGAGCGGTTGCCGTTTGGGCTGTGCAACGCGCCGGCAACTTTCCAGCGCGCCATGGACATGATTCTGGCCGGAGTACGGTGGCAGATCTGCGTTGTGTACCTCGACAAAATCATCGTGTTCTCCCGAACTCCGGTAGAACACATTGACCATCTTGGTCAGGTGTTCACGCTACTTGCTGACGTCGTTGTGTCGCTGAAGGCAAGCAAGTGCCACCTCTTCACTCAAGAGGTTGAGTACTTGGGACATGTTGTCCGTCCAGGGCGCCTCAGTGTCAACGAGAACAATCTGAAGGCTATCCGTAAGGCCAAGTACCCCCGGACACAACCCCAGATGAGGAGCTTCCTCGGGATGTGTAACGCGTACCGACGTTTTATAAAAAGCTTCGCCAAGGTGGCGAAGCCGCTGAACGAGCTAGTCAGCTCAACGCTTCCGAATAATCTGCCTCCCCCAAGTCGGGTGGAGCAGGAGCCCTTTGAGTCCCTTCGGGACCAGTTGCTGAACCCTCCCATCTTGGCTACTCCCAGGTTGGGAGGCCACTATGTAATCGACGTGGATGCTAGCTACGACCAACTTGGTTGTGTGCTGCTACAGCAACGGCCGGACAAGAAGTACTTGCCGGTGAATTACTTCAGCAAGGGGCTGAACTCGGCCGAGCGAAACTATGGAGTCACCGAGTTGGAAGGACTCGCAGTGGTGTGGGTTGTGATGTCACTTCGTCACTTCCTGGAGGGTGAGAAGTTCCTCATCTGTTGTGTCCACCGCGCGTTGCAGTTCATCTTCAAGACGGATTGCACCATCACCCGCCGCAACAGGTGGCGGGCGCGGCTGGCGCCCTTCAACTTTGAAATTGCGTACCGCCCCGGCCGGCAACATGCTTCGGCCGATGGTCTGTCTCGGGTACCTACCGAGGGGCTAGACACAACCTCAATCGATGAGGACATCCCCATCGTGGAGGTGGTCACGCGCTCGGGTCAAGCGTTAGACCCCGAGGCGCCAGGGAACAAGAACTACTTGCCCCTGTCGGTGGACGTAGTCGTGAAGGCCAAGGCCGATGATCCCGTCTTCGAGTCGCAGAGGGAGGCGCTTGACGCAGCGGCGAAGACACGGTTCTTCGTGGGAGACGATGACCTCCTCTTGAGGAGGGGGGCAATCCTGGGGACTGAACAACTTGTTGTCCCCGCATCCCTCAAGGATAGTATCCTTGAGCGGGAGCATAATGCTCCCACAGGTGGACATCCGGGGTCTGGTACACTTTACCAGACTTTGAGGACCCGGTATTGCGGGCCCTCAGTGGTGGTGGACATGTACTGCCGGGTGGCTGCTTGCGCAAGTTGTGCACAGAACCGCGTGATGAAACGGCGACCCACCACGGCCATGCTGCTGTTCCCGGCCAAGGAGCCATTTGGACATCCTCGGGCCCCTGCCAGTGACCGAGGAGGGCTACCAGTACCTCCTGGTCATCTGCGATCGCTTCATGAAACTTACGCGAGCGATCCCGCTGGCATATATCACGGCCATGTCGGTCGTGTCAGCCTTCGTAGATCACTGGGTTGCCGCGTATGGCATCCCAGATAGTACGCTATCGGACAACGGACCGCAATTTGCGTCCGTCCTGTTTCAGGGAGTGCTGGACATGTGGGGGGTTCGGGCAAACTATGCCACCCCCCACCACCCCCAAACTAATGGGCAGGTGGAGCGCTGCAA
This sequence comes from Pyropia yezoensis, assembly GCA_009829735.1. NCBI lineage: Eukaryota > Rhodophyta > Bangiophyceae > Bangiales > Bangiaceae > Pyropia > Pyropia yezoensis. The sequence goes on along the minus strand of CM020619.1, from coordinate 18,072,650 downwards.
CAAGACTATTGTTCGACAGCTGCGCCATTATGTGAGTGAGCACGTGAAAACGTGCGACCAATACACCTCTATTTTGACTACTGCCTACAATTCGCACGTTCACTCTTCTACGGGGGAAGTACCCCTCGCTTTTGTGACTCCGCGCCGTGTACGGTCTATTGCGGTACAGCGGCCGCTCCTAAGTAGGGACGCTGGCGGCGGGACACCTACTCCTACTGAGAGTAAGGTGGAGTTCGCTGCTAGGCTTGAGAAGCTCATATCTAAAGTCAGGGCTGAGATGGACAAAGCACAGAAGCGCTACAAGCGTACTTTCTGTAGGGACCCTAAGGGCCCTCCACGCGGGGGTACCTCGTAGAGATCGCGTCGTACCCCTCTGCCCACCTTCCTAGTGAGGAGGACAGGGCCGATTTGGTCCCTTGGGATTTTACTGGCTTCCGATTGGTCCCCTCCTATGGAGATGGGACTGGGTCGCCATTGGTTCTCGAGCCCATATTGGGACTCCCAGTGTATGGGAATTTCCCCTGACCGGAAATGGCCATAGGTCATTATTCCGGTATGGGATGCATTTGGGGTTTGGATTTTGATTGTGTATTTTGCGTGATTGTGAGATTGGGGAGATCCTGAGTGTTGGCACTGATGTCCGGCGGGGCTCCTCTTCCCCGTATCTTGGAGGTTCCTGCCCCGCTGGCAAGGATGATCCGTGGGGGAGGGGGCCCTCCGGACATGTTGGAGGGTTTTGATTGGACCGCACGTGGCCCGGTGTGGAGGGTTGCTGGGTGCGGGTGAGAGAGGGTAAGAGTGTGCGTGGGGGTGCGCGTTGCTTCCCCCTTCGAAAAAAAGCAGACTTGCGTGCGCTGGAACACTGTCGTCCTGGTCGCGAATCCCCGCGTGAACCAGCCAGGCGGTCGGCGGTTCGGTTTCTCTTCTGTCTCCCCTCGTTCTGGGTGGGTTGTTTCTCTGGGTGTTCTGGGTGCTACGCGCCTAAGGTCTGTAAAACCTATACACTTTCGACAAGAAGATACGTAACACCAAGCACGTCCCCAAACAGGGTGACTGGGTGCTAGCACATTTGCATACCCCAACTGGGGGTAAGGTGGTGTTCCAAACGAAGGGACCATACCAAGTCCTTCGTACGGATGGGCGACGGTTCACCATCGAAAGTGACGATGGGATCCGTACAGTAAACGGACAGGACGTGGTGAAAGATGCACCACCTCCTCCACGCGACCCGACTTGGGCGCGTGTGCTGAAAGCGTGGCGCCTGCCTTCGCTGCCTGCAACCGAACAGGGCCCGCAGGAGTACGTGCTCGACAAGTTCGTCGACCACGGGTGGGATGAGGATACTAACCGCCTCATGTTGAGGGCGCGCTAGTTTGGCTACCGCGCCAAAGACGATACATGGGATTACGTGGAGGACCTCCTCGCTGAGAAGGTCCGGGATCACTGCGCCCGGAATGACATCGACCGTGATTGCCCTCCCTCAACGTAAGGGAAGGCCAAGTGGTCAGGCCCAGAGAGTGCTTATAGTCGAAGTGGTACGCAAAAGGGCTTTCAACTACAGCCCTAACCCTTTCACTCTCACAACAAGGGCAGCTGCCAACTAGGCACGCATGCTGGACTCTCCACCAACACGACCCTCGCTCTCACGCGGAGGCGAGCGGCGAGACCCACGCCGGTAACGGTCAACACTAGTCGGTGGAGCAGGCGCCTCCAAGTCGGAGTCGTCATGAGTCTCACGACACGAGTGCGACCACGAGCGCGGCCACTTGCCTGCTTGGTCTTGCGCGCAAGTTGGCGGCGCAGACGATGGACCGACTCAGTCTCTGACGGGGTGGATGACTCCGACTTGGAGTAAGACAACTCGACATCCGACACGGAGGGAGAGCGCCGCGAGTGGCGGCGACGACGACGAGGAGGAGAGTATGCACGGCTCGCCCGACGCTTGCCGCGCCCAAGTGGGGCCACGAGGGCATCGTGGAGCCGATGCGAGCCAACTCGGACGTCATAAACTCCGCAACCGACTCGCAACTTGCAGCCGAGACAACAGTGTGAACCGCTCCTCAAGCTGAGGGGGCTCCGAAGTCTGGAACGTCGCTGCCGACGCGGCCATCCACGAAATGGTGCGCACCAACGTGGTGATAAGCATCTCAGAAGTCAATGGCGCGGACTGCAACACCAACTTGGGGTAGACCGCTGGTAGAGTAGCCCCGAAGTTGGGGGACACAGGCGTGGATGACTCAACCACAATGCCAATCGGCATGTCCCCGTGCGGCTGGAGCGGAACAGGAGGAAGAGGAGGGGCTCGCCGACTTGGCGAAGCCCGAGGGTAGCCGCGACCTCGAGTTTAGGCCGCCGCGGCACCTTGCGCCCGAAGCTCCTCTGGGCCGGTGACTGCAACCACAAGGTTCTTCTCCGGGGGCGGCGCAGTGTGGCGATCCACCCCTAAGGCATACGGGTATTCCCCGATTCCCAACCCCTCCTTGAGTACCACGCGGCCGTCGTGAAGTTTACGGCCGACCCAGACGAACTGGCGAAGTGAGCCGTCGTTTTTGGGCCAACGGGAAGGTCGGCGCAACTTGTGCTCGATACTCTCCCACTCGATGAGCTCATGGAGCTTCAACAGCTCCTCGAGTAGAGTGAGTTGACGCGACGAGCACCCCTCAGCAACTTGCCGAGGGGTGAGCTGCTCCAAAAGTTGTATCAGGGGGGGGATGGAGGCGCCAGAACATCCTACGCCTCTGGACGCGGGCCACCCAGGTTGACATGACCTCGAGGAGCCAGAGTGTTGCCAACATGGCAAGCACTATGTGGTCTGGGCTAGCCGTCATCATGACAGAGCCAAAGTGGTCAACCAACCGTGGTAGTAGCGCGGGGAACCCATAGGGGACCTTAACTTGAGGCCACCACTCGGGCTTCTTGGGGTAGAGTAACTCCTTGCTCGCCGGCGCTTGTTGCGCCAACTCAAGTTGAGCCGAGGTCACCAAGTAGGGGCCTTGCCGGATGTCCTTCTCCATCCGCACGTCGAGGTGATGGACGTGAGGATCGGACGTATTGAGGAACGGGGGGCAAGTTGCCACCACGTCCCACGTGAAGGTCGGCACGTCGCCGGGGCCCTCGGTGGTACCCCCTCGTGTCAAGAAGTTCTTGACCCGCTGCATGTCTTCGACCTCTTCGTCATCAAAGAAGGCAAACTGGTCCGTCTTTAATTCGGGAGGGAATCCTACCCTACGGGGGAACTTCTCCCGTAGGCGCCCCCAAGCTCGATCCATCGCTGGGCCAAGCCGGCCGCAGCGGATAATCGTCAAGCCCTCCTCGTACAGGGGCCAGGGCGGGTAGTACCACCTCCCCAGGGCCGCCCGTGGAGTTACGGGGCCTACCTCCGGGGAAGAGCCCGCCGCCAACCCAGAGTCGGGTGGCGCAGGCATCCCATCCCCCGAGGCAACCGCAGGGCTCCCGCCTCAAGTCCCGACGGGTGCTACAACGCGAGGCGTGTCTTCCATACGCTCGTCCAGGGAGTCAGACTCCACCCCGGAGTACGCCATGTCTCTTCCCCAGTTAGGGAGAGGCAACTCGGTCGCAACTGCCGGAGGCCCACCTGGAGTCGAGGGGGACTTGGATCGTGGATACACCGAGGGCCTCCCCAGCGTGGGGTGGCCCGCGGTGAGGTGAGTGGATGGGGAAGGTGGTGGTAAGGTGTGTGCAAGCTGCCAAGTGGGCGAGCTTGAGGAGGAGAACGGTCGACGTGACTGCCTCCACGTTGAGGTGACGTACCGGGGGACAGCGAGTCGCGCCCCCGGCGAGTGCAACACGCGCTTTTGTACCCCTTCTTAGGGCCGACCGGGTCGGTCGGAACTGTGGAGAGGGGAGTGTGGCAGAACTGGCCCCACGCAGGGGGGCAGAGCGCGCCATACTGGGACGGCGGACAACTGGTCTGACCCGTTCCTACCTTTGCATTTGATCCCGAATTTTCCTAAGTCAGGGAGACTTTGTTTGACAGTAAATCCAACATGGATTTGAGGGTTTTCTGCATTTTATCGTCTTGAATTCTCGTGTGGCCCGGTGGGCAGGTGCTGGGGTGGTAGATTCTGAGTGGCGAGATTCTGAGAGGACCCTGGGGGAATAAGGGGAGGAACAGCGAGGCTTGGCCTCCCTTCCCCGTCCCGATCAGGAAACTGTTGGCCCACACACCATCTTCTTTTTTGTCAGTGGGGGGATTGCCCCACAACAGAAACAGCGTGTGTGCGACTTGCACTTCATCCGGTTCCCCCGACACGGGAGGCAGTCCTTGTGCACCACCCCAACTTGAGTGCTGGGTGCGGGAGCGGTTTTTGCCACAAAACTCGCCGTCGTCGCCGCTGCGGCCGACATGACCACGGCCGCCGCCGCCGCCGCCGCAGCTGCCGGCACCGCCGCCGCCCCAGCCGCCGCCGCAGCCGTCACCGCCTCTGCCGCTGCCGCCGCCGTCGCCGCCTGTGGCGCTCTGGCCTTTGGGGACAGGCGGGCGCCCCGTGAGGTGACTTGGGACCCGGCCAGCAGTGTTACGTGGAGCCCTATGCTGGCCGGGGGTCCTTGGCCTGGTGGCCCGGTGTTGTGGCGACACACCCGGAGCCCTCATTGGTCCACCCGACTCGAAGACTTGCCCGGGTTGTGGGCGTGTTGGCCCCCTTTGTCATGTGCTTGATTTTCGTATTTGTTTTCCTTGCGTGATTTCGTGTCTTTCCCCTTTTTCCCACTTCGTTTTTTTGGGGGGATTGACTGACATTTGTGTGTGGGGGGATTTTCGCTTGCTTTCCGTTAGTTGGCTCGGTGAGTGGCTGGTGCCTTGCTGGCACTTGGCCCGCTGGGGGCGCCCTCTGGGGGCCCCGCTCTGGGCCCCTGGAGGGGCCAGGGGGAAGGTTCTTGAGGGTAGCTCCGGGATGTCCCCGGGACCATCTTGTAAATTCAACAGTGGTTTGGGGTCTTGCTCCCTCGGGCTTTTGTCTTTACCTCTGACGGGGTGGGCGAGTGGATCACGCTTGGGCTCTTACCCGTTCCTTCCTGGCCTGTCTGTGGTTTCCCGTGTGTGTTTGGTTGTGGGGTCTGCAAGGGCCAATAAGGCTACATCGCCGTTGCTGCTGCTGCCGCCGCCGTCGTCGCCATCGTCGTCGTCGTCGTCACCGTCGTCGTCGCTGTGCCCGCCATCGTCGACGCTGGGCGCGGCACCGGCCCGCCACCCCGTGTCGTGGCCAACCCCACCGCGTGTACCCCCCTCCCGCTGTCCCACTTTATGAGCAGGCTGGCAGGGTTTCCCAAGAGGGACCCACCACCGCTCATGTGGGGCCCATTACACCGGGGCATACCGTCAAGGCACATGATTGGCTCAGTTCTGTGGTCCGAAGGTTCTCGGAGGAATGAGAAAAGAACGCTCCGGGTATCTTTTTTCTCCAACGTACCATATGTTGTCGTGCTTTTTTGTCACCTCCATTCTCTGCTTGTCTCCATGCTTCACGCCTTTTTCTTTGTCTCCGAATGTCAGATATTTTCCAACGGACCGTTTGAGATTGTTATGTATTTTATTATCTATGGAGACCAGCGACCTTGTCGGAACTGGCTCGATTCGCATCTATTTGGCGTCTTTCAGCCAAATAGTCATTGGGCAGGCGTTTCAGCTGGCAATTAGTCTAACAAGTGTGCGCGGACAATTCGAGTCGGCGGCTTTTTTCGCGTCAAGTGCTTTGGAATGTACCATCTTCAGACGCCTCTATCCCCGTTGGATCGCACGTACCTACGCTCTTTCAGCTCAGTTAACTTTCATGCGCAGGTTAACGATTGTCTGAAAGCTCGGAGCCGATGGAGTGTAGCCAAGAGCTGCCGATCGAGAGTAGACTGTTAATTAACGCCCTCGCGTGATTGAGAATACACATTTCATACGATCACACGTTTCTTACATGACTATCTAGGCGTGACGCACCCGCGGATAAGGGTGTGGCTCGGGGCGTAGTCTCGGGCATTCATTGCGCAGCAGACGGATGTAGATATTCCAATAAACGATATCTGCTAAGGACGAGCTGTGACGCGACCGCCGGCCAGCTCATCTGCTGACCTTCGCACGCCAGTACAGATGGGCGGTGCCCCCGCGGGGGGGGGGGGGGGGGGGGGGGGGAGGGCGTCGCCGGTCGTAGCGGCCGCCGTGCGGGCGCTGCGCAGTGGGGCTTAAACCAGGACCACGAGTAAGCGGGGTCCTGGCCCGAAACCTTGCTTTTAGCGACGCTGAGTTTGCATCGCGGGCGCAAGAAATATTCCTGAGATTGCTGCTCAGCGCAACTTCTTGCAAGGCACAACAAGAGGACAACCTAGGTCGGCCGTGCTCTTCGGCACGAGCGAAAAATCTCCCGTGACTGATCCTTACTCTTTCTCCTCTAGTGTCCAATAGTACGGCCCGGATGACTCCGCTGTCACGATTGAGAACATATGACTGGTCGCAGTTCCAAACGGAGTGTTGGGAGAATTTTGTTCCTGCTCTGGGGGCGCCCTGCAGTGGGATATATACAGACCTGCATCATCCGTTGCTTGTGGGTGCAGTGCTTGCTGTGCAGAACAGATCCCAGATGTAACTTTTTCCATTTCCTCTTCAGGGAGCGCTTCACAAGCTCGCAAGTTGTTCTGTCGATACCACAAGCTCCATCCATGCGGGCTTGTGCAGTTTGCATCTGGAAGCGTAAAGCAAATTAGGTCCTCAAAATCGACGTTCTTCAAGCACTGAGAGGGGGTTGCAAAATCCTGCGCAAGAGGAAAACACCCGGAATGCAAGAAAGCGGTGGTCTTTCTTTAGACCCCACTGCGTTGGGGGGAGGCGCCCTCGAGGGGACCACCCGGCGGTGGCCGACGCGTTCACCGCCCTCGCTGACGCCGCCCGCGGGTGACGACGTGTGGGGGGGGGGGGGGGAGGGGGGGTGCGGGGGGGGTGCGGGCAGCGGGGGTGACAGCGTGGGGTGGGGGGGGGGGGATGGGGGGGAGCAGAGATACGCCAACACCTCCATGTTGATTGTACGTACCAACACCTTCTTTGGTGCTCAGTCTTTGTCCTGGGCCTCGTCGCCAGGGGGGTGGGGCGGGGGGCGGGCCGGGAGGGAGCCACGCGCGACTGCCCCAGCTTTGGTGCCACAGCCGGGCGCCACCGCCAGTGCCGGCACGCCGTGTGTGTGGGCCCCCGCGGCGGCGGCCGGCGGCGCCCCACCGGCGCCTCCCCCCGCCCCCCCCCCCCCCCCCCCCCTCAACGCAGGGCGAGCGCGTGTCACCTGCGGCCTGCACCCGCCGCTTCGCATCGCCCCGCCTCGCCGTCGCAGTCACCGCCGCCGCCGACGCCGCCGCCGCGGCGACGACGACTGCTGCGGAGGCGTTGTGGGGGGCGCACCCTGATCGTCGACGGCGGCAGCCCTTTTGCGGGCGCACACCGCTGCGGGAGGGCATCCTAGGACCAAGCTGCGACGAGCGCGGCCTCGCTGTGCCGCTCCCCCTCACCCACGGAACCTGTATGTATGTAAATAACAAAGAAGACAGCAGCCTGCAAGCGATTCAATTCAATATGAAGAACTTCTTTTATCACGTGCCAAACACCCGCACGTGACGTGCAATCACGCCCGATCACGCCCGATCACGGCGTAGTCACGCCCATTTTCAGCACGTGTCACTCGCAAAGTAGCCCGCATGCCCTTGTACAATGTTTGTGTTCAAGTTTAATGAACTGTATCACACATTGGATCACACCTACCGGTCCACCACGTACTCACGGATCGCGTCCTGCTGGTACCACATGGAGTCGAAGAGTTTGCTCAGCACCACACTTGTCGCCGTGGTGCGCCTAACCGCAAATTTTACTCACGCCTGCCAGCGCAGGCGGCACATGTGGCCGATGGACGGCACCCACCCGTCGGGGGTGAGGAGGGCGGCGAGGGAGCGGCTGAAGGAGGGGGAGGGCGAACCGCTAGCTCACCGCACACGTAGAGGGTGGTGGAAAGGCGGGGGAAGTGGGGGGGGACGCCGACCGCGACCACTCGCAGGCGTCGCCGCTGCCACCTCCACCTCCGCCGCCACCACTGCCATCCCCGCTGCCGCCGCCGCAGCCACCACCACCACCGCTGCTGCCGCCAGCATGTTCCGCAACCACCGTCGTTCCAATTCCAAGCGGAAGCGATCCATCTGGTGGAGGGAAAGAGGGCCCAGCAGCGGGGACAGCACCCCCGACGTCGCCGCGGCTCGCCGGGGGCGACCTGGCGCGCCCCGCTGGCGGCCTGCCACCGTCACAGCCTCCGCGGTCGCGGTCCCCGCCACCGCCACCGCTGCCGCTGCCGCTGTGGCTGCAGCTTCCAATGCTGTCACCGTCGCCTCTGCCATCACCGCTGCCACTGACGCCGCTGACGCCGCTTCCACCGCCGCCGCCCTCGGCCCACTACCACCGTTACAATCCCTGCCGGCGGACGCGACGGCGCACGCTACCGGTGCCGCAGCGGCTACCGGTGACATGAGCGCCGGCGTCGGGTGCGCATCGCCGAAGCGGACGCGGAGCGTCGTCCGCGGTGTGCTGCGCTCTGCATCCCCATGGCGGAGGACCACGGGCAGGAGGGCAGAGCCACTACAATTCGTGCCAGTCACCTTATGAGGTGTAGTACATATTGTGTCGTATACTGAACTCCTCATCATGTCCCCAATCACGCCTTTTCTTGCCGCGTGTGACGTGTGATCACGCGCTAAATCACGCATGAGATCACGCAAAATACGTGATCTTACATCACGTGCGGCGCGTGATACCCAAGCCTGTGAAGAAGAGAACAACGATGCACTCGAGCCCCCCGCGGGGAGGCTTTATTAATAGAGAGAAAACAAGCAAGCAAGCGCTGCCATGTTTAGCGAATACCCACTATCGCCTACAACGCGCGGCAGGTCGAAGACTATCAAGGACGCTCGTAGCCACAGTATCCATGGCTCACGTACAGCACGCGCCAGTGAGCATGGTCGCCGCATTGGCGATGACAGCCTACTGTACGCGCCGTCGCCGCGACAGCTCTTGAGACATCAACGCCGCCACGTAGTGGGGAACATGACACCACCCACAATGTGCATGACCCCGTTGCTCGCAGCGATGTCCGTTTCCAGGATCTTCACGTCGTCAATGGACGTCGCCGTGTCCACCAGCGTCTTGTTGTCCGCACCCAGCTTCACGCGTTCGCCATTGACGGACGTGTATCCGCGGGCGGCAACCAGGTCCTTGAGGCTCACAGCCCCGTCCGTCATGTGAAACTCGAGGAAGGCGGCCAGGCTCGACACCGGGTCCACTTTCGGGAACCCGGCGATGAGGCCGAGCTCTCCCAGCACGGTCTTGAGCGCCCCCGCCTTGTCACTGCCCCCTTCCTTCAACCAGAAGGAAAGGTCCACAAACGCCGCATCATTGGGCGCAAAGAGGGTACGCGAGGTGTTGGCCTTGGCCAGGGTGTCCCACAGGCCGGTGAGCTTGAGCGCCTCCTCGAGGGTCGAAAGGTCATCCCGCTTGGCCACCAGCGCGGCCAGCGTGGGGGGGGTGCCCGCCGTCGCTTGGCGCGCCGCCGACGGAGCGACGACGGCCGTGGCGGGGGCGGCCATGGCGCCGCGGGGGGCGGGGACCGCCGCGCCGCAGCCGGGGGTGGCCGCCATCATCACAACGGCCACAGCGGCGGCGGCGGCGGCGGCGGCGCCAAACAGCAGACGGGGAGCCATTGTGGACGGCAGGGGGGGAGGGCGGTACACAAGAGCAGGCTGGGTGGTGAGCAGGGGAGAGAGAGAACCGCCGTGAGCAGGTAGGTCGGAGAGAGGTCAGAGGTGCTTGGTCGGCTGCTGGATGGTGTGCTGCTTGGTTGACCACCACCTGCCGTCGAGGGGTGCCCTCATAAGCCACTCTGCGCGCGCCGGGTGGCGCCGGGATGGCGGCCCGACGCAGCCCACCCGCATGGCCTGCCCGTCCGCTGCACCACGCCGAGCCGACGCCCGCCCGGCCCACCCCCGTGCCCCAGTCCCCAGCGTCTGCTGCCGCCGCTGCTGCGAATGGTCGGGCGCTCAGCGGGGGGCAGGGGGAGAGCTCCCGTGCATCACCCTACCCCATCCGTGAGGGCGTGCGGAGGTCCCGCCGCCGCCTCCCCCCCCCCAGCTTGTGTCCGCTCCAAACGTACCAGCCTCCTGGCAGGTACGGTTACGGCTCAAGACATCCGCCACGCGGCCGCCGCCGCCGTGGTCGACGACGGCGCGCCCCACACCCTGCGGCGACGCCATCGCCACAAAGACGTGCGAGTCGTCGAGCGCGGGACGACGGAGGCGTCTGGGCTACCGCCCAGCGCTCCAGGCCGCCTCCACCCGTCTCTCCACCTCGCCACCACACCCGCCGCGTCCCTGCACAACCGCTGATCCCGCCTCGGCGGCACTGTCCGCCATTACCCCCGCTGCAAGCCCCTCTTTCCCACTCCCCTCTGCCCCCCATGCGTTGGCGACGCTGTCCGCCTGCATGCTTCTGTGCGCTGCTCCTCCCTTTCCCCCCCTCGTCCCCCAACCTGAGCGAGAGTGTCCGCCCGTGCACGAGTGATCGTGCCGGGTGACGATGGACGAGGCGAGGCGGTGGACTCGCCACGTGGCCAACGGTCGGCTCCGTAGCCAACAGTCGGCTCCGTAGCCAATCGTCCGCACCGTATCTTGTGTACTGGATGATCCAGCCACCGCCCCCCATCCCCACGACGCGTGGCCAGCAATGGCGCAGGTCGCTAGCGGGCCGCCGCGGTGGTGAACGAGCAAAGCAATCAGCCCAGACCCTCTCCGCCACAGCAATGAAGCCGGCGGTAGGTACCGTTGGTGTCTATCATTGGAACGGCCTTCTTGGCGGGAAGGGTGGCGTCATGATCTAATGCTTCACGTCCGGAAGAGATCAAGTGGGGGTGGCCAAGCGACTGGCGCCGCACCCGGGCTGAGAAGGCGCAATGTCAATCATCGTTTGCGGTTTGACGGAACATCTATGGTGCATCTCTTCCTCACCCCCCCCCCCCCGCCCAGCGCCTCCCCCCCCGCCCGCCCCCCGCCCCCCTCCCCCCCGCCGCACCCTTGGCGGCGGCAGCAGTCGCGGCGTCCTCCCAAATAGGCGTCGGCATGGGGAATCGGGGCGGGCGGCGGTGGCACCTGTGGCAGCGGCCGTGGCGGCGTCGGTGGCTGCTCCCGCGGCAGCGGCGGTGGCGGCGTCGGCGGCTGCTCCCCCCCATAACCGCCCGACGGCCAGCGGCGCCCCACCAGCGCCTCCCCCGCTCCCCCCCCCCCCAGCTCAACGCAGGGCGAGCACATGTTGCCGGCGGCCTGCGTCCGCCGCCACGCCTCGCCGCCTCGCCGTCGCCGCCACCGCCGCCGCCGACGCCGCCGCTGCTGCTGCTTCTCGCTTACCCGTCATCCCCCCATCGCAGCGCCTAGTTGCTGCTGGCCGCCGCGGCGGTCGGCCAGCCCACCTGGTGTGGACCCCTCGTGTATGTGGCACCGAGGTTGGGGGGGGGGGGGGACAGGGGAGGGGAGAGCGGGTAGCACAGGGAGGCAGCCGCCCTGCCCCGCCATAACCACGCGTGCAACGCCGGTCGCTCCGCTCGTGCAGTCTTGCGCTCCCGCGTGCCGTCGGCGGGGCAGACGCGCCGTCGCCGTCTCTGCCGCCGCCGCCGCCGCCGCCGCCACCGCCGCCGTGGTTGCCGCGCGGCGCCCCTCACCGCAGGCGCGCGGGTGGCGGCGGAAGGAGCACCACGGGGGGCGGGGGGAACGGCACCGGGTGCGGCGGGGGGAACGGCACCGGGTGCGGCGGCGGGAACTGCACCGGGTGCGGCGGCGGGAGCGGCACCGCGTGGGGCCGCGGGAGCGGCACCGCGTGGGGCGGAACCGCCCCACCCGGCGGCGGAAAGGGCCCCCAGGGCGGCGGAAAGACCATTGCAGGGGGAGGAAACGTCCCGCCCGCGAGCGGTGGCAACGCCACATTGGGCGGTGGAGCCACCACCGCCGGCAGCGGACCCCCCCCCCAGCCCCCCCCCTGCTGCACGCCGCCTGCCGGGGATGGCGCCCGGCTCACCGTTACTGCCTTTCGAAACGCCACCGCACGCGCGTGGTGGGTGCGGTGGTGCACCCAGCTGGTGGCGGCGTAGCCGACGTACGGCGCCGTCACCGTCACCATCAGCGTCAGCCGGCCGTATAGGTTGGGGGGATCCCCCCCCCCCGGCTCGCCGTCGCGGCTGTACGAGCGGTAGGCGCCGACGACGATGATGGCAAAGCCGGCGGCGCCCGCGATGCGCCCCACCTGGAGCACCGCCTGCAGCGCCTGGTGGACCCGCTCCCCAAAGCAGTCAATGATGATTTGGGCTCCCAGCGACACCCACAGCAGCAAGACGGCAAACGCAAAGCGGGGAGAACAGATGGGCGCCTTGAGGGCGCACAGCGTCTTGGGCAGCTCCGTCGCCAGTGGGCGGTCGCCTTTGTACGTTAGCTGCATCCCGACCAGACCCAGCGTCGCCACGCCACCAATACCAGACAGGAGCAAAGCCCCAAGCACGTGACGCCGCTTGGCTTTGAAATCCATGTTTCCCATCCGAAAGGTCCCCACAGCCGAAGAGAGGGTCGCGAAGGCAGAGTAGATGGCGGCGCCAATGGCCGTCTTCCGCCCAGTCCCATCAATCTGGAAAGAGTCGACGATGCCGTCTGCGGCAAGGACCGCGTTGAGGAAGAGCGAGACGGTGCCAAGAGACACAACCCACCAGCCTGGGTGCCATCGCATGAACAGGACAGTGGGGATGACAAGGACAACAGAGGCAAGGACCAGGAAGGAGTTGGTGTCATCATCAAGGAAGCCCATGACTGGGGATGGGCGAGCGTCGTACTTGGCGTGGATGGGTAGGGGAGGTGGCGGAAGAATACTCTCACTTGACCGCGCTCGTGAGAGATGTGTCGACGCGTGCTGGTCGCGGTCGTGAGGGCACCTCGGGGGTGATGAGACGCTCGGTCGGCTTCCACAACGTCTTCTCTCCATGGCGTTTAAACAGAAGGTCCAGAGCCGAGGTCGGGGCCCAGGCTCGCACGCCGAACCAGACACCACTCGGCTGTTGATGCAGTCGCAGAGGATGGCTCTCGCCCCATGGGAATGGTCGGCAGCATGCGGTTGCAGCTGACTCCCTCCCTAACGCCCTGCCTAACACACGCGCTCCGTCCTTGTCAGGCCCCCCCCCAGAGCACTCTCGGTGCGGCTATCAGGAACCGGGGCACGCGGCGTAAGGCTTTCGTCACTTCCCCAGTCTACGTACTGCACAGCGAAGGGATCCAGCCGGAGCTGCAAGTGGTCAATGATCCACGCAGCAAAGGGACGGATCAATGTCAATGGTCCTGGTTCTGTAGGCCCCCTATCTTCACTGTACGATTGCGGGGAGCGGCCAAGACAAAGGTCCACCGTTTTGTTTCCCTGGCGACGACAGCCCACTGTCGGGAGCAAAGCAAACGTGGCAAGACCTCCCGCGCGCTTTGAAAATCGCTCTACTGCCGCCGTCAGCCACCGGGTCAACCGGGTGAGTTGTGGGGTCTCTCAGCTGCAGGGGCGCATTGGGCACGGGACGCTTTGCTGCACACAGCACAGAACAGAGGACGGCCGGCGACACGGGTCCCCCTTCAAGACAAGTTGTCAGTCAGCCCACCAGTGGTTGTCTCTTTACCCATCGACTCGTCGCTGCGCAGCGGCGCTGTCATCGGAACGCCAGCCGTCTCATCGCGCACGACTCCCCCCGCAAGTACTGTAGTCAGCCAGTTGATCCGCCGTCTTCGTGATTGTCACAAAGATGCGAGCACAACGGAGTATGGCGTCTGCCGACGTGAATGGGGGCGGCTGGGGCCGGGGAGAGGGGCGAAGCGCCGGCGGCCTCTGCTGGGGAGGGGGCGACTCGTGGACTGCGGGGCGGCGGCGCGTGTTCATATCTGTTTTCACGTGAACGTCACCGCCCTCGCCGCCAGCCCTCCCCGCCGGCGTGGCCGCGCCTCGTGTCGCCGGCGCGGCCGCGTCGCCAGTCGGCCAGTCACGCACCACCGGGGGGGAGGGGGGCAAGGGGCAGGCATGGCTTTACCGAGCGCCGCTGCCATCGCCGCCGCCTCCGCCACGGCTGACCAGGCACCCCCGGCTGTGCAGGGGGCCGCTCCCGCAGACGCCCGCGACAAATCCGCTGCCGCCGACCGCGGCCGGCCTCGGCTGCGTAGCTGCCGTCACCCGTCACCCCGGTTCCGCCGCCAGCGCGCCGCCGCTACGCTCCCCGTCACCTGCGACGCAGTCGCCGGGGCGGCTGGGAGGCCGTCATCGCGGGTGGGTCCGTCGAGGTCCTCCAGCGGCGGCTGTCCGACTACTTGGGGGAGGGGGGCACTTTAGGGATCCTCGTCGACCCCACCCGCCAGCCACTCTCTCGTGCGCCACCTCCCGCAGTTTCGGGGGCGTGCTGCAGGGGGGGGGGATGGAAGGGGAGCGCGCACGGCAGCGGCCACTGCGGGTCCGCCGTGGGCGGCAAGGTGGGGATGGGGGCACCGACACCGCCAGGGGCTGGGAAGCCACCGCGGGCGGCGCGCTTCCGGTTGGCGCCACGGCTTCCCCCGCCGTGTGATCGGTGTGGGTGGCTACGGCAGCCGCGTTGGTGGCTCCCCATGCGGCCTGTCGGCCCCCCCCCCCCCCCGCTCGCCCCCCCCCACGGTCTTAACGGCTGCCACCGTGGCGGTCACGTCGGCCGCGCTCGCCGCGCCCGCCGTCGCAGCCTGCAGGCCGGCACCGCCGCCCCCGCGTCCCCTCCCCGGCCGGGCGGGGACGTGACGACGGTGACCGCGCCGGCGGTGGCGGCAGCCACGGAGCCCCCCCCGCCGCCGTCCCCTCCTCCCTCGCCGCCCCCCTCCCCCCCCCCCCCCCCCCCGCGCCTTGGCGTCGTCCTCGCAGGGGCGCGGCTGGTGCAGCTGCGGTGGCGGGAGACGGTCCTTCTTGACGCGCACGCCGCTGCCCTGGACGTGTCGCTGGATGAGGATCTCCCGAGGAAAGCGAACGCCAGAGCACTTGAGGCGCCCTGGGCAGAGACCTGTAGATGGGTGACTCGTTGGTGGTGCCGAGCGCGAAGGTGGAACGGGCCCTGGAGGCCTGTTCGCCCACGCCGCGGACGCACCCCGTTGAAAGGCAGGGAGTAGCGGGGGGGGGGGCGGCGGCCGGCTGCAGGGCGTCGTCGCCCACCGGCCCCGACAAGGGAAGGCGGGGGTTGGCGGGGCGGCGACGCTGGTGGCGGCGACGCTGGTCTCAGCGGGGCTGGCAGCGGTGGGGTCAGCGGCGGCGGCGGCAGCGACGGCGGCGGCGGCGGCGGCGCCCCTCTCCCCCACCATCAAACTATTCAACGCAGGGGATGCGGCGGCCTCGTCGGCCCCCGGCTCCATCCGCGTTTTTGATGGCCAGACCCAGGGAATCCGCATGCCCCGCTGCGTCATCCTCTTCCTCCCAGAGCGCAGCCACCCCTTGGCCCCCATGGACGTGATGCGTACCTGACGCAAAAAGACGGATGTGCTGCCGCGGCGGTGCCTGGCCAAGCTGTCCTCTCTGGTGGGTCGTACTGTACAGTACATCTAATCTGTCCTTGGCAACCAAAAGGGGGAGGAGGAGATGGCGATGGGGAGGGCAGCGGCGGCGATGGGGGCGGTGATGGGGGGAGCAGCCGCCGACGCCGCCACCGCCGCTGCCGCGGGAGCAGCCACCGACGCCGTCACCGCCGCTGCCACTGGTGCCACCGCCGCCCGCCCCGATTCCCCATGCCGGCGCCTATTTGGGAGGACGCCGTGACTGCCGCCGCCGCCAAGGGTGCGGCGGGGGGGAGGGGGGCGGGGGGCGGGCGGGGGGGGAGGCGCTGGGGGGGGGGGGGGGGGGTGAGGAAGAGATGCACCATAGATGTTCCGTCAAACCGCAAACGATGATTGACATTGCGCCTTCTCAGCCCGGGTGCGGCGTCTGTCGCTTGGCCACCCCCACTTGATCTCTTCCGGACGTGAAGCGTTAGATCATGACGCCACCCTTCCCGCCAAGAAGGCCGTTCCAATGATAGACACCAACGGTACCTACCGCCGGCTTCATTGCTGTGGCGGAGAGGGTCTGGGCTGATTGCTTTGCTCGTTCACCGGCGCGGCGGCCCGCTGACGACCTGCGCCATAGCTGGCCACGCGTCCCACCAAGAAAGCCGTTCCAATGATAGACACCTACGGTATCTACCGCCGGCTTCATTGCTGTGGCGGAGAGGGTCTGGGCTGATTGCTTTGCTCGTTCACCACCGCGGCGGCCCGCTAGCGACCTGCGCCATTGCTGGCCACGCGTCGTGGGGATGGGGGGCGGTGGCTGGATCATCCAGTACACAAGATACGGTGCGGACGATTGGCTACGGAGCCGACTGTTGGCTACGGAGCCGACCGTTGGCCACGTGGCGAGTCCACCGCCTCGCCTCGTCCATCGTCACCCGGCACGATCACTCGTGCACGGGCGGACACTCTCGCTCAGGTTGGGGGACGAGGGGGGGAAAGGGAGGAGCAGCGCACAGAAGCATGCAGGCGGACAGCGTCGCCAACGCATGGGGGGCAGAGGGGAGTGGGAAAGAGGGGCTTGCAGCGGGGGTAATGGCGGACAGTGCCGCCGAGGCGGGATCAGCGGTTGTGCAGGGACGCGGCGGGTGTGGTGGCGAGGTGGAGAGACGGGTGGAGGCGGCCTGGAGCGCTGGGCGGTAGCCCAGACGCCTCCGTCGTCCCGCGCTCGACGACTCGCACGTCTTTGTGGCGATGGCGTCGCCGCAGGGTGTGGGGCGCGCCGTCGTCGACCACGGCGGCGGCGGCCGCGTGGCGGATGTCTTGAGCCGTAACCGTACCTGCCAGGAGGCTGGTACGTTTGGAGCGGACACAAGCTGGGGGGGGGAGGCGGCGGCGGGACCTCCGCACGCCCTCACGGATGGGGTAGGGTGATGCACGGGAGCTCTCCCCCTGCCCCCCGCTGAGCGCCCGACCATTCGCAGCAGCGGCGGCAGCAGACGCTGGGGACTGGGGCACGGGGGTGGGCCGGGCGGGCGTCGGCTCGGCGTGGTGCAGCGGACGGGCAGGCCATGCGGGTGGGCTGCGTCGGGCCGCCATCCCGGCGCCACCCGGCGCGCGCAGAGTGGCTTATGAGGGCACCCCTCGACGGCAGGTGGTGGTCAACCAAGCAGCACACCATCCAGCAGCCGACCAAGCACCTCTGACCTCTCTCCGACCTACCTGCTCACGGCGGTTCTCTCTCTCCCCTGCTCACCACCCAGCCTGCTCTTGTGTACCGCCCTCCCCCCCTGCCGTCCACAATGGCTCCCCGTCTGCTGTTTGGCGCCGCCGCCGCCGCCGCCGCCGCTGTGGCCGTTGTGATGATGGCGGCCACCCCCGGCTGCGGCGCGGCGGTCCCCGCCCCCCGCGGCGCCATGGCCGCCCCCGCCACGGCCGTCGTCGCTCCGTCGGCGGCGCGCCAAGCGACGGCGGGCACCCCCCCCACGCTGGCCGCGCTGGTGGCCAAGCGGGATGACCTTTCGATCCTCGAGGAGGCGCTCAAGCTCACCGGCCTGTGGGACACCCTGGCCAAGGCCAACACCTCGAGTACCCTCTTTGCGCCCAATGATGCGGCGTTTGTGGACCTTTCCTTCTGGTTGAAGGAAGGGGGCAGTGACAAGGCGGGGGCGCTCAAGACCGTGCTGGGAGAGCTCGGCCTCATCGCCGGGTTCCCGAAAGTGGACCCGGTGTCGAGCCTGGCCGCCTTCCTCGAGTTTCACATGACGGACGGGGCTGTGAGCCTCAAGGACCTGGTTGCCGCCCGCGGATACACGTCCGTCAATGGCGAACGCGTGAAGCTGGGTGCGGACAACAAGACGCTGGTGGACACGGCGACGTCCATTGACGACGTGAAGATCCTGGAAACGGACATCGCTGCGAGCAACGGGGTCATGCACATTGTGGGTGGTGTCATGTTCCCCACTACGTGGCGGCGTTGATGTCTCAAGAGCTGTCGCGGCGACGGCGCGTACAGTAGGCTGTCATCGCCAATGCGGCGACCATGCTCACTGGCGCGTGCTGTACGTGAGCCATGGATACTGTGGCTACGAGCGTCCTTGATAGTCTTCGACCCGCCGCGCGTTGTAGGCGATAGTGGGTATTAGTTAAAACATGGCAGCGCTTGCTTGCTTGTTTTCTTTCTATTAATGAAGCCCCCCCGCGGGGGGCTCGAGTGTATCGTTGTTCTCTTGTCCTTCTTCACCTCGCTTGCAGGCTGCTGTCTTGTCTTCTGTTCCGTACAGGATCCGTGGGTGAGTGGGGGCGGCACAGCGAGGCCACGCTCGCCGCAGCTTGGTCCTGCGATGCCCCCCCCGCAGCGGTGTACCCCCGCAAAAGGGCTGCTGCACTCGACGTCGATCAGGGTGCTCCCGACAAAGCCTCCATAGCAGTCGTCGTCGCCGCGGCGGCCGGCGCTTGCTAGCGCCACCGCGGCGGCCGGCGCCTGCTAGCGCCACCGCGGCTGGACAAGGCGACCAAGGCCCCGCCGCTAAACGGCTGCGCCCGCGTACGGCGGCGGCGTTGCCCGCGCCCTTATCCGGGCGGGCATGGACGGGCGGCCGTGGCAGGACCACGCGGTGTGGCTGGGGGAGGCTAGTTTTTCACACCGACGTAGGCCGCTGGCGACGCGCGCTCGCCCTGCGTTGAGCTGGGGGGGGGGGGCGCGGGGGAGCCGCCGGTGGCGCGCCGCCGGCCGCCGCCGCGGGGGTCCACACACGGCGGGCCGGCGATGGCGGTGGCGCCCCGCTGTTGCGCCGACGCTGGGGCAGTCGCGCGTGGCTCCCTCCCGCCCCGCCCCTCGCCCCCTGGCGACGGGGCCTGGACAAGGACAAGGCATGAAAGCGTGTGCAGGTACATACAAAAAAAAACGTAGGTGTTTCCGTGTCTGTGCTCCCCCCCACCCCGCGCTGTCACCCCCGCCGCCGAATCCCCCCCCCACACGGCGTCACCCGCGGGCGGCGTCGGCGAGGGCGGCGAGCGCGTCGGCCACCGCCGGGTGGTCCCCCACCCGCCCCTCGAGGGCCCCCCCCAGCGCCCGCACGGCGGCCGCAACGACCGGCGACGCCCCCCCCCCCCCCCCCCCCCCCCGCCCCCCCCCACCACCCCCCCCAGCGACGGCACCGCCCCGAGTACCGCCGCCGCCGCCGCGAGCAGCACCGCCGTCGGCACGGGCGGCGGCGGCGGCAGCCGCCCCCCCGCCGCGGCAGCGGCGGCGGCGGAGGCGGCGGCGGCGGCGGCGGCCGCCACCTCCCCATACGCGCCCACCACCACGTCGGGGGGGACGCCCGCCGCGGCGAGCGCGGCGGGCACCCACCGCCCCCCCGCGGGGGCCCCATAAGCGGCGGCGGGGGCGGTCGCCGCCGCCGCCTCCTCCACCGCCCGCACGGCGGCAGCGATAGACCAGCCGGCGGGGGGCGCCGCCGCCGCGGTGCCGGCGTGGGGGGGGGTGGCGGCGGCGGCGGCGGCGGCGCCCGCCTCGGCGGCGAGGGCGGTGAGCCGCGCCGCGGCAACGGCGGGGGGCGCGGCGCCGACGCCCGCCAGCGGCTCCCCGTCGTCCATCCCCGACGCGGAGAGGAGGCGGGCGGCAAGGTCCGCCCACAGGGCGCCCACAATCGCGCCGTCCACGGGGCCGCCCGCCACGCGGAGGGCGGCGAGCGCCGCCCGCGGCAGCGCCCACGGGGTGATGTAGGTGTGGAAGAGCGTCGACAGGTCCACCACCCGGCCGTCGAGGGCGGCGGCCGCTGCCGCCGCCGCCGACGACGACGTCGACGCCGACGCCGACGCCGTTGGCGTGGAGCCCCCCGTCGAGCCGTCGGCAGCACCCGCCGAGGCGGGCGGTGGGGCGGCGGCGGTGGCCGACGCCGCCTCTGCGTCGCGCAGCACGGCGGCGCGGCGGAGCAGCGCCTGCCGCACGCGCACCTGCACGGCGGCAACGTCGAGGAGGGCGCCCAGCTCGGCCGCCACCGCCGCCGCCGCCGCCCCCGCGGGGGCAGCCGCAAAGTCGGCCCGCCCGCCGCCGCCGCCGCTGCCGTCGCCCTCACCGCCGCCCGCCGCGGCGGCGTGGACGCCCAGCGACAGGTGCGCGACGCGGGCGGCGAGGCTCCACGGCGCCCGCACCGTCACGTCCCCGCCGTCGGCACCCGCGACGCCGTTGGCGTGTACGTGCGCGTCGGCCGCGGCGGCCGCGTCGAGCGGCGAGCCGCCCCCGCCAAATGATGCGGCCGCCGCCGCGGCGGCGGCGGGCGATACGGTCGCAACGGGGGGGGGCGGGGGGGGCCGACGGGGGGCGGGGAAGAGCCGCGACGCGGCGGCGGCCAAGACGGCGGAGCCCCCCGACGCCCACGCCGCCACCCCAGACGACGCCCGCCGGAGGGAGGCGGCGGGGGACGCCGACGCCGCCGCCGCCGCGGGGCCACCACCACCACCACCGCCGCCGCCGCCACGACGGTCTGCCGGTGGGTGGCTGGGCGGCCGGTCGTCCCCCCCCCCCCCCCGGACGGGCGTCGGCCGCCACGTCGGGCGCGTCGGCCAGCGCCAGCAGCACCGCCGCGGCGTCCCCCCCCCGGCCATGCCGCGCATAGAAGCGCCACAGCAGGCGGGCGGCCGCCACGGCTGGGCGGTTGGCCAGGTCGGCCGCCGCGTCGCGGGCGGCCGCCGCCAGGAAGGCCTCGACGGCGTGGCGGGGGCGGCGGAGGAGCTCCGCCACCGCAGCCGCCGCAACGGCCGGCGGCGGGGCGCCGCTGCCGCCGCCGCCGCCGCCGCCGGACGGGGGTGCCACCCCACCCGCGGCGGCCAGCCAGCCGACCAGCCGGGGGGGGAAGTGGGCGCCCGCGGCGCCCCACGCCACGTCCAGCGCCGCCGCCCGCTGGGCGGCCGCCAGCGGCGCGCCCGAGCCGCGCCCGTCGCCGCCGCCGCCGGCAGACGACGGCAGGGGGGGGGTGGCGGGGACCGACAGCGCCGCGGCGACCGCGTCAAGTGCGGCGGCCGTCGCGGCCTCGTGCGCCACGTCGGCGGCCGCGGCAGCGGCGGCGGCTGGTGGATCGGCGCCCCGGCCCCCCGCGCCGGCCGCCCGACCAGTGGCGGCGGCGGCGGCGGCGGCGGCGGCGAGCGCCAGCTCCACCGCCGCCGCCAGGGAGCCCGCCGCCGTCAGGCCCGCAACGACCGCCCGCAGGCGGGCAGGCGGGAGCTCCCCAACGACCGGCGCCAGCAGCCGCGCCGCCTCGTCGGCCGCCGCCACGGCGGCGGCCGACCAGCCCGCCGACCCGCCGCCGTCGCCCCCGTCGGCCACCACCGCGTGGTAGTGCGCCTCGGCGGTGCGGAGGGCGCGGCGGAGCGCCGCGGCCGCCGCCGCCACCCGCGCCGCCGACGGCGGGAACAGGCGCGGCGCCCGCGACGCGAGCGTCGCCGCCAGTGCCGCCGCGGGCCCGCCCCCGTCCCCGCCGCCACCGCCGCCCGCGGCCGCTGCCGCGTCGGCGGCCGCCTCCTCCCCCGCGAGCGCCTCAAACAGGGCGTCGATGAGCGGCGCCGCCGCCGCCGCGGGCGCCGCCGCCCCCGCCACCCCCCGCAGGGAGAGGTCCGCCGCCGCCAGCGCCGCCGCCGCGCGTTCGCCGACGACGCCGTCGGCGGCGGGGAGGCGGAGCGTCAGGACGCCCGCGCGGGCCGCGATGCACGCCACCGCCAGCGTGTCGGCGGCGCGGGCGGCAACGCCGCGCAGGGCGGCGACCGACGCCGCCTCGGCCGTCGCAGCGTCGGCCGCCGCACTCGCCGCGGCGGTTGCCGCCGCCGCCGCGCGGGCGCCCAGGGCACTCCCGCCGCCGCCCACGCCGGGCGACCGCCAAGAGCCGCCGCCGACCCCCGTGGACCCCCACCCGCCGGGCGTGGCGGGCGAGCCGGTGGCGCCCCCAAAGTAGGGCGCCGACACGGCGCGGCGGCCCCACGGGCCGCCGCCCCCCCCGCCGCCGGCGGGCGTGGCGCCCCACAGACCTCCCCCAATACGCCGCGCCGGCCCGCCGCCCCAGCCGCCGCCGCCGCCGCCGCCGCCGCCACTACCGCCGGCCGCGTCCCCGCTGTCGGGGGAACCCTCACCCCCAACCCCCCCCCCGTCGGCGGGGAGCCACGCCGGCGCCAGCACCCCAGAGTCGACCAGCCGTCCGAGGCGGGCGAGTGCGGCGGCCGCCGCCTCGAGCCGCCCCAGCGGGACCGCCACCACCACGGGGACCGCCACCTCCCCGCCACCCGGCGGCACCGCGTCGCCGTCGCCGCCACCGCCACCGACGCCGCCACCGCCGCCGCCGCCGCCGTCCCCGCGACCACCACCGCCAGCGTCTGCTCCAGGGGTGGGTGCCACCGCGAGCAGCGGCGCCCGCCATAGCGGCCCGAGCGTCTGCGCCAGGAGGAGCCCCAGCCCGTCGTGGGCCGCCGAAAAGGTCGACACCCCGCGGCCCGCCGGCCCGTCAGCGGCGCCCCCCCCCCCGGCACCGCCGCCGCCGCTGCCGTCGCCCACCGCCGACGCGGCGGTGCCCCCCACCGACGCACGGCGGGGGGGCTCGGGGAGCGCCGCGCGGCCGGCCGCAAACGGCGGGAGCCCCCCCCAGCCGCCCGCCGCGCCGGTCGCCCAGCCGGGGGTGTACGCACCCCCCCCCCCCCGCGGCCATACGCGCTGGCGCCGCCGGCGCCCACGGGGGGCAGCCCCCCCACCCCGCCCCCCCCGGTCGCACCCGCTGCCCCCCCCCCAGCAGCAGCAGCAGCAGCCGACGCAGCCGCCGCCGCGGCGGCCGCCGCCGCGGCCGCCGCCGACGCCCCCGCCGACGCGCGGTAGCGGCCGAGCGCGGCGGCTGCCGCGGGCGCCACCGCCGGCACCGCCGCGGCGACGGCGAGCAGCCGCGCCGCCGCGGCGGGCGCGCCCACCCGCGCCACCACCCCCGCCACCGCCGCGTCAACGGCGGTGGGGGTGGGGGCGGCCAGCGCGCGGGCGCCCGCTTCCGCCCACGACGGCACCCCATACACCGCCGCCCCGTCGGTGGTGAGCGCCCACCAGGCGGGCGCGCCCGCGCCGTCGGCGTGGTCCACCGACCCCGCCGCCGCCGCCGCGGCAGCGTCGGCGGCGGCGGCGGCGGCGCCCCCGGTACCCCGCAAAGCCGCCGCAACGGCAATGACCGTGCCGCCCGCGGCGTCGGCCGCCGCCGCGGTGCCGCCGGCGCCCCCCCCCCCGCTTCCCCGGGGTGACGGCGGCGGCACCCGCCCGACGCCGACCCCCCCACCCCGACCGGCGGCGGCGGCGGCGGCGGCGAGCGCGTCGCGTGCGGCCGCCACGTCGGCGGCCGCCACGTCAACCCCCCCCCCCACGGGGGTGAGGGCAAGCAGCAGGTCTGGGCCGCCCACCCCCGTTGGCGCACTCGCGGTTAGCAGCACCGCCCCCGACGGGGCCACCGCCGCCGACCGGTAGGCGCGGGCGGGGGAGGGGGGCGGGGGGCGGAAGCCGACCACCCGCAGCGCCGCGCCGGCGGCGGCCGCCGCCGCGGGGGCGGCCGCCAAGGACGACGCGCGGCCGGGCAGGGCAGCCGGCCGCCACGGCGACAGCAGGCCCGCCGGCGACGCCCCCGGCGTCGGCGGCGAGGCGGCGGTGGAGTAGAGGAGGCGCTCCCCCGCCGACGTGACGGCGAGCAGGTGGGCGCCCGCAACGCCCGCCGGCGCGGGCGCAACCGCCAGGACCGCCCGCTTGGACCGCCCCCCCCGCCCGCCCGCCGCGCGCATCGCGTCGGCGCCCACGTCGGTGGTGGTGACGAGCGTGGCGCCGTCACAAACGCCGCCGCCGCCGCCGCCGCCGCCGCCACCACCGCCACCGTGGAGGCGGTAGAGCGCTAGCCCACCGGCGGCATCGAGGGTGTAGGCCACTCGTCGGGGCGCGTCAACAACCACATCCACCAGTGGTGGCGGGGAGGACAGGGGCGCCAGCGCGCGCGCCAGCGTCGACGCGTGGATGGTGACAAGCGTCGGCGAGGCGGCGGGAGCGGCCGCAAAGAGGGAGCCCGCAAGCGGCGCCAGCAGCCGCGACGGCAGCGACCGCCGGGCGGCGGCGGTGGCGGCGGCGGCGGCCCCGTTGCCGCCCGCCGCCGCCGCCACTGGCAGCCGCAGCAGGTGGAGGCGGCCGTCGGCGCCCGCGAGGAGCACCGCCCCCCCCCCAGGGGCGGGGGCGGCGGCCACCACCGCCGCCGGCGGGGCGACCGCCCAGCCGGTGGGCCGGAGCGCCAGCCGGACGCCGCTGGCGCCCGGCTCGGCCGGCGCCGCCACCACCGCCAGCAGGGTGACCGTTGCCGGGGTGGCGACGGCGAGGAGGCCCACGACGGCGGCCACAAACGTGGCCGGCGGCGGCGGCAGCGCCGTCACCGCCACCACCACCTGCCGCCCGTCGGTGGTGTAGGTGGCCATGTCCACCGCCGCGGGCGGCACGGCGGGTGCACCCCCCCCGCCGTCGGGAGCGACGGTTGCCCACGAGGCGGCGTCGGCGCCGCCGCCGCCGGGCGGCGACGGCGGTGGCGGGGGCAGCGGCCACACGTAGAGGGTGTGGTCAATGGACAGCCAGGCGCTGCCCAGCGACGGGAGGAGGCCCGCAAACGACCACGCCGCCGCCTCGCGGGCGGCGACCAGGACGGGCGGCAGGGGGCGGACGGCGCGGAGGGCCAGGTCTGGAGCCGCCCCGCCGCCGCCGCCGCCGCCGCCGCCGCCGCCGCCACCGCCGCGCCCGGCGGCGGCACCACCACCCCCGTACGGCGCGTACGATGACAGGCCGGGGGCGGCGGGAAAGGCGGTGACGACGCCGGGGGGAGTGGGCGCCCACGCGGCCGCAGTGGCCGCCGCGGCGGTCGCCGCCGCCGCCCCTGGCGTTTCATTGCCACCGCCACCACCGCCGCCATTGGCGCCGCTGCCACCACCGCCGCCGCCGTCGGCGGCGGCGGCAGAGGGAATCAGGGCGTCGAGGAGGCCCGTGGCGGGGGTGGAAGACGCCATGGACGACGCCATGGAGGCGGGCGGGGGGGGCGGGGGAGGGGGGGGCACCGCCGCGACTGCGGGGTGCGACGATGAAGGGGCGAACGAGAGGTTGGCGCGGGAACGTGGGGTGGTGGGGGCGGGGGAGGGGTGAGGGGGCGAAAAACGGGGTGGTGGTGAGCGGTTCAGGGAGGCGAGGGGGGGAGCGAGGGGTGGGAGGATAGGGGGAGCGAGGGGTGGGAGGATAGGGGGGAGAGCGGTGGCGCGGGGCGCCCTCCAGTCGGCGGGGCCTCCCTGCGCCGGGCGGGGGGGGGGGGGCGGGGAGGGGACGGGCGCCACCGCGGCGGGCGGTCGATGCGCGCCGACGCGGCAGCCGCGGTTCAAACGGGGGAGAGCCCGATTTCAATCACCGCCGAAAAGAGAGTGGTTGTCTATCGTTGACACAGCCACACCCACTTGTGGTGGCCACTTTTTTTTCTTTTTTCTATTCCTTCCACTGCCTCCCCCGACCGTGGCGGGTGGACGTCCGCGTCACGGCAGACCTCCCCAGACTTCCCCTCCCCCGCCTCTCTCCCCCGCACCCCTTTGCTGGCCACCCGTCGCCACCTATCCCATCCTAGTCGCTATCCTCGCTCTCCTCCGTCTCGAGCGAGGCGGGCGCCGCGGACGCAGAGGCGGTGGCGTTGGCGGCAGCGGCGGCCGCCTTGGCCGCCGCCTTGGCCAGCAACTTGGCCACCCGCTTCTCCGCCGTGTCGAGAATCTCCACCAACTCCATTCTCCTCTCACTGCAGACAAGAGGCGGGGGGGGGGGGGGGGGGGGGGTTGGGGGGGTGGTACGGGCAAATAGGAAGGGGTAAGGGAGAGGGAGTGGGAGGGAGCGTCCCGCCAAGAGCAGAACGGGGTCGACACACGCGACGGGAAGGCGGCGCAACGTGTCAGTTACCGCGCCAGGGCCAGTTCAACACCATGGATTATGGGCAAACAGCTCACACGGACCTCAGTGGATGCAGAGGGCGAGAAAGAGGGGGGGAAGGGAGGGGCACATGAGAGGAATGTACTACAGGACGGCTCCACGTACCTCGGGTCCACGTCCATCATGAGGGCCCGTGCTTCAGGGAACGACAGCCAGCGCCGCTCCCGCTTGTTGCGCTGCGACCGGGGAAAAAAAATACCATGGCGGGACGACAGGAGTGTAGAGGAGCACGTCCACGGCTGATGTCAGCACTCTGCGCACTTGCAAACAGTTCACGCTGGCCCCAGCCGCAGGTCCAACCAGAGCGAGACGAGGAGTGCCATGGAAAATAAGAATGCAGCACCTCCCATCCGTCCTCTCCCTCCCACCGCATCATCCCCCCCGCGCACAGTCTCTCCATCGCGCACCTCCTTCCACTTCTTCGAGTGGTTGTCGTGCACGTCCGTCACCCGCAGCAGCCACATCTTCTGCTTTTGCCGCGTCGATACAAACTCCCACACGCCCAGCTTGCGGCCCCACACCTCCCCCGCCACACCCGCCTCTTCCAACGTCTCCCGCACGGCCGCCTCTTTCGCCGACTCCCCGCCGTCGACGCCGCCCTTGGGGAACAGCCAAATGGCGGCGTTCCACCGGGAGCGCACCAGCAGGACAGAGGGCGTGGACGTGGCCGCGTCAATGAGGACGGGCACGCAGCCCGCCTAAAGGAAGGAAGAACGAGGGAGAGCGGGAAGGGGGGTGGGGAGGGGAAAAGGGGAAGGAGGGGGAGGAGGCAGTTGCAAGGGGGCTCCGGAGCGGCGGACCAAGGGAGGGAGGGGGGAAGGACCAGACACAGAGCAGGAGGGACAGCGGCGAAACATCCCGAAACACCCCGAAACAGTCACACAAGAGGGGAGAGACGGTCAAGGGTAGTTAGATGCAGGGCCAGGGGCGGAAATGACGGCGGCGTCAAGCAGGCAAAGAATAACGAGGAAAACAGTCACACACAGAAGGGCAGCAGCGCCCACGAGGGACTCGTTGGTAGAACCGGGACGTACCACCTTGCGGCCCATGGTGAAGGGCAGTGACAGACTGCAGTCGTGGACGCGGCGGCGTGGAGGAGACAGACAACGCTGATGCCAGCGGCCCTGACCAAGCAGCCTGAGCCACGCTCTTGCCTGTTGATGCATACGTATGCGCCCCGGGCCGAACATCCAGTGGGGGGACTCAGGTGCACTCATCCGAGCCACGTGTTCAAGAAGACAACCGGTGGAGCACTTAGCGAGGCGTTGATGTGTGTGAGAGTGCAAGTATGGTCTCCATCATGTTACCATTGGTCTCCAAGAAATCAAGCATGTTAGTTACAATAACTACTTCGCGGTCGTAATGGAATGACGCACTGCGACGTCTGCTCCGGGGCTCCTGTCCGACGAGGCCCTCCCGCCAACATTCGGTGGAGTAGCAGCGCGGTTGCGCGAGGCGATGCGCTCGTACAGCATAGGCGGCGGAGAATGCGGGCAGGTGCGCCGCTGGGAACCATACCCCTGTGATATCGAGAGAAAAGAGTGGACGGCGAGGAGCAGCACAGTGCGCGCGTCCGCATACATGACTACCTTTAGCTTCCTGCAGAGATGGTGCCCAGTCGATGGGACTGTACGGACAAAGGAAGGGTCGGCGGAGGAATCCCCGCCGCTCCCCACGCCCCAGACGCCACCACCATGATTACAAAACCCAACTGCCCCGGCCCACATGCCTGCTGTGGTCCACTGACGCTACAGTCCACGGGGCGCGTGGTTCGAGGGCGGGATGGACGTCATGTCACGGATATCATATAGCCTCCGCCAGGTGCGCTCCTCTGCCGCCGCTGCGACCAGCTCCACCGCCGCCCACACCTCTAGCGCCATCGCTGCCACCACTGGCTGGCACGCACGCCCCCAAGGTGGGTGCGCGGCGCCAGGGTGGGCGCGAGGCAGGCGCGCGGTAGACCTCGCCGCGACGGCCTCACCGAGTCGATCGCCGCGCGAGACGGGCCAGTGCTTCCAGGCGGCAATGGCCTCGTAGCTCCAACACTGGTCGCGAGAAAGAGACGATCAATGACAATGGGCGCCAGGCGCCCGGCGGGGGGGCGGGCCGCGACAGGGGCGGGCGCACACCGACAGCGGGGGGGGCTCGGCACCCCAGATGCGACAGGATTCACACGTGGCCGGGAAGGTTGTGCAGGGATATGCGGGATCCGGCTCCTTGAGCAACGAATAAGGCTGTCGATCACACGACCTCTCGGTGGCGCGTCCCCGTCGCACATCTCCACCAACGCACCGACTCTCAGTCCCCGCCGCCCATCCTGGTCCCAGCCATGATGGCTGATCCGCTGCCCCACTGATCCCTCTCGCTGCTGGTTGTGGATGCAATCGCCCTCCCAGGTGTGCCCACTGGCGGAGGTGGCTGCCAAAGGCGAAGCCCGAAGCGGCGGCTGCAGGTCCCCCACCCAAGGGCGGTCGTGGTGCGGCGACCCGCGCACCACCCAGGTCCGAACAGTATGCCCTTCGTGCGGGTCCCCCCCGACCCGCTGTCGCTGCAGCTGTCAATGCCGCCGACATGCCCATCTCTCTCTCCCGCCACACTGGATGGTCGGGTGGCGGCGGCATCTAGTCAGGTGGCGTGGGGGGGCGGGTGCCGCGCCGTTTGGCCCCGGCGTGCCCCGCATCATATGGCGGACGGGCTGGCCCTTGTTTGCATGCCATGGACAATACGTTCCCCGACGGTGACGATATCCACTGGTCCCCACCTGGCGTCAGTGGCCGGCGAGTCTAGGGCGGGGTGGCGGGGGGGGGGGGGGGAGGCGGGGCTGGGGCGGGAATCTGTTGCCCTCCCGCCCCCGCGGTGGGCTGGATGCGGTCGCTGCGTGGCCGACCCCGGCGGCGGCATCACAGCAGGCGGGACGCGCGACGCGCGCGGCTCGCCTCTTTTTACAGCCGTCTGTCTTTCTTGCCGTTGCATTGGCTGGCTGGTGTGAGCTGCACCATCCGCGACGACGAGCGGTGGGGTCGCTGCTCCCCCTCCCCCGCCTCGACTCGTCCCCTCTGCCCATTGCTTGTCGGCACCGCCTCGCCCCTGCTCCCCCCCCCCCCCCCTGTCTGCCATGGGCACGGGCATGGCGTCCCCCCACCGGTGGATGTCGGCGGCAGCCGTCGCTGTGGCGGCCGTCGTGGGCGCCGCGGCAGGCACTGGCGGCGCCCCCCCCTTCCCCGCGCCCCCCCCCGTCTCGCGGCGGCGGCTGCCTGATGGGGGCCCCCTCCCCCGCGGGGTCCCCCTGCGGGATCCCCCCACTGCCCACACCGGCGACTGCGTGGCGCGGGTGGTGGCTCACTGGAGCCTCCCGCCCACCCCACTGGAAGACCTCAACCCGTGGCTGACCGACGACGACGACGAGGACGCGGCGGGCGCCGCGACAGCCGTCCCCCCAGGGGGGGGGGGCGGATGTGGGGAGGCCGCGCGCGACGCGGGGTCGGTGTGCCGGGAGCGGCCGGCCATCGGGTCGGGCCTGGCCGCCGTGTCGCCCGGCCTGCTGGTGGGCGTGACGGACCAGGGGCCGACGCAGGTGTGTGCAGACCTGGCGGCGATTGACGGGGGCGCCGCTTACCCGGCGGCGGCGGGCAAAATTGGCAGGGGCTTTCCCGTCTCCGCCTTTGCGCCGACGCTCGCCTACTTTGTCACCCCACCGAGCGAGGAGGCAGGGCGTATTGAGCTGTTGCGGTCTGTGCCACTGAGGGGCACCGACGGGCGCCCGCTGAGCGGCCTGCCCAACTCGGAGCGGGACGACACGCCCTACGCCGGCGGCTGTGTAGGGGAGCCCCTGGCGTACGATGTCGGCGGGCTGGACACGGAGGACGTCGCACCCATTCCGGGTACCGACCTGCTGGTGCTGGTAGAGGAGTACGCCCCGTCTGTGCTGGTTGTCCATGGCACCAGCGGCAAGGTCCTCACGCGGTACGTGCCGCACGGCCTCGTCGCGGCACTGTCGGCCGC
Organism: Pyropia yezoensis; assembly: GCA_009829735.1. Lineage (NCBI taxonomy): Eukaryota > Rhodophyta > Bangiophyceae > Bangiales > Bangiaceae > Pyropia > Pyropia yezoensis. The sequence continues at coordinate 18,042,577 of CM020619.1, read as the reverse complement.
TCCCTACCCGGTTGTTGGTGCCCTGCCCGACGTGCTCTTGGAGCGCCGCAAGAACCGTGGTCTCGAGGCGCTCGCCGTTGCCGCTGACGGCAAGTCCCTGACGGCAATCATGCAGAGCCCGCTGGGTGCGACTGCGGACGCGGAGCTTGTCGACAATGTGGTCATCCGGGTGGTTCGGATGGACATCCGCGTGGGCGCGCGCGACGAGGCGCGGCTCTCCTACGCTGGCATGTACGCTCTGGAAGGCAGCCCGCCGGCGGGCTATACGATCGCTCCTAATGCTGCCAAGGACCTCAAGGTGTCTGCAGCGGCGGGCCTTCCCGATGGGGGCATGCTGGTGCTAGAGCGGGCGGTGGGGCAGGTCAAGCTCTTTCGCGTGGACATGGACGCGACCACCACCAAGTTGGACGACACCAAGTATGGTGGCAACAACCTGTCGCTGGAGCGGGCCACAAATGGTGCCCGCCCCTTAGCCGCCGTTGGTGTCACGCCTGCTCGCAAGGTGCTGGTGTGGGACTCGGCACAGACGGCGGGCGGGACAGCCAACTGGGCGGGTTCGTCCAAGCAGGAGGGCCTCGTCGTCGTCAACAACGCGACGGTGCTTCTCGTCAGCGACAGTGACTTTGGCATTGGCGGCGCCGACACTACGGTGGTTACACAGCTGCAGCTGGGACGCAGCCTTGACGGCGTTACGGTCTGTGACGAGCCTGAGCTGCCTCCCCCGCCTCCCGTGAATAACCGCACGGTGGGCGGCACCAACGCTCTGCGGCTGGTGAACAAGGCCACCTATCGTCGGAGCAATGAGCCAGACGGGGGTGCAGCCGAGATCGTTGCCTTTGACGCTGGCCGTGACACCGTCTACGCCGCGAATGGGCAGGCCGCCGCGGTGGACGTGTACTCGTCGGCAACGGTCCCTGTATCGCTGCTGTCGACGCTGGCGTTCGGGAACTTTAGCCCGACGTGCGTGGCAGTCTGCGACGCCGACGGGGTGGTGGCGGTGGCGCTCGCCGCTGCGGGCGATAGTGACAAGGGCCGCATCGCCCTTCTGTCGCCGACGGTCGGCCGTGACGGTGCCGTGACAGGCCTGACGGTGGGCCGTCTTTTCAAGGACGCTTGCTTCCTCCCCGACCAGATCACCTGGTCTGACGACTGCGCTTTCTTGGTCGCCGCGTGCGAGGGCGAAGGCGCCGACATCCCCGGGTCCGTGTGGATTTACTCGGCCGCGTCGCGGACGGCTATGGATGTGGGCTTTGGCGCCTACGATGGCAAGGCGGCTGAACTGCGCTCCAAGGGCGTACGGCTGGTGGAGAGCGATCTACCCTCGCTGGATTTTGAGCCCGAGTTTGCAGCCATCTCGGGCACCACAGCGTACGTGGTTCTGCAAGAGAACAATGCACTGGCTGTGGTGGACCTGTTGGAGGGGAAGGTGGCAGAGGTGAAGTCCCTTGGCTTCATTGACCGCGCTGTGTCGGGCAATGGCCTGGATGCGTCCAACGCGGACGGCGGTATCCACATTCGCTCTTACGCGCAGCTCTATGGAATGCCCCAGCCCGACGGGATGGTCAAGTTCACCTCTCCGGTTGACAAGGAGGTCTATCTTCTGATGGCCAACGAGGGCGATGCCAGAGACGGTGAGGCGGTGCGAGCTGCGGCCCTGCTTACGGACCTTAACCGCACTATGAGCCCTAAGCTGGCGTCGTTTGTGTCGGACGAGGCAGCACTGGGCCAGCTCCTGGTCTCGCGGACGGATGGCTACGATGAGGCCACCAACACGCAGCTGGCTTTGTACACCTACGGTGGGCGCTCCTTTTCGATTATCAGCGCCCGCACAGGGGCGGTGGTCTACCACAGTGGGGAACTGCTGGCGCGCATCCAGCAGCGCTTCTACCCCTCGATTTTCAACTCTGATGTGGACCCTGACAGCCTCGCCATGGCGCAGCTCGACCTGCGTGACTCCCGGTCAGACGACAAGGGTGGTGAGCCCGAATCGGTGGTCATCTACCCCAAGGACGGTCACGTTTTCGCCGTGGTTGCCTTGGAGAGGACGTCGGTGCTGACGTTGTGGGACGTGACTGACGTGCACTCGGTGCGATTTGTGAGTGCGGTATCCAACCACCCGACCAACCGACCGACGGGAGACGTTTTTGCGGCGGGCGACCAAGGCGACGTTGACCCAGAGGGACTGGCCGTTGACATCAAGCGTGGGTTGCTCTACGTCGGTGGGGCCTTCTCCAACACTGTCTCCACGTACGGGTTTGAGTGAAGACAGGCTCGACGGCTGGTATGAGGGTGTGGGGTTGGCTGCTGTGCTGGGGAGAGCCCGTCTTGGCTTTTTGCAATTTGTGTTTGCGACTCTTTCCATCGTTTCGCCGCTGTCGTCGTCACCTTCCAGTCATACGTACCTATTAGCCGCAGCCGAGCACCCGTCCGCCGCCCCCTCCTGGTCACCATGGCTGCTTCCTCGTCCCATGCCTGGTGCCCGAGCACGTTGCTTTCCACCGGCAGCCACCAGAGCGCTGCTGCCACCCTCGTGGCGAGCGCGTCCCACCCGGCGCGTGCCGCGGGGATTGCCGCAGAGGTCACCACCCCAATGCTGTGGTGGGTGGACCACAACCAGAGGGTGGTAACCGCCCCATTCCACTTTCACGTTGGCTTCCCCACCATGAGACCCCGTTGCTGCGTTTCAGACAGTGACGTTACGCGCTCCAGCCCGGCAGCCCGACGGTGGTCTACGTCGGCAAGCGTTTACCCGCCGCACACGGATGACGCGGCTCCATGGCGGGCGTGGGGTCAGGTCTGTCTGGGTGCGCTCGCGCAACGCGCTGTCTGCCACCTGCCGAGAGCGGGCGTACGAGCATCGTCCGCGGCCATTGTCGGGCGGCACGGGATTGGCTCGTCGGCCTATTGTTCTCGTACACTGCTGTATTGAAATCCGAGCGCGGTTGCGTGTGCCTGTTCGCCTTCCACGCATATTTGACACACAGTGTACATTTTGGCATGTCAATGGCCGCCTTTCGTCGTGGCAGCCAACCAATGGCGAGCCTTATCAGAAGCGGTTGTACCAATCATTGGTATGATAGCCTAGACGGACAGGCCGATACGTCACCTGACCGCATTCGATGGATGACGGCACGAGAGGGGGTTTCCAAGCCTCAGACGTGTGTGGCTCAGACGGGCGCGGGGGTCATTGCCCTCGCGCCGGTTGACCAACCGTGGGCCGACCGCCTTGGCCCCGTCGACACCGCCTTGCCTCCCCCCGTCCTGCGTCATTGCCGGCTGCACCCTCGTGATCCCCCCCCGCCGAGTGCCATTCGACCCTTCTTCACCCCCGTCCCCGTCCGCCCGTTCCCCACTCGCCCAAGCCGTCCACCGCCTATCCCTTCTCTCTTTTCCAAACTCCTCTCTCTCACCCCTACCACAGCGGTACCCCACTCTCCCGCCCCCCCCCCCCCTTCCCCCGCCACCATGGCTCGTACCTTCTTTGTCGGCGGCAACTGGAAGTGCAACGGCACCAAGGACAGCATCGCCACGCTGTGCAGCACGTGGAAGGAGTCTGGCGCGGGCGTTGCAGGCGGCCCCGTTGAGGTGGTCATTGCCCCGCCGTCGGTGTACGCCGTCTCGGCCGCGGCGTCGCTGCCCGATGGCTACCAGGTGTCGCTGCAGAACACGTGGACGGGCAAGGGCGGCGCCTTCACGGGGGAGCTGTCGGCTGAGATGGCCAAGGACTGCGTACGTTGGTGGGTGTTGTCTCCTTGCTCCCTCTTTTGGTGTGCGCTACTTGAGCACGGCGAGGCGACCCGTTACTGGATCATTGGCGTCCTCGGCTGGTTGCTCGTTGGACCAGCTGGTGGAACCTTCTACGCAGACTGTGGCACGGCGCGCTAACGTGCAATACCCCTTATTATTGTCTTTTTCATTTCTCGTCCTCTTGATTGTGTCTTGCTTTCTATCCACCCCTCCCCCCCTTTCCGGTGCGCCGCTCGCACAGGGCATCAACTGGGTGATCCTGGGCCACTCGGAGCGCCGCCACATCCCTACCATTGCCGAGTCGGACGAGACGGTGGCGACCAAGGTGGCCTACGCTCTCGGCGCCGGCCTCAAGGTCATTGCGTGCATTGGCGAGCAGCTGGAGGAGCGGGAGGCCGGCAACACCAACGCGGTGAATGAGCGCCAGCTGGCGGCGATCGCCGCCAAGGTCACCGACTGGACCAACGTGGTGATTGCGTACGAGCCGGTGTGGGCGATTGGCACAGGCAAGGTGGCCACCCCCGACCAGGCGCAGGAGGTGCACGCCGCCCTCCGCGCGTGGCTGTCGGCCAACGTGTCCCCGTCGGTGGCGTCGTCGGTGCGCATCCTGTATGGCGGGAGCGTGTCGGCCAAGAACTGCAACGAGCTGGCGGGCAAGGAGGATGTGGACGGCTTCCTCGTAGGGGGGGCGTCGCTCAAGCCCGAGTTCACCGCGATTGTGGACTCGCACAAGCACGCCAAGGTGCCGGTGTCGGCGTAAATAGCGCCGGGGGTGGGGGAGGGCGGGGGGGGGGGGGTGGGGGTTGGGGGGGGGGAAGGAAGATAGGGAGGTGGGTGGGGGGGGTGGGGGAGTAACCTCCGCCGACGGTGTACATTGTTTCTTGGAGACCTCTAGGCCGCGCGACGTGGGTGTGCGTTGATTTCCGTCTGTTTCTGTCTGTAGGGGTTGCCCAACATGGTCGTCGACCGTTCATGGAAGATGTGGTCCTCCACTGCGAGTCCCAGGCCGGCGGCCTTTGTATATCGTCACATGACCGATCACGCCCTTTGCGAGCGGGGGGGGGGGGGGGGGGGGGGGGCGGACCACGAGGGGCGGCGGAGGGGGGGGCCGACCACGAGGGGCGGCGGAAGGGGGCTGCAGGGCACCTGACCGCAACCGCCCCCGCGCCCTCCCCCCCGTCCTTCCTCATAGGCTGCTGCTGCTGCTGCTGCTGCTGCTGTTGCCGCCCGCCGCCGTAGGGGCGTGCGCGCAGCGGCGCCTCGTCTCCAGCGCGGCGGCCGATCCGTCCGCGGCTGGGCGGCAGACCAGGCCAGGCTGCCAACGGCAGCCGCCGCCGGCCGTGGCCCCTGCGGACGGGGGGCTGTTGGCTCCTGCCGCCACCGCCGCCGCCGCCGCGCGTGCTCGGGACGGCGGCGGCGGCGACGGCGGCGGCAGGGGTGGTGGCGCCAGCGGTGGTGGCGCCAGGGGTGGTGGCGCCACCGCGGGGCGCCCCTGTACTGTATGTACAAGCATACATACCGCCGACGGGGGCCATGGGGCGGGGGGGAGCGACGAGCTGGCGAGGCGGTGGCTGCCAGGGACGGGGGGGGGGGCGGTGGGGGGTTGAAGCGGCAGCGGGGTCAGGGGGGAAAGGGGGGGTGGGGGGGGGCAGGCACGCAGGTGGCTGCGTCGCGGCCGCCAGTGGGGGCAGCGGCGGTAGCGGTCCGAGGGGCAGCGGCGGCCAGCAGGGGGGGGGGGCACCCCGCCGCAGCGAGCGGCCGGCTGGCCGGGCGCGCCCAGCGTCTCGGCCTGTCAGGAGGGGGGGGGGGGGGTGGCAACGGTCTCCGGCTGGAGACACCGACGTCGACGCTGTCACGGGTGGGGCCGGGGGGCCCAATGGCGGGGGGGGGGGGGTGGGTGGGAAGGCCCCGCGCCGCCGCCTCGTCAACTGCCGGCGGCGGCGGCCGGCACTTTCATTCGCCCCACGTGGCCACACGCGCTGCCCCCGCGTGGCCCGCCGCGCCCTGCTCCCCCTCTCCCGGGGATCCCCCTCCCTCCCCCCCCTCATCGTCACCTTACCACTGCATGTACTGTATATCTATGTATGAACCTACGCCATGCATGATCCACACTTTCCACCCCCACCCGCCCTCCAACCACGCCCACCACCAGCCACACCACCCCCCCATAGTCAATACATAGGCATGCCAGCAACCGCGCGCCATGATGTCCGGATGCGCCACGATGGTAGCGAGTGCGGGTGCTGGTGGCCGGCCACCACCACCACACGGTGTCGGTGGAACCGGGGGCCCACGGCTCTCTTCCGGCGTACAGTAGGTACAGTACCGCACCCACCGCTCGGGTACGGTAGCGTTGCGTGCACCCCCCCCCGATTGGCCAACCCGGATCGCTGGGCACCTGTGGCGGCCGCCGGGGCGATCCGCGGATGCATTCTTGTGGTTGATATGTAAATGTGGATGCATCACGCAGCAAACCCTCTGCACATCCATCCGAGGCTCGCCACGGGGCCAGCCGTCGTCGGGACGTTGGACTGCCGTCCGTCGGCGGGGTCCCCCCGGGACGCTGAGCTGCCGCCCGTCGGGGGGGTCCCCCTTCGGCGGTGGGGGGCTGCGGCGCAGCCCGTGCCGCCCATGCTGCCCACAGCCCCCCCTGTGCGGGTGTGCTGTGCATCCCGCACAAACAGACGTGCACACGCTGTGTACGGTCGGTGGTGCCGTCCAGAAGGGGGGGAGGGGGGGGGGTGGGTGGGGGGAGCGCAAGTGAGAGGGCGCCCCGCGAGCGTCGCGCAGCTCGCCCCTCTCTCCCCTCACCCCCCCTCGCAGCCGGCTCCCTCCCGCGCCCCGCCACCCCGCCCCGCCAGCAATGCGCCAGTCTGCAGCGGCGGGCGGGGGGGGAACAGACGGGGTCGAATCCGCCCGCCGCGGTGGTCGCGCGCGCTGGGGGATGGGGTCTCTGGGGATGACCAGACGCTGGTGCCCAGCGTCTGCTGGTGGCGGGGGGGGGGGGGGGGGGGTGTGACCAGGTGCCCGGCGGCGCGTGCGTGCCACGTGCGGCCGCCGCCCCCGGCCGTGCGCGTGCGGCGGGGCTGGCGTGGTGCGACGGGGGAGCGAGGCGGAGGGGGAGTGGTGGAGCCGGGACAGCCCTGGGGGAGGGGGGGAGGGGGTGCGGAGAGGTGCTGGTCACGGAGGGCCCTGCTGTCCACGAGCCGCGCTCCCTCCCCAGTCCCAATCCGCCCTACCTCGCCTTGTCAGGCCCCCCCCCCGCCCCCCCACCCCTCCCCCCTGCTCGTCCAACCCCTATTCCACACACGGCGACGGCTCTCGCGGCTTTCACCGCAGGTCGTCTGCTGACCGGCACAGACCGCCCACGGGCGGTGAGCGCCCGGCCAGCGCGCCCCATCCCGCGTCACCCCACCACCCCCCCCCAACCCCCGCCACGCGAGGCCACCAGCTCCTCCCCATTGGTATTTGAATGGTCGCGGGCGGCGGCTCCCTCCCCTTCTCCCCCTCACCATCCCCCACCTTGGCAGCGTCGCGACCACCTGCGGGCACCCGTCTCGCCGCCGCTCCCCCCCCCCCCCCCCCCGCCTCTCCCTTGCCGCCTTGCGCGCCCGCCCCGTCCCTGCCCCCGCCACCCGCCTGGTCTTGTCCCCCACGCCCGCGGGCCCCCCCGCGTTCACCCACCCCCCCACCCACCCGCCCGTCCCCCCTCCTCTTCTGTCTGTTTTTTGTTTTCTTCCCTCTTTTTTGACCCCCCCCGCCCACGCTCCCTGCTCCCCACAGGTTGCGCCCGGCGCACCCACCGGTGCGGGCGTGACACACACATTGCATCGACGGTGCCCCGCCGCCCGACTGGCCCGGCCGCCAGCGTGACGCCGCTGCCGGCGGTCATCACCTCCGTGGCGGGGATCCCCCCACCCCCCCGTGCGCGCCCTCGTGTGGGCCGCCCCACCGAGCTCCCCACCCACCCGCCTCTGCTCCTCTGCCTCCCCGCCCTCCCGCTCTCCGGGTCCCCCCCCCCCCACCAGGCGCGACCACCACCAGGGCGGACCTCCGCGGCGATGAATGGTCACGGGTACCACCGGCGGGCGGGGGGGGCGGCGGTGGTCGGCGGCGGCGGCGGCGGTGGCGGCGGCCGCGGCAACGGCGGTGGCGGCAACGGCAGTGGCGGCGGTGGCCGCGGCGGTGGCGGTGGCCTGGGCCCACCGGCGGGCACGCCGCCGCCGCCCCACCCGACGCGCCCGGCCTACCCGACGCAGCCGGCGGCGGCCAGCCCGGGCGGCCACTACCACCACCACCGCCACCACCCACCTCCTGCCGTCACCGCTGCGTGGGGGCGGCTCCCTGCTGGGCCACCGCCGCAGGCCGTCGCGGCCGACGCGTGGGGGGCGCCCCCCGCCCGGCGGGCACCCGCCGGCCGCGGCGGCCGCGGCGGCGGCGCCGCGGGGGGGGCAACGTTGCCCTACCCCCGGTGGCCGCCCGCCGGCGGCGGCGGCGGCCGCGGCGGGGGGGCGCCCCCCCCGGCGTGGGATCCCGCCGCCGACGGTGGCGGGAGGCCCCCATCGTCGCAGTGGGCCGCCCACCCTGACTTGGCGCGCCACCCGCCGGCGCACCCGCCGCCCGTGGGGCAAGGGACGTACGCCGCCGCCGCCGCCGCCGCCGCCGCCGCCGCGGGGGCGGTGTACGGGGCCCATAGGCAGGGGGGGTGGGATGGGGAGGGCGGCCCGCCGCCCCCACCCGCCGCCTGTGCGCACGATGGCCGGTGGGGGGGGGGCGGCGGGGACTACCCCTACCCCCACCACGCTGCGCCGCCGCCGCCGCCGCCGCCGCCGCCGCAGCCGCAGCCGCGGCTGCAGTCACAGCCACAGCCGTCGCCGGCGCCGACGCCAGGCCGCCTACAGGCGCGTCCGGCGGCAAATGGCGGTATCCCCTGCCCGTCGTTTGACCACGGCCGCTACGGCGGCGGCGGCGGCGGCGGCGGCGGCGGCGGCCACGGCGGCGGCCACGGCGGCGGCCACGGCGGCGGCCACGGCGGCGGCCAGCCTGCGCCGCAGGCGTCCGCGACCGGCCTGGGGGTCAACGGTGGCCACCCCTCGTTTGACTTTGGCCGCTTTGATGGCGCCGGTGGCTCGGGCGGCCGCGGCGGCCGCCGCCGCACGGCGCAGCGGGCGCAGGCGCCCCGACCCGCGCCCTCCGACCCGGCGGGGCACGCTATCCACCCTTCGTACGCCCACAACGGCGGTGGCGGCGGCGGCGGCGGCGGCGGCGGCGGCGGCGGCGGCGGCGGTGGCGGCGGCGGCGGCAGCGTCAGCGGTACGGACGGCGGGCAGCGGAACAGCATGCTGGCCGCGCTGGAGCGGGCCGACCAGGCGTTTCAAGTGTTGGACGCAGACGGCGACGGCGGCGTGGACCTGCTGGAGTTCCGCGCCAAGCTCGTCGTTGCCGGCGCGCACGAGGCGGCCGCCAATGCGGAGCGCATCTTTAATGCCATTGATGTCAACAGGGACGGCAATATCTCTCGGGCGGAGCTGGCCTTGTACGTTTGGGGGGGCGGGGTGGGGGGGGGCGGATTGGGGAGCTAGGGGGGGGGGAGGCGGTGGTGTGGGGGGGGGAGGCGGGCAGGGACCCATATGGCAGGGAGGGCCTTGGAGAGATGCGGGCGGGGGGGGTGAGTGGGTTGGGGAGCACACTTCCACTGACGTTCCGTGACCCGTGCCATTGCGACGGCGGCGGCGGCGGCGGCGGCGGTATGTATGACTGTACGCCCCCCCCCCGCCCCCCCCCACCATTCGCGACCCGCTCCTTTCCGCCCCCCCCCCTCCACCTCCCCGGCTGCGACCGCTGACAGTCACTTTATGGACAGGGTGACGGCCGTTACAGGGGCCCCCCGACGGCAGTGAGACCGTCCTCCGTGTCTCCCCCCCCCCTCACACGCCCACGGGCGGTGGCGGGGAAAGGAGAGGGAGGGGGGGGGGGGGGGCAGTGGCGATGGTGGTAGGCAGGGCCCTGCCTACCACCATCGCAACCCTCTGCTCCCCCTAGGGGGCCAGGGGGTGCGCCTCTAGGGGGGCAGGAGGTCCCCTAGGGGGACAGGGGGTTGCGATGGTGGCGGGCGGGGGGGGGGGGGGGGGCAGCGACAGCGGCAGCGGCGGCGACGGCGGCGACGGCGACGGCGGCGACGGCGACGGCGGCGACGGCGACGGCGACGGCGACGGCGACGGCGGCTGGGGCGTCCTCGTCGGCCAGCAGGGGACGAGGGGGTAGGGAAGGGGGGGGGGAGGGAGGCGTGGTTGGCCGACGAGGGGTGGCGCGGAGGCGGGGCACGCCCCCCCCCCCCCCCCCCCCATCCTCCGCACAGGGGATTGGGGCATGGGGGGGGGGCAGCGGACGGGCATGGCCGCGGCGGCGGCCACCGCGGGCGCCGCCTTTTTTTGTTATTGCTTTTTTTGCTTGTATTCCTTTTCCGTAAGTACACAAGACCCTGTTTGCAACCGCCTATCTATCCTCCGTCTCCCCGCTCTCGACCCGTAGCTTGTAGGCTTACGGCGGCAAGCCGCGGCGCCGTCGCCCGTGCCGCGGCAGCGACGGGTGGCCCCCCGGCGGGGGCGGCGGCCGCCCCCCACCCCCCAACGGCAGCGGCGGCCGCACACGCAGCCGAGGCAGCCCCCGCCAGGGCGGCGGCGGCGACGGCGGCGGCGGCAGCTGCCGCAGCCGCCGCGTGGTGCGCCACCCCGTGGCCCGGCCGCCACCGCCCGTCGATGGACGGGGGGGGGGGGGGGGGGGGCTCGCACGGGCGGGGCGGGCGAAGAAGGGGTCTGGGTGCGGGGCGCCGGCCGCCGGCCGCCACCACCCACCATCCCCCCCGCCGTGCACGCCGTGACCGCCACCAGGACGCGACCGGCACCGGCCGCCGCTGACGACTTGCGCCGCTGCCGCAGCTGCTGTTTACGCCGCGACATTCCCACGACCGACGGACGCTGCAGCCGCTGACGCCGCTGCTGTCGTCCCTGCAGACGCTGCCGCCGCCGCCGCCGCCGCCGCTGCCGCCGCTGCCGCCGCCACCACCACCACCGTCGCTGCCGACGCTGCGGCCGATGCCGTCATTGTCGCCCCCGTGCACGGTGGTTACACAACCGCAGCGTGTCCCCGTTGCCATCGCCGCCGCCGCGGCCGAGCTCAGGCCACCCCCCTACCCCTACACAACCTCCTGCTACCCCCCCCCCCACCGGGGGTCTACCCCACCCACACCTACCCCGCATCCCACCAGCGCGCCCGCACCAGCGTCGGGGGGAAAATAGACGACCCACGCACACAAGCCCCCCACCACAAGGCCCACCAGTCCACCACCAGGGTAGACCAACCCGTCGCGACGCAAACGAACGCCCCCCCCCCCCCCCCACCCCCTCCCCCCCCGCTGCGAAAGTGCGCGGGTGCCGCATCCCTCCTCAATAGGTAGGTGCCGCATCCCTCCCCAATGGTGGGTGCCGCATCCCTCCCCACTGGTGGGCGCCGCATCCCACTCCCCACTGGTGGGTACTAGCGTTCAGCTGCCGGCCGCGGCGCCGCCGCCCTCCCCTGCCGCCGCCGCGGCGGGCGTGATCCGCCGCCGCAGCCGCAGCTTGTCGACAAAGAACCACAGCCGCGGCCCCGAGCACGTGTGGCAGCCGCGCCAGCCGCCGCCGCCGCCGCCGCTGCCGCCGCCGCCAGAGACGCTGCCGCCCACACCACCCCCACCAGCAGCACCAGCTGCACCAGCAGCACCCCCAGCACCCCCACCCCCACCGACACCACCGTCGCCGCCGGCGCCACCGCCGGCACCGCCGGCGCCGCTAGCCACGGCGGTCTGGCCGTTGGCGCCGCCGGCGGCCACGGCGCCGACGGCCGCCGCGGCGGCGGGCACCGCCGCCGCCGGCCGCGACGGTGACCGACGAAACGCCGCGCCGCCGCCGGCAGGCCTTGCCCCCCCAACCGAGCCCCCCCCGCCGCGAGTGGCGGCAGCGGATACCGCCGCCGCGGCCGCCGCGGCCGCCGCCGCCGCAGCGGCAGCGGCGGCAGCGGTGGCTGCACTGGTGGTGGCCGCACCGCCACCCACCCAGCCCGGGCCGGGGGAGGACGCCGCAAAGGGTGCGCCCACCACAGCGTGCGCTGGCCCACCGTGTGGTGGTGCCGGTGCCGGTGCCGCGGGCCCCCAGGCGGGGGCCGCCGGCTCGTCGCGGCCGCCGCCGGCGGGGGCGGCGGGGGCGGCGTGGCCCGCGTAGCGGACCACCGCCGAGGTGGTGGCGGCGACAGACGCCGCCCCCAAAAGGAGCACCCGTGCGGGGATTGGGGAGGGAGCCATTACGGGCGGCGATGGCGGAAAGGGGGAGGCCCAACAGGCGCGGGGGGGGATGGGGGGAGGACAGAGACGACAGCGAGGCGGAAGCTGTGGCGTGGAAAGGGCCAGCCGCCGAGGTGCACGCCGCGGCGATGCGTCGCCGTGGCGACAGGCCACTCCAACAGCGTTCAAGTCTGCCACGTGTGGTCATCCTCGTTTGATGTAAGGACCAATCAGTACTGTGCCTGTTGCCCTGGAGATTTCTCGACGGTGCGTGAAATACATCTCACCGTGACAGTGTCAAGTCGTTTATGTAGCTATGAATCACCGATATTTATGCTTTGCGCAGAGCTCGTGTCCACGCCCGCCCTGGTGTCAGGACCGCACAGCGCCAGATCAGCGCTCATTCAATAACGTTGACCCCGCGTGCGAGCTGGACGCACGCGTCGTGGGTTGCTGCTCCGCCAAGGCCACCGCATCCTCGCCCGAGACGCGACGTTTTGGCCCTGTGCGACCGCTCCGTCGGTCCGGTCGCCTCCCCCGCCCCGGGGCGGGGGAGGTCGACCGGACCGACGGAGGGGGCCCCCTCCGCCTCCCCTCCTCCGCTGCGCCTCCATCTGGCAAGGGCGCGTGACCGGGTGGGCCTACGGCGCTCATTGGTGGGCGAGCCACCACCACTTGCGCCCGGCCCCGGCGTCGAAGGGGCGGGCGCCCAGCAGCCCCCTCGCGCGCGCGCTGCTAGCCCGACGCGGGGTGTCCCCGCAGGGAATGGCACTGGACACCCCCCCCTCCACCAACCACAGGGCCGGACTGGAGCATTACATGCGCTCTCAAGGCCTCTACGCAACCCGCCAGAACCCCTCCCCGCGCCAGCCCACGCCCAGCTATCCTGTGTTAAGGTGTTGGCTACGCAACCACCGGCTGCCTTTCACCTTCCCCCCACCCCCCCTCCTGACCGGCGCGTCCCCCCACTGTGGGTGGGGTCGAGAGCCCCCACAGCTGGGCCACCATCCCTTTCCACTGATACTGTTTTTTTTTCCCTTGAGCAGCAAGGCTTGCAGCAGCACGCTGGGATCGCCCGCCGTATCTATCTTTCCACCTGCCAGACGCGCGTGCCCACCAGACGGCCAGGCTTTTGAGTGGGGCCAGCCTGCCGCTGCCGCTGCCCCCTAACGACAATCCGCCACCCCCCCTCGGCAGCAAAGCTTCCAACGCCTTGCACCAAGACGGCCCCGCGGCTGTACGCGTGACGCCACCTGCCCGCTCCCTCGTAGGGCCTTCCCCCCCCCGACCCCCCCCCACCACCACCTCCTGCTGCAGACAGCGGAGCGGACGATGGCAGCGGCGGTCTGTCCCGCTCTCGGTATCTCACTGTCCCTCTCTCGCCCAGCCTTTTTCATCCCTGGGCGGTCGGTCGGTGCCGCCACCACCGAACCAGGGCGTGTGCTCCCGCTGCTGGCCGGGGGGTGCACGATGTAATGTGGTGGTGGCCCCCCAAACACAGCCCTGACACACGCGCCAATCCACCTGCAACGCCACCCCCGCTCGGGGCGGCGACGTGGCAGCGGGGGGGGCTCTCGCCGCCGCCACCCCCACCGCCGCCGCCGGCGCGCCCCTCTCTCCCCCGCGCACCCTCTCTCCTCCCCGCGCAGCGCTGTCACGCCCCGCGGCTCGTGCCGCTCTGATGACGGGGGGGGGGACCGCGGGGGGGGGGTGGGGGGCGGCTCGGGCGAGCCCGACCCGCGGGACCCGCGGGAGCGTCGCCAACGCGACGGGCACGCCGGGTCTGCTGCGCGCGAAAAACCGCAGCGGGGGTGCGTGTGTGCTGAGGAAGGGGGGGGGGGGGCCCGCCCGCCCCGGGGGGGGTGGGTGGGGGGGAGACGTCGGCGCGGGCGCGCTCCCCGCCGCAGCCGCCGCTCGCACTGCGCGCTGCCGCCGCTGCCGGAGGTTTACCCGACTGCACGTTGGCTCCCCCGCTGCTGCCTGCGCGGCGGCGGCGGCGGCGGCGGCCGAAGACGCGGGGGACGCCACCAGCCGCGGTGGGGAGGGTGTAGGTGGGGGGGGGGGGGCCCCCGCGGCCACGCGGTGTCTGCGCCAGAGGGCGCGGGCGCGTCGGCGAGGCTGGCAGGCAGGCGGGCGCCCGCCTGCCCGGGCGGGGCGGGGGGGGGGGGGGGGGGGGGGGGGGGAGCGGCCGGGAGGGGAGACCCCCACCCGCCGCCGCCAGCGGATCACCCACCTGTGGGAGGAGCGTGTGGGGGGCGACGACGACCCGTAGTGGTGGTGGTGGGGCGGCCGGCGGCCCTGGGGGGGTGCCGCTGCCGCGGCAGCCGCGGCGCGCAAACGTTGGCGGCCGGCGGCCCGCCGCTGTCGCGGCCGCCGCCACCGCAGCGGCCACCGCCGCTGCCACCGCCGCCGCCGTGACAGGCGGCCGTCGCCGTCGCCGCCGCGGCCACCGCCGCCACCCTCCCCAGTCAGTCCCCTGCCCCCCCCCCTGCCCCTCCCCCCAACCGCCGCGCTGTTGGCGGCACAACCCCTCCCCCCCCCCCCGACCGACTCTGTGACCGTCGTCGTCGCCCCCCCCCCCCCGTCCGACGCTGTCTTTTCCACCCACCCACCCACCCTCTACCACACCGCCTCTCTGCAGCACACGCCAACGCTGCCACGCGGCTACCCCTCTCTCCCCCACCTCCCCGGCCTTTCCCGCGGGCGTCCAACACTGCCGCCACGGCCGGCCGCCGCCACAGCCGCCGCCGCCGCCGCCGCCGCCCGTACCTACCGCACCAGGAAGGGTGGGAGGGGGGTTGGAGGAGGGAGGGGAGGGGAGGGGGGGGGAGTGGGGGGGGGGAGAGAGGCGTGCCCGCTGGCACCCGCCGCGCAGCGACGCGGCCAGCAGGCCGCCACGGCCACGGGCGCGGCGGCGGCGCTGCATTGCTGCGACGCCGTGCGGTGGAGAGAGCGGGGGCGAGGGGGGTGGGGGGGTGGTGGTCTCCCCGCCGGTGCTCCCCCCCACCGACTGACGGGGACACAGCCGAACTGGAAGGGGAGGGGGGGAGCGTGCCACTCGTACCACCACCCTCCCGCCCATTGACGCCCGCCCGCCGCCGCGGGGGTGTGCGCGTCTGCTCCCCGTTCCCACACGAGCGTCCCGCCCGCCCGCCGGACTTGTCCCACCCGCTGACCAGTGGATCCCTGCCCCCCGCTCAGCGGCGGCGTCCGTCCTCCCCCCCCCCCTGTGTGGCCCCCTTTGCCCCCCCCCCCCCCTGCCCACGTCGTTGGTTGTCCTCTTCTCCCCCCCCCCCCCTTGGAAATCGTCATGATGGCGGGGGTCGGCCCCCCCTCCGTCGCGCTCGACGTGCCGCCGTCCCCCCCGCGGGGCAGGAACAGTGGCGGGTCGAGCGGGGACTCCCTCCCCAGCCTCCCGTCGGTCGACGAGCCCGTCCCGCCGGTGCGGCGGTGGGCGTCACGCTCACGGGGGGCGGGGCTGCTGGTGGGGGTCCCCTTTGGCGGTGGCGGTGGGGGTGGCGGCGGCGGTGGCAGCGGCCGCGGCGGCGACGGTGGTGGTGGTGGTGTTAGTGGTGGTGGCCGTGGTGGCCGCGGTGGTGGTGGCGGTGGTGGTGGTGGTGGTGGCGGTGGTGGTGGTGGTGGCGGCGGCGACGGCGACGGCGGCGGTGGGGAGGCCCTGGCGGCCGCCGACGCCAGCTCCGTGTCGTCGGATGAGGGGGGGGGGCGCGGCCGCCGTCGGCGGGGGCGCCCCCACGACGACGACGTGACGGCGGCGGCCGCCGGCTGGGTCCCCCCTGGTAGGGGTGGCCACGATGCCATCCACGGCGGCGGCGGCGGGGGGTACGGGCGCCCGCGTGACCGCGGCGTGGGCGTCACGGCAGCCGCCGCCGCCGCCGCGGCTGCCGACGGCGACGTGGATGCGTGGGCGCTGCCCGTGGGGCTGGCGTCGGCGTGGGGCGCCCCCGCCGCCCCCCCGCCTTCCCCCGCGGGGGGCCCCCCGCGCCGCCGCCGCCCGCCGTCGTCGCCGCTCACGGCACCCGACACGCCGGCGGCAGCGGCGGCAGCGTCGTCCATTGGAGTGCGGCTCGCCGGCGGGGGTGGTGGCGGCGGCGGCGGCGGCGGCGGCGGCGGTGGCGGCGGTGGCGGCTGTGGGAGCAGCGCGCGGGTGGCAGCCGGCGCGGCAGCAGGGGTGGCGGCGGCCGGCCGGCGGCGGCCGCCACGCAGCCGCTGGCTGCAGGTGCACGTGGAGGTGACCACCGCGGGCGGCAGCCTGGCCGCCGCCATTGCCGCTGCCATGGCCGCCGCGGGCGCGCCGTCTGGCCGCCGCGGGGGTGTTGCGGCGGCGGCGGCCCCCCGCAGGCGCACGCGGCTGCCGCCGCACGCGGGCCCGCCGCCCGCGGTGGGCGTCACCGGCCTGGTGGTGGGGGTGGCGCTGCCGTCTGGGGAGGTGGCCGCAACAGAGGTGCTGCCCGTCCCCGCCCGCGGCCACGGCGGCAGCGGCAGCGGCGGCGGCATTGCGTGGGCGCACGCCCTGCGGCTGCCCCGCCACGGCGGCGGGCTGGACCCAGTGTGGGCGCGCCTGACGCTCCACGCCGTCGGCGGAGGCGTCGGCGGCGGCGGCGGCGGCGGCCACGGCGGCGGCCCGTGGGGCGTGGTACTCGCCGGCGCGGACGTGGACCTGACGGAGCTGGCGGAGGAGGTGGGGCCCCCCGCTGACCACGACAACGAGCTGCTGCCGGCGGGGGGGGGGTGCGGCGGCGGCAGCCTCGTGCTGCCACTGGACCCGCCGCCCGCGGGGTGGCGGCTGGGGGGGGGGGGGGGGGGGGGGGCGACGCCCGCGGGGGGGGGGGTGGGGGCGGCGGCGGCCGCGGAGGCGCCCCCACCACCGCGTCCGTGCCGGGTGGCGGCGGCGGCCTGCGGCCGGTGGGGGGCAGCTTGCGGCGGCTATCCAGCCGCGCGGGCGTCTGCCGCCGCGCGTCTACCGCCCGGCGGGGGCGGCTACTTGGCGTCGCTGCGGCGGGTGCCCCCGCCACGGGCGGCGGCGTGGTGGCCCTGCGCAGCGGCCGCGGCCGCGGCGGCGGCGGCGGCGGCGCACTCGCTGCGGCGGCGCCCACGGGGCTGCTCGTTGCGCTGCACGGGGAGGTGGAGGCCCCCCCGTCGCCACCGCCACCGCCGCTGCCGCCGCCCACCACCGCCACCGCCCGGCGGCGGCGGTGGCGGTCCAAGCCGCCGCCGCCGCCGCCGCCATCAACGATTGCGCTGCTCATCGAGGCGCCCCGGCCGGCGTCGGCTGCCGGCGCCGGCGAGGGGCTTGTCGTCTGGCGGCGGCGGCCGGCGGCAGAGGCGGCGACCGCGACCGCCGCCACCGCGACCGCCGCCACCGCCGCCGCCGCCGCCGCCGCCGCCGCCGCCGCCGCCGACGCCGCCGCCGCCGCCGCGGGGCCCCTTTCCCCCGTTGGCCGCGCCGCGCCGGTGGGGGCGGCGGGCCCCGCGTCGGGCGGCCCCGACCGGCGGCGTCCGTCGCACGTGGCGTACGGGCCGCTGCGGCTGAGCGCGCGGCGGGCGGCCAACGGGGACCCGTCGCGGGAGCTGGTGCTGTCCGCCCCCGGCTGGGCGGTGACGGTCACGTGGGGGTGGCTGGTCGGCGGGGGCATGTGGGACGCCCTCCCGGGCGGCGGGGGGGTGCTGGCGGCGGTCGTCGCGCGCTCCCGGCCCCCCCCGGCCGCCGCCGCCGCCGCCACCGCCGCCGCCACCGCCGTCGCCGCCGTCCCGGACGGGGGGGTGGGGGGGGGGGTGCCGACGGTGACGGTGCGGGTGGACCCGGCGGGGGGCGGGGGCGGGGGGGGCTGGGGCTCGGCGGCCGCTTTGCGCTGTGGGTGGGGGGGGGCGGGGGGGGGGCGCCGGGGGGGATGACGAGGAGGATAGGTAGGGGTAGGGGGGACTGGGGGGCCGCCGGGGGGAGGGAGGGAGGGTAGGGGGGGGGGTGGGGATTGCCCCCGCCGGCATCTGCGGGGGCCGCTGCTTGGTAGGGTGCTGGGTAGGCTGCGCTACTTGCTTTGGTGGCGCCCCCCAGCTCGGCGCGGCACCGTCGCGCGCCACACGACGCCGGGGGGTGCGCCGTCAGTGGGAAGAAAGAAACCATGACCATGCGCGTTTCTAACTGCTGTTTGTTTTGGGGGTCGGGGGGGGCGGGGGGAGCCCGGGATGTGGGCTTTGAGTCTTTGCCACCCGTCGACCTGCCTTGTCAGCCATGGCGCTTTCCTATCCCCTGCGGTGTTTATGCACCGTGCGGCAAGCCGACGGTGGCGCCGTGTCCGGAACCGCGGTGGGTGGCCAAATCGACGGCCGCGTGTGCACAAATGACCAGCCGGGGCTGGGCGCGGGGGGTCACGGGAGCAACGGACCGCGCACGCACGCCCTGACTGGCAGCCCGACCCGGCTGCCGCCCCACCACACTCGGCAACGGCCACGCAGGGTCAGGGCGGGAGGCTGGGCCGCCAGAGCGCCTACGTTTTCAGCGAAGGTGCGACCGAGGCCTGCCCGTTGACACGGCACAAGGAGACTGCCCTTGGGGGCAGCCATCGACAGGGACAACCAGCGTGGACGCTAGCGGGTGGATGCCTAGGCCCATCCTCCTGCAACCACTCCCCCAGCCCACTCGCGACGGAAGCCAACGCACCGCCCCGAGCCTCTCGCAGTGCGGGTGCCGCAGAAATAGGAGTCTGCCCCCCCCCCCTAACCGGCCACACCACCACGCCGCGGTGGGCCACCTAGCCCGTAATCTCCTCAAAGTTGGTGTGAGACGTGCTGCCCGCGTGCGCCTGCGCCGCGGCCTCCCCCGCGAGCACCTCGTTGCAGTCGCGGCAGATGAGCGCAAACGAGGCCACGTCGGTAAACTGGTGCGCCGCCCGGGCGGTGGCGGCCAGCTCCAGCACCTTGCGCGCCGCCACTTCGTCATTTGCCGGGAACTGGGTGACGTCCGACTCGCGCCCCCCCCCCCCCCCATCCAGCGACAGCGCAACAGCGTCGTAATGGATGCCATCGTACAGCAGGTAGGCGCGGGTGGGGTAGCCGGCACCCTCGCCAAACACGTCGAGCCGGCCGCTCTGGATGTCGGCCGAAGCGAGCTCCATCTGAAAGTGCGCGGCGAGGACGGCCAGCTCAATGGCGCCGCCCCAAGTGTCCGCCTTGACAATCCAGTCAACGTACGCGAGCGGCGGCCGGCCCAGGACGGCGGCGGTGTACGTGTCGGGCGCCGCCGACACGGCGGTGGCGGTGATGAGGCGGAGCTCGGGGGGCGACACCCGCCCCCCCGTCGCCACGTACGCGACCGCGGTAAAGAGGCACGAGTTGTCATCGGGCACCACCCGGCGAGTCATGGAGCCAAAGGCGGCGAGTGAGTCGGACGCAGGGGGGAGCGCCGCGGCAGAGGGGCTCCGGGGGGGGGGGGGGAGGGCGGGCGCCACCGCCGCAGCCGCCACCGCCGCCGCCACGGACGCTGGGGCGGGCGCGCGCGGCGGCGACGCGGCGTCCACGTCCATGACCAGCGGTGCGTCGGCGGGTACGGCGGGTGCGGCGGCGGGTGCGGCGGTGGGCGCGGCAGCGGCGGCGGCGGGTGCGGGCGCGCCCGCCGTGGACGGCGGGGCGGTCTCCACCACCAAACTGTCGCCCGATGAGAGCAGGGTCGACACCAGCACGTCCGCCGGCGGCGGGTCGTCCGCGCCAGCGGAGGCGCGTAGGGGGCGTGGCGGGTGCCCCGTGAGCACTGTGGGGAGGAGGGGGGAACCAACAGGCAGCGAGCGGACAACGCAGCCCAACGAGGGGGACAGGCAACATCAGCAGGCCGGTCGCGAGGCACGCAGCGGGGCACGACTCCCACCCGCGGTGCACCGCACGGTGCCGCCGCCGGTGTGATTGCACGGACGCCGCCGCCACCGCAAACACCTAGACGACAGCAGCGACGGCCTGTCGGCAGGCTGTGCTCCGCTTCGTCTACCCCCCCTTGCTTCCCTCGCACGGTTCTTCCCCCCCTCGCCCCCCCTCCCACCCCTCAACGTACATCGTTGCCGCCCCACAGGCACGCCGGCCAGGTCCGCTACCATCTCCTGCAGCCGTCGCAACGGCCAGTCCCCGTCCGCCTTGAGGGTGTGGGTGCCCGTCGGGCTCCGCAGCCGCAGCCGCTGCACAGACAACAAAAAATAACAAAAGAAGTCAAGGTAGGGTGCGTGAACGCGCGCAAGGATGCATGGGTGTGTGGGGGAGAGCACCGGCCGACCAGTCAGTGTCTGTTCACGCGGCCATGCGGCAGTCAGTCAGTCAGTCCCCCCCTCACACCCCCCCATGCAACCGTCACCCTCCCCCCCCACCCCCCCACCCCCCCCCCCTTCTCCAACACCACCGTGGACTGAACGACGGGAGAAGGCGGCCGGCACTGGCCCCAGTGGCTCGACCAGTCGGGGCTAACCCGCTGCCGCCGCACAACCAACGGCGGCGGCACCCCTCCACCAGTCGCGGGGAACAGCAGGCGCCCGCTTCGCGTACCATCGCGGTCATGGTTGGCAGGCCCCCCCCCCCCGGCGCCACGGGAGGTGGGGGAGAGGGGTTGGTCGGATCCGGGTTGGTCACCACCGCCTGGCTGCCGACAGCGCTGCCCCGATGCTTGCGACCGCTGGCCAAAAGGAGAGCGGGAAGGTATGTAGCCGCGCGGGGAGGGCGCGGGCGGGTGGGTGAGAGTGGGGACGGGCGGGGGGGGGGGGGGGGGGGGGGGGAAGGATGGGGAAGGAGGCGAGTGAGATGGGTGAGGGGGAGGGGGCCGGGATCCCGCTTTTCAAGGGCCACTGCACCGCAACGGCAGCGGGGAGCGAGGGCGGAGGGGGCGGGGGAGGGACACCCCGCCAGACACACTCCTCAGTCAGAGTGTGCTTTGGGGGGCGCTCCTGTACCGCCGTGCAGCGCCTGGCGAGCCCAATTCCCGGCGTGGCCGCTGTCAGTTTCATCCAGTTTCCACTCACCGGTCCAGCACGGTGCGACCAGGGAAGCACCTGCCAGAATTGATCACCAGTACACACGAGAGAGGTGGAGTATTAAAAGCGTCCCAACAAGTTCTGAATCACGGTGGAATGCGGTGCGACGGCCCGGACTTCAGGGCCACAGCCGCCATGTCTGGTCACCACACTCTGGTGGGCAGCGCAGTGGGTCTAAAACCGTGTACCTTACGTTCTCTGCAAACGGATAGTAAGGTACACGGTCTTAGTCCCACTGCGCAGTGGCCCCGCGCTCCATCAGCGAGTGCTGCCTGCCAGCAGGTATGGTCAATGCGCATGCCGAGGCCGGCTGGCAGTCAATGGCGCACCCCTACTGCGGAGCTTTCGTGGCGGTACCCGACCCGCCGCCGGCACCCCCGTCTGGCAGGGCGCCCTCGCGACACGGGCAGCACAAGCTGTGGGCCAAACAGGCCTGCTTGGGGGGGGGGGCAGCACCGCGGTGGGCGCTAGCGACTCCGCGCTTGTTCCTACAAACAACTAGCGGCGGCGGCTGCGGCGGCGTTAGTGGCGGTTGCGGTGGCGGCTCCAGTCCCCTGTGGAGAGGACGCCCCCGCCGCTGCTGCAGCTGCCATGGTCACCACCGCTTCGCCCGACGCTACCGCTGCCGCCACCGCCACCGCCACCGCCACCGACACCGCCTCCACCGCAGTCATATTAATTGCTCGTGAGCTCACGCGCCGCTTGGACGCGGCGGCTCCCGGGAGCGGGGCGGCCGCTGCCCTGACCGACAGAGTGCGCCGCGGGCGGCCCACTGGCGTGCAATGCGCTGGGACCTGCAGCTCACGCCGAAATCCCCCCACTTCCCCCCCGAAGCGAGTTGAGACAAACCAAGTGCAAAACAGTGAATTATGGACCTTTGGGTGTGGTCAAGACACCGAAATTCTCCACCAGTCCACCAGCCGCCCGCACTAGGGCGGTGGCCCCTCTCTCGTGGCGAGAGCTCCCCCTCTCTCCCCACGCCCAGTGGAACCCGCCTCGCCGCGCCGCTCACCCGCCGCCACCGCCGCCGACCGCGCCGCCTCTGCCGCGCGCGCCCGTCGTGGGGCCGGGCCCACGCCGTTGAACCCCATCCACCCCCCGTCGCTCCCCTCCACCCCCTAGTTACCCCCCCCCCCATCCTCGCCCCCTCCCCCCCCCTGTTGTTGGGTGACGCCGCGTCGGCCGTTGCCGCTTCGCCCCTGTCCACCGCGCCCACCGGTCGGCCTGCGCGGCCGTCGTCGCCGCGCCGCCGCCCCCTTTCGTCTTCTTGTGGGCGGCCGTGCCCCCTGCGCCGCTGCCGCGCCGGCGCCCCTCCCGTCGACGACGCCGCTGACCACGCCGCCGGCCGGTTGGTTGCCGCTTCCCCCCCCCCCCCCCCCGACTCCGTGTGGCGGGCACCGCCGCCGTTGCCGCGGCCCCCGCGTCCTGGCCTGAGCGGCGCCGCGGCCACCACCGCCCACCGCAACCTGGTGTGTTTGTTTTCCTTCCCCTGCAACCCTCATCGCCGTCCCGGTGTCGGCAGCTGGCGCCATGGCCCCCGCCCGTTGGGTGGCCACGTTGGGCGTGGCGCCGCCGCCGGCGTTTGTCCCGTCGCTCCCGCTCGGTGCGGGCCCACTGCGGCCACCGGCAGCGGCGGCGGCGGTCGTGCCGGCGCAGCGGGCCGCCGGCCGCGTCGACGGCGGTGGCCGGCGGCCCCCGCGGCGGCGTGGCGCGGCAGTACCAGCGGCCGCGCCCCTGACGCGGGGGTGCCCCGCTTCCGCCTCCCCCTCCCCCAGCCAGCGGCACCACCGGCGCCACCGCCACCACCCCCACGTTGTGGTGGCCTCCTCGGCTGCGGCGTCGGCTTCGCCCCCCTCGGGCGGGGGGGGTGGGGGGGCGCCTGGACCGACCCCCCCGCCACCCCCCCCGCCCGCGCGGCGGCGGTGGTGGGCGTGGCGCCCGGGTGCGTCGGCCGCCACCGCCGGCGGTGGCGCCCCCGACCCGGTGGTGCGGGCGGCCACCCGACGGGCGGCGGCGGTACGCGTCATGGCCGACGCGGCGGCGCTGTCAGAGACGGCCGCCGCCCGGGTGGCGGCCGACGCGGCGGCGACGGTCAACGCGGCGGCGTCTGCCGAGGCAGGCGGACGCCGGAGGGGGGGGCACGCCACCGCCGTCGACTCCAATGCAGTGGCCGCGGCCGCTGCGACGGGCGCAGCTGCAGCAGGTGGCAGCACCGTCGCCGCGGCGGGGAGGAGACGGGTGGCCGACGGGAATGGCGACGCTGCCGCCACTGGGAGTAGCGGCAGCGGCCGCCTCGCTGATGTGATGGAGAGCGGCTGGAACCGACGGGGTGGCTACTCGGCGCTGTGGCGGAGCGTGGAGATTTGGTGGTTCTTCCTCCGCCTGGGCATTGGCGAGCTCCGCCTCCGTCGGGTTACGGACGAGGCGGTCAAGGGGGTCCGCCGGCGGGTGTTGGCGGCGCGCCTGAAGCGGGGGCTCCTCGCCCTCGGCCCGACCTTTATCAAGCTCGGTCAGCTGCTGTCGACGCGCATTGACGTGCTGCCTCGTGAGTACATTGAGGAGCTGGTGGACCTGCAAGACCGGGTGCCGGGCTTTTCGGCTGCCGACGCGATTGCTACGGTCGAGCGGGAGCTTGGCCAGCCGCTGGCGCTTCTGTTCGACACGTTTGAGGAGGTACCCCTGGCGGCAGCGTCACTGGGCCAGGTCCATCGGGCCACCCTTGACGGCGAGGCGCTGGCAGTCAAGGTGCAGCGCGCGGGCCTCCGCGAGCTTTTTGACGTGGACCTCAAGAACTTGCGCGCGCTGGCGGGCCTCCTCGACCGCATTGACCCAAAGACAGATGGTGCCCAGCGCAACTGGCTGGGTATTTTTGAGGAGAGCGCCGTGCTCCTGTACGAGGAGATTGACTATACGCACGAGGCGGCCAATGCAGAGCGGATGCGGGAAAACTTTGCCGGCACCCCCTGGGTGCGAATCCCGTCGGTTCTGTGGGAGCGCACGTCCGAGGCGGTCCTGACCATGGAGTTTGTGCAGGGTGTCAAGATCAACGATTACGCCGCGATGGAGGCCATGGGCGTGGACCGGACGCTCGTCGCTCGCCGTGCCGCACAGTCCTTCTTGACGCAGCTCTTGCGGCACGGCTTCTTTCATGACGTACGTTTGAGAGGAGGGGCGCGGTGGATGCTGAGACGGAGAGGGGTGGGGAAGCAGCTGCATCGGCGTCGTGAGCGCCATGCTCTGGTGAGGTGAAGTGTTTGTGTGGCTGACGGCCTTGTGGGTTGTGTCTACCGGAGAGCGTGTCTGTGTGGTGAGGCCTGCTGCGTGCATGGTCTGCTGTGTTGCGTGCATGACGCCTGCTTGCCGAGCGTTTCCCGTTTGGCTGATGCGATCCACGCCCGTTTACCTCGGTATGATGCGTGCGGCTTTTGGCTCACACGTTCTCGCGCCGTTCCTGGTTGCCCACATCCCTCCCCACTTCGCTTCTGATTTATCCTTTCTCTTGCCTGCTGCAGGATTGCCATCCTGGGAACCTCCATGTGGATGCCAACGGTGGGCTCATTTACTATGACTTCGGCATGTGCAGCAGCATCTCGCCCTCGGTTCGGCAGGGCTTCATCAACACCGTCTTTGCTATCTACGAGGGAACGCCCCAAGATTTTTGCGACGGCCTGGCCGCCATGGGCATCCTCCGCCCCACCGCTGACCGTCTGTCGGTAGAGAAGATTGGGCGGTACTTTATCAGCGCCTTCCGCTCGTCCATGTCCGCTGGCAACGTGCGCAAGTCGGCCGATGAGAAGCGTGCGGAGCTTACGACCCGCCTGACGGCAATTGGCGACGAGCTGCTTGCGGTCGGGGAAGACCAGCCGTTTGTTTTCCCTCCCGTGTTCACCTTTGTGTTCCGCGCCTTCACGACGCTGGAAGGAGTGGGCAAGGGCCTGGACCCCAAGTACGACCTAACCCTCATCTCTGCCCCCTACCTTCGAGAGCTGGTGGACCTCAAGGATGGCTCGGCGGCGCTGACGGTGGTCAAGTCGGGCCTCAAAGCGGTGGGCTGGCGGCCAGTGGACCTTGCTCAGACCATCACAGCCCCCCGGAAGGTGGCGTACGTGGAGAGGACACTCCGACGAATGGAAGAGGGGGAGCTCCGCCTGCGAGTGCGGGTGCTCGAGTCGGAGCGCGCCTTCCAACGGATGCGCGTCGTGGAGGGCAACATGGCCGTGGCGCTCGTCGCCGCCACGCTCTGTCAGCTGGCGGTCATCTACACAACGTCCAGCGGCGGGTACGTCCTCCGCGCGCGGGCGCTGTGGGTGGCTGCGGCGTTTGCGGCGGCTCGGCTGGCGGCGGGGCTGCTCAAGCTGCGGGCGCTGGATGCGCGGATGTCGCGATACACGCGCAAGAGGTGAAGAAAGAGAGGGGGGGGGAAAAGCGGGCCGCCACGGGGGGGGGGGAAGCGGGCCGCCACGGGGGGGGGGGAGGTGGGCCGCCACGGGGGGTCTGTGGTGCCGCGCGTGTGCAGGGGCGGCGGGAGGAACTACGCGGGGGGGGGGGGAGGGGGCTGACGTGGGTCAGGAGGACATGACGGGGTGCACGCCGTTTGGTGGCCTGGGTAGCGCTCGCGGGGGCGTTGCTGCAGCGGCACTCGGCCTTGCATTGGTCCCCGTGGTCGGTGTGGTAATGTATGTAGCGCTTCGGACGGCGCGGCCACCCTGTGGCACCAGTAGCTGTGGGGAGGGGGGCGATGGCAGGTGACTATTTTTTCCTCGATGGTCGGGGCTTCTTTTTTCTTTCAGAGGAGCGCGCGGAAAACCTCGGCGCGGGCCCAAAACTGGCTGATAGCGAAGCTTTTTCGGATCAAAGCTGGAACTTTCAGACCCCGTCCCCTGTTGCTCCCCTGGCCCTGCGCAGCGGATCTAACACCGTGTATCTTATTTTCCGTGCATCGGGCCCGAACAGGCGTGCACGGGATTGCAGGGGGGCGCCCAGGGGCCCCGTAAAGCCCGATTTCCGCGTGCAAGAGCGCGCACGGCCGCGTTATGACCGTGCTTCCTACTCGTTTTTATTTTCTCTCCTCGACGACCGTCATCAGGACGACAAGGCCTACCTTCTCATGTAAAGAACGGTCATATTCGTTCAGCAGCGGCCGAGATCGCCTCTTTTTTGCAGACTGTTGCAGGCCCCTTTTCACGAGAAATGCGCCTGTTTGCAGGGTCGCGCATTTCGGCCTGCAGCGCATGACCAGCCCGCCGTCCCGTTCGTTTCAGGCACTGCTATCCGATACTCGTTCCTGTCGAAATTTCGCGCAACCCGTGCTCTCCACTTGTGCTTGCACGTGCAACGGAGCGCTATTTTTGCATTTCTTGAACACGTGCTGTGCAGGGTTTGTGCAACTCTCCCGTGCTGCGCGATCGTTTTCGTCGCACAGGCGCATGTTCCGACGTGCCCTCCCCCCTCAGAGTCCGTCCAGCGCACTTCCAAGGACTCACCGCCCAGTTGCGCGCGTCAGCTGATCCGTAGCACAGCGATATGAGAATTGGGGCTGCTATGCTGCAGCACGTTTCTCGCACGAACGAGTTATGGTGTGCACGGCGCGGCTAATTGCATCCACGTGTTGTGCGGAGGCAGCCGCAGGCCCCATGTTCTGCGCAGTTCGGGCCTCACCTCGAAATGTGCATGCCCTGCAGCGTTTTACATGATGCCAAGGCGTGCTCCGCAGGCAATGTGAAATTTTACGGCTTGCAGAAGCGGCGACGCCCGGGCCCGAGGGGCCTGCAAACACGCATTTGACAGTGCGCGCACGTGCCGGCACGGAAAATAAGATACACGGTTTAAGACCCGCTGCGCTGTTGCCCCTCCCTCCCCAAGCACTGCTCCCGCGCGTCAGAACACCGCCGGAAGAACAGTCGGATGCGTCGCGTTGCAAGGGGGCACACGTTGGCGTGGCACCTCAGGAGGGGGATTGCGGAGGAGGGAGAGGGGAAGCGGGGGAGTGTGGCTCGAACGTGAACGCGCGGCCGCGTGCTGCGCGGCGTACCTCGGGCACGAGCATGAGGGCGGCCGTGCACGCCGCTTCCCTGCACGCCACCCTCATAGAAAATCCGGAACGCGCCAGCACAAGTGCGCACCGCTGCTGCATGGCGGGCATCCGCGTGGACCCGGAGGACGCTGTGGGACTCTGGGGACAGGACACAGACACGGGCCGCTGCAGCCGCCGCAGCCATCTCGCCAGCTGGCTGCTAGCAGCCAGATCACGCCCAGTTAAGTGCGGACGTCTTGGTCAGAACGGGTGCGTCTTACTGGTTGAATTCCCTTGCACCGTGCACAGAGAGGCAGAAAGACTTCCGAGAGAGACACAAACAGGTACAGTCAGTGAGCAAAATTATCCGTACGACAAGAATCGAGATTCGTGAGGATCTTTTTGCACGTATCCTATCGTCTATTCTACGCCCTGGGCTGGTCAATACTTGGTGCTGGCACCCCCCACTTCGATCACGTTCTGCACTCGTTTAGGCATCGACTACACCAACGCCTTGAAGAAAGAGGATGGGATGGCGGCCCACGCCTCGGACAGTGCAGCAAACAGCTTGTCAGTGGTCTTTGGCATCGCCGGTTGCAGCCGCACCCGGCACTCGAGCTCCCCCCACGCATTTTCTATGGGGTTCAGTTCCGGGCTCTGCGCTACCCACGGAAGACTGCGCAGGCCGTCCTTCTTCTTGATGGTCTTACACAGCTTGGAGGTACGGATCCACGCCAGATCTTCCTGGAACCAGGCCGCGTCCGCCGCGCCAAAGTCCGCGACAATCTTGGGCACCACGTGCTCCTTCAGCAGCGAATATTGGTTTATACTGAATTGACGAACACTGTGAAGAACCGCTTAATTTTTCTCGACAACATGTGGGTAACTGCATATTTGCTTGCCTGCCCCCCCTCTCCCCGCCGCAACACTATTCGCCATACCCGGCACTGGCGGGACATGCTGCCCGAGCGGTCTTGCTGCGTGTTCCGCTGGCGGCTGGTGCTGGTGCGGCAGGTCGTGCCTGTCGCCAACGGGCCACGCCGCGAGCTGCGCTGGCCGGCGGGCCACCTGCGTCTACGTGCGTTTGGCGGGGGTACCCCCCTGGGTGCGGCGTGGGGAGCGGGGGGACGGCACCATTTGTGTCCTGCCGCGCCGGCCTCGTGGCGGGCTCGGCTTGCCCGGCACGTCCGCCCCTTCTCCCGCGCCGGCTTGTCCGCCGTGTGAGCAGGGGCTTGTCCCAGGCCGTGCGCCTGTGGATCCGGCGCATTCTCTCCCCGCGGTCTACCTCGGGGATGGGCTCCACTGAAGGCGACGCGGCATCCGCGTCGGAGCAGGCCACAACTATCACTGAGTTGCAGGCTAAACTCGAGGCCGCTTTGGCGGCGAACAAAGCCCTCCAGACCTCGCTCGATGGCCAGCCCCCGGCGCTCTCGCCGGGAGCGCAGGCCAAAGGTGCCGTTCACCCCGGCGGGCCCCGCGACGGAGCGCAGGCAGAGGGCGGCGGCGTGGGCGCAAAAGCTAAGCGCCGCGACGACGGGGGAGCAGGAGGCGGGTCAAAAGGCAAGCAACGTGTCGGCGGTGGCGGGGACGACGACGGCGGCGACGACTCGAGCACCTCCTCCGGCGGCGGCGGCGGCGGGGGCGGCGGCGGTAGACCGTCGCCCCCGTCGTCGTCGTCTGACGACGTCCCCGCCCCCGCTATCACGCCGTGGGCCGACCTCAACTCCATCAAGGTCGGCAAGCCGGGCGAGTACCTTCGGGACTCTGAGATCCCCCGCCGAGCCGTCCGACCCGATGGGCTCCCAATTCCATTCGAGCCCAACGAGGTCGACTTTCTTACAACGTTTTCCGAAAAGGTCCGAGATCGCATGGAAGCGGTCTCCCTATACCAGCTCTGCTATTGGCTCCAAGAAGGGGTCAACGAGGCCAGAGTCGCCTACCACGCCCACACGGACTTCTCGCCGTCTGAGCTGGAGGAGTGCCTCGGAGGGCTCGTCATCTACATCAAACGCATCCACCGACTCTCAGTCAAGCGGTTTGATTTCTTCGAGACGAAGCAGACGGACCAGCTCTTGGCCCGCGAGTACGAACGCGCCGACCTCCTCCCCGTCCACCAGCACCGCGGCGCAGCCATGCGACTTTTCCGCGCCCAGCGAGACGCTTACCGCGTCAAAAACGCAGCAAAGGCAGCGGCCTACCATGAGGACCGAGACACCGCCACCCCAAAGCCAAAACCGCGCCCCAAGCCTAAGAAGGCGACCGACAAAGGAGAGGGCAGCGGGGGAGGTGGCGGCGGCAGTGGCGGCGGCGGCGGTGGCGGAGCTGACGGAGTGGGCTAAGGCGGAGGGCGGGGTCGTGGTGGCCGCAAGGGCGGCGGCGGCGGCCTCGATGGCGGGCATGCCAATGAGGCCGGGTTTTTCCGGCCCCGGCGCCAGGGGTGGGCTCCCTGGCGTCGGCGAAGGTTGCGGTCCAGGCGAACTCGTACCCCGGGGATCCGCCTTCGCGTCAAGTCCGCCACTGGGTGGGGGCCTGGCGGCGGATAGGGGCAAGCTCTTGGGTGGTCGACACCCTCACCCGCGGGATCTACCTCCCGTGTAACCAGCAAGCCCCCTCGCTTCCGAGCCAAGGGCTACCCGGTGGCCGCGTCCGACAGGGACTACCTGGAGAACGAGATCGCTCGCGGCCTGTCGCGCGGGTTCTACCGCGAGCTGACGCCGACAGAGGCCGAGGCGTCCCACTGCGTGGTGGGGGCGTTTGTCACGCACTCGGTAGGCAAGCAGCGGCTTGTCATCGACTACCGTGTCCCAAATCGGCACTTGGCCGACCGGAAATTCAAGTACGAGTCCCTCTTCGACCTCGCCCCGCAATTACGGCCAGGCGACGCCATGTTTTCCTGGGACATTTCCGACGCTTTCTTTCACCTGGAGATCCGGCCGGAGGACCGGACCTACCTGTGCTTCACCGCTCTCGGGCGAGTATTCGAGCCGATTGTGATGCCATTTGGTCTGCGCCTGGCCCCTTACTACTGGACCAAGGTCTGCCGACCAGTAGTCGCCGAGCCACGGCGCCTTGGCTTTCGGATCGTCGCCTACGTGGATGACTTTGGCGGTGCACCGCCCTCGGCGCCAGGCTTGCCGGCGTCCACGCAAGAAGCGTTGGACGGGGGGGGGGTCGCGCGGGCCCTCTTGGACGACCTTGGTTTGTCCCTCCACCCACGCAAAGGGGTTTGGCATGGGCCACAGCAGCTCCCGCACTTGGGGAACGTCGTAGACACGGCTCGAGGCCTGTTCATCCTCAAGCCGGAGCGAGCGGGGAGGATCATGACGGCAGCGGCGCGGTTCTTGGGTCGGGCCTCAAACCACCGCAGATGGGTGAAGGTCAGGCCCCTTCGCAGCATTTGCGGCCTCGCCGTGTCCTCTTCTCTGTCGGTGGTGAGCGCGCGATTCCACCTGCACGCATTGTACACGTGCCTGGGCGGCGGCAAGTCGGGGTGCGTGCGCTTGGACCACTAGGCCATGCGGGACCTTCTCTGGTGGCGCGATCTCACGGGGCACTCCGGACTGGGCCGGGCGTTGTGGCCTCCGCTGTGAGGACTCACTCAAAACCGGGGAGCCCTCAACGTACTCGTGGGGGTGTCAGTGGGCCCTGCGAGCCAATGGGGCGGCGGGGCACGGGGAAGAGGACGGTGGTCTCGACGGGGGTGGGTCTGGTGAAGAAGATGGGCGCGACGTCGGTGGGGATCGAGGGTACAAAAGATAAACAGTGTCTTTGGTCTGTGTCTGTCCTTTCCCTCTCGTCTCCCCCGGTGGCGCCGACACCCACGCACTATATACTCGCGTCTGGGCACCCGAGGTTCCCCAAAGCATGCGTTTCCCCATCGCACCGCCGGTAGGCACAGAACGGTCCAAAAACAAAGCATGTCTCTCAGAACAAAGCATGGGCGGGCGTGCGCACTAAAGGAGTGCAGCCCCAGTTTGCCCGAAACGAAGGGGGTCCCGTGGATGGCGCCCAGCGCGCCCCACCAGTCGGCTCCACACGCCGATCGGCCAGAAGGTCCGACTGGATGTAAGGGCCAGCAAGGCCAAATTCAATCAATCCAAAACCCGGCGAGCCAGTCATATCGCACTCAGCCGCCAGCGAGGATGTGCGGTGTCCTCAGTGTCGGTGAATCATGTGACTGGTCCTTGATGCCAGCTTTCAAACAGCGCAGAGTATAAAATTCAGGCAGCACAGACGGGGATGTCCGCCCGTGGTTGGTCGACGATGTCACTCGCTCCTCGTTGTCGAGTTTCGACGTCCATGACAGGGTTCCGACAGTACGTTGACGGCGGCTTTCGTGCGGTCGGCCGACGTCCGGAAAATGTCAGGGATACAGCGTGGTGTCGCCCAGGGTAGTGGGGAATTGATGTGTCTTGGGGGGAGTTATCGGGGCCGGACATGTAAGGAGAGGTCCCAGTCCATATCCCCTGGGTTCCGGGTGGCGATTTAAGGGGCAAATCCTTACACCTCCCCCCCCTTAGGACGCGCGTCGAAGAAACGCGTCTAAAACTTCAGGGGCGTTCACAAGGTCTTGCTTTGTCAGCCAAGAGTTCTCGCTGATGTCGCAGCCTTTCCATTTGACGAGGTATTTCAGTCGTCCACGGCGCTTTCGTGACCGTACAATGGAGTCCACTTCATACTCGACCGAGCCATCCGGAAATGAAGCCGGGGGTGGAACGGGAGGAAGTCGACCATACGGATCAGCGCGGTACGGCTTCAGGAGGCTGGCATGGAAGGCGTTGTGAACTTTGCGATCGAGGACAGCTTGAGGAAGATCGAGACGGAACGTGACGTCATTGATGCTCTCCGTGACTTTGTAGGGTCCGGAGTATTTGGGCACCAGCTTACGAGCGCCTTGAAAAGCGTCGGGCAAGAGGTTCTTGGTGCTCAGGAGTACGTGGTCGCCCACAGTGATTGTGCATGGTCGGCGATGACGGTTTGCGTACGCCGAGCGCGTCTCATTGGCGCTCTTGATGGCGGCGATAGCCGTCTTTTGAGCATCGTGGAGGCTGGATAGGCAATCCGACACAGCAGGAAGATTTGAGTCCCTGCTGTCGAGGATGTCCATAGGCACGGTCCTTGGTTCAAACCCGTAGTTCAAGAAAAATGGAGAGTACGTGGTTACGGCATTAGGTGACCGGTTGTATGCTTCTTCCGCGGCAACGAGGAAAAGATCCCAGTCGCCTTGATGATGGTTGACGAAGTTTCTGAGGATTTCTTCAATTTTCTTGTTCATAATCTCAGTTTGGCCGTCCGTCTGCGGGTGGTAGGCCGATGAGGCTTTGATCTTGACCTTGAGAATCTTTGTCAGTGACCGCCAGAAGTTGGAGAAAAAGATGGGGTCGCGGTCACAGACGACTTCTTGAGGTAGGCCATGGTTGCGATAGACGTGATCGTGGTAAAGCTGAGCTGTGACCGGCGCTGTACATTCCGGCTTCATTGGTGCCAGGCGAATCATCTTGGTGAGTCGGTCAACAACGACATAAATGCCGTTGTGGCCTCGTGGTGTCGGTGGCAGTGGGGTGATAAAGTCCATGGAGACACTTGCCCATCTTTGGCTTGGGGGTTCGAGTGGTTTGAGATGACCCAGAGGTGAATGAGTGCTAGCCTTGTTCCGCTGGCACGAATCACATCATTGTACGTATCTTTGGTTGTCCTGCCGCATAGACTTCCAGTAGTAGTTGGAAGCAACGGCCTTGGTGGTTTTCTTCACTCCCATGTGCCATTGGCACGGGACGTCGTGGTAGTCGTGGAGGAGTCCTTGGCGTAGAGTACCAGCGGGGATGCACGTACGGTCACCTCGTTTCAACAACCTCATATGAAACCGGTAGGGAGATACCGGGTCCTTGGCTAGGTCGGCAAACTCGGGGTCCGCTTTGTACTCTTGTTCTAGGGTGGCAAGGTCTTGATCACTTTGGTTGATGGTCATGAGGTTGTTGATTTCAGTCTTCTTGAGGGTTTCGTCAATGGTCTTGGTCAGCACTCGACTAAGGAGATCTTGGTTGGGCTCGTGCTTGTCAGGGGCATCTTGGGGTTGCCTGGAAAGGGCATCAGCTACGGCGTTGGAGATGCCTTTGATCGGGACAATCTTGAACTGGAATTGATCCAGAAGTTCAAGCCACTTGACTTGGCGGTCGTTCAGCCTTTCTTGGGCTCCCAGGTACCTCAGGGACTCGTGGTCGGTATGGACCTCAAAGGGTCCTCCGTGGAGGTAGCAGCGCCAGTGCCGGATGGCTTGGACCACTGCGAGCAGCTCACGTTCGCGGATGCTGTAGCGTTGTTCGTGGATATTCAAGGTCAGGGAGAAGAATGCCACTGGACGCCGTCCCTTTCCGTCGTCTTGTTCGAGGACTGCGCCAATAGAATACCCGCTGGCATCAGTAGACACGTAGATGGGATATCGTTTGTCAAACGGCCTTAGTACTGGTGCACTTGTTGTCAGAGTCCGCAGCTGCTCGAAGGCTTTCTGGGCGTCCGGCGTCCACTCAAAGTCGACCTTCCCCGTCAACCTTGTAAGAGGGGTAGCAACTGCGGCCATTCCCTTGATAAATCGGCGATAGAAGTTGACCATACCGAGGAAGGACTGCACGTCCTTCTTGCTCTTGGGGGTTGCCCACGTCCGAATGGCTTGGACCTTCTGGTCCTCCATGGAAAAGCCTGCGTCAGATATGACGTGGCCGAGGTAATCGACAGTGGTTCGAGCGAATTGGCACTTACTCGCCTTGGCGTAAAGCTTGTGTTCTCGTAGCTTGGCCAGGGTTTCTCTCAGGTGCTTGAGATGATCCTCGTAGGTTTCGCTGTAGACCAAAATGTCGTCTAAGTAGACGCAGATGAAGTCGTACAGGTAGGGTCTGAACACATCGTTCATCAAGTTCATGAAGACTGCGGGGGCGTTCGTCAGTCCGAAGGGTAGCACATTAAACTCGTAGAATCCATACTTGGTCCGGAACGCCGTCAATGGGATGGTGTCAGGGTCCAGCCGGATCTGGTGGTAGCCAGAGCGGAGGTCAATCTTCGTGAAGTACTTGGCCTTTCGTAGTTGATCAAAGATGTCATCGATACGTGGTAGAGGATATGCATTCTTGATGGTGGCCTTGTTCAATGCTCGGTAGTCGATGCACATCCGCCAGCCGCCGTCCTTCTTCGCCGCAAATAGAACGGAGGAGCCCCACGGTGAGGCACTTGGCTGGATGAATCCCTTCCGAATCAGGGTCGCAAGTTGCGTCTTGAGTTCATCGAGTTCCCACTCGGAGAGGCGGTAAATACCGCTGCGACGTGGTTCAGCGTCGTCGGTCAGCTTGATGCTAAACTTGTGACTACGCTCGGGAGGGAGTCCGTCCGGGAGCTCAGCCGGGAAGACGTCAGCGTACTCCTTGAGAATCTGTTGGACTTCATTTTTGTCTTCAGCTTCTCCCATAATGATGGAGTTGATGTCAAAGCTGCTTGAGGGGTCTTCAGACTGCAGGTAGATGGCGAAGACAGGGGTCCGTTGGACGAGGTCACGTGCGAGTCGTTGCCGGCTAATGAGGCCTTCCGGTTTCTTGAGGGAGGCGGTGATAGAAATATTCTTGTGGTTGAACTTAAAGGATATCTTGTTCTGAGGTCGCATACGGCGAACCGTAGTCGTTCTTGATAGAGGCCGATGTGAATCTCTAAGGGTTCAATGGTTTCAGCGAGTACATGGGAACGTCCACCGGGCATGTTTGCCGCGAAGTCCGTTTCAGTGGTCTTGACATTCAGGGTTTTCATGAGGCGCCTGGAGACGACGTTGATGGGAGACCCGTCGTCGAACAGCACCTTAACAACATGGCCATTGACAGAAGCAGTAGAAAGCAGTAGCCCGAGACGCGGGCCTTCAAAGGGTGACGATTTGTTTTCCGGAACCAAAGGAGCATCTTTCACCGTTGTTGACGACGGTTGCTGCTTCAGTTCCGCTGGCCTTTTGGGCAGTCCTTTGCCAGGTGCCCCTTTTCGCGACAGCGGAGGCAGAGTCCCTCGCGCATACAGCGCTGGCGCTCCTCTGGAGTGAGCTTCTCGACCTTGATGCTGGAAATGTCCATGGGGACGACACCCGTCGCAGACGGCTTCCCAGAGGTGCTGCTGAGGTTGTTTGTGAAGCGCGAGGCTCCAGCCTTGGCAGCTTCTACGCGCAGGGCGTCTGTCATTAGAGGCTCGAGTTCAGTGTAGTTCTTGAGGCACAATGCCTGCCGGATGTCCCGCTTCAGACCTCGCGTGTAGCGGTCAATCTTTTCCGCTTCAGTGATGTCTGGGATGTCCACGACGACGCTCAGGAAAGTCTCGTTAAACGTCCCGACGTCCTTAATCTGTCGCCATGCGTGCAGCTTGTCCCGTGCCGCCTGCGTCTTGTTCAGGGGACTGAAGCGCCGGATGAGTGCAGCACGGAAGGCGTCCCAGCTCGAAACGTCTGTAGTCTGACTATACGTATGCCACCAGTTGAACGCTTCTCCATCGAGATAGGTGCAAGCGACACTACACGCTTCGGCGGGTTCACTCAGCCGGACGTAGGAGTCCATGTGGGAGCACCACGCTTCAATGGTCCCGGGTTTGCCAGAGAACAGCCCGGGCTTGTTCGGCCGTGCGGGTTTTGCGTTCTCGCGGGCTGCTTTCGCCTTGGTCTCGGCGAGCTGCTGCTTCGTGTCTTCCAATTCCACCTTGTGTGCCTCGAGCTCGTCACGCATTTGCGTCACAAGTGTCGTAAGCTGATTCCATGCCTCGACTCTGGGGGTGCCGGATGTCGACCCAGAAGTGACCGGGGTCCCGCCAGCAATACTCGAGGGGTCCATCGTGTCCAGGAGTTAACTCCAGGAGTTACAATTTCACAGGACGGAGCGACCTGAACTTACAAGAAATGCCCAGTCGAAGTCCGGATGGATTTGTGTATGTAATTTGGTCAGGCGACGTAGTGGCGCGCGACAATTGGTCAAGTGCCCCGGGATCGGGGCGACGAGATCAAGAGCGTGCAACACTATTTCGATAAGTCCAATTATAAGCAAATCGTTCGAGGGCGCGCAATCGGATTTTCGGTCGGCGTCCGCGCTCGGGCCCGAGTCGGTCTTGTCGGATTCTCACGCGGGGGGGAGATCAGAGGGGGAAAATCGGGCTCGTGCGGTAGATCAATGGGGGTTGTCAATCGGTGCCCCGCGCCA
Organism: Pyropia yezoensis; assembly: GCA_009829735.1. Taxonomy (NCBI): domain Eukaryota; phylum Rhodophyta; class Bangiophyceae; order Bangiales; family Bangiaceae; genus Pyropia; species Pyropia yezoensis. The sequence goes on along the minus strand of CM020619.1, from coordinate 18,006,271 downwards.
GCCGGCGGTGGTGCGCCTTGCCACGCAAATGGCTTTCGAAGTGAACCACCGAATCAAATTCACGCCCACAGGGATCGCAGCGTGGGAGAGTGGAAGGGCGGTTGACAGTATTGCGATGCCGACGTGAGTTGCGATGGTCGCGCAACACCGATAGGTTGTTGCACGTCACACCGCAGGGCTTACACTGGCGTGTGCCCAGTGGGATGCGGCGGGCCTTGGCGATTCGGCGCTGTTCGCGCTGTTCCACCGCGCGCGCGGTGGTCGGCTCAATGTGCCCAATCAGCGGTGGGGGCGGCGCGATGAAACGGCGCGCCGGCTCCTGCGGGGGTAGCAGCAGGCGCCGGTTCGTCGGGGCCGCTGTGCCCGCCGAGGCAGGGCCCTTGCCCTTACCCGAGAGGGGGGGCTTGGGGGCGGTCCGCCCCAGCAGGGATAGGTGCGGGGGGGCTGCCTGCGTGGAGGTGGAGAAGGCGCCCGCCGGGGGGCTGCGTGCCCCCGGGTGGTGGTGCCCTCCCACGGGGCCGCGTGCCGACGGACTGCCGCGTGCCGACGAGCCGCGCGCTGTACCAGCGCCGCGGATCGTCGGGGGTGCGCGGGTCGTCGGGGGTGCGCGGGTCTCAGGGTTTCCACGTGACGTGGCCACCGTGTTGCGGGCCGTCGTGCCGGAGGATGCCGACGCGGCCGCCACAGCCGAGGAAGAAAATTCGGAACTTGATTTGGAACTCACTGGGATTCAACAATCGGTTGACCAAAAAGAAAAAATCCGTGACATCAAGCGCGATGGCAGTGTCAGGGAAATATTCTTTCGGTGTGATTCGTGGAACCCACTGCGTTCGTATTACAATGCCCGTGGCAAGCCGAACGCAGGGGGCAATACGACGTCACAATCGCAGGGAGGTCCAAATCACGCACGGAATCGCAGTCACCGCCAGGTAGAAAGTCGAACAATCGGAAGCTACCACATGTGAGGACCCACCCAAAACCGGGGAGCCCTCAACGTACTCGTGGGGGGTCAGCGGGCCCTGCGAGCCATTGGGGCGGCGGGGCACGGGGAAGAGGACGGTGGTCTCGACGGGGGTGGGTCTGGGGAAGAAGATGGGCGCGACGTCGGTGGGGATCGAGGGTACAAAAGGTAAACAGTGTCTTTGGTCTGTGTCTGTGGTTGCCCCTCTCGTCTCCCCCGGTGGCGCCGACACCCACGCACTATATACTCACGTCGGGGCACCCGAGGTTCCCCAAAGCATGCGTTTCCCCATCGCACCGCCGGTAGGCACAGAACGGTCCAAAAACAAAGCATGTCTCTCAGAACAAAGCATGGGCGGGCGTGCGCACTAAAGGAGTGCAGCCCCAGTTTGCCCGAAACGAAGGGGGTCCCGTGGATGGCGCCCAGCGCGCCCCACCAGCCGGCTCCACACGCCGGTCGGCCAGAAGGTCCGACTGGATGTAAGGGCCAGCAAGGCCAAATTCAATCAATCCCTTGACCGACCAGCCAGTCACCAACCAGCTGGCCGAGTTCAATCAATCCAAAACCCGGCGAGCCAGTCATATCGCACTCAGCCGCCAGCGAGGATGTGTGGTGTCCTCAGTGTCGGTGAATCATGTGACTGGTCCTTGATGCCAGCTTTCAAACAGCGCAGAGAATAAAATTCAGGCAGCACAGACGGGGATGTCCGCCCGTGGTTGGTCGACGATGTCACTCGCTCCTCGTTGTCGAGTTTCGACGTCCATGACAGGGTTCCGACAGTACGTTGACGGCGGCTTTCGTGCGGTCGGCCGACGTCCGGAAAATGTCAGGGATACAGCGTGGTGTCGCCCAGGGTAGTGGGGAATTGATGTGTCTTGGGGGGCGTTATCGGGGCCGGACATGTAAGGAGAGGTCCCAGTCCATATCCCCTGGGTTCCGGGTGGCGATTTAAGGGGCAAATCCTTACACCTCCCCCCGCCCATACGCTACACACGGACGCGAGCTCGGTGGGATGGGGGGCCGTTCTGGATCAGACTATGCCCGCTCGGGGACTGCACGCTCCGCACCGGCGTACCCACCACATCAACGTACTGGAACTGGCAACCGTCTACCTGGGGCTTAAAAGCTTCCGCCGCTTCCTGACACTGCGAGACACGTAGATCCTGATGAAATCGGACTCAATGGTGACCGTGGGCGCGGTCAATGCCATGGCGTCAACGTCTCCGACCATCATGGCCGAATTGAGGCGGTCGCACGCCCTATGCCACTGGTGGGGTATTTCCATCAAGGCGGAGTACAAGGCGGAGTACTTACCCAGCGCGGTGAACGTCTACGCCGATCGGCTTTCGCGGGAGCACGACTCGATAAGCTGGACCTTGGCGGCAAGCGAGTTCAAAGAGCTCGACAAGCGACTTGGGCCCCACACGGTAGACTGGTTCGCGACTCACCTCAGCGCGCGATGCGGGCGGTTCTACTCGCGCGACTGGACGCCGGGCTGCTCGGGCGTGCGAGCGCTCGGGCAGGATTGGACCGGCGAGAAGGACTGGGCAAACCCCGCGTTCAACCTGCTGCCCATGGTGGTCGACTAGGCACTCCGCTCAAACTGCGCTCTGGCGCTGGTGGCCCCACGCTGGGAAGCACAGCCCTGGTACTGGAGAGCGATGGCGGGGTGCACTTCCGTGATACATCTGCCGCACAAGGTGGGCCGTATCCGCCATGCCACCAAGCCCTCCCTCGCTCGGAAGCCCGATTGAGACGTGGTCGTATTCCGGTTCGAACAGCTCGCTGCCGGGACCCGCCGGCCTTGCGATTTGACCGTTTAGTCGCCAAGCACGCCGGTCGCCACCTGGGCACGCACCGTGGCGCCCAGCGGGCCCGCGCACTCTTGGCGGCGGCGTACACGCTCAATACGAAGCGAAATTACATCGCCAGCTGAAAGCGGTTTGTTGGCTACTGTAAGGAGACTGGCCTACAAGCGCTGCCGGCCCATTACACGACGGTTGCCGCCTACATCGGGTGGACGCACGCGAAGGGTACTGTGTCGACTGGCACAATGCGCTCCTACCTGTCCCCTGTGGACGCGGTGCACGAGCTGGCCGGTTATGAGCCGCCTACGGCTCACCCGATCTTCTCCTGCCTACAAAAAGGTTACTTGCGGTTGACAGCGACCGCCGCCAGGGCCATGCCCACGTATGTGGGCCCGCTGCCCGCCGATGCTATCTTGTCTGCCCTCAGCTTGGGAGCGTCCAATGCACCCGCCGACGTGCGGCGAGTCTGCGCTGGGCTTGTCCTCGCGTTCCTCATGTTCAACCGACCGGGAGCCGCGGCTGCCATGCGGGCGATGGACATGCATTTCACGCGGCAGGGCCTCACCGTCGAGCAAAATTTACACAAGAGTGAATCCCGGACACGCGCCCGCTCGGCCTTTCTGATCCCAGTGCACCCTCTCGGATATGCGGCGGACGCGCCTCTGACCTTCCTTCACGCCTTCCGTCACGACTACCTGGCAGCGGGGGGCTCCCTGTGGTCGCCCATAGCTGCAGCTACGGGCACTCGACCCGGGCCGTGCGCCACCTCGGAGTGGCTCCGCCACTAGCTCGGATGGACGGGCGCCTCCCCCCCACTGGGCGTGCGGTGGCCGGGTCGGTCTATCCGGAGCGGCGCTGCCACGGCGGCTAACGCGATCGGGCAACCCCTGGCCGTCGTGGCCGCGTACATGGAGCACGGCGAGACGGCTGTGACGGCGCGCCACTACATCGACGCGCGCCTGCTGCCTACCGCCGCGGCCTGGGACTTCTTCGGGCGCTACATCTCCGACTGGTCTGGCTCCCTTGGCCCAACCCGCAGAGGTGGTTACACTTAATTTTGCTCGACAACATTGTCAACGACCGGAACCACTGTATTTCACTGCATGTTTTCCTGTATTTCAACGCCTGTTTGAAATGCAGTAGATACAGGCAGATGCTTGCAACTCAGGCACCGAAAAAGGGCAGCAAGAATAGTGTGATGCACCATACACCACGTGTATTGCATCCCGTAACACACCTCAATGCAAGCTAGATTGCAGTGTGAAACACATAGAGTTGAATAGGCCACTACAGTGCGTATCCGGCACAGTCCGGATGACGCCGGATGACGGCCCCTTTTATTCCGGTCCTTGTGGAATCGCTCATCCATTTTTGTTCACTTTAGTAGTTACTCAGCACCTTCTCAAAGCATTTGGACACGTATTACAGACGCGGGCCACCTGGGGCTGCCTGATCAGGTGGATAGACACAGGCACAGACACACACCAGAGACAGACACAGTCACAGCCACTTGCCGCATCGACGTCAATGCCTCGCCGCAGTGTCTGCGCCGCCCCAGACACCCGCCGTCCCTGACACAATGGGCAGACACACCGTTCAACGGATCCCGCCAGACACTCCGCACGCCTGCTGGTGCTCCCACGCGCGGCCGCCTGTACTCGCCGTCACCCGACGCACACAACTACGCCCGCGGCCTCCCGCCCACATGTCCTCCCGTACCACAGCAGACGCATTCACCCGCCGACGCACGCACCTAAATCACCATAGCAGCTGCGTCCGGCCCATTGATCCACATGCACCACTCACGGCATACTCTGCGCATACCTGATGGGTACACAAAAAGACCAAGGGGAGGAGGGAGAGGGCGTCGGGGGGCGTGAAATCGCATGGAGGGGAGACGGGAAGCCGGGGGCGGAAAAGAAGGGAAGAGAGGACACCAGCGCGGCAAGGATCACATTGAGAAGGAACTGCGAAAGGTACGTAGCGGGCAAAAAACTCGTGAATATCAAAAACATGCAGGTAATTGCAAGCCAACGCAACGCACATGCAGGGAAATGCAAGCCAATGTAGCGCATGACATGGAACTGTGCATGTATGGCACCCCCATGTGTATTGTCTTCCTACCACCACCACCACGACAACTGCCACCCTCCCACTCGCCCTCTCGTACCACCGCGCGAGCAGCCCCCCGCTCACACACCTACGTACATCACCAAAGCAGCTCCGTCCAGCCGATCCACCCACATGCACCACCCATGGCATCCTTCGCACATACCTGAGTGATGGACAAGAAGAGTAAGCGGAAAAGGAAGAGCGTGGGTGCGGGGAGGCGGGAGAGGCGATGGAGGCAAGCGGGGGGGGTGCGGGGGGTGGAAAGGGAAGGGAGCACGCCAGCTCGACAAGAAAAGATCCAGAAGAACCTGCGAAAGGTGCGTAGCGAGTAAAACACTGGTGAATGTGCAAGATAGTGCAGATAACTGCAAGCCAACGCAACGCAGTTGCAGGGAAATGCAAGCCAATGTAGCGCATGACATGTAACTGTGCATATATGGCACCCCCATGAGTATCGTCTTCCTACCGCCACAAGCACGGCAACTGCCACCCTACCACACGCCCTCTGGTACCACCGCGCAAGCAGCCCCCCGCGCACACACCCACGTACATCACCAGAGCAGCTCCGTCCAGCCGATCCACCCACATGCATCACCCACGGCATCCTCCGCACATACCTGAGTGAAGGACAAGAAGAAAAAGCGGAAAAGGAAGAGCGTGGGTGCGGAGAAGCGGGAGAGGAGATGGAGGGAAGCGGGGGGGGCGCGAGGGGTGGAGAGGGGGGGGGGTGGGGGGGGGGCATGGGTGCGGGGAAGTGGGAGAGGAGATGGAGATAAGGGTGGCGCGGGGGGTGGAGACGGGGGGGGGGTGGGGGGGGAGCAGGAAAGGAATGGAACACGACACGGTAGGAGAAGGGGCAGTCCGGGAGAGCGCTTGCAGGGGATGGAGGAGAGTGCGAGCGGGGCATGGAAGGGGGGGTGAGGTGGAGGCAAGGCGGTGGGTGGAGGGGGCAATGTGTGGCAAGCCCGGTTCGTGCTCCACACGCGTCCAATGGCATGCGGTCTCCACCGCAGCGACGGTAGCCACCAGTTCATTCATTGGGCGCCAAGTGGTGGTGGCGGATTGCGCTGATTGGTCAAGCAAATAATCCTCATATGGAGCAAGCCCGTGCAAGGATCTGCCCACTCTGTTCAGATTCTGTGAGAGTTCAACGAAAGATCCTGTACTTGCGCACACGGAAAGTTCAAACACTGACGAAATCGTACTTGAAGCATCCCCAATTTCGGAGTGCTCGAGCATTCTAACGTAAGTCATCAAGAGAACATGCGGAAATGCAACGTTTTCAAAACATATCACCACATCGACCGACCAGAACGCGATGGTGCCCCTATGCAAATTCACGATAGTGGTGTCGAATGAGACTTATCATGAACAATTAAGGTCTACTAACTTTCTCGAGAAAAAGTCTGAAGTGAGACCGATTTGGTAGCTTGTCAGTCCTCCATGCCCCTGCGAGATATTTTTTTACGTCGCAGTAGCTTGCCCGGGAGCGAGGGATCACGCTGTCGAATGAGCCCAGCGTCTTGCTCCCGTCGTCATTCGTCCTCCCGAACAAGTTCCAAGAGCTGAATTGATGTATTCAGAGCCCTTCTTGGAGGGGGAGTCAACATGAGCAACTGGGAGGGCTGGGGGGGCGCGGGGGGGCGGGGAGGCAGAGAGCTTCCGGAGCTGCGATTGACTAGGATTTGAGAAGTCAGATGAGAATTCTGGGAAAGAGGGGTGGGGATTGCTCAGGACGTGGCAAGGAGAGGCGATTCGGTGAAATCTTCAATCATGGACACGCAGACGTACAGGCTATTGCTCTTCGCTGACTGCACCAAGTCGACAGTCCTCTGACTTGGGCCCAGAAGGCACCGTGCCCCTCCCGAAGGACGATTCTCGGGAGGTGCTTCGCGTGGTGATGTGGGAGGGGTGCGAGCCGGGAACTGGATCATCACTTGTGGAGGATCTTGGAGCGATTTAAGACAAGCTGAGTCCAGATTCAGCTCACTGGCGTCGGTAGATGCGCAAATGAGCATGTTCAGGAGGGGATGCCAAAAAGTAGCCTGCGTGAATGGAGGCTCGGGCGAGGCTGTGTGGTCAATCAGATGTCCTGAAACGTCCGGACCGCGCGATCTGGTCGGGTCGGAAGAATTGGTGGACTCTTCAGCGATATATTTTGAACGAAGACGACAATGGCGGCCGGGCGTGTAGGCGTGGAGAACGAAGGGTCGATGTTTCGTCGTCCGTGACTCGACCAGCTTGTCCGATGCGACTGTCGGAGTCGCGATGGCCAGTGTGTGAGGAGCGGTGATGTGCATGAGCGATCTGTGTTGCAGGGAAATACAAGAAGATGCGGCGATACACAAGTCATGACATGTATGGCACTATTCGCCATACCCGGCGCTGGTGGGACATGCTGCCCGCTGGCGGCTGGTGCTGGGGCGGCAGGCCGTGCCTGTCGCCAACGGGTCACGCCGCGAGCCGCGCTGGCCGGCGGGCCACCTGCGTCTACGTGGGTTTGGCGGGGGTACCCCCCTGGGTGCGGCGTGGGGAGCGGGGGGACGTCACCATTTGTGTCCTGCCGCGCCGGCCTCGTGGCCGGCTCGGCTTGCCCGGCACGTCCGCCCCTTCTCCCGCGCCGGCCCGCCCGCCTCGCCCTTTGTCTCTCTCTTTCTCTTCCCTCTGGGGCTGGGCATTCTCGCCCGACTCCCTTCCTTCCTGGCGCGCTTGTGCAGCTTCTTGTCTCGGCCCCGAGCCCGGCTTGGCTTTATCCGATGCTCGGGTACAAGTGACTGCCTTTCTTTCTCTGTGTCTCCATGCGTGACCCGTTGTTGGAGCCCATCGAGAATAAGACTGCGTCAAATGGCTCCCCTGGACCCACCCGCAGAGGTGGTTAGCAGTGTAAGGGCGTACTGGAGCCCGCTGGCACTCGCAAACTTGTGTACTGGGGCCATTTCAGATGAGTTAAATTTGAACTCGCGTGCTGGTGAGGACACCGCGCCAGCACGCCCCAAGTCGGGTGGTACGTTTTTGCGACGATGGTGAGACGTGAATGTTGCCTCGAATTGTATTCTTCCTGTAACCGGTCTTCGTAAATCTTCTGTCGGCTGGCCGCGCGGGCTGCGCGCGGTCCAGCCGTTGGGCGGGCCGGTCGTCCTCCCCGCCGCAGCGGGGCGACGCCCTCGGCGCCTCCACCGCGGCGGGTGCCCGCCCGTGCGTCGGCCCCTTGCCGCGCACCGTTGGCCGCGGCCGTGGGCCGCGGCCGGGGGGGGGGGGGGGCGACCGCCCCCCCCCCTCCTTCCACGCGACGGCTCGGCCGTCCGGCGCCGCGGCTGCCGCGGCTGCTGCGCTTGCCTCTCCCTCTTGGCGCTGCTGATGGCGGCGTCGGCTGTGGCGGCGGCGGCGGCGCGCGGTGCGACGCGCGCCTGCCGCAATTCGCCCGCCTGCTGACACTCGCCGGCCTGGCAGCGGCGCGCCTCCCCCTCTCTCCTTCTGCGCTTGCGCCTGGCGACCGGCACACGGCGGGGCACCGGCACGGGGGGTGGCGCGAATAGCCGCCGGTCATAACCCGGTGGGGGCAGGCCACCGCCGGCCCGACTGGCCGGCAGCGTCCTTTCTCCTCGTGCGGCCCACCCACCCTGCCCTTTGTTCGAGGCTGCAGCAGCCCGAGGGGGTGTTTGCGCCCATCTTCTTCCTCGCACAGTACGCTCAAGATGGCCTACCCACGTGACGCCACCATCTGTGGTGGCGCGCGCGGCCTGCCCGCGGAACCTGGTTTCTCTCCGCGTGGCAGCACCGCGGCGGTGGGCGGTCCGCCTTCCCGCGCCTTGCTGCCTGTACCATGCTTCTCTGCGTCTTTTTCCTGTGGGGCCGGTCCGCATAGCGGGCCGGTCAGCCATCGGCCTTGGGGGCGCTGGCGTAGCCTACTCACGGAAACACAAAAAAGTCACGTTACTGGCGTCTCTTCCCCCTCGGCTACCCTGGTTACACCCCCTAAACATAGAATATAGCCTGATCCATTTTCATGTTGGACTCCACTTGTGCCCTGTCCGGTGCGCCCTCCACCCACGCCTGAAGTTTGAGAGTGTTGCCAACAACGTCACGACGATCTCGATACCATCTCTCTTATATTTTCGCAGCTTTCAATTGAGCCCACACGTGGCTTCCAAACGTCTCTCGGCCAATGAGAGCCCAGCGGGGGCTTGTGGGCCGCCGCTGGGGTCCGGTCGCGTCCCAAATCGGCCAGATTCGGGCCTCCGTTTCGGGTTCAGACGCGAATGGAGTTGATGGAGTTGTTTCAAGTCGTGCGAGCCACGTTTTCGCAGAAGATCGTCAAGACGATGTCGGAAACGATCTCCTTCCCCCTACTTCGTTGCAGAGATCGTCGTGACGACCTCGTTTCGGGTTATGGGAGCGTTTATTGCCGTTTTTAACGCTAGAGCGGGGCCCTGCGTGAAAGATTCGCGACCCTCTCGAAAGTGTCTGGACGCAATCTGGAAGTCTGCAGGATTGGATGATTGGGCATATGGCGCGTTGTCGTGTGCATCCGCAGCTTTCCGTTGGGCACGAGTCATGGTGGTCGCCCCCCCCCCCTCTCGGATCCCCCACACCGCACCCACGTATTCGACGCATCGACGTGGTCCGTTCAAATCATACGCACGCTGCCGGACGCCACTCCGGCGAGCGTACCCCCAACACCCCCGGCAAAATAACAAAAAATACAACATTTCGTGCAGGGCCCGGCCCCCGGCGCGGGCCCGCGCTGGCGGAGGGGGGGCCGCCCCCCCATAACAGGCTCCCACGGGGGGGGGGCTGGGTGGGGAGGGGCGTGCACTCCCCCCGCAGCACGTTTGGCACGGGGGGGTGGGCTTCCAGCGGTGGAATGGGGGGGGGGGCGTCGCGGGGAGGGGCGTGCACCCCCCCCGGAGCACGTTCCTGCGGGGGGGGGGGCTCCCGCGGTGGATTGGGGGAGGAGGCGCGTGCACCCCCCCCGGGGGACGCTGCTGCGGGGAGGGGGGCATCCAGGGGTGGATCGGGGGGGGCTTCGCGGGCCGCGTCGGACGGCTCACGTCGTACCGGCGACGTGGCCACCACCGTCGTGACGCTCATCGCCGTCACCACCGTCGTCACCGCCGTCGTCGGTCTGTTTGTGAGCCGCGTGCGATGGCCCACCACGCATCGGCAGGCCCACCACCGTCGCCACCTCCGCCTCCGTCGCCACCTCTACCACTGTCGTCTCCGCCGCCACCGTGTGTGTGCTGGGGGTTGGGAGGTGTGGTGGGGCTGCAGTTTTGGAAGATGGCTGCCCCCGCGCCTTTTGATCGAGAGGCATGGGAGGTGTCCGATGGATCGGCGGACGAGGTCCACGCAGCTGTTCTGGCTGCGCGGCTCTCTCTAACGCGACGTAGACACTACATCGCTCTGTCGGGTGCGGTTGCCCGACGCCGCCGGCGTCGCGGCGGCTCGGTGCCTGGTCGTCGTGCCACTCGGTTGCGTTGATTTGAGCGCGGCTACCGAAGCATCGAGGCTGACTACTTCGGGGAGGACGGGAACCCACCTGTGTACGGAGAGACTGATTTTGAGACTCGGTTCCGCGTGCCTCGCAATGTGTTTATGGCGGTCTACGACGACGTGAAGGAACTGCCGTATTGGAAGCGCGCCATCAACGCCAGTGGGCGGCCACAGGCGCATGCCCTGCAGAAAGTGGTGGCCGCCTTTCGTGTGCTGGCGTACGGTGAGGCCGCTAATCGGCCTGACGAGTATGGCCGACTGTCCAAGTCCACACCGGCGGTGGCGACGCAAATGCTTGTCGACCACATCGTCGACAACTACGAGGAGTTCTTCCTGCGCCCCCCAAACATGGACGAGCTGGCCCATATTCTTGACCGCAACGCGCAACGTGGGATGCCTGGGTGCATGGGGAGTATCGACTGCTCGCATTGGGGTTGGCGCATGTGCCCCAATGTGAGGACCCACCCAAAACCGGGGAGCCCTCAACGTACTCGTGGGGGGTCAGCGGGCCCTGCGAGCCATTGGGGCGGCGGGGCACGGGGAAGAGGATGGTGGTCTCGACGGGGGTGGGTCTGGGGAAGAAGATGGGCGCGACGTCGGTGGGGATCGAGGGTACAAAAGGTAAACAGTGTCTTTGGTCTGTGTCTGTGGTTGCCCCTCTCGTCTCCCCCGGTGGCGCCGACACCCACGCCCTATATACTCACGTCGGGGCACCCGAGGTTCCCCAAAGCATGCGTTTCCCCATCGCACCGCCGGTAGGCACAGAACGGTCCAAAAACAAAGCATGTCTCTCAGAACAAAGCATGGGCGGGCGTGCGCACTAAAGGAGTGCAGCCCCAGTTTGCCCGAAACGAAGGGGGTCCCGTGGATGGCGCCCAGCGCGCCCCACCAGCCGGCTCCACACGCCGGTCGGCCAGAAGGTCCGACTGGATGTAAGGGCCAGCAAGGCCAAATTCAATCAATCCCTTGACCGACCAGCCAGTCACCAACCAGCTGGCCGAGTTCAATCAATCCAAAACCCGGCGAGCCAGTCATATCGCACTCAGCCGCCAGCGAGGATGTGTGGTGTCCTCAGTGTCGGTGAATCATGTGACTGGTCCTTGATGCCAGCTTTCAAACAGCGCAGAGAATAAAATTCAGGCAGCACAGACGGGGATGTCCGCCCGTGGTTGGTCGACGATGTCACTCGCTCCTCGTTGTCGAGTTTCGACGTCCATGACAGGGTTCCGACAGTACGTTGACGGCGGCTTTCGTGCGGTCGGCCGACGTCCGGAAAATGTCAGGGATACAGCGTGGTGTCGCCCAGGGTAGTGGGGAATTGATGTGTCTTGGGGGGCGTTATCGGGGCCGGACATGTAAGGAGAGGTCCCAGTCCATATCCCCTGGGTTCCGGGTGGCGATTTAAGGGGCAAATCCTTACACCTCCCCCCCCTTAGGACGCGCGTCGAAGAAACGCGTCTAAAACTTCAGGGGCGTTCACAAGGTCTTGCTTTGTCAGCCAAGAGTTCTCGCTGATGTCGCAGCCTTTCCATTTGACGAGGTATTTCAGTCGTCCACGGCGCTTTCGTGACCGTACAATGGAGTCCACTTCATACTCGACCGAGCCATCCGGAAATGAAACCGGGGGTGGAACGGGAGGAAGTCGACCATACGGATCAGCGCGGTACGGCTTCAGGAGGCTGGCATGGAAGGCGTTGTGAACTTTGCGATCGAGGACAGCTTGAGGAAGATCGAGACGGAACGTGACGCCATTGATGCTCTCCGTGACTTTGTAGGGTCCGGAGTATTTGGGCATCAGCTTACGAGCGCCTTCAAAAGCGTCGGGCAAGAGGTTCTTGGTGCTCAGGAGTACGTGGTCGCCCACAGTGATTGTGCATGGTCGGCGATGACGGTTTGCGTACGCCGAGCGCGTCTCATTGGCGCTCTTGATGGCGGCGATAGCCGTCTTTTGAGCATCGTGGAGGCTGGATAGGCAATCCGACACAGCAGGAAGATTTGAGTCCCTGCTGTCGAGGATGTCCATAGGCACGGTCCTTGGTTCAAACCCGTAGTTCAAGAAAAATGGAGAGTACGTGGTTACGGCATTAGGTGACCAGTTGTACGCTTCTTCCGCGGCAACGAGGAAAAGATCCCAGTCGCCTTGATGATGGTTGACGAAGTTTCTGAGGATTTCTTCAATTTTCTTGTTCATAATCTCAGTTTGGCCGTCCGTCTGCGGGTGGTAGGCCGATGAGGCTTTGATCTTGACCTTGAGAATCTTTGTCAGTGACCGCCAGAAGTTGGAGAAAAAGATGGGGTCGCGGTCACAGACGACTTCTTGAGGTAGGCCATGGTTGCGATAGACGTGATCGTGGTAAAGCTGTGCTGTGACCGGCGCTGTACATTCCGGCTTCATTGGTGCCAGGCGAATCATCTTGGTGAGTCGGTCAACAACGACATAAATGCCGTTGTGGCCTCGTGGTGTCGGTGGCAGTGGGGTGATAAAGTCCATGGAGACACTTGCCCATCTTTGGCTTGGGGGTTCGAGTGGTTTGAGATGACCCAGAGGTGAATGAGTGCTAGCCTTGTTCCGCTGGCACGAATCACATCATTGTACGTATCTTTGGTTGTCCTGCCGCATAGACTTCCAGTAGTAGTTGGAAGCAACGGCCTTGGTGGTTTTCTTCACTCCCATGTGCCATTGGCACGGGACGTCGTGGTAGTCGTGGAGGAGTCCTTGGCGTAGAGTACCAGCGGGGATGCACGTACGGTCACCTCGTTTCAACAACCTCATATGAAACCGGTAGGGAGATACCGGGTCCTTGGCTAGGTCGGCAAACTCGGGGTCCGCTTTGTACTCTTGTTCTAGGGTGGCAAGGTCTTGATCACTTTGGTTGATGGTCATGAGGTTGTTGATTTCAGTTTTCTTGAGGGTTTCGTCAATGGTCTTGGTCAGCACTCGACTAAGGAGATCTTGGTTGGGCTCGTGCTTGTCAGGGGCATCTTGGGGTTGCCTGGAAAGGGCATCAGCTACGGCGTTGGAGATGCCTTTGATCGGGACAATCTTGAACTGGAATTGATCCAGAAGTTCAAGCCACTTGACTTGGCGGTCGTTCAGCCTTTCTTGGGCTCCCAGGTACCTCAGGGACTCGTGGTCGGTATGGACCTCAAAGGGTCCTCCGTGGAGGTAGCAGCGCCAGTGCCGGATGGCTTGGACCACTGCGAGCAGCTCACGTTCGCGGATGCTGTAGCGTTGTTCGTGGATATTCAAGGTCAGGGAGAAGAATGCCACTGGACGCCGTCCCTTTCCGTCGTCTTGTTCGAGGACTGCGCCAATAGAATACCCGCTGGCATCAGTAGACACGTAGATGGGATATCGTTTGTCAAACGGCCTTAGTACTGGTGCACTTGTTGTCAGAGTCCGCAGCTGCTCGAAGGCTTTCTGGGCGTCCGGCGTCCACTCAAAGTCGACCTTCCCCGTCAACCTTGTAAGAGGGGTAGCAACTGCGGCCATTCCCTTGATAAATCGGCGATAGAAGTTGACCATACCGAGGAAGGACTGCACGTCCTTCTTGCTCTTGGGGGTTGCCCACGTCCGAATGGCTTGGACCTTCTGGTCCTCCATGGAAAAGCCTGCGTCAGATATGACGTGGCCGAGGTAATCGACAGTGGTTCGAGCGAATTGGCACTTACTCGCCTTGGCGTAAAGCTTGTGTTCTCGTAGCTTGGCCAGGGTTTCTCTCAGGTGCTTGAGATGATCCTCGTAGGTTTCGCTGTAGACCAAAATGTCGTCTAAGTAGACGCAGATGAAGTCGTACAGGTAGGGTCTGAACACATCGTTCATCAAGTTCATGAAGACTGCGGGGGCGTTCGTCAGTCCGAAGGGTAGCACATTAAACTCGTAGAATCCATACTTGGTCCGGAACGCCGTCAATGGGATGGTGTCAGGGTCCAGCCGGATCTGGTGGTAGCCAGAGCGGAGGTCAATCTTCGTGAAGTACTTGGCCTTTCGTAGTTGATCAAAGATGTCATCGATACGTGGTAGAGGATATGCATTCTTGATGGTGGCCTTGTTCAATGCTCGGTAGTCGATGCACATCCGCCAGCCGCCGTCCTTCTTCGCCGCAACTAGAACGGAGGAGCCCCACGGTGAGGCACTTGGCTGGATGAATCCCTTCCGAATCAGGGTCGCAAGTTGCGTCTTGAGTTCATCGAGTTCCCACTCGGAGAGGCGGTAAGTACCGCTGCGACGTGGTTCAGCGTCGTCGGTCAGCTTTGTGGCAGTATTAACCCCCAGGTACGGGGGCAACACGTGCCATGCAAGGGGCGGCAGGCCACTAGCCTGATCCGTTCCTCCCCCTGCATTTGGGTCCGTATTCCCTAAGTTTGGGATAGTTAGCTTAGTAGTAAATCCAACTTGGATTTGAGGGTTTTCTGCATTTATCGTCTTGAATTTTCGTGTGGCCCGGTGGGCAGGTGCTGGGGTGGGAGATTCTGAGTGGCGAGATTCTGAGGGGACCCTGGGGGGATAAGGGGAGGGACAGCGGGGCTTGGCCTCGCTTCCCCGTCCCGACCAAGAAACTGTTGGACCACACACCATCCTCTTGTTTGTCAATGGGGGGTTTGCCCCACAACAGGGACAGAGTGTGTGCGACTTGCACTTCTTCCGGTTCCCCCGACACGGGAGGCAGCCCTTGTACACCGCCCCAACTTGGGTGTCGTGTGTGCAAGTGGTTTTTGCCACATTTGGTGGAGCAGCAGGGGACAGAGGTAAACTTTACCTCCGGGTTCACCCGGGTGTAGGGGACCCTCTGTCTCAGAGGAACGGTGGTCTTGGACTGTGTCGTCCGGATCGTTAGCCAACACGGCTGGATCGGACCTCCGCACGTTCGGGAAACTCTCCGGTGACGACTTTACTCCGGCGCCTTTGAATACTGGCCAGACACAGGGTGTACCTGGGGTCGCGGAGGTGCTAGAGGCATTCCATCCAGCAGGGCCGTGGGTATCGGTGCGTGCGGTATGCCACCCCGACCAAGTCGGGTGTTCACCCTGAGGGTCTTCCTCGGACCGGTGGTTCGCACTTCGGCCACCGGGTGGTATACTCAAAGGGAACGTCCCAAGGTGAGAGGACTGTCACCGCGAGATCCACCCGTGTTGGATTCAACTTCGGCATAGAGCCGTCACCAACTAGGCGGGTGGAGGACGGCGGACCTTCACTCGTCGGTGATGGGCTCGAGCCTGTGACAGGGGTCGTAGCAAGTTGCTACCCCCGCCACCCTCAAAGAAAGTATCTTTGATCGGGAGCCAAGTTCGGCTATATCGACCAACATGAGGGACCGGCAGTAGCGGTCACCCTCAACGCGGGCGCGAGTAGCGACCTGAAGTCCGGAAGAGAAGCACTAAGCCAAGTCGGCCGCCTCTCCTCGTCCCCATGTGAACATGGAGGGTGTTCCACCCAGGTTGAGGGTTCAAGTTGAACGCCTCTTGGACCAATATCACAAGTTGTGGGATGGTCAGTTGGGACTCATGAGAGCCACCCAACACCGGATCGAGTTGAAACCCGGTGTACCCCCTATACGCCAACAACCGTATAGGGGAGGGCCCCGTTCAAGGGCCCTCGTTAAGGAGCGCTTCAACAAAACTATTGTTCGGCAGCTGCGCCACTATGTGAGTGAGCATGTGAAAACGTGGGACCAATACATTTCTATTCTTACCACTGCCTACAATTCGCAGGTTCACTCATCTACCGGGGAAGTACCCCTCGCTTTTGTGACCCCCCGTCGCGTGCGGTCTATTGCCGTGCGGCGGCCGCTCCCAACTAGGGAGGATGGCGGCAGTACGCCTACTCCTACTGAGAGTAAGGCGGATTTCGCTGCTAGGCTCGAAAACCTCATCCCTAAAGTCAGGACTGAGATGGACAAAGCACAAAAGCGCTACAAGCGTACCTTTGACAGAAAGGTGCGCAACGCCAAGCATGTCCCCGAGCAGGGTGACTGGGTATTGGTCCACTCACACACCCCAACTGGGGGTAAGTTGGTATTCCAGACGAAGGAGCCGTACCAGGTCCTTCGTACTGATGGGCGGCGCTTCACCATCGAAAGTGACGATGGGGTCCGCACAGTGAGCGGACAGGACGTGGTCAAGCTGGGGCGTAATAGCCCCAATGCGAGCCAACTCGGCCGTCATAAACTCCGCCACCGACTCGCAACTCGCGGCCGCCACTGCAGTACGAACGCGCTCCTCAAGTTGAGGAGTTTTGGAAGTTTGAAGGGTTGCGGTCGACGCGGCCAACCAGGAAATGGTGCGCACCAACGTGGTGATCATCATCTCTGAGGTTAGAGGCGTGGGCGGTAACACCAACTTGGGGTCTACCGTCAGGAGGGTGGCCCCCAAGTTGGGGGACACCGGGGTGGATGACTCAATGGCCACGCTAATCGGGATGTCCCCGTGCGGTTGGTAGGGGACAGGAGGAAGCGGAGGGGCACGCCGAGGTGGCGGGACCCGGGTGTAACTGCGACCCCGACTTGGGGCCCCCGCAGTGGGTTGAGTCATATGGTCATCATATGAGGGCACGGCCATAACTATGGGCTTGTCCGGGGGTGGCGCAGTGTGGCGATCCACTCCCGTGGCATACGGGTAGTCCCCAATGCCCAACCCCTCTCGTAGGACCACACGGCCGTCGTGAAGTTCACGAGCGACCCACACGAACTGGCGAAGTGCGCCATCGTCCTTAGGCCCACGAGTGGGGCGGCGCAACTTGTGCTCAATGCTCTCCCACTCGATAAACTTGTGGAGGCGGAGCATCTCCTCAAGTAGAGTGAGTTGTCCTGATG
This sequence comes from Pyropia yezoensis, assembly GCA_009829735.1. Taxonomy (NCBI): domain Eukaryota; phylum Rhodophyta; class Bangiophyceae; order Bangiales; family Bangiaceae; genus Pyropia; species Pyropia yezoensis. The sequence goes on along the minus strand of CM020619.1, from coordinate 17,989,085 downwards.
AGCACCCCTCAGCAACTAGCTGAGGGGTGAGCTGTTCCAAACCTTGGAGGAGCCGGAGGGGGAGATGCCAGAGCATCCCCCGCCGCTGAACACAAGACACCCAGGTCGACATGACCTCGAGGAGCCACTGGGTGGCCAACATGGCTTACACCAGGTGATCAGGGCCAGCCGTCAACATGACGGAGCCGAAGTGGTCAAGCAACCGTGGAAGCAACGCCGGGAACCCGTAGGGGACCTCTACTTGAGGCCACCACTCGGGCTTCTTCGGATAGTACTGCTCCTTACTGGCAGCAGACTGCTGAGGAAACTCAAGTTGAGCCGAGGTCACCAAGTAGGGACCTCGCCGGAAGTCCTTCTCCATCCGCACATCAAAGTGATGAGTGTGCGGATCGGCCTCGTGAAAGTAGTGGGGGCGAGCTGCCACCGCGTCCCAAGTAAAGGTCGGCAAGTCGCCGGGACCCGGGATAGTTCCCTTGCGGTCCACCATGGCCTTGGCCCGCTGTACGTCTTCGACCTCCTCGTCGTCCAGGAAGGCAAACTGGTCCGTCCTGAAGCCGGCAGGGAACCCGACCCTACGGGGATACTTCTCCCGTAGGCGGTCCCATACCCGACCCATCGCTGCGCCAAGTCGGCCACAGCGAAGAACAGTCAACCCCTCCTCTTATAGAGGCCAAGCGGGGTAAAACCACCGCCCCAAGGCCTCACGCGGGACAACTTGTCCCGCCTCCGGGGCAGATCCCGCCGTCAACCTAAAGCCGGGTGACGCGGGAGTCCCATCCCCCGGAGCGATCGCGGAGCCCCCGCCGGAAGTCCCGGCGGGCGCTGCACCGTAGGAGGTGTCCTCCATACGCTCGTCGAGAGAGTCCGTCTCCACCCCCGGGGTCGCCATGGCTCTCCCCAAGTTGGGGCGAGACGCCCTGGCTACAGCGGCACGAGACCCGCCTCGAGTTGAGGGGGACTTGGATCGTGGGTAGACGGGTGGCCTCCCCAGCGTGGGGCGGCCCAGTGGAAGGTGAAGGGGAGGTGGTGGGATGGTGAAGTGAGAACTGGGGAGAGCAAGCTGCCGAGTGGGCAAGCTTGAGGAGAGGGGCGGTCAACGTGACCTCCTCCACATCCGCGTTACGTACTCCAGGGGGGACAGCAAGTCGCGCCCCCAACGCCGAGACGTGCGTTTACGCACCCCCTCACAGGGCCGACCGGGTCGGTCGAAACTGAGGAGAGGGGAGTGTGGCAGTATTGACCCCCAGGTACGGGGGCAACACGTGCCATGCAAGGGGCGGCAGGCCACTAGCCTGATCCGTTCCTCCCCCTGCATTTGGGTCCATATTCCCTAAGTTTGGGATAGTTAGCTTAGTAGTAAATCCAACTTGGATTTGAGGGTTTTCTGCATTTATCGTCTTGAATTTTCGTGTGGCCCGGTGGGCAGGTGCTGGGGTGGGAGATTCTGAGTGGCGAGATTCTGAGGGGACCCTAGGGGCATAAGGGGAGGGACAGCGGGGCTTGGACCTGCGTCCCCGTCCCGACCAAGAAACTGTTGGACCACACACCATCCTCTTGTTTGTCAATGGGGGGTTTGCCCCTCAACAGGGACAGAGTGTGTGCGACTTGCACTTCTTCCGGTTCCCCCGACACGGGAGGCAGCCCTTGTACACCGCCCCAACTTGGGTGTCGTGTGTGCAAGTGGTTTTTGCCACAAGCTTGATGCTAAACTTGTGACTACGCTCGGGAGGGAGTCCGTCCGGGAGCTCAGCCGGGAAAACGTCAGCGTACTCCTTGAAAATCTTTTGGACTTCATTTTTGTCTTCAGCTTCTCCCATTATGATGGAGTTGATGTCAAAGCTGCTTGAGGGGTCTTCAGTTCAGACTGCAGGTAGATGGCGAAGACAGGGGTCCGTTGGACGAGGTCACGTGCGAGTCGTTGCCGGCTAATGAGGCCTTCCGGTTTCTTGAGGGAGGCGGTGATAGAAATATTCTTGTGGTTGAACTTAAAGGATATCTTATTTTTCTTGTTGTTGATCTTGGCGCCTTTGTCATCGCGCCATTTCTTACCGAGGATAACGTCGTACGCACTGAGGTCGCATACGGCGAACCGTAGTCGTTCTTGATAGAGGCCGATGTGAATCTCTAAGGGTTCAATGGTTTCAGCGAGTACATGGGAACGTCCACCGGGCATGTTTGCCGCGAAGTCCGTTTCAGTGGTCTTGACATTCAGGGTTTTCATGAGGCGCCTGGAGACGACGTTGATGGGAGACCCGTCGTCGAACAGCACCTTAACAACATGGCCATTGACAGAAGCAGTAGAAAGCAGTAGCCCGAGACGCGGGCCTTCAAAGGGTGACGATTTGTTTTCCGGAACCAAAGGAGCATCTTTCACCGTTGTTGACGACGGTTGCTGCTTCAGTTCCGCTGGCCTTTTGGGCAGTCCTTTGCCAGGTGCCCCTTTTCGCGACAGCGGAGGCAGAGTCCCTCGCGCATACAGCGCTGGCGCTCCTCTGGAGTGAGCTTCTCGACCTTGATGCTGGAAATGTCCATGGGGACGACACCCGTCGCAGACGGCTTCCCAGAGGTGCTGCTGAGGTTGTTTGTGAAGCGCGAGGCTCCAGCCTTGGCAGCTTCTACGCGCAGGGCGTCTGTCATTAGAGGCTCGAGTTCAGTGTAGTTCTTGAGGCACAATGCCTGCCGGATGTTCCGCTTCAGACCTCGCGTGTAGCGGTCAATCTTTTCCGCTTCAGTGATGTCTGGGATGTCCACGACGACGCTCAGGAAAGTCTCGTTAAACGTCCCGACGTCCTTAATCTGTCGCCATGCGTGCAGCTTGTCCCGTGCCGCCTGCGTCTTGTTCAGGGGACTGAAGCGCCGGATGAGTGCAGCACGGAAGGCGTCCCAGCTCGAAACGTCTGTAGTCTGACTATACGTATGCCACCAGTTGAACGCTTCTCCATCGAGATAGGTGCAAGCGACACTACACGCTTCGGCGGGTTCACTCAGCCGGACGTAGGAGTCCATGTGGGAGCACCACGCTTCAATGGTCCCGGGTTTGCCAGAGAACAGCCCGGGCTTGTTCGGCCGTGCGGGTTTTGCGTTCTCGCGGGCTGCTTTCGCCTTGGTCTCGGCGAGCTGCTGCTTCGTGTCTTCCAATTCCACCTTGTGTGCCTCGAGCTCGTCACGCATTTGCGTCACAAATGTCGTAAGCTGATTCCATGCCTCGACTCTGGGGGTGCCGGATGTCGACCCAGAAGTGACCGGGGTCCCGCCAGCAATACTCGAGGGGTCCATCGTTTCCAGGAGTTAACTCCAGGAGTTACAATTTCACAGGACGGAGCGACCTGAACTTACAAGAAATGCCCAGTCGAAGTCCGGATGGATTTGTGTATGTAATTTGGTCAGGCGACGTAGTGGCGCGCGACAATTGGTCAAGTGCCGCGGGATCGGGGCGACGAGATCAAGAGCGTGCAACACTATTTCGATAAGTCCAATTATAAGCAAATCGTTCGAGGGCGCGCAATCGGATTTTCGGTCGGCGTCCGCGCTCGGGCCCGAGTCGGTCTTGTCGGATTCTCACGCGGGGGGGAGGTCAGAGGGGGAAAATCGGGCTCGTGCGGTAGATCAATGGGGGTTGTCAATCGGGTGCCCCGCGCCAGCTGGCGGTGGTGCGCCTTGCCACGCAAGTGGCTTTCGAGGTGAACCACCGAATCAAATTCACGCCCACAGAGATCGCAGCGTGGGAGAGTGGAAGGGCGGTTGACAGTATTGCGATGCCGACGTGAGTGGCGATGGTCGCGCAACACCGATAGGCTGTTGCACGTCACACCGCAGGGCTTACACTGGTGTGTGCCCAGTGGGATGCGGCGGGCCTTGGCGATTCGGCGCTGTTCGCGCTGTTCCACCGCGCGCGCGGTGGTCGGCTTAATGTGCCCAATCAGCGGTGGGGGCGGCGCGATGAAACGGCGCGCCGGTTCCTGCCGGGGTAGCAGCAGGCGCCGGTTCGTCGGGGCCGCTGTGCCCGCCGAGGCAGGGCCCTTGCCCTTACCCGAGAGGGGGGGCTTGGGGGCGGTCCGCCCCAGCAGGGATAGGTGCGGGGGGGCTGCCTGGGTGGAGGTGGAGAAGGCGCCCGCCGGGGGGCTGCGTGCCCCCGGGTGGTGGTGCCCTCCCACGGGGCCGCGTGCCGACGGACTGCCGCGTGCCGACGAGCCGCGCGCTGTACCAGCGCCGCGGATCGTCGGGGGTGCGCGGGTCGTCGGGGGTGCGCGGGTCTCAGGGTTTCCACGTGACGTGGCCACCGTGTTGCGGGCCGTCGTGCCGGAGGATGCCGACGCGGCCGCCACAGCCGAGGAAGAATATTCGGAACCTGATTTGGAACTCACTGGGATTCAACAATCGGTTGACCAAAAAGAAAAAATCCGTGACATCAAGCGCGATGGCAGTGTCAGGGAAATATTCTTTCGGTGTGATTCGTGGAACCCACTGCGTTCGTATTACAATGCCCGTGGCAAGCCGAACGCAGGGGGCAATACGACGTCACAATCGCAGGGAGGTCCAAATCACGCACGGAATCGCAGTCACCGCCAGGTAGAAAGTCGAACAATCGGAAGCTACCACATGTGAGGACCCACTCAAAACCGGGGAGCCCTCAACGTACTCGTTGGGGGTCAGCGGGCCCTGCGAGCCAATGGGGCGGCGGGGCACGGGGAAGAGGATGTGGTCTCGACGGGGGTGGGTCTGCGGAAGAAGATGGGCGCGACGTCGGTGGGGATCGAGGGTACAAAAGGTAAACAGTGTCTTTGGTCTGTGTCTGTGGTTGCCCCTCTCGTCTCCCCCGGTGGCGCCGACACCCACGCACTATATACTCGCGTCGGGGCACCCGAGGTGCCCCAAAGCATGCGTTTCCCCATCGCACCGCTGGTAGGCACAGAACGGTCCAAAAACAAAGCATGTCTCTCAGAACAAAGCATGGGCGGGCGTGCGCACTGAAGGAGTGCAGCCCCAGTTTGCCCGAAACGAAGGGGGTCCCGTGGATGGCGCCCAGCGCGCCCCACCAGCCGGCTCCACACGCCGGTCGGCCAGAAGGTCCGACTGGATGTAAGGGCCAGCAAGGCCAAATTCAATCAATCCCTTGACCGACCAGCCAGTCACCAACCAGCTGGCCGAGTTCAATCAATCCAAAACCCGGCGAGCCAGTCATATCGCACTCAGCCGCCAGCGAGGATGTGTGGTGTCCTCAGTGTCGGTGAATCATGTGACTGGTCCTTGATGCCAGCTTTCAAACAGCGCAGAGAATAAAATTCAGGCAGCACAGACGGGGATATCCGCCCGTGGTTGGTCGACGATGTCACTCGCTCCTCGTTGTCGAGTTTCGACGTCCATGACAGGGTTCCGACAGTACGTTGACGGCGGCTTTCGTGCGGTCGGCCGACGTCCGGAAAATGTCAGGGATACAGCGTGGTGTCGCCCTGGGTAGTGGGGAATTGATGTGTCTTGGGGGGCGTTATCGGGGCCGGACATGTAAGGAGAGGTCCCAGTCCATATCCCCTGGGTTCCGGGTGGCGATTTAAGGGGCAAGTCCCTACACCCAAGGCTTTGGCGGGTCAGTACCAGGACTACAAGAAGCGGCGCTCCGTGGTAATGAAGACAGTCTGCGATGAGGACCTGTACATCTGGCACTTTTTCGTGGGGCCACCGGGCAGCCAGAACGACCTGAGTGTGTGGGGCCAATCACCGCTCTGCATGGACATTACGAACGGTCTTTGGCCCCCTGACAATTTTGAGTACACACTGAATGGCCGCACGCGTCGCTTGCTGTACTATTTAGCCGACGGTGTGTATCCAAAGTTCCCCATTTTTGCCCGACCCTTTCCACGCGCCACCTCCAACACCCTGAAGAAGTGCACTTACAACCGGCTGCAAGAGGCGCTTCGCAAGGACGTTGAGCGTCTGTATGGCGTAATGACCGCGCGCTTTCACATCTTTCTCCACCCGGCCAAGTATCACTCTGTTGACCGTATCATCCGCACCGCCAAGGCTGTCGCTATTTTGCACAACATGATTGTCATCAACCGCCGCGACGGGTACATCTCCCGCCTCCGCATGGGAGATTTATACGGCCAGACGGGCGCAGCGGCCTCTGTCATGATGGCCGCTGCGCAGGCTGAAGCAGAGGCCGCAGAGGCCGCAGAGGCCGCGGGGAGTCACTCCTTGTCGGCCTTCTCGTGGTCCTCTTCGTCGTCTTCGTCGTCGTCTTCGTCCGGTACCGCTGGTAGTGGCAGCAGTGTCGGTGCGGGTGGTGGTGCGGGCACTGTGGGTGACGGCACGGCGGCCGCAGCGGGCGTATCTGGACGCGCGGGAGGTATTGCGGCCGGTGGGGGTGGTGCATCGGCCGCGGGGGGTGCAGCCTGTCCACCTGATGGAACTGGAGGTGGTGCTGGTACTGCAGGGGCGGGGACCGGGGCCGGAGGCGGGAACGGCGCGCAGGGTAATGGCCGTGTCGCCCAGACTTGGCGCACTGACGATATCAGGCGCCAGTCTGCTCTGACCAGTCCGATTGAGCACGAGCGACTAAGCGCTGACCTGATGGCACACGTGTGGGAGAACAAGGCGGAGGCTCTGGCGCCGTTTCTGCACCGCCGTCATGCGTTGGTGTACATGTAGGTGGGAGGGCGGCTGCTTTAAAGGTTTTTTTTTCCCCTCGGGGTTTTTTTTTTCCTCACCTGTGAGCCGGTCTAGCGTGGAAAGACGGCCGTTGGCGTGGCAAAAACGCAAGGGGCGGGACGCTTTGGCGTTGGGGGGGTGGCAGCGACGCAGCGGCCGACTTGTCGGCTACCTGTGCGCCTGGCTGCTGCCACCGGTGTGGCACGAATGTGGGGGGGGGGGATGCCTTGGCTGTGGGAGGGTGACAGCGACACAGCGGTCGACTTTTCGGCCGCCTGTGCGCCTGGCCGCTGGCGCGAGCGTGGCGGGGGAGTGGAGGAGGCGAGGACGCAGCTGAGCGAAGTTCAGGACAGCCAGAGCTTAGGAAAGACAAAACGGCAGGTGGAGCGTTTACCACACCAACCAAGCCCTCAAGGCACACCCCACGCGTGGTGACACACAGGCCCCACTTAATGGCGCCAACAAAAAGCAGACAGACGGCGCCAACATAAAGCAGACCAACGACAAGTGGCGTTGAATCAAGCACGCAAAGGAAAATAACATTTGTCAGGCAACCGTGGGTACGTGCACACGAACAACAGACACAGCAGATGCAAGCCAAAACGAGCAGTGCCACAAAAAAACACAAGCACACATCACATGTACAAGTCATCGTCGTCCTCCTCATCCTCCAACTCCTTCACCGACCTAATGAGCGGGTCAAACTCGTCCTCATCACCGTCCACGTTGTCGTACTCCCCCACATCGTCGTCCTGCTCAGAATCTGCCACAGAGGGCTCGGGGGACGGCGTAGTGGAACGATAAACGGGCATGCGCTTCGGCCCTTTGCCCTTCTGACTGAAAAAGCCTCCGGCAGCGGCGGCAAACTGCAGCTGCTTGGTGATCTGCGCCCGTCGGCCGACGGATAGAAGGGCGGCCGCAGAGCGGCCACCCGCGGAGCGGCCACCCGCAGGGGCCACCACGTCCCGCAGAGGTGGGGCGGGAGTCACCGGTGTCGCTGCCGCTGACACCCCAGTCGCCCTGCGCGGACCGGTGCCGCGCTGCCCCGGAGTCCCTGAGGACCCCTCCGTGGGCACATCCGCCAATGGAGGCCACTCCATCGGTACAGGTGCCAGCAGCGGGGACGGCGGTGGCTGCAGCGGGGGCCACTCCATAGGCACAGGTGCCCGAGGTGGGGACGGCGGTGGCTGCTGGCTCTCCCAGGACGCCGGAGAGTTTAGCAAAGTGAGTGGAAGAGGTCCAGGGGGGGGGGCTGCAGGGGCGGCCGGGGCCCCGGCGGCCGCTGATGAGCGGCCGTCCGAGGGCCGTGAGCCCGCACCAGCCGCGACAGCGCCGGAGGCCGCGGCTTCGCCAGCAGCCGCGGCCCCCGGCTCGTCATCTGTCGCGGTCATGGCGGCGGCCGCCTCATCCCCCGCCCCCCCCGCCACCGGGCCCCCCGCCCCCCCCGCCGCCGCCCCGCCGTCCCCCGCGACTGTCGGAGCCGCGGCCGCTGGAGCGGCCGCCTCCCCTACCGGCCCTCCACCAGCATCTGCGGCACCCTCGCCGCTGCTGGACGCCCCCACAGGTGCCGGTGCGTTGGCGGCCTTGTGCTGTGCGATGAGCGCATCGGCGCGCCGGGCCAAAAACGCGCGGAAGCGCGGCACGTCCCGAATGCCGGGGGCCGACAGTGCCGCAATCAGGTTCCTGTCCGCAGTGGCCCCCGCGATGACCTTCAGCGCTGCATTATTGGCGCTACTCTCCTTGGCCATGGCAGCGTCGCGCGCGCGCGCGGCCATCTGCTCCAAAGTGGACTGGGTGCCCAGGGGGCGGTCAACGAAAGTGCCAGGGCGCCGACGCTTGCCACGGGCCAGAGGCGTCGAGTCGCCATCTGCGTCCTGGGACTCCGTCCCGTCGGCGGCGGTGGCCCCCTCAGCAGAAGCGGCAAGCGGCTGCCGACCCACTGGCCGATCCCCCAACAGAGGAAGGGGCCGCCCCGGCCGCACCCGCGGCCGACCTCGCGGCCGCGGCGGCGGGGCGCTCGGAGCGCCGCGCCGCCATCGCGGCCGAAGCCGCGGCGCCGCTGTACTTGTCTGACTCGCGCAAAACACGCCACGCCGGTAGCCAGTGGATTGCCCTGGACTCCAACGACTTGAGGGCCGGGTTGGGGACGTACTTCCCGGCCCTCATTGCCTCGTAGATGTCGCGCCTCTCAAACTTGGCCATCATGGCCAGCTTCATGTCCTGCTCGGAGGGGTTCCCAGTCAGGTTCTTGCTCTCCACGTAGACGCGGGCGCACACCAGCCGCATGACCTTCTCCGACAGCTTCTGGTAGTACCGCTGGACGCCCGTAGACTCGCGAATGACGCGCAGATGAGGGCCGCGCCCCACCCCGACGTGAGCGGCCCTCATGCGGGCCATGCGCCGCTGGAAGTTGGCCGTCACTACCGCAAAGAACTCCTTCCCCTTCTGGTCCGTCTCCACCACAGCGTCCTCCGACTCCTCGCGCCACGCCTTGCTCAGCTGTACGCGCTCGACGTCGGAGTAGGGGATCCCGTGGGTGTGGACGCGAGCTCCCAATCCAGGTCCGCCATCGCCCGCAGCCGTTCCGCCTCCGCGGCTTCCGCGGCCGCTCTCGTCGCGGCCACGACCGCGGCCTCGAGACCCCCCCGGACCAACGGCGGGGCCAGCACTGCCGGCCCCGCCCCCCCCGCCGGCACCACCTCCCCCGACGGCGGCCCCGGCCGCGGCGACGCCGGCGGCGACACGGGCGGCGACACCGGCGGCGACACCAGCGGGGCCGGCTGCTGCGGCTCCTCGGCCCCTCTGGGGGTGGGGGCCGCTAACGCCTCTACGGGCGCCTCCTCCCGATCGTCGCCGTGCACGGGCCCCGGCCGCTGCGGCTGCGGCCTCTTCGTCCTCGTCCCCGTCGCCGTCGGTGACTGCATCGTCGTCCCAGGTAGAGCTGGGGCGGCTGCCTGTTGGTGGTGGCCGACCGCCTCTGGCGCGGGCGCGGCCACCGCGGGATGGCCGGTCGTAGTTGCCTGCGTAACGTCGGCGGCCGTGCCCGGTGGCGGCCCCACAGCCGCTGGACGTTGCTCCGCTGTCGGGGCTGCCGGCGCGAGGGTCCCCGCCAGCACCGCCGGCACTGCCGGCACCGCCGGCGTGCCCCCCTCCTCTTGAATGTCCTCTGAAGAAGGGGGAAGAGGACATGGCGGACCCGTCGCGGGTGTTGCTGCTGCTGCTGCTGCTGCCGTTGACCCCGGCAGCAATGGGCGATCTTGCGCGCCGCGATCCGTGAGCCTCTGGTTCAGTCGCACCGCCCTTACTCGCGCAGACCACGGGTCGCCACGAGGCGCTGGCCAAATGCTCGAGGAGGGCCGCAGTGGTGGGCCGGTGCCGCTCGGCCCACCCAGGGGAGTCCCTCGCACGCCGCCTCGCGGGGAGCCCTCCACCGAGCCCGCAGCAGCTCTTCGAGCGTTTGCCTCGAGACGCCTCTCCGACGGCGCCAATGGCAACGATCTCTGCTGGCCGCTCCCCAGCGCGGAAGACGACAGCTGGTTGCTGCCCAGGGCCGCCTCCCCCGCTATCTGGGCAGTCGGCGGCCCCTGCCCAACGCCAATCGACGGCGGCCCTTGGACCCGCGGAGTCGTCCACCCCCCTAGCTGGGTGCTGGGCCACCCGCTCGATGCAGCCTGGTTGCTGCCAGCCAGGGGCGGCCGGTGATCCCTGCGAGTGCTGCTCGGCCGCCCTTGCTGCTGCTGCTGCTGGTGGTTGTCCGGCCGGCTCGGCTCCGCCTGGCCGCCGCCGAAGAGCGGCGGCCCCTCCCAACAGCGGGGACTGGCCGGCCGACCCTGCTGGTGGGTGTCCGGCCGGCTCGGCCCCGCCTGGCCGCCGCCAAAGAGCGGCGGCCCCTCCCAATAGCGGGGACTGGCCGGCCGCCCATGCTGGTGGGCGTCCGGCCGGCTCGGCCCCGCCTGGCCGCCGCCAAAGAGCGGCGGCCCCTCCCAAAAGCGGACCCTGGTCGCTCGCCCCGGCTGGTGGTCGGCTTCCCGGTTCTGCCTCGCGTGGCCGTCTCCAAACAACGGCGGCCGATCGTCCCTGCGTGGGCTCGTCGGCCGCCCTTGCTGCTGCTGCTGCAGGTGGTTCTCCCACCGGCTGGGCCCCGCCTGGCCGTCCCCAAACAGCCGCGGCCGATCGTCCCTGCGTGGGCTCGTCGGCCGCCCTTGCTGCTGCTCCTGCGGGTAGTGCTCCCACCGGCTGGGCCCCGCCTTGCCGTCCCCAGACAGCCGCGGCCGATCGTCCCTGCGTGGGCTCGTCGGCCGCCCTTGCTGCTGCTCCTGCGGGTTGTGCTCCCACAGGCTGCGCCCCGCCTGGCCGTCCCCAAACAGCCGCGGCCGATCGTCCCTGCATGGGCTCGACGGCCGCCCTTGCTGCTGCTGCTGCGGGTAGTGCTCCCACCGGCTGGGCCCCGCCTTGCCGTCCCCAAACAGCCGCGGCCGATCGTCCCTGCGTGGGCTCGTCGGCCGCCCTTGCTGCTGCTGCTGCGGGTAGTGCTCCTACCGGCTGGGCCCCGCCTGGCCGTCCCAAAACAGCCGCGGCCGATCGTCCCTGCGTGGGCTCGTCTGCCGCCCTTTCTCCTGCTGCTGCTGCTGGTCTTGCCACCGGCTTGGCCGAGACTGGCCCTCTCCAAACAGCGGCGGCCCTTCCCAATAGCGGGGACTGCTCGGCCGCCCTTGCTGATCGTGCCACCGGGTCGGTCCCCCCTGGCCCTGGCCGCCGCCGCCAACCAGCGGCGGCCCCTCCCAGCGAGGAGCGGTCGGCCGCCCCAGATGGGCGTTGGTCCACCCGCCCGGCGCCGCCTGGCCGCCGCTGTCGTTCAGCGGCTCTTCTGTCGGTTGGCGCTGGCGCCCGGTGTCCCACTCCGTTGGTACCGCCCGCCCCGCCGGCGGTCGGTCGGCCCAGGGGCCGCCCTGCGGCCCCGTGAGCAGAGGCGGCACGTCCTGCTTCGGGGGAGTGGCCGCCCAAGGACACCGACACGTCCAATGGCACAGAGCGTGGTCCAGCTCCGCCCGCTGCGCTCGCCGACACTGCCAGCACAGACGGCGGAAGGCCCTCCGCAGCTCCGTCTTCGTCAGGTGCCGCCCGCGGCCTGCCCACCACAGGCTTCCGCGCTCCCGAAACGGTGGCTGAGCTGCCCACGGGCAGCCGCACCGCCAGTGACAGAGGGGGTACTCCGGCCCCGTGATCTGCGCACGACGACAGCGCGCGCAGAGGGGCCGAAGCCCTCGACGGCGCTGGTCCTTGCTTATCTGCCGCGCCGGCGGACCCCCGTGGTTCCGCTCCCGCCCCCCGCCCCCTCCGCCACCCCTGTCCCCCCCCGCGCCGCGGGTGGCTGCGCCCACGGTGCTCAAGGAGCGGAAAAGGCGTCACAGGAGAGTGCTGCGCGCGTGGGAAAGTGGGGGACAGGGAATCGGGGCCGTCGTACGGCCCCCAATGTGCAGAGTGGTAGCCTTGTGACGGCTGAGCGCGACGAACGTTGTAGCCAGCGTTCATGGCCTCATAGAGGGGTCGATGAAGTGCGCGTCGACCACAGGCCCACAGAGCACGTCAGCCGCCCAGGGTGCGGCCAGACGACCCCCCTCCCCCGACGCACCGGGGTGCGCGTGGGGGGGGCGGACAATTGTGGGCCCGCATGCGGCCAATGAGCCCCCCCCGGTGCAGGTGTCGTCCGTCTGGACGGCGGCCGGCAGCGGCTGGCAGCGGCCGCCACTGTCGGGGGCGGGGCAGCAGCCACACCGGCAATGACGGCAAAGAGGGAGAAAAAGGCGGCTTGCAGCAGCATAGAGCGTGTGGCCGCGGGGGCGGCGCCCCTTCGCGTATGGCCGCCCGAGAGGGGGATGGCCGCCCCCACCAAGCGCTGCAACCGTGCGGCCGCGAGAGGAATGGCGGAGATGCGGCGTGGCAACCGGGGAGGCCGAAACGAGGGGGGGTGATGACCCTTTTCGGCCTCCAGGCCGCCAGGCCGCCTTGCAGGCAGGTGGAGGCGGCCCCTTCACCGGGGTCGCGGCCGATCCTACCGTTGCGGCCGCCAATGTGGGCGCCAACGATGGGGTCGCTACTGTGGCTCACCCACGTGCTGGGGGCCAACCGCGACACCCGTGCGGCCAAGTGGAAATCGGGCGAGGAGAGTTGGCGACCCCCCGCCGGGGACCACCCCGCGGGCGACTGCCGTCGCAAACAGTGCAGACGTGGGCCAGAGCGGCCGGTGGGAGACGCCTCCCGACAGCGGTGGCGCGAAGTGGGGATCCGTGTCGACGACAGGGCGCAGGTGGGGCGTGTGGTGGGAAGGGGGGGGGCGTGGTCATGTGGGGGGGAGGGGGGGGGGAGGAAGCACCCCCGCAAGGCTCACGTCCCGCCTCTGGAAATTGTCGGGGGGTCACGCGACACCCTCGGCCGAGACACCTCGTGTGGCCAACCAGCACGGCAGCGCCCATGGGCGTTGGTGCCCACAGGGGGGGTTGAAGAGGAATCGCCCGCACAGTTCCATTGGGCGGGAGCGATGTGGGGGGGAGGGGGCCCAACAGTACTCTGGGCAGCAAGCGGCGGGGAGGGGTTGCGACCGGCTTGGCGTGCCCAATGAGAATCAGGGCCGACATGAGGCGGGGCGTTGCCGCCACGCCAGAGGCGACCACCGGAGGCCGCCCCTGTCCACTGTTGGCACCCTCCTGTGGCCGTGGGGCGGGCGTGGGGCGATGAGGGGGGGCGTCGGGGAAGGCGCGGCTGCGTAGACGGCGGTGGCTTGCTTGACGACGCGCAGGGGAGAGCGGGGGGGTGACACGCGTAAAACGTGGAGACGGAGACGCAAAACCCGAGGTGGGGGCGTGCACGGGCCTGGGAAGAGGGTCAACCGACCGACAACCGCCGGATTTGCACATAGAGACGTGATACGCGACCGGGAGGGAATGCAAGAGCCGCCGGGGCCGCGTGCGCCGGCAAGGGGTAAAGAAAAGAGAGGGGGGGGGGGCGAATCTCGTTCACCATAATTCGCATGGCGGGGTCCACGCATGGCGGGGGGGAATGCGCAACCTCGCGCCTCGAAAAGAAAAAAGAGGAGGCACGATGGAGCCGCCGCGCTGTGGTCGCCTCATAGAGCGTGCGAAAGTTGCGGAAACGACGCCGGTACACCGCATGGAGTCGCGGAAGCGTGCAACTGTCAACCATGCAGAAAACGACGTGGTCGGTTGTCTCATGGACCGAGCGGTCACAACCGTCCGTTCCCGGCATACACTGATCGCAGGCGGGGCGCGTCGAGGGAAACCGCGTCAGGTGATTGGCTCGTTGCACAGAGACGGTCGGACACGACCCCAACTGACCGCAAACAGACTTATATACACTTTTGAGTGCGTATATTCGCATATGGACAGGAATATTGGAGCGAGTTTGGACTGCACGTGCCAAGAAGAGTCGCATTGCACAGTCATATTAGGCAACGTTCGACAAAAGTATGGACGAGATACACGAGATTGCCTTGCTTTGTGCTGCGTGTCTCGCTTGTTCAGCAGGAGAGTCGACAATGTTTCCTCGTTTTCGAGCCTTGCACCTGTCTTCGGGGGGGGACTTGCCCCAGGTTGAATAATACCATCGAACACGCAATAGGCGACAGCGAACCCTCCCCACTTCTGATTTGCGGCAGCGGAAAGCCAGTTGCTATCGTGAAGGCCAGCTGTCCCGTCTTAAAATCATGTAGCCCCTGTGATCCAGCAACTCGTTTGCATATATCGGCTTTTGCCACGCTCCTCCACTCAGCAGCGCCCACGTGGCTGCTTCAATTCAGATTGGGGTGAGATGGTATCGGGATCGTCGTGACGTTGTTGGAAATACTCTTATAAATGAGTGCAGCCCGGGTTTCTACACCAACCTTTTCAAAGAAACGTACAGCCCTGTGAGTGGCTGAAAAAAAATTGGGGTTTTTCATGACCCCATTTTTCACCCCACGCCACAGAGGCCGCGAGGGACGGACGAGCGCAGCCCCGGTGACGCGGCCACCCGGATCTTGCGCGTGAGTGTGTCCCCGCGTTTGATTCTACCCCACTCCTTGGACGACATTTCCCACCCCTCCCCCGCCTCCTCCCGTCGCCTTGACGCCTCCCCCTTCAACCCCCCTCGCCGCCGAGGTCTGAAGGTGACAGCCCTTCCCCCATCAATAACCTCAATCCTGTCGCTGTTACCCCGGGCATTCTCATACATCTCTGAGATGTCCCAGGGAAGCGTCCGCGTGTGTACTATGAGGGTTGAAAAGCCTCCGAGATGCAGCAGAGGACCGTACATCCGCCACAGGTGGTAGAGTCACAGTCATGGGGGGACCGCACCTCCCCCGAGACGTGAAAAGACGCCCCCTGCGCCGGGCCCACCCCTTTTTGACCTAGCCCACCCCGGCTGTGACGGGGAGCGAGCGTTTGGGGGGTGCACCGGGCGGAGGTGGGGGCCTTTGGGCGCTGTGCAGGTGGCACTTCACCAAGGTGTGGTGTTTCGTTCCGGCAGCCGTTCTTGGAGGAACGGTTGACTCCCCTCTTTGCATTCTTTTCCACTTTTTTCTATTCTCACCTGCCCCACACGGCCGCGCCAACGGGTGCATGTGAACACGTGTACATTCTTCAACTTCCCGTGGCCCAAAGGAAGAAAAAGACCTGACACCTCGCTCTCTTGAGCCAATGCAGTGACAGCATTGCCTCTCAGAACAATCGAATTGATCTTCGTCGGCCAATGAGGAGACGAGGGAGCCCGTGAAACCCAGGCTGCACAAGAAACGCCCTCTTAACTAGGCGTGCCCCCCCGCAGTGGGGTCTGAAGGGGGACCACCGATTTCTTGCATTCCGGGTGTTTTCCGCTTCCGCAAGAATTTGCAACCCCCTCTCACGGCATGAAGGACGCCGATTTTGAGTACGTTGGTTGCTTTACGCTTCCAGTTGCCAGTTGCACAAGCCCACATGGATGGTGCCCGTCTGCGCCGGAAGCGTACGACCCTCAGCTGCCTGGTGGTACCAGCAGAACAACGTGCGGGCTTGTGCAACTGGCAACTGGAAGCGTAAAGCAACAAAAGTGCTCAAATTCGGCGTCCTTCATGCCGTGAGAGTGGGTTGCAAATTCTTGCGCAAGCGAAAAACACCCGGAATGCAAGAAATCGGTGGTCCCCCTTTAGACCCCACTGCGCCCTCCCCCCTTCCCTGGAGGTCGGTCGCGGGGACGGGCTGCAGCGGCGGCGGCGGCGGCGGCGGCGGCGACGGCGGCCGATGGGTGCGCCCGCTGCGGTCGCCGCGCGGCGCTGCCCCCCCGCGACCAGCTCGTAGGGCGGCGGCGCCCCCCTGCCTGGCCAGTGGCGTCAATAGACACGACGAGGGGCGGGGGGGGGGGTGCAGGTGGTCGAGTCCAATGCGATGGACAGGCCAGGCCTGCGCTTTGGTGCGCGGGGGTGAGAGGAAAAGAAAGGCGGTCGCCCACAGAAAAGAAAAAAAAAAGCACAAGCGCGGTCGCCCGCGCGGGCAGTAGTGCGTGCGCCACACCCCCGGCGATACCCCCCCCCCCCCCCCCCCCCCCCCACACCCTTCAGGCGCCAGGGTCCGCGGACGGCCCCACCTGGTAGTAGCCGTTCACGGGGTAGAGCGGGCGCGAGTGGCGAAACGCGCGCACCGCCGCCGGGTGGGCGGCCACGTCGGCGAGCACCAGCGGCGGCGGCAGCGACCCCCCGTCGCCGCCACCCCCGCCGCCCTCCCCCCCCGCCCCTGCCGCCCGCTCCTCCGCGGGTGTCTGCACCGGCGGGCGGCCCGGCGGGTGCACCGCCGACACAAGCAGCCGCCGCCGCGGCGCGTCGGCGGCCAGGTAGGTTGCCCACCACCGGCACAGCTGCGGGGTGCCGACGGCCGCCAGCGCGTCCGCCAGCGCCTCGCGGCGGCCATAGTCGTACGTGTGGTCGGAAATCTGGTCCAGGTACCGCCGCGCCTGCGCCCAGAGCTGCTTGTCGGGCTCCCGCAGCGCGGCGGAGAGGGCGGTCTTGAAGGGGGTCGGGTCGAGGGCGGGGAGGGTGACCGACCCGAAGTCGTCGAGGCACGCCTGGATGCGTGCCGCGACCGTCTCGGGCGACGCCGACGGCGACTGCACCGCCACGCACAGTACATTGACGCCCGCGACGCGCTGCGACCACGACGACACTCTGTACCCGAGCTGCTGCTCGGTGCGGAGGACGGTAAAGACGCGGTCTACGAGCATGTGCTTGAGCAAGGCCAGCGTCACGTCGGCGGTGGGGTCCCCGCCGAGGCCCACCTGGTACACCACCTGCACCGCCGAGTTGGGGTCCTCGGGCTTGGGGCTCGCAATCCGCGCGAGCACCGTCTGGCGGGCGGGCAGCTGGACGGCGCGGCGGGCGGGGAGCTCGAGCGCCGGCAGCGGCGGCGCGGGGAGCGCCGCCTGGACGGTGGCGGCCAGCGACAGCGCGCCCTCTGGCGACACGTTGCCCGCCACGAGGGCCTCGATGAAGAGGCCGCCCGGCCACAGGGACGCCACAAACGCTTCCACCTCTGCCGCGGACGGCGGCGGGGGTGCGGTGGGGGGGGCGGGTGTGCCCTCGCCGTCTAGCCCGCCGGCGGCGGGCGGTGGGGAGCTCGCGGAGGCGAGGCCGTCCCCAAAGACGCCGAGCAGGTCCGTCAGGTGCCAGGCGGGGGTGCACGTTAGGAGCGAGACGGTGGTGGTGGCGTGGTCCCGCGGATCCTGCTTGAGCCGATTCTTGTACCCCCGGCGGAGCACCTCGGCGACGCGCGCAAAGCGGGCGGGCTCGGCGCGGAAGCGGCCGAGGTGGCCGAGCAGCACGTCCAGCAGGCGCGGCAGCTTGTCGGTGTAGCCCGAGAGGAACAAGCGCAGGCCCCCCAGCATTCGGGACACCCGGACGCCGAGGCCCGCGTCGGCCGCGTCGGCCGTCTCCTCGGTGAGGGCGTCGGCGAGGACGCGGGTGGCAAGGTCCGAGAGCACCCACGAGCGGGCGCTCGTGTGGACGGCGGGGGTGAGCAGGTTGAACCAGACGTACGCCTTTGGCCGCCGGAAGGTGCGGTCCAGCTTGTAGTGCAGCCGCAGGGTGGCGTCGTCGTGCAGCAGCACGGGGTGTGCCGACGTTGTCGCGGCGGCGGGGGGCACGACGGGCGGGAGGCGGGGGGACTCCCACGGGGGCGGCGCCGCGGGGGAGGCGGCGGCGGCGGCTGCCCCCGCAGCCAGAGGGGAGAGCGTCGAGGCGGCGTCGTCCATGGCGCCTGCGTCCACCGCCGCTGCGTCCCCGTTGAAATCTGCTGGAGGTGCCGCGCTGGCCACTCGAGCAAGCACCGCGGTCGCACCGGGTGCCCGCGTCGGCCCTGCGTCCTCCCCCACCGCCGGCGGCTGCCCACTGCCCGCGGCGGATTCGTCGAGCGCGTCGCACACGAGCGACAGGTCCGTCGGAATGAAGGCGTTGGGCGGCCCGACGGCCAGGTCGGGCCACGGCGCCGCGGCCGCCCAGGCGGTGAGCGTATCGTCGGGGATGCGGCACGCGCTGTACGGCGTGCCGTACCACTCCTCCACGCGGTCAGTGGTGCCCGTGAAGGCCGGGTCCACAACCATCACCACCGCCGCCGCCGGCGTCAGCAGCCGCAGTGTGTCCCGGATGAGGCGCTCGTCGTACGCTGCATACAGGCTCTCCCCCGTCAGCAGGTGCTCGTCGGGGAGCCAGTGCATGCGGGGGGCGAGCTTCCGCGCCAGCGCCGACGGCTCCTCCCGCTCCCGGTACGTCCAGTACATTCGCTTGATGTCCGCGGCGTCCTGGTAGGAGCGTGCCGTCACACCCTCGGCCGCCAGCAGCCGCAGGTAGGCAAAGATGGCGCCAATGACCTCGTCAATGGCCGCCGCCGCGGCGCCCGCGACGGTCAGCTCCACCCACACCTGCACCGTCTGCCAGTGCGTCGCGCGCTCCGACGACGACGCCCTCACCGACGACGCCCAGCCGCGGGAGCGCAGCGCCGACAGGAGGGAGCCGGGCCCCCCATAGTTAAAGCGGTGCGCAATATAGCCGACGGGGTTGGTGCGGTAGGTGGCCGCAAGCGGGGGCACCACCCAAAAGAGGCTGAGCCACCGGTGCTCCTCGACGGGCACCACGTGCAGCCGCACGCCCGTCTCGGCGGGGCCGTACGGCGGCCGCCCCGCGTAGGCGTCTGCTGCGAGCGGCGCGTGGGTGTTGGGGATGCCCCCAAAGAGGTCACCCGCCCACGACGCGAGCGTGTCGAGCGGCGCGGGCGCGACGAGCGACAGCGCCATCCGGTTGGCACTATAGTGGCGCCCGTGAAACGCCAGCAGCGCCGCCCGCACGTCCACCCCCGCCGCCGTCGGGCGCTCCCACAGCGACGCCGCGTTGCCAATCCCACACTTGCGGGCGGGGTGCCCCGCCGCGGCGGCGGCGCGGAGCACCTGATAGCGGCGGCGGGCGTCGTGGAGGCGGCCGTTGCGGAATTCGCTGTCGACGGCGCGCACCTCCCGGGCGGTGGCGGTGGGGGTAAAGAGCGGGGCGATGAAAAACTGGGCAAACCGGTCGAGGGCCTCGTGGTAGGGGGCGAGGCCGGGAGGAATGGGGGGGGGGGGGGGGGGGGGGGCGCCCGTAGCGCCTTGGGGGGGGGCACCGCCCGCCGGGAGGGGGGCAGCCGCCGCAGCCGCCGCCGCGTTGGGGGCAGCGGCAGGGGCGGCAGCGGCAGCGGCAGTAGCGTCGCCGGGGGCAGCCGCGGTCGCCGCCCCGTTGGCGGGAGCAGCGTTGCTGGCGTCAGCGGGTGCCGCGTCGCCGGCGGGGGCGCCGTCGGGGGCAGCGTCGGCGGGAGCAGCGTCGGCGGGGGCGGCCCCGGCGGGGGCCCCGTCGGCGGCGCCGCCGTCGGCGCCAGCGGGGGCCACGGCGGGGGCAGCGCCGGCGGCGGGCGCAGCGCCGGCGGCGCCAGCCGGGTACGCGTCGCGCGCGGGAGCGCCGGCGGCGGCAGCGTCGGCGGGGGCAGCCCTGGCGGCGGCAGCGTCGGCGACGGCAGCGTCGGCGGCGGCAGCGTCGGCGGTGGCAGCGTTGGCGGGGGCAGCGTCGGCGGGGGCAGCGTCGGCGGGCGCAGCGTCGGTGGGCGCAGCGTCGGCGGCAGCCCCGTCGGCCGGGGCCCCCTCGCCGGGGGCCCCTTCGACAGGCGCACCATTGGCAGGGGCACCCGCCGCGGGGGCCGCCCCGCCGTCCCCACGGCCCGCCTGGCCCCCCCCATCGGCCGTTTCCGCCCCCCCCCCCCCTTGTCCACCACCACCGAAAAGTGGTAGTTGGTCGTCTCGGGGCCCGTCCCCGCGTTGCGCCCCCCCCCGTGGGCCCGGATAAACGCGCCGTAGGCCGCCTCGTCGGGGTATTTCGCCGTGCCGAGGAAGAGCATGTGCTCACAAAAGTGGGCGAGGCCGGGCAGGTGCTCGGGGTCGGCGCGGTAGCCGACGGCGACGGACATGCACGCGGCGGGGCGGTCGGCGACAGGGTCGGCAACGAGGAGCACGCGGAGGCCGTTGGGGAGCGTCACCCGCCGGTAGGAGCGGTCGTCGAGGGGGGACTGCTCCATCACTTCCGCCATCGCCGCCGCCGGGGCGCCCGTCGCGGGGGCGGCCGCCGCACCGGGCGGCGGGGGGGGGTCTGCGGCCACGGGGGCGGGCGACGGCGGGGCGGCGGGGGGAGGGGGGGCCCCCGCCGCCGCAGCGGCGGGGGGGGGGCGGGGGGGGGCATGGCGCCCGCCCGGCGGGGGTAGCCCCACGGCCAGCCGGCTACCCCGTGGGGGAGGCGCCTCGACAGGGGAGCAAGGCCCCGCGGCGGCGGCAGCAGCCGGCGGGCGGACGGTTGGCCGCAGCGGCGTGGAGCAAGGGCGGCGGCAGCAGCGGCGGCGGGCAGCGCGGCAGCGGACGCCGCCGCGGCGGCCCTAATGTAGCCAGCGCTGGGGCACCGCGGCAGGGGCCAAGGGGAACCCGGCGCGCACGTCAAGCGCCCGCCGGGCGCGCGCCCCCCCCGCGCCGCGCTTGCCGCAAGGGGCCGCCGCGCCGCCCCCCCCCCCCCGCCCTTCCACCACGGGCGTCCTGTGCGTGCAGCGAGGACAGGTACATACCCCCACACGGGCGGCCCGCGAGCGGCTTGCGCCCGCCGCCCGACCGCGGGGTGCACCCGCGCGTGTGCGCTGGAGCGGCGGCCAAGGACCCCACCGCCCGACGCCCCAGACAGCCGCAGCAACAGTACTGTTGCATGGTGCAGCCACGACCAAGGAGGCGGGTGGCTCTAGAAGGGGGGGCCCCTGGCACCAGGTGGCCATGGCCAGGGGCCCCCCCTTCTACTACAGACAGCTGGCGGCTCCTGCGGGCGTTGCCAGGCTGGTGCCCGGGTGGGACGCGAGCGGCCTGCCGTCACGGCAGTGGAGACACCGCATGCCACCCCTGCTGGCACGGTTTATCGCTTTCATCGGGTCGGGCAAAGTTTGGGCAACAGTGCTGTTTCCCGAAAGAAACGGAACGGAGACCGTCTGTGCCCACCATTGGTCGATGATGTGTATCCGGCTGAATGGATGGCTGATAGCTCGTTGACCAGCTCCGCATCGCGTTCTGACCACATCGGAGAAAGGTCTATATTCACAGTTTTTATGTTGATTGATCCGCCAGCCCGTATCCCCCACAATCTTAGCCTTCACAACAAGAACAACAAGAACCAGAGACCAAGCGCCACAGCAAGTGAGCACGTGGTCAGTATAAGGCACGGCGGTTGCGACGCGAGACCCCTCGTCGTGGCCCGCCGGCGAGTGAGTGCCTATTTCTCTCTCCTTCACCGCGGCAGTTTTGATGGTTCCCCACTACACACCCTTCGGTTCCACCTCTGCTACCTTCCCGCAGCGCTCCGGGCACGACGGCCCACCCTGCTAGTAGGCAGCCCCGCACGTCCCCCACCCTCTGGTCCCAACATACGCTAAAAGCCACCCCTCCCCTCCCCTGCACGCCCTGCCCCCTCCCACTCGCTCGTCTCCCCCCGCCACGGCCAACCGCCCTTGCTGCGAGCAACCGCCCGTGCCCCTGCATCCCGCCGCGCTCCCCTATCCCACGCGCGCTCATGCGCAGCCACCCACCTGCTCCCCCGCCGAGCCCGCCCGCACTCACGCGGAGCCACCCAACCACTTCCCCGCCCGTGACGTGGCTGCTGCCAGCCGTGGCCGCGGCGGCGGCAGCGGCCACCCGGCTGGCCGCCCGGCCGCCCGGTCCGCCTGGACGGCCCGCCTGGCAGCCGCCCCCTCCCCTGCTCCCGCCTGTTCTCCGTAGCGATGGTGACCTCACCGCGGCCGGCGGGCGGCGCGCTTGCTCGTGGCCGCGGCAGCGGCGGCCGCCGCGTCGGCTGCAGCGGCAGCGGCAGCGGCACGCAGGCGCAGCGGCGGTGGAGGTGGCGAGCGACACCCGCAGCGACAGCGGCGGCGGCGTACCCCACTTTCCCGCCCCACCCTCAAGGTGCGAGCACGGCGGACGGTTGCGCGGTGGGGGGCCCGCGGCGGTGGTGGCAGCGCTGCGCTACCACTGCACGCACCGCCGCCTTCAGCCCCTTTCCGCTGCGCTCAGCAATAAACAAGGAAAGGAGGCGGGGCGACGGGTGGCGGCAGGAAGGAAGGGAGGAGGGGGGGGGGGTGGGATGACGGCAGAGGCGGCGGCAACACGCATGCCGCAGCCCCCCTCCCCCCCGCCGCGGCAAAGCAATGGCGGCAGCGCCCGGCGGGGACCCCCCCCGGGCACGCGCGCGCAGCCTCGCTGCTCGGCAGCCACCGCCGTGCGCCGCCGCCGTCGGCCACTGCCAGGTGGGGCGGCGGCGGCGGAGCCCCCCCCGCTCCTTTCTCGCCCCCCCCTCCACAACGGGGGACCACTCCCGCGCCTCCCCCTTTGCCTCGGCGGGTCCCCCCCCCGCCGGGGTGGCACGTGTCGAGGCCTTTGGGTGACCGCAACGGGAATGGCAGCGGCGGCCACCGAGGGGCGTCCCCCTGCCGTCTGGCCGCCCACCCCCTGGCGGGTATGGCTGCCGTCGTGGCCGCCCGTGGCCGGCACTGGGGTGCGGACGGGGCCACCCGCCCCGCCACTGCCGGGTGTGGCGCGCTGCGTGGGCGCGCAGTCGGTGGCGGCCGGCCGCCGCCGCCGAGCGGCACGTCGGCCCGCCATTTCTACAGACGGGCGTGCTGGGCCAGCCAGACGCGCGGGCGCCAGAGCGGTGCATCTATTGACGGCGCACCCGGTCTTCGTAGGGGTTGGGAAAGGTGGAGACGGAACCGACCCCCGGCTGGGGTGGGAGGAGGAGGGGGAGGCCATCCTTGCAATGGGGCGCGACATGTCTAGGCTACGGCGGGGGCGCCACGAGCAACAACTGGGACTCGAATGAGGCCAGTCACGAGCCAACCTCGTGTTCGAGATCCTTGCGCCTGAATGATGATTGAAGACCAATGTAACAACATCGCGGTCATTCAAGGATAACCCTGACCCTTGGACAACATGCCGGATGAGATTTCGGTTTATCCCCGGTGCACCTGTTGGCGACGGTGCCCCGCCCGCCGTGCGGGCAGCCAACGGCACCCAGCACCCAGCCAACGCCACGCCAGCACCTGTTTAGCACCCACCTAGCGCAGCTGCGCTGGACCGCTGTGTGCCGAGTGGACCGGGCGGCCCCCGCTTCCCCCGCGCGACAATCCACGGCAGCGCGTTCGTGGACAGGGCACTCCGACGAAAGGAAGAGGGGGAGCTCCGCCTGCGAATGCGGGTGCTGGAGTCGGAGCGCGCCTGTCCAACGGATGCGTGTTGTGGAGGGCAGCATGGCCGTGGTCGCTCGTCGCCGCCACGCTCTGTCAGCTGGGGGTCACCTACCCAACGTCCAGCGGCGGGTACGTCCTCCGCGCGCGGGCGCTGCGCTGTGGGTGGCCGCGGCGTTTGCGGTGGCTCGGCTGGCGGCGGGGCTGCTCAAGCTGCGGGCGCTGGACGCGCGGATGTCGCGCTACACGCGCAAGAGGTGACGAATGAGGGGCGGGGGGTGAGGCGGGCCGCCGCGGGGGGTCCGTGGTGCCGCGTGGGTGCAGGGGGCGGCGGGAGGGACTACGCGGGGGGGGGGGGGGGGGGGGGGGGGGGCGGGGGGGGGTCGGGAGGACATGATGGGGTGTACGCCGTTGGGGGGCCTGGGTGGCGCTGGCGGGGGCGTTGCTGCAGCGGCGCTCGCCCTTGTATTGTTCCCCGCGATCGGGGTGGTAGTGCAGCTAGGTAGCGCTTCGGACGGCGCGGCTACCCTGTGTGGGTGGGAGTGGCGCTTCGTCTTGCCACGCCCGCGGGGCACGCTGGTCGGCGGCGCTTCGCGTGCCGACGCGTGGGGGGCGGTTGGTGACGGTTCGGTCGGGGCGCACGGGATGGGCGCCACCTCTGTCAATTGTCATCAGCGAAGCTAGTCTTGAGGTCGCGTGCTATTAGCGCACGATTTCGGAATCACACGAGTGCATGGTATGTACAGTACATACATATGTAGATACCCACACGCCGTTGGGTTCCGAGATGTGAATCACATCTACGTACGTACATATGTCACACACGTGCGTGGCGGTGTGGCGCATCGGTGCGGATTCTTCCACGCGCGAGGTACCCGCTTACATGGGCGCGACGAAGAACCACCGGCCGCCGTGGGCGGCGTAGCCGGGGTTTGCCTTACTTTCCCTGTCGATGGAGGCCGTGGGTCTGAGATCGAGCGCCACGGTACGCGCGCTGGTTGTTCTCGCTGTCTGCGGACGCCCTGCCGTCCTCAGGACGGTGCCTTCTGCTTGCCCAACGGGTGTGGTTGCTCGTCTTCCGTCGCACAGGCTCTTAGGTGGGTCGCCGCTCGCCTTGCGCGGCTCCGACTTGGCAGCGGCTTCTCTTGGGTGAAGCTGGTTCTTACGCGATTTGCGGTGGGCCCCCTTGATGGACCCAGTGAGAGCTGCCCCCCTGGAGCTACCCTACCCTTTGTCTGTCCACCCGGGCTCGTCGCATCTGCCTCTCTGGCGGTGCCGACGCGAGTTCTCGCCAAGGCTACGCTCCATCCTTGCCGCCGGGTCAACCTGCTGTCAAGGGCTTCCGCGTGGTCGGGTCATCTGTGGCGGCCCCGTACCAGCTTTTCTCTGGCTGAGCGCTCGCCTCTCCCGCTGAGCGGGCCTGTGTGTGCGTTGAGCGGCAAGGCGGCGGAACCACGGGAGAGGAGGTCCTCTGGCTTTCCGCACAACATCAGTGACTTCCGCACATGGCGTGCACGGAGCGACTACTACCGTGACATTACCAAGTTTGTCCGGTTCTCGGACAGTCTTGTCGACAGTCCTCACGTTGCCCTCTACAGGCCACCGCGCTTTGGGAAGTCTCTGATCTGTTCCATGATTCAGGCGTACTACGACGTGGCCGACAAGGACTCGTTTCACGAACTTTTTGATGGGCTGGACATTGGGGCGCATCCGACTGAGCATGCCTCCTCGTACTACGTCCTTGCACTCGACCTGTGAGTCGTCCCGTCTGGTACCTGGACCGTGCAGGAAGCCTTTGGAGAAATGAACAGGGTCATCAATGAGAGCTGCATTGCCTTCAAGCGGCGGTACGGGCGGTCGTTGAACATTGTGATGAACGCCGTCCACTTGGTTGCCAACGCCTGCAGGGCGGTGGCTGAGCTCAAGGACAACAAGATGTATATCATCCTGGACGAGTACGACCGTCTTCCCAATGCGGTCATGTCCGAGGGGCCCCGTGCAGTCAAAGACTACGAGGCGATCTTGTGTGACAACGCCGAGGCTGCCAGGGTCTGTGCTCGTGTTGTCGCGGAGCCGGAGGGGAAATTGGTGGAAGACGTCTTCGAGGAGTGATATGCGTGCTCGTCCCCTATCCGGGCGCTCTACTCCCTTTCAAGAACCTAACCGACAAGTCGGGAAAGTGGGACTACGTGCATGTGAGGACTTTCACGACGGGCATCTCTCCAGTCGCATTGACGGACGCCTCCATCTTCAATGTGGCCAAGAACCTGACTGCCATGGACGAGGCGTGGGATGTGGTCGGCTTCACTCGCGATGACGTGGCGGCGGCCATCGATCGCGCCAACATGGTCCCCCCGTCGTGTCGGGAAGCGCTGCTCGAGTTGCTTAGTTCCTGGTTCAACGACCTCCGGTTCTGTGTGCGGGACAGTTTCCCCACGCTGTTCCACCCGATGCTGTGCATGCTGGTGCTGAGTGACTTAGAAATAGTGCGGAGCAGCAGGAGCAAGATTTCAGAAATCCTGGTCATGCAGCTGCCCGATTGCGACGAGCTACAGCCTGGCGGCTCGGCCCTCCTCCACCCTACAGTACGTCATCCTCTAAGTCAGGTCCAGTACATGCCTTCGGCCGTCGTTGACCTGGCGAATGTCACGGTCCACAACAACGTGTGGAAAAAAGCGCTCGCACACGCGACACCCAAATTGGGGCGGTGCGCAAGGGCTGCCTCCCGTGTCGGGGGAACCGGAAGAAGTGCAAGTCGCACACACTCTGTCCCTGTTGTGGGGCAATCCCCCTACTGACAAACAAGAAGATGGTGTGTGGGCCAACAGTTTCTTGCTCGGGACGGGGAAGCGAGGCCAAGCCCCGCTGTCCCTCCCCGTATCCCCCCAGGGTCCCCGCAGAATCTCGCCACTCAGAATCTCCCACCTCAGCACCTGCCCACCAGGCCACACGAAAATTCAAGACGATAAATGCAGAAAACCCTCAAATCCACGTTGGATTTACTACTAAGCTAACTATCCCTTACTTCGGGAATATGGACCCAAATGCAGGGGGAGGAACGGGTCAGGCTAGTTGCCTGCCGCCCCTTGCATGGCACGTGTTGCCCCCCTACCTGGGGGTCAATACTGCCACACAACGTTGTCGAGCTCTTCTCTAAGCGCCTGCTGGCAGGTGCCAGTTTTTCAGTTGATGAGCTCTTTCGCGAGGCGGAGATTCCTGTGGCCCTTCTGCAGGCTGCTTTCAAGCAGTCGGAGCTGCTCAGCTTGTCTTCCACCGACAACGGCCGTGCCGTTGACCGCATGCGGCTGCTCTTGCTTTACCACGGCGTGTTGACGTGCTCTGGTACGGTTTCCCGCGTGGGTGTCAACGGGGAGGTCGCTGAGTACTACCGCGTTCGTTCGTCTACTCTGGCTGCATCTCTCGCTGCGCGACCGCTGGGGATCCAGCTCGTAGGCGGGATTCCAAGGCCGCTCGATTTGCTGCAAAATCTCACAGAAGAGCTGGTGACCGACTACATCCAGCTCCTTTGCGAGAGCGGCGTGCGGCGCATGAACGAAGCCAGCTACCAACAAGGCATCCTTGCGTGGATCAAGAGCTGGTCGAGCACGAGCGGGCACAAAGATATCAAGGCAACTGTTGAAGTTCTTGCGCGGCTCGTCGGGTCTGGGCTTGTCCGGTACGTCGACTTTGAGCTTCGAGGCCACTCAAGTGGCCGAGCGTTGATCATTGAGCTCAAGCAAATCCCTCTGTACGCAATAGAGAAGAGCCCGTGACGCAGCCTCAAAGGCGGCATTGCTGGGTTGACGAAGTTCTTGCGGGGCGAGAACGACGGCATCTGTCTTTCAACGGATCAGCTGCTGGCCTTGCGCATCAAGCCTTCCTGGAAGCCACACCGCTTGCCTGCTGGGAAGAAGGAGTTCGACCTGTGCGTCAAAGACATGTGTGACGGTGCAATGGAGCAGCTGCAAGAGCAGGTGGCAATGTATCGGCGGAAAGGGACATTGTATGCGTTTGTGGTGGTGGTGATACACCGGCGAGTCTTGACACTGCAGCTTTATGAGCCGCGATGGCCGTAGCTTGGCGGCTTCTTCTACCGATAAGGTGGCCGAGCTGTAGCAATATGGTTGGCCGTATTGTGACCCTAATGTTAGGGGGGCTACTTCTAATCCTTGGCTTTCAATTTGAGAGTCCGTACTGGTCACGGTATCTATAAGTTACGTAAGACCTGAGGGACTTGCATCTTGGGGTGGAGGGTAGTTAGTAGTGTCTCCGAGGGTTTATAACGAGGGGGCCGGCGGCGAATCTACCGCCGGCCAAGGCAGAACAACAAACCCCTCCCATTTGGGCTCCCATCTTGGTCCCGTGGCTTGCGCTCCAAGGACAGCAACCTTGGCCTCCCGGTGACGTTGGTGCCGATCCCCCTTGGTGAGTGTTCCCTGAGAGTGGACGTGCGACGGATTCCTATTGTGCTACATTGGTGGAGCAGCAGGGGACGGGTTTCCGTCACCCTTGTGGTGACGCCGTCTTCGGCCCTGGGACACGGATAGGGATCCGGTCCTTTTCTTGTACTCGTGGTGTTGCGACCTGATCGATTGTGTTGAGTTTTTACCCGTGACTGTGATCTACTGTTACTCTCCCCAATCTACCCCCTCGCTCTCTTATTCGTGGTGATTGTTACGTCGGTTGACTGATTGTGACTATGTCTACGCAAGAGACGGGGAACGCTCAAGATGACGGATCGGCTTCGACGCCGACTCCGGAGGTGACTACGGGAACCGGGATCGGGAACCCGATCGACAACATTGAGACGCCAATGCTTTCCGGTGCCGGATCGACGTTTGGCACGGCTCGGACGGCAGGAGGCGGGGGCCCGCCTCAACTGTCATCGACCGACCTCACTCCGCCGCGTCTTCACCAGGGGATTCCCTGATGGCATCATTGGCCCGCATCGAGGCCCGGTTTTCCGGACTCGACGCTCGTCAAGAGCGGACGGAGGACGCAATGGCAGTGTTGATGTCAACACGCCACACGACGGGACCCCGTCGTGTTCCTCCCACACCGGTACGGTTTGAACCGCCCGGACTACTTTCGGAGTCCGCCAGGGTCAACCCCGGTGTTGCTACTCCCAGACGACCCCCGGACACAATGGGGTATGGATCCGACTCGTCGGCAGAGTTGGAACGGAGTCACACGGAGCGATACGCTCGGAGCACCCGAAGCGGACTCCGCGGACACGACCCGGCGGATACTTACGCCGGTGGAGAGTCGGTTATCGGGGGAGGGGGTACCCTCTCACAGTATCCCCACGACGAAGGAGGCCAGGCAACTCGGGTTCCCGAGGTGCCGACGCCTGAAGTACCATCTTCAGTGGTGGAAGCTATGACTGCGCAGGTAACTGCGAGCCTACTGAAGCGGATGGAGTCCGATGAGTTTGCTCATCAACTGGCTAAGCTACTGGATATCCAGGACGCTGACACGGAGATCGTCAACGAGGTCTTCCGGTCGGTTCTTACTCCGGAACGTTATCGTTTGGAGGACCGCTCTACCACCGTATCGGAATCGATGCGTAATACGTCGCATCGGGCGATCCGCTCTATGCAGACCCTTATGAAGGGAGTCCCTATGTTCGGGGGGCCGAACGGACGCCCGTTGGCGGTCATCGGCTTCTTGACTAGCTTCAAGGCAGCCGCGGACAAGGCCCTCGTTAACGAGGGGCTGGCCCTGGAGATCCTCCCGTTCTTTGTTGATGAACGGGTGCGAGGCATCCTTCGCCAGGCATCCCCGATGCCGGGAATGAGGGTTGCGGCCACCCCCGTGGATTACCGTGGGATTCTCAAGGAGCTGCTGAGCAGTAACCTCAGTGAGGACATGTGCGAGGACCACTACCGGGCCCTGCGCTCTGCCACCGCCCAGAGCTGGGAGGATGAGGAGATGTTCGGACGACGGGTCCAAGAGCTCGACTACGAGCTGGGGAAGCTCCTCGGAGAAGGGGAGCTACGGGCCATCGTGGTTCGCAGGAGTACCCAACTACGTGCGGATATCCGCACGGGGCGCCAACACGGCACGGACGAACTTCAGTCGACTGATGCATATGTGCAAGTCCCTAGGGGACGCCTACCGGGTGCTTCACCCGGAGTGTGCTCTTGCCTCAAAGCCCAAGGGTGAGGGGAGCAAGCTCAATCTTACCCCGGTACCGAGGCAAGACAAGGTGGAACGGAAGGCCGCACCGGTACTGGTGGCTACCGAGTACGCCCCCACGGGCGAGGAGGAACCACTGGTTGACCAGCAGGGCCACCTGCTGTTACCGGCTACGCCGGTGATTGATGAGCAAGGTACGGTAGCGTACATCGCTCCGGCGGGGACCCAGTTCCAGGTCAGCGAGGGCACGGGACGTCGCGTCCCGTACGTACGGACTACGGGGTACTCCCCGGTGACGGGTAACCCTCACCAACCCTTGCCAACATGGGCGGTGCGCACGGAGGCACCCCCGCAGATTGCGGGCCGACCCAACCGGTTGCGGGAGTCCATGTTCCGGTTGACCCAAGGACCCAAGGCCTACCAGGGAGCAGGAAATCGGGCGCCCGAGGGAGGCAACCGCAGCTACGGGGCTGCCCCGATGCGAACTTAAGGGGGGACCGGCACGTCCGGATGTATGTTGTGTGGGGATCCCCAGCACTGGGTGTCTTCCTGCCCACTCATCCCCGAGGAGTCTCGGCGGGCAGCGGCGCACCGCAAGGCATCAACCGGGGGGTATCCCGCCAGAGCACCCGGACCCGCACCGGGTAGGCAGCCAGCTCCAGGTGGAGTACTGGCCGTCGAGGAGGCACCCGCTCATCCGGATGTCCCGGAGGACAGCACCCGGACGAGCACGGGAAACGAGTAAGAGGAAGGATGACCGGGGGGCGCTAGGGTAACCCAAGCAAGCCACCCCGGAGCACCGCGGGGAAAGCCCCACGGAGAGCGCGGTTGAGCCGACGCCGCATCAACCCCCGGGTACACCTTCCGGCCCCGACGACACGGCGTCAGGGGATTGATGACCAACCACCAAGGTTGGGAGGAGAGGACACGAAGCCCCGTCACATGGAACCAGACAAGGGCCCTGTTCAGGATGCCCGAGTTACACCGGATATCGGTGTAGGCCACGTGCTGTTCACCTTGGAGAACTTCAAGGTATCAGCCACACTGGGGGTTGAACCCCAGTCGACACGATCGTACTACCCTGTACTGGATACAGGGGCTGGACCCAGCCTTATCCGGAAGGATACCCTCCCGGACAAGTGGCTTCCGCGAGTCAGAGTGACTCGGGGACCCACCATCAAGGACGGGAATGGTCGCCTCATTCGTACGACCGCAGCGATGTCGCTGCGGGTTACCATCGGGGAACTCACTACGGAAGTCGACTTCCTGGTGTGTGAGACCCTATCGGTGCCCTGCATACTGGGGTGCACCTTCATCAACGTTCACGTGGATGCAATCCGGCCAGGCCGGAGGACCGTCGAGCTTCAAGAAGCCGACGGGACGAAGCGAGGACACACGGCTATCGTCAGGGACCTGACACTACAAGGGAGCCACGTTAACGTGGCTGAGGTGTACGCAAGCGTCGAGCCGAAGACACTTCGGTTGGGCAAGCGAACTCGCTTTGAACCGTTGTCGGAGACAGTCCTCCCGGTTAACTGCGACCTCGCAGGCATCTGCAGAGTCCGGTCCAACCTGCGGACGTACAAGCGCCATGGGTTGACCATGGCCAACGGTCTCATAGACCTCCCAGCAGGAGGGTCGTCCCTCCTGGTGATGGCGAACTATCGCCGTAAGGCAGTCACCCTCCCGAAGGGAACTATCCTCGGGATCGCCGAGCTCTACGAAGGAGATATCCTTACCCCTGACAAGGAAGGTCAAGTGGAACCACTTGAGGTGCTGGCGGCCGCCGAGACCACCGAGCGACAGCAACCCGATGACGGGAAGCCTAACCCATCGGCGGCTCCGGCGGACATGCCGCCAAAGGACCAATAAGCACTGAAGGCCCTGGCCGAGGCTGGCCTCGACCACCTTACCCCTTCGGTAGCCGAAGGGGTACGACGGATGCTAAGAAAGCATGACGTCATGTGGACAGGCGGGGCCTTGGGGACCATTGGGGCAACCCAACATCGTATAGACCTGGTACCAGGCGCACGACCCGCCCGGTCACAACCGCACCGAGCGGGACCTATGCAACGAGAGATCGTTGATGGAGAAGTGAAGAGGATGAGCGAAGCGAAGGTGATACGACCTTCGATGTCGGAGTGGGGTGCCCCAGTCGTTATCGTACCGAAGAAGGATCAAACCCCTCGGTTCTGCATCGATTATCGACGCCTCAACTTGGTTACCAAGAAGGACTCATACCCTTTACCAAGGATGAATGAATGCATCGACTCCCTGGGGGAAGCTACGGTGTTTACCACCATCGACTGCAATGCCGGATACTGGCAGATCCCAGTGGCGGAAGAGGATATCCTCAAGACGGCCTTCGTCTGTCACAGTGGAGTGTACGAGTTCCTAAGGATGCCCTTCGGATTGTCCAACGCCCCCGCTACATTCCAGCGGGCTATCGACATTATACTGTCGGGGGTGAAGTGGCGTAACTGCCTAGTGTACCTCGACGACGTCATCGTCTTCTCACGTAACATGGATGACCATGTGCAACATGTTGACGAGGTACTCACCCTCTTGAGGGACGCCGGGGTAACCCTGCGTCTGAAGAAGTGCGCCTTCTTCCAACAGACGGTCGAGTATCTGGGCCACCAGATAACCCCTGGTAAACTAGGGGTACTCGAAGCCAATACCCGGGCACTCCGGGATGCCCGGTTCCCTAACACCCAGACGCAGCTCAAGAGCTTCCTGGGAATGTGCAACGTATACCGACGGTTCGTCAAGGACTTCGCTCGGATACCTAAACCGTTAACGGTTCTTACGAGCAGTACCTTGCCCAAGGTACTCCAACCCCCTTCGCCTAGCGAAGAGGAGGCATTCGAGTCGCTGAAGCGAGCCCTACTATCCCCACCCGTCCTTGCGTTACCGCACCGACGGGGTACCTTCGTCATCGATGTCGATGCGTGCGATACACAAGTGGGATGCACCCTGTTACAGGGAGAGACGTTGATCGGTTCCGATAACGTTATCCCGGACCTGCGTCCGGTAGGGTACTTCAGCCGGACACTCAACCCGGCTGAGCGTAACTATAGTGCCACCGAGCGCGAGTGCCTCGGAGTTATATGGGCAGTGCAACTGCTCCGCCCATACCTGGAGGGCTCCAGGTTCATCGTGAGGTCCGACCACGAACCCCTACGATGGCTCCCCAACCTTGGTGACAAGGATTCCGACAGCCATGGACGGCTACCCCGGTGGAGGCTAAAGATGGCCGAGCACGACTACCGGACCATATATAAGGCCGGCGCTACCCATCATCTGGGAGTCACGCTGTCGCGACTCGATACACCGAGCGGGGATACCCGCCCGGTGGACGAGGACATCCCGGTGGTACCGGTCTGCATGGTGGGTAACGCTACCCAAGGTATGGTTGACCATACCATGGCACACCGAGCATGCCCACTGACCCTCGCGGACTTCCGCGAGGCACAAGCCAATGACGACGACTGTAGACGCCATCGCGCTAACCTCCTGGCCGGTACGGCCGGCATCTTCTCCGAGAATGAAGACGGACTCATATACCGGCGGGCACCCGCCGATGGACGACATCAAGTCGTGGTTCCCGTGTCCTTACGGCAAGCCTTCATGGAACGAGAACACGAGAACCCTACAGCCGGACACCCGGGAGGTTCACGCATGTTCGCAGCAATGCGAAGGTTCTTCTACTGGCCAGCAATGGCCGTCGACGTGGTCGACCACGTAAGGGGATGCCACCCCTGTGCACGTAACCGCATGAGTCTACATAGGCAGGCGTCTGCTATGAAACTGTTCCCACCTGATGGGCCCAACGAGCAGGTCGCTATCGACATACTCGGGCCACTTCCGGTAACGGAAGAAGGGAACAGGTACATCCTGGTCATGTCGGACCGCTTCACTAAGCTGTTACGAGCAGTAGCCATCCCGACTGATACGGCCTACACGATCATGAACGCAGTGGATGACCACTGGATCAGTGCGTGTTGGGTAATAAAGCAACTCCTCTCCGACAACGGAGCAAACCTTACGTCAGCATTCTGCACTAAGGTCATGGGCATGTTCGGGATCGAACCACGTCGGGCATCCGACTACCACCCGCAGACCAACGGACAGGTGGAGCGGTTCAACCGCACCATCGTTAAGATGCTCCACTGCTACGTGGCCCAGCACACGAACACTTGGGACGGGCTCCTGTCCGTATTGACCCTGGCATACAATGCCAGGCCACTTCGGAGCACAAACATCGCCCCACTGGAGTGGGTCATGCCACTAGGCGTCGGTAACCTGACGCTGCCGCCAGGCAGGTGCACTCGGTATGATACACCGAAAGGCAGACCGGCCGAACGTATACACCTAGCTTGGTTGGCCAAGCTATCGTGGATGATACCGAAACTCAAGGGCGCCCTTGACCGTACACATCTTCGATACAAGAAGAACTTCGACGCCCGGCTACGGGTACGCAACGCAACCCTGGTAACAGGTGACTGGGTCTACATCAGACACCAGAAGTTCCGAGGGAACAAGCTCATGCAACCGGTCAAGGGACCGTACCAGATTCTCCACAGAGATGACCACTCTGTTATCTTACACTCCGATACGGAGATCCAACGCATCAGTGTGAATGATGTCACACCAGCGCCGAAGCCAGAACATCCTCAGCCGGTACCGGCTGGGTCGCTACATGAAGCGCTTACCACCCACCGGTCGGATGACCCGGTGGGACCGGATGGAATCCCATATCAGGTGGAGAGCATCGTCGGACATACCGACCCAGATCTACCAGAACCCTGGTACGTCAAGGAAATGTGGGTCGGTTACGACTCACCCACCTGGGAACAGGCGGCGAATATACCCCGCCAACTACTCATGCCTTACATGAAGCGACGCCGCCTCCTGTAACAACCCAACCGAATCCGACTTCGGATGTAGGGGGGTGGGGCTTAGTCCTACTAAGTAGGGTGTGACATGGTTACGGCAGACTTAGGTTTCTCAGTCAAATCAGACTTAGGTTTCTAAGTCGAACCAAGCTTAGGTAACTAAGTAGAGTCAAGCTCAGGTAACGAAGTAAGCCAGAACCTTAATAAGTTGACTTAAAGGTAGAGGCTAACTCCGATAATATCGAAGTAACTAGGGGGCTTACAAGGGAGGATGACCTCCCCAAGCCAAGACACAAAGTGAGGGAGGATGACCTCCCCAAGCGTGAACCAACCGGAAGAAGTTGGACGGGAGGCAAGGCACCACTGAGCCAGAAGGGGTACTCCCCAGGGCAGCAAACAGAGGCAAGCAATGCCCCCAGCGGGGGAAGAGTTTACACTCACTACTACCCGGCCACCATAAGGGCCACCGGGTCTCTCTCCCGTACAAACAATAGCACTCCTCAGTGGGTAGACCCACTGCCCGAGGGAGGCCACTCACGCGTAAGCGCGTATACCTCCGTGCTCCACCGGTCGGCAATCTCACGACGGTCAATCACCTGAGTTACCTCGGTGCATAGCTGGACGAGGGTGCTGCGGCCAGCCTCCACGTCCTCCAGAGCTGTCTGAAGGCGGTCAAGCGCACCACCGAAGCAACGCGCTGACCCAACCAGCGCAGCACCTGGAGGGATATCCACCCAGCTAACAGAGAGACCCTCCCGCATTGCGCGGGCAACAAGGGCGTCAACGCCCTCATACCAGAGACGGGGACCCCCGTCATGCATGACAGGGGCGGGAGGTGACACTGGCGCAGCCAGAGGAGCCACAGGAGCCGACACGGCCACCACCGGAGCCGGTGGCGCCTGATATGAGGCCCGGTAGGACCCCACCGAAGGGGCTCCACCGTAACCCCGGCGGGGCTCCGCCCGACGACGGGACACCTCACGCTCCCCACCCGCAGAGCCCCACTCTCGGGGATGACGGCCAACCGCCGCCGGTATCGGGTTACCGAACCACGGGGCAAGGACCTGAAGAGGGTCATGGATAACCATGGGAGTACCCAGGTCAGCAACAGCCTCGGTGGAAGCCCATCCATGGCAATTGGGCTCACCCGGCTGAGTACGCCGGATACGCAACGAGTGACGAGGCAAGGGGGAAGCCCCAGCCCGCGGGTCCCGGTACGGGGGAAGGGCCAACACCCCAGCCCAGTTCACGGCATCGTGAACAGCCAGCAGGGCCTCGAACTCCCGGGCCAACCCGGTCTTGGCGGCTATCAGATCCACGCCCAACTGCGCGATGTGCCGACGGACACCCGTCGGAAGATGAAACAGGCGCCCCTGCCGGCGGACGGACAGCAAGAAAAAGGAAGCCTGCCCGAGGGTAACCTCAAGGGTGAAGGTACCCTGCAATGGGTGGACCGGCCGGGAGGCCAACACACTCCCGAAGTATCGGAGACAGGAGCCGGTGTCAAACCGGAAAGCAGGGGCGGGTTCCCACCCCTCCTGCCACAGAGGCGGGCGCACGGGAGTGTATACCGGCGCACGACCGTTGCCGGTCTGCAACGCACACGTTATATCGGTGAGGAACGCATCCGCCATGACACCATGGTTACGTCGCCAACTCGACGCCGACTTCAAACCCGCCATTGGCGGGTAGGGAGCCGTCAACGACAGATACGGGGATACCCCCGGGTAATAATCAAAGTCGGGATACCGACCGGTATCGCCCACCGTCTCCCCAAACGCAACCGGCTCCGCCGCCGCCGCAATCCCCCGAGCACTAGCCGGGTATTCAACCTCCCGCGGCAACGCGGGGGCGATCAGGTCGCATACCCCGAAGGCGGGGTCGAGGTAGACCTCACCCCGTCCCACCCGGGTGCGCCAGAGCTGCGCATGCCGGTCGTCCGGCTGACTCAGGATCCAATGGTGCTCCACC
Source organism: Pyropia yezoensis (assembly GCA_009829735.1). NCBI lineage: Eukaryota > Rhodophyta > Bangiophyceae > Bangiales > Bangiaceae > Pyropia > Pyropia yezoensis. The sequence goes on along the minus strand of CM020619.1, from coordinate 17,952,640 downwards.
CGCACCGCGTTCGGCTGGTTGACCAGCCGCACCAACTCCCGCTCCCAACTCGGGTCCACCCTGACGCGGCGGGAGGTCCCTCCAGAGAGACGCGATTGGTGGAAGTCCACCCTCATCCGCCCAGCGGACTCCATTGACTCTTGCACAGTCATGCCTCGAACCCGAGCCACCAAGTCGGACATCGACATGGCGGGTTGACCCGCCGCCACGGCGACGCCGCCACCCAACGGGGCAACCCGGGCAGGACCAGGAAGAATCGGGGGCGCCGGGGGATGCCCCACCGGCAGATGGGCCGGCGCCGAAGGTGCACGAGGCCGAGGAGGAAGAAGAAGGGCGGGCGCCCGCCCGGAGTAGCTCCCGGAGTCCACTGCCATCGGGGTAGATAACTCTTGACCATCACGCGTCCGCGGTACCGCGGGCAGAGCATCGCCGCCACCCGGGCCCGACGAGGGTACCACGGGGGCAGCACGGGTAGACCCGCTACCCGCCGCAGCGGACACACCAACCGGGCGGGCACCCGCGCCGTCTTGACCCGCCGTACTGGCCGGGGTGCCGCCACTACCATCCGCCACGCCGGTGACACCGTCGTGAGGTAGAGCCGCGCGGGCACCGGCGACAGAAGCCATCCGGGCCGCTGGAGGAGTAGCGGTAGAGGCCACCGCTGCACGCGGTTGTCCGCCACCCGACGGAGCCGTCGTGCCGCTAAACACGGACGACAACCCGCCCGGCGCGCCGTCCGGGGCCACACGAACGGTCACCCGGTCGTCCTCGTCCTCCGACGAGCTCGCTAAGAAGCACTCGGCGACGGTGGCAGAGACGGGAACGTCGTCCACCATCACCTCTTCCTCCTCCTCAAGCAGGAGGTCGTCCTCGCCCCCGGGTACCTGGGGGTCCGACATGGTGAAACCAGGGTAACAGGGGCGGCCCGTCAGACAAGCCGTCGACGGCTACGACCCGGTACGGTGGGACAACCGGGACGAGCCAGGGAAGCGCGGGCACCCGCGCTTATGACCACAAACGGCCACGAGAAGCGCCGCAGGCACGCGGGTCGACCCGCGCTCCACGAGGCTACGAACGCGCTCCACCCAGGCACCTGGGCGGGCCGGGGCCACACCCCCGTACGGGGCAACCAAGAGGGGTTCACCCCGAACCCGCCCCCGCGAAAAGCGGGAGCGGTCGCTCCCATTCACTCGGTAACACGAGAGGGGCTCCCCTACCACCAGACACCTGGTGGCGGATCCGCTTGCACCACCCCTCGGAAAGGGGGGTCGTGAACAGAAACCCGCATCGGGAAATTAGCGGTCCGGAAAACGGATCGTGTGTGTACCACACAAAGGGGGGCACCCCCCTAAGACAACCTCGAAAAGGGGTGTCTGTCGCGACAGGGCGCAAAGCCCCACCCGACTGGTAAACGGTCACGCGACCCACTTACATTCGGTAACCCGAATGCAACTCGACCCGAGGACGGGCCGAATCTAAGGGGAGGATATGTAGCAATATGGTTGGCCGTATTGTGACCCTAATGTTAGGGGGGCTACTTCTAATCCTTGGCTTTCAATTTGAGAGTCCGTACTGGTCACGGTATCTATACGCTACGTATGACCAGAGGGACTTGCATCTTGGGGTGGAGGGTAGTTAGTAGTGTCTCCGAGGGTTTATAACGAGGGGGCCGGCGGCGAATCTACCGCCGGCCAAGGCAGAAACAACAAACCCCTCCCATTTGGGCTCCCATCTTGGTCCCGTGGCTTGCGCTCCAAGGACAGCAACCTTGGCCTCCCGGTGACGTTGGTGCCGATCCCCCTTGGTGAGTGTTCCCTGAGAGTGGACGTGCGACGGATTCCTATTGTGCTACACGAGCACATGGGCGTCGCGGGCAGCGATGATGACTTAAGGTGGGTCTAGGCCTGCGCGTGACGGGCCAGGTGGTCTGTGTTTTGCCTCGTGGGTATGGCACGTGTGACTTGCGCTCACCGCACATGTTCTTGCGTTGGGTGAGTTGAACTCTTTGTTCGCATGGTGTATGTTCGCACAGCAACGGTTGTCCGCACTGTTGAGTAGCTCGATACTGTGTGGCTTGCAGATACGGTGCGTGAAACGTGTCGTCTCCCTCCCCGCCACCGGCGTCACGGCTGTGGGGCTGGAGGTAGTCGGCTGCAACGGCACTGGTGGCTGCCGCGTCGGTGGGAATGGGCTGCAGCGGTGGCGGCGGCAGCGGCATCGAGGTGAAGGCGGCAGCGGGCAAAGTGGCGGTGGTGGCGTCGGTCGGTGTCGGCAGCGAGGTGGTGGCGGCGGCTTAGGATGATGGCGGATGCGCCGGCACGGAGGTGCCGGCGGCATTGGCGGCGATGGCGAGGGGCGGCGTCATTTGAGGACGGCGGCGGTGGCAGGGTCGGCGGAGGCGGTGGCGGCGGCGGCGGCGCTGGAGGTGGCTGCGGCGGTCATCGCTGCGGCAGCTGCGGGGGCGGTGATTGCGGCGGCGGCAAGATGGCGGCGGCGGCAAGGTGCGTGGTGGCAGCCGGGGCGGTGACGGCGGCGGCGGCGGTGATAACGGCAGCAGCAACGTGGGGGCGTTGACATGCGGTGAAGGCGGCGGCGTGCGCCCGTCTACGCCGCCGACTGGGCCTACGGCGCGCACCCGCGGTCCGCGTCAACGGTCACGTTCATCTACCTTACCGCCCTGGCGCCGGCAGTGGCGCTTGGCGCCCTCACCTTTGTCGCCACGGGCGGCGCTTTGGGCGTGCCCGACACGCTCGTGTCCACCGCCGTGGAGGGCCTCGTCTACGCCGCGGCGTCGGGGCAGCCGACGGTGCTGCTCGGGCCGACGGGCCTGACGCTGGCGTTTACGACCGTCCTGGCGTGTGCCGCCGCCGCGGCGGGCCTCCCCTTCCTCCCCATCTTTGGGGGGACGGGCGCGTGGGGGGGGGCGCTGCTCGTTGCGGCGGGGGTGGCGAACGCCGCCGCGGGGCTAGCCGGCGTCACCGCGTTTACGACCGAAGCGTTCAACGCGCTGATCGGGTGCAACTTTTTGGTGGGGGGGGGGAAGCCCCTCCTCGCGACCGCCACCGCCGCCGCAGCTGCCGCCTCCGCCGCCGGGGGTGGGGGGGGGGGCGTTGCAGCGGCGGCGTCGGCGGCAGCGTCGCCACTGGCGGCGGCCGTGTCACTGGGCCTGGCCGTTGCCACCGTTGCGCTGGCGCGGGTGCTCGCGGCCGGACGGTCGTGAGGGGGGGGCGGGGAGGCACCCCCGCCGGGGGGCGCCGAAGCGGCCGAGGCCACGGAGGCTGCTGTCGCTGCCGCTGCTGCTGCCGCCACCACCGCCGCTGCTGCTACCACCGCTGCTGCGCCCGCGGTTGGGGCACCCCCGCTGGCACGGCCGCCGCCGCCGCCGCCGCCGCGGCAGCGGCGGCGGCGGCGGCGGCGGGCGCTCCCCCCGGCGATGGCGGAGACGGTGGCGGACTTTGGGCCGAGCCTCGCCAATGGCGGCGACGGCGAAGTGGCGGTGTTCTTGGGCGGCGACCGCGGCCGCGGCGGGGAAGGTGGTGCCGGTGGCTGCACGGCGTCCACAGGTGGGGGCGGTGGCGTCCGCGAGGAGGTGGTGGCGACAGCCTTTGTGGGACCGTCGGGGGGATGTTCAACCGGGAACTCTGTCGCAGTTGTCCTGCCGGGACGGAGCTCCTGTAGGGGGTCCCCGTACCGGTCGTAAACGCCACCTTGTCCTCGGTCGGCTGCGTGCAACGGGGACAAGCGTTTGGGGGTGGCCGGTGGGAGGCTACTCCATGCTTTTCGCGCTTGTTGAGGGGTGGGGCAGCCGGGAGGCTGCCCCTCTTTTTCGCTGCGTCGACGTCTTTGCTTCTGCCTGCTGCACCAGCAGCTGTGCTTGCCACGGCGCCCACCCGCCGTGTGGCGGCGGCAGTGACAATCTTTTTGCAGCGGCAGCAAGGTGGCGGCGGCAGCGGCACGGTGGTGGCGCTGGATTTGGCGGCGGTGGTGGGGGCGGTAAGGTGGCACCGTCGATGGTCTTGCCGCCGCCCAAGTCCCAATTACGCCAATGTAGCGGCGAGGTGAGCTGAAGCGGCAGCTGAGATGGGAGGCGCGGGGGGCGGGGGGGGGGGGGCGCAGCCGCAAAGGATGGAGTAGGAAAAGGAAACAGCTCCCGGCGCGAGTCAGAGCAGGCGTCATGACGCCAAGCGGTGCTACAGGCGCGGGGGCGCACTCAAGGGACAGGCTGTGGTCAGTTGGGTTTCAAAACACTCCAGTACACCCCAAGTGCGCAGCCGCAATGAGCCGATCCGACGAGGGGCGTGCTCCTCCGACAGCGTCCCAGCCTGTTCACGGGCAGAGAAGCCCAAGGCGACGATTGCGCACCTCTCACGACACAACATACGTCGTCAGCGCCTGCTTTTGAGAAGCCCAACACATCCAAAAAGTAGGCCGTGGCCGCCGATTGGTGGAGGACGGTCAGCCCCACATGGTGCACACGGGCAGTGAGAGGCGCCATCATGGCGTCATAAGGAGGCTGCCGCCGCGGCTGCCCTCCAGTCGCGCGGCTTCACCAGTGCCGACGTGCCCGCCGTCATCCTTCTCGCCGTCGGCCGCGGCACCGTCACCGCTTCGGTGATTGCCGCGTGGGCGCATGCCGCGTCCAACTCCATCAGCCGGCTGCTAATGGCGACGGGCCCCGCGATGAGGAACCGGTTCCTCGCGGACAAGCTGTTTGCGCTGAAAATCGGGATTGAAAAGGCCATTGGCATCTTTGGCAAGCCTAGCGCCGAGTACAAGCGCCGGCGGGAACGGTTTTTGCCCGAGGCGGAATTCGTGTTTGCCAACCTGGTGGCCGCGCTGCTCGCCGACTTCGCCCTCACGGCCCTGTGTAGCACAATAAGGAACCGCTGCACGTCCACTCTCAGGGAACACTCACCAAGGGGGATCGGCACCAACGTCACCGGGAGGTCAAGGTTCCTGTCATAGGAGCGCAAGCCACGGGACAAGGATGGGAGCCCAAATGCGAAGGGTTTGTTGTTCAACCATGGCCGGCGGTGGATTCGCCGACGGCCCCCTCGTTATAAGCCCTCGGAGACACTCCTAACTACCCTCCACCCCAAGATGCAAGTCCCTCCGGTCATAAGTAGCTTATGGATACCGTGACCAAAACGGACACCCAAATTGAAAGTTAAGGGTCAGAAGTAGTCCCCCTATATTAGGGTCACAATACTATCATCCATATTGCTACATATCCCCCTCTTAGATTCGGCTCGTCCTCGGGTCGAGTCACATTCGGGTTCCCGAATGTAAGTGGGTCGCGCGACCGTTTACCAGTCGGGTGGGGCTTTGCGCCCTGTTGCGGCAGACGCCCCTTTTCGGGGTTGTCTGAGGGGGGTGCCCCCCTTTGTGTGGTACACACACGATCCGTTTTTCGGACCGTCGAATTCCCGATGCGGGTTTTCGTGTCACGACCCCCTTCTCCGGGGGATGGTGCAAGCGGATCCGCCACCAGGCGCCTGGTGGTAGGGGGGCCCCTCTCGTGTGGACGAGTGAGTGGTGGCGGGGGCTGCCCGCGTTGCGCGGTGGCGGTTGTGGGGTGACCCCCTTTGATTACCCCGTGTGGGGGCGTGGCCCTGACCCAGGTGCCTGGGTGGAGCGACCTCGTAGCTCGGTTGGCGCGGGTCGTCCCGCGTCGCGTATCGTTAGTGCTGAGCTGTGTGGTTATAAGGGCGGGTGCCCGCGCTTCCCTGGCTCTTCCCTGTGCATTCCCCGTACCGGGTCGAGCCGACTGCGGCTTCTTGGCACGGGGAACCCCTGCTACCCCGGATTCACTATGTCGGACCCCCAGGTGCCCGGGGGCGTGAACGACCTGCTGCTTGAGGAGGAGGAGGTGATGCAGGACGACGTTCCCGTCGCTGCCACCGCTGCCGAGTGCTTCCTTGCCAGCTCGTCGGACGACGAGGATCGGGTGACCGTCCGCTTGTCGGCGGCGGGCCCGCCGGGCGGACTGTCGTCCGTTTGCAGCGTCACGACGGCTCCGTCGGAGGGCGGTCAACCGCGTGTGGCGGTTCCTGTTCCTACTCCTCCGGCGGCCGGGATGGCTCCTGTTGCCGGTGCCAGGGTGGCGCTACCGCAAGAAGGTGCAGCCGCTGCTGCTGATGGTCGTGGCGGCACCACGGCCGGGACGGCGAGTCAAGATGGTGCGGGTACCCACCCGGGTGGTGGTCCGTCCGCGGGGGCGGTTGAAGGGTCTACCCCATCCGTCCCCGTTGTGCCGTCGTCGGACCGGGGTGGTGACGGCGCACTTCCCGCGGTGCCGCGGGCGACTGTCGGTCAATACGTGTCTTCCCCGATGGCGGTGGACTCCAGGAGCTACTCCGGGCGGGCGACCGCCCTTCTTCTTCCTCCTCGCCCCCGGGCGCCTGCGGCGCCGGCCTATCTGCCGGTGGGGCTTCCCCCGGCGCCGCCGATTTTTCCTGTGCCCGCCCGGGCTGCCCCGCTGGGTGGCGGCGTCGCCTTGGTGGCGGGCCACCCCCCCATGTCGGTGTCCGACTTGATGGCCTGGGTTCGAGGCCTCACTGTGCAAGAGCCCATGGACTCTGCTGGCCGGATGCGGGTGGACTTCCACCCGCCGAGCTACCGTGGAGGTTCCTCCCAGCGCATCAAGCTGGACCCGATTTGGGAGCGGGAGTTAGCGCGGCTGGTCAGCCAGCCGAATGCGGTCCGTGTGGAGCATCATTGGACACTGAGTCAGCCGGACGACCGGCATGCCCAGCTCTGGCGCACCCGGGTCGGGCGGGGTGAGGTCTTCCTCAACCCCGCGTTTGGGGTATGCGACTTGGTTGCTCCCGCGTTGTCGTGAGACGTTGACTACCCGGCTAGTGCTCGGGGTGCTGCGGCCGCTGCGACCCCTGTTGCGTTCAGGCACACCGTGCCCGATACCGGCAGGTATCCCGGGTTTGAGTACTTCCCGGGGGTATCCCCGTATCTGACGTTGACGGCGCCGTACCCGCCCATGGCGGGGCTGAAGTCGGCGTCGAGCTGGCGACGCAACCATGGTGTCATGGCGGATGCGTTCCGCACCGATATAACGTGTGCGTTGCAGACCGGCAACGGTCGTGCGCCGGTATACACTCCCGTGCGCCCGCCTCTGTGGCAGGAGGGGTGGGAGCTCGCCCCGGCTTTCCGGTTTGACACCGGCTCGTGCCTCCGATACTTCGGTTGTGTGTTGGCCTCTCGGCCTGTCCACCTATTGCAGGGAACCTTTACCCTCGAGGTTACCCTCGGGCAAGCTTCCTCCTTCCTGTTGTCCGTCCGTCGGCAGGGGCGGCTTTTTCATCTTTCGAAGGGTGTCCGTCGGCATATTCGGGAGCTGGGCGTTGACGCCATTGCTGCCAAGACGGGGTTGGCCCGGGAGTTCGAGGCCCTTTTGGCCGTTCACGATGCCGTGGACTGGGCGGAGGTGTTGAACCTACCCCCGTACCGGGATCCGCAGGCTGGGGCTGCCACCTTCCCTCCTCACTCGCTGCGCATCCGGCGCACTCAGCCGGGTGAGCCAAGATATCGTGGGTGGGCGTCCACCGAGGCTGTTCCTGGCCTGGGTGTTCCCATGGTTATCCATGACCCTCTTGAGGTCATAGCCCCGTGGTTCGGTAACCCGATACCGGTGGGGGTTGGCCGTCGTCCCCGAGAAAGGGACTCTACGGGTGGGGAGTGTCAGGTGTCCCGTCCTCGGGCGGAGTCCAGCCGGGTTTACGGTGGAGCCCCTTCCGTGGGGTCCTACCTTGCCTCGTATCGGGCGGCACCGGCTCCGGTGGTAGCCATATCGGCTCCTGGGGCTCGTCTGGCTGCGCCCGTGTCTTCTTCCGTCCCTATCATGCCGGACGGGGGTCCCCGGCTATGGTATGAGGGCGTTGACGCCCTCATTACCCGCGAGCTGCGGGAGGGTCTCTCTGTTAGCTGGGGGGATATCCCTCCAGGTGCTGCGCTGGTTGGTACCGCGCGCTGCTTCGGTGGGGTGCTGGACCGCCTCCAGCTAGCTCTGGAGGAAGTGGAGGCTGGTCGCAGCAATCTCGTGGAGCTATGCACTGAGATAACTCAGGCGGTTGACCGTTGCGAGATTGCCGACCGGTGGAGCATGGAGGTGTACGCGTCTACTCGTGAGTGGCCCCCTTCGGGCAGCAGGGAAACCCCTTGAAGAGCGCTGTTGCTATGAGGGAGAGGGACCCGGTGACCCTTATGGTGGCCGGGTAGTAGTGAGTATATACTCATCCCCCGCTGGGGCGTTTGCATGTTCTGATGGCTGCCTTCGAAGAGTACCCCGTCTGCCTTAACAGAGGCTTGCCTCGGTTTTTCTTGCGCCCCCAACCCATCCTGGTTGGGTAATACTCGTGAAGGTCAACCGTCCTCGGTCCGTCACTTGCTCCATGGATGAGGGTTTACCTTGGTGTAAGCCTCAGGTTATTTTTAAATTATCGGAGTGATTCATCTCCTTCAAGTAAAACTTGTTTAAGTCAGTAGCCCACTTAGTTTGCCTAAGTCCGCTCCGACTGAGTGAACCTAAGTCTTGCCGAATCCGTGTGACACCCTACCTAGTAGGTATAAGCCTCACCTCCCAACAGCCGAAGTCGGTGTCGGTTGGGTTGTTACAGCAGGCTTCGTCGCCTCATGTAAGGCATGAGAGGTTGGCGGGGTATATTCGCCGCCTGTTCCCAGGTCGGTGAGTCGTATCCGACCCGCATCACTTTGACGTACGAGGGTCCTGGTAGGTCCCGGTGGGTGTGTCCGACCACGCTCTCTACTTCGTATGGAATCCCATCCGGCCCCACCGGGTCATCTGACCGGTGGGTAGTAAGCGGATGCCCGACGTGGTTCGATCCCGAACATGCCCATGACCTTAGTGCAGAATGCTGACGTAAGGTTTGCTCCGTTGTCGGAGAGGAGTTGCTTTATTACCCAACACGCACTGATCCAGTGGTCATCCACTGCGTTCATGATCGTGCAGGCCGTATCAGTCGGGATGGCTACTGCTCGTAACAGCTTAGTAAAGCGGTCCGACATGACCAGGATGTACCTGTTCCCTTCTTCCGTTACCGGAAGTGGCCCGAGTATGTCGATAGCGACTTGCTCATTGGGCCCATCCGGAGGGAATAGTTTCATAGCGGATGCCCGCCTATGAAGACTCATATGATTCCGTGCACACGGGTGGCGTCCCCGCACGTGGTCGACTACGTCGACGGCCATTGCTGGCCAGTAGAAGACCCTCCGCATTGCTGCGAAAATGTGCGACCCTCCCGGGTGTCCAGCTGTAGGGTTCTCTTGTTCTCGTTCCATGACGGCTTGTCGCAAGGACACAGGAACCACGACTTGATGTCGTCCATCGGCGGGTGCCCGCCGGTATATGAGTCCGTCTTCATTCTCGGAGAAGATGCCGGCCGTACCGGCCAGGAGGGTAGCGCGATGGCGTTTGCGGTCATCGTCATTGGCCTGTGCCTCGCGGAAGTCCGCCAGGGTCAATGGGCACGCCAGGTGTGCCATGGTATGGTCAACCATACCTTGGGTAGCGTTACCCACCATGCAGACCGGTACCACCGGGATGTCCTCGTCCACCGGGCGGGTATCCCCGCTCGGTGTATCGAGTCGCGACAGCGCGACTCCCAGATGATGGGTAGCGCCGGTCTTATATATGGTCCGGTAGTCGTGCTCGGCCATCTTTAGCCTCCACCGGGGTAGCCGTCCATGGCTGTCGGAATCCTTGTCACCAAGGTTGGGGAGCCATCGTAGGGGTTCGTGGTCGGACCTCACGATGAACCTGGATCCTTCCAGGTATGGCCGGAGCAGTTGCACTGCCCATATGAGTCAACGGCACTCGCGCTCTGTGGCACCATAGTTACGCTCAGCCGGGTTGAGTGTACGGCTGAAGTACCCCACCGGATGTAGGTCCGGGATAGCATTATCGGTACCGATGTTCGCCTCTCCCTGTAGCAGGGTGCATCCCACTTGAGTATCGCACGCATCGACATCGATGACGAAGGTTCCGCGTCTATGCGGCAACGCAAGCACGGGTAGGGCTAGCAGGGCTTGTTTGAGCAGCTCGAATGCCTCTCCCTCGCTTGGCGAGGGAGGTTGGAGTACCTTTGGCAAGGCGCTGCTCGTCAGAACCGTTAACAGTTTGGCTATACGAGCGAAGTCCTTCACGAACCGTCGGTATACGTTGCACATCCCTAGGAAGCTTTTCAGTTGTGTCTGGGTGGTCGGGTATCGCGCATCCCAGAGTGTCCGGGTATTAGCTTCAAGCACTCCCAGTCTACCTGGTGTGATCTGGTGACCCAGATACTCGACGGTCTGTTGGAAGAAGGCGCACTTCTTGAGTTGCAGGGCTACCCCGGCGATCCGCAAGAGGGTGAGTACCTCGTCGACATGTTGTACATGGTCATCCATGATACGCGAGAAGACAATGACATCGTCAGGGTACACCAGGCAGTTACGCCACTTCACTCCCGACAGTATAATGTCGATGGCCCGCTGGAATGTGGCGGGGGCGTTGGACAATCCGAAGAGCATCCTTAGGAGCTCGTACACTCCACTGCAACAGACGAACGCTGTCTTGGGGATACCCTCCTCTGCAACTGGGATCTGCCAGTACCCGGCAGTGCAGTCGATAGTGGTAAACACTGTGGCTTCCCCCAGGGTGTCGATACATTCGTCCATCCTTGGTAAAGGGTATGAGTCTTTCTTGGAAACCAAGTTGAGTCGTCGATAATCGATGCAGAACCGAGGGGTTTGATCCTACGTCGGTACGATAACGACTGGGGCGCCCCACTTCGATATCGAAGGTCGGATCACCTCAGCTTTGCTCATCCTCTTCACTTTTCTGTCAACGATCTCTCGTTGCATAGGTCCCGCGCGGTGCGGTTGCGACCGCGCTAGTCGTGCACCTGGTACAAGGTCTATACGATGTCGGGCTGCCCCAATGGTACCCAGGTGTGAGGACCCACCCAAAACCGGGGAGCCCTCAACGTACTCGTGGGGGTGTCAGCGGGCCCTGCGAGCCAATGGGGCGGCGAGGCATGGGGAAGAGGACGGTGGTCTCGATGGGGGTGGGTTTGGGGAAGAAGATGGGCGCGACGTCGGTGGGGATCGAGGGTACAAAAGGTAAACAGTGTCTTTGGTGTGTGTCTGTGGTTGCCCCTCTCCTTTCCCCCGGTGGCGCCGACACCCACGCACTATATACTCGCGTCGAGGCACCCGAGGTGACCCAAAGCATGCGTTTCCCCATCGCACCGCCGGTAGGCACAAAACGGTCCAAAAACAAAGCATGTCTCTCAGAACAAAGCATGGGCGGGCGTGCGCACTAAAGGAGTGCAGCCCCAGTTTGCCCGAAACGAAGGGGGTCCCGTGGATGGCGCCCAGCGCGCGCCACCAGCCGGCTCCATACGCCGATCGGCCAGAAGGTCCGGCTGGCTGTAAGGGCCAGCAAGGCCAAATTCAATCAATCCCTTGACCGGCCAGCCAGTCACCAACCAGCTGGCCGAATTCAATCAATCCAAAAGCCGGCGAGCCAGTCATATCGTACTCAGCCGCCAGCGAGGATGTGCGGTGTCCTCAGTGTCGGTGAATCATGTGACTGGTCCTTGATGCCAGCTTTCAAGCAGCGCAGAGAATAAAATTCAGGCAGCACAGACGGGGATGTCCGCCCGTGGTTGGTCGACGATGTCACTCGCTCCTCGTTGTCGAGTTTCGACGTCCATGACAGGGTTCCAACAGTGCGTTGACGGCGGCTTTCGTGCGGTCGGCCGACGTCCGCAAAATGTCAGGGATACAGCGTGGTGTCGCCCAGGGTAGTGGGGAATTGATGTGTCTTGGGGGGAGCTATCAGGGCCGGACATGTAAGGAGAGGTCCCAGTCCATATCCCCTGGGTTCCGGGTGGCGATTTAAGGGGCAAATCCTTACACGTCCCCCCCTTAGGACGCGCGTCGAAGAAACGCGTCTAAAACTTCAGGGGCGTTCACAAGGTCTTGCTTTGTCAGCCAAGAGTTCTCGCTGATGTCGCAGCCTTTCCATTTGACGAGGTACTGCAGTCGTCCACGGCGCTTTCGTGACCGTACAATGGAGTCCACTTCATACTCGACCGAGCCATCCGGAAATGCAACCGGGGGTGGAACGGGAGGAAGTCGACCATACGGATCAGCGCGGTACGGCTTCAGGAGGCTGGCATGGAAGGCGTTGTGAACTTTGCGATCGAGGATAGCTTGAGGAAGATCGAGACGAAACGTGACGTCATTGATGCTCTCCGTGACTTTGTTGGGTCCGGAGTATTCGGGCATCAGCTTACGAGCGCCTTGAAAAGCGTCGGGCAAGAGGTTCTTGGTGCTGAGGAGTACGTGGTCGCCCACAGTGATTGTGCATGGTCGGCGATGACGGTTTGCGTAAGCCGAGCGCGTCTCATTGGCACTCTTGATGGCGGCGATAGCCTTCTTTTGAGCATCGTGGAGGCTGGATAGCCAATCCGACACAGCAGGAAGATTTGAGTCCCTGCTGTCGAGGATGTCCATAGGCACGGTCCTTGGTTCAAACCCGTAGTTCAAGAAAAATGGAGATGGGGTCGCGGTCACAGACGACTTCTTGAGGTAGGCCATGGTTGCGATAGACGTGATCGTGGTAAAGCTGAGCCGTGACCGGCGCTGTACATTCCGGCTTCATTGGTGCCAGGCGAATCATCTTGGTGAGCCGGTCAACAACGACATAAATGCCGTTGTGGCCTCGTGGTGTCAAAGGCAGTGGGGTGATAAAGTCCATGGAGACACTTGCCCATCTTTGGCTTGGGAGTTCGAGTGGTTTGAGATGACCCAGAGGTGAATGAGTGCTAGCCTTGTTCCGCTGGCGCGAATCACATGATTGTACGTATCTTTGGATGTCCTGCCGCATGGACTTCCAGTAGTAATTGGAAGCAACAGCCTTGGTGGTTTTCTTCACTCCCATGTGCCCTTGGCACGGGACGTCGTGGTAGTCGTGGAGGAGTCTTTGGCGTAGAGTACCAGCGGGGATGCACGTACGGTCACCTCGTTTTAACAACCTCATATGAAACCGGTAGGGAGATACCGGGTCCTTGGCTTGGTCGGCAAACTCGGGGTCCGCTTTGTACTCTTGTTCTAGGGTGGCAAGGTCTTGATCACTTTGGTTGATGGTCATGAGGTTGTTGATTTCAGTTTCCTTGAGGGTTTCGTCAATGCTCTTGGTCAGCACTCGACTAAGGAGATCTTGGTTGGGTTCGTGCTTGTCAGGGGCATCTTGGGGTTGCCTGGAAAGGGCATCAGCTACGGCGTTGGAGATGCCTTTGACCGGGACAATCTTGAACTGGAACTGATCCAGAAGTTCAAGCCACTTGACTTGGCGGTCGTTCAGCCTTTCTTGGGTTCGCAGGTATCTCAGGGACTCGTGGTCGGTATGGACCCAAAAGGGTCTTCCGTGGAGGTAGCAGCGCCAGTGCCGGATGGCCTGGACCACTGCGAGCAGCTCACGTTCGCGGATGCTGTAGCGTTGCTCGTGGATATTCAAGGTCAGGGAGAAGAATGCCACTGGACGCCGTCCCTTTCCGTCGTCTTGTTCGAGGACTGCGCCAACAGCATACCCGCTGGCATCAGTAGACACATAGATGAGATATCGTTTGTCAAACGGCCTTAGTACCGGTGCACTTGTTGTCAGAGTCTGCAGCTGCTCGAAGGCTTTCTGGGCGTCCGGCGTCCACTCAAAGTCGACCTTCCCCGTCAACCTTGTAAGAGGGGTAGCAACTGCGGCCATTCCCTTGATAAATCGGCGATGGAAGTTGACCACACCGAGGAAGGACTGCACGTCCTTCTTGCTCTTCGGGGTTGCCCACGTCCGAATGGCTTGGACCTTCTGGTCCTCCATGGAGAAGCCTGCGTCAGATATGACGTGGCCGAGGTAATCGACAGTCGTTCGAGCGAATTGGCACTTACTCGCCTTGGCGTAAAGCTTGTATTCCCGTAGCTTGGCCAGGGTCTTTCTCAGGTGCTTGAGATGATCCTCGTAGGTTTCGCTGTAGACCAAAATGTCGTCTAAGTAGACGCAGATGAAGTCGTACAGGTAGGGTCTGAACACATCGTTCATCAAGTTCATGAAGACTGCGGGGGCGCTCGTCAGTCCGAAGGGTAGCACAGTAAACTCGTAGAATCCATATTTGGTCCGGAACGCCGTCAATGGGATGGTGTCAGGGTCCAGCCGGATCTGGTGGTAGCAAGAGCGGAGGTCAATCTTCGTGAAGTACTTGGCCTTTCGTGGTTGATCAAAGATGTCATCGATACGTGGTAGAGGATATGCATTCTTGATGGTGGCCTTGTTCAATGCTCGGTAGTCGATGCACATCCGCCAGCCGCCGTCCTTCTTCGCCGCAAATAGAACGGAGGAGCCCCACGGTGAGGCACTTGGTTGGATGAATCCCTTCCGAATCAGGGTCGCAAGTTGCGTCTTGAGTTCATCGAGTGCCCACTCGGAGAGGCGGTAAATACCGCTGCGACGTGGTTCAGCGTCGTCGGTCAGCCTGATGCTAAACTTGTGACTACGCTCAAGAGGGAGTCCGTCCGGGAGCTCAGCCGGGAAGACGTCAGCGTACTCCTTGAGAATCTGTTGGACTTCATTTTTGTCTTCTGCTTCTCCCATGATGATGGAGTTGATGTCAAAGCAGCTTGAGGGGTCTTCAGACTGCAGGTAGATGGCGAATACAGGGGTCCTTTGGATGAGGTCACGTGCGAGTCGTTGCCGGCTAATGAGGCCCTCCGGTTTCTTGAGGGAGGCGGTGATAGAAATATTCTTGTGGTTGAACTTGAAGGATATCTTGTTCTTCTTGTTGTTGATCTTGGCGCCCTTGTCATCGCACCATTTCTTACCGAGGATAACGTCGTACGCACTGAGGTCGCATACGGCGAACCGTAGTCGTTCTTGGTAAAGGCCGATGTGAATCTCTAAGGGTTCAATGGTTTCAGCGAGTACATGGGAACGTCCATCGGGCATGCTTGCCGCGAAGTCCGTTTCAGTGGTCTTGACATTCAGGGCTTTCATGAGGCGCCTGGAGACGACGTTGATGGGAGACCCGTCGTCGAACAGCACCTTAACAACATGGCCATTGACAGAAGCAGTTGAAAGCAGTAGCCCGAGACGCGGGCCTTCAAAGGGTGACGATTTGTTTTCCGGAACCAAAGGAGCATCTTTCACCGTTGTTGACGACGGTTGCTGCTTCAGTTCCGCTGGCCTTTTGAACAGTCCTTTGCCAGGTGCCCTTTTTCGCGACAGCGGAGGCAGAGTCCCTCGCGCATACAGCGCTGGCGCTCCTCTGGCGTGAGCTTCTCGACCTTGATGCTGGAAGTATCCATGGGGACGACACCCGTCGCAGACGGCTTCCCAGAGGTGCTGCTGAGGTTGTTCGTGAAGCACGAGGCTCCAGCCTTGGCAGCTTCTACGCCCAGGGCGTCTATCATTAGAGGCTCGAGTTCAGTGTAGTTCTTGAGGCACAGTGCCTGCCAGCTGTCCCGCTTCAGACCTCGCGTGTAGCGGTCAAACTTTCCCGCTTCTGTGATGTCTGGGATGTCCACGACGACGCTCAGGAAAGTCTTGTTAAACGTCCCGACGTCCTTAATCTCTCGCCATGCGTGCAGCTTGTCCCGTGCCGCCTGCGTCTTGTTCAGAGGACTGAAGCGCCGGATGAGTGCAGCACGGAAGGCGTCCCAGCTTGAAACGTCTGTAGTCTGACTGTAGGTATGCCACCAGTTGAACGCTTCTCCATCGAGATAGGTGCAAGCGACACGACACGCTTCGGCGGGTTCACTCAGCCGGACGTAGGAGTCCATGTGGGAGCACCACGCTTTAATGGTCCCGGGTTTGCCAGAGAACAGCCCGGGCTTGTTCGGCCGTGCGGGTTTTGCGTTCTCGCGGGCTGCTTTCGGCTTGGTCTCGGCGAGCTGCTGCTTCGTGTCTTCCAATTCCACCTTGTGTGCCTCGAGCTCGTCACGCATTTGCGTCAAATGTCGGAAGCTGATTCCATGCCTCGACACTGGGGGTACCGGATGTCGACCCAGAAGCAACCGGGGTCCCGCCAGCAATACTCTAGGGGTCCATCGTTTCCAGGAGTTAACTCCAGGAGCTACAGTTTCACAGGACAGAGCGACCTAGACTTACAAGAAATGCCCAGTCGAAGTCCGGATGGATTTGTGTAAGTAATTTGGTCAAGCGATGTAGTGGCGCGCGACAATTGGTCAAGTGCCGCGGGATCGCGGCGACGAGATCAAGAGCGTGCAACACTATTTCGTTAAATCCAATCACAACCAAGTCGTTCGAGGGCGCGCAATCGGATTTTCGGTCGGCGTCCGCGGTCGGGCCCGAGTCGGTCTCGTCGGATTCTCACGTGGGGGGGAGATCAGAGGGGGAAAATCGGGCACTCGCGGAAGATCAATGGGGGTTGTCAATCGGTGCCCCGCGCCAGTTGGCGGTGGTGCGCCTTGCCACGCAAGTGGCTTTCGAATTGAACCACCGAATCAAATTCACGCCCACAGGGATCGCATCGTGGGAGAGTTGAAGGGCGGTTGACAGTATTGCGATGCCGACGTGAGTTGCGATGGCCGCGCAACACCGATAGGCTGTTGCACGTCACACCGCAGGGCTTACAGTGGTGTGTGCCCAGTGGGATGCGGCGGGCCTTGGCGATTCGGCGCTGTTCGCGCTGTTCCACCGCCCGCGCGGTGGTCGGCTTAATGTGCCCAATCAGCGGTGGGGGCGGCGCGATGAAACGGCGCGCCGGTTCCTGCGGGGGTAGCAGCAGGCGCCGGTTCGTCAGGGCCGCTGTGCCCGCCGAGGCAAGGCCCTTGCCCATGCCCGAGAGGGGGGGCTTGGGGGCGGTCCTCCCCAGCAGGGATAGGTGCGGGGGGGCCGCCTGGTTGGAGGTGGAGAAGACGCCCGCCGGGGGGCTGCGTGCCCCCGGGTGGTGGTGCCCTCCCACGGGGCCGCGTTCCGACGGACTGCCGCGTGCCGATGAGCCGCGCGCTGTACCAGCGCCGCGGATCGTCGGGGGTGCGCGGGTCGTCGGGGGTGCGCGGGTCTCAGGGTTTCCACGTGACGTGGCCACCGTGTTGCGGGCCGTCGTGCCGGAGGATGCCGACGCGGCCGCCACAGCCGAGGAAGAATATTCGGAACCTGATTTGGAACTCACTGAGATTCAACAATCGGTTGACCAAAAAGAAAAATCCGTGACATCAAGCGCGATGGCAGTGTCAGGGAAATATTCTTTCGGTGTGATTCGTGGAACCCACTGCGTTCGTATTTCAATGCCCGTGGCAAGCCGAACGCAGGGGGCAATACGACGTCACAATCGCAGGGAGGTCGAAATCACGCACGGAATCGCAGTCACCGCCATGTAGAAAGTCGAACTACCTGAAGCTACCACATGTGAGGACCCACCCAAAACCGGGGAGCCCTCAACGTACTCGTGGGGGTGTCAGCGGGCCCTGCGAGCCAATGGGGCGGCGAGGCACGAGGAAGAGGACGGTGGTCTCGACGGGGGTGGGTCTGGGGAAGAAGATGGGCGCGACGTCGGTGGGGATCGAAGGTACAAAAGGTAAACAGTGTCTTTGGTGTGTGTCTGTGGTTGCCCCTCTCCTTTCCCCCGGTGGCGCCGACACCCACGCACTATATACTCGCGTCGAGGCACCCGAGGTGACCCAAAGCATGCGTTTCCCCATCGCACCGCCGGTAGGCACAAAACGGTCCAAAAACAAAGCATGTCTCTCAGAACAAAGCATGGGCGGGCGTGCGCACTAAAGGAGTGCAGCCCCAGTTTGACCGAAACGAAGGGGGTCCCGTGGATGGCGCCCAGCGCGCGCCACCAGCCGGCTCCATACGCCGATCGGCCAGAAGGTCCGGCTGGCTGTAAGGGCCAGCAAGGCCAAATTCAATCAATCCCTTGACCGGCCAGCCAGTCACCAACCAGCTGGCCGAATTCAATCAATCCAAAAGCCGGCGAGCCAGTCATATCGTACTCAGCCGCCAGCGAGGATGTGCGGTGTCCTCAGTGTCGGTGAATCATGTGACTGGTCCTTGATGCCAGCTTTCAAGCAGCGCAGAGAATAAAATTCAGGCAGCACAGACGGGGATGTCCGCCCGTGGTTGGTCGACGATGTCACTCGCTCCTCGTTGTCGAGTTTCGACGTCCATGACAGGGTTCCAACAGTGCGTTGACGGCGGCTTTCGTGCGGTCGGCCGACGTCCGCAAAATGTCAGGGATACAGCGTGGTGTCGCCCAGGGTAGTGGGGAATTGATGTGTCTTGGGGGGAGCTATCAGGGCCGGACATGTAAGGAGAGGTCCCAGTCCATATCCCCTGGGTTCCGGGTGGCGATTTAAGGGGCAAATCCTTACACGTCCCCCCCTTAGGACGCGCGTCGAAGAAACGCGTCTAAAACTTCAGGGGCGTTCACAAGGTCTTGCTTTGTCAGCCAAGAGTTCTCGCTGATGTCGCAGCCTTTCCATTTGACGAGGTACTGCAGTCGTCCACGGCGCTTTCGTGACCGTACAATGGAGTCCACTTCATACTCGACCGAGCCATCCGGAAATGCAACCGGGGGTGGAACGGGAGGAAGTCGACCATACGGATCAGCGCGGTACGGCTTCAGGAGGCTGGCATGGAAGGCGTTGTGAACTTTGCGATCGAGGATAGCTTGAGGAAGATCGAGACGAAACGTGACGTCATTGATGCTCTCCGTGACTTTGTTGGGTCCGGAGTATTCGGGCATCAGCTTACGAGCGCCTTGAAAAACGTCGGGCAAGAGGTTCTTGGTGCTGAGGAGTACGTGGTCGCCCACAGTGATTGTGCATGGTCGGCGATGACGGTTTGCGTAAGCCGAGCGCGTCTCATTGGCACTCTTGATGGCGGCGATAGCCTTCTTTTGAGCATCGTGGAGGCTGGATAGCCAATCCGACACAGCAGGAAGATTTGAGTCCCTGCTGTCGAGGATGTCCATAGGCACGGTCCTTGGTTCAAACCCGTAGTTCAAGAAAAATGGAGATGGGGTCGCGGTCACAGACGACTTCTTGAGGTAGGCCATGGTTGCGATAGACGTGATCGTGGTAAAGCTGAGCCGTGACCGGCGCTGTACATTCCGGCTTCATTGGTGCCAGGCGAATCATCTTGGTGAGCCGGTCAACAACGACATAAATGCCGTTGTGGCCTCGTGGTGTCAAAGGCAGTGGGGTGATAAAGTCCATGGAGACACTTGCCCATCTTTGGCTTGGGAGTTCGAGTGGTTTGAGATGACCCAGAGGTGAATGAGTGCTAGCCTTGTTCCGCTGGCGCGAATCACATGATTGTACGTATCTTTGGATGTCCTGCCGCATGGACTTCCAGTAGTAATTGGAAGCAACAGCCTTGGTGGTTTTCTTCACTCCCATGTGCCCTTGGCACGGGACGTCGTGGTAGTCGTGGAGGAGTCTTTGGCGTAGAGTACCAGCGGGGATGCACGTACGGTCACCTCGTTTTAACAACCTCATATGAAACCGGTAGGGAGATACCGGGTCCTTGGCTTGGTCGGCAAACTCGGGGTCCGCTTTGTACTCTTGTTCTAGGGTGGCAAGGTCTTGATCACTTTGGTTGATGGTCATGAGGTTGTTGATTTCAGTTTCCTTGAGGGTTTCTTCAATGCTCTTGGTCAGCACTCGACTAAGGAGATCTTGGTTGGGTTCGTGCTTGTCAGGGGCATCTTGGGGTTGCCTGGAAAGGGCATCAGCTACGGCGTTGGAGATGCCTTTGACCGGGACAATCTTGAACTGGAACTGATCCAGAAGTTCAAGCCACTTGACTTGGCGGTCGTTCAGCCTTTCTTGGGTTCGCAGGTATCTCAGGGACTCGTGGTCGGTATGGACCCAAAAGGGTCTTCCGTGGAGGTAGCAGCGCCAGTGCTGGATGGCCTGGACCACTGCGAGCAGCTCACGTTCGCGGATGCTGTAGCGTTGCTCGTGGATATTCTAGGTCAGGGAGAAGAATGCCACTGGACGCCGTCCCTTTCCGTCGTCTTGTTCGAGGACTGCGCCAACAGCATACCTGCTGGCATCAGTAGACACATAGATGAGATATCGTTTGTCAAACGGCCTTAGTACCGGTGCACTTGTTGTCAGAGTCTGCAGCTGCTCGAAGGCTTTCTGGGCGTCCGGCGTCCACTCAAAGTCGACCTTCCCCGTCAACCTTGTAAGAGGGGTAGCAACTGCGGCCATTCCCTTGATAAATCGGCGATGGAAGTTGACCACACCGAGGAAGGACTGCACGTCCTTCTTGCTCTTCGGGGTTGCCCACGTCCGAATGGCTTGGACCTTCTGGTCCTCCATGGAGAAGCCTGCGTCAGATATGACGTGGCCGAGGTAATCGACAGTCGTTCGAGCGAATTGGCACTTACTCGCCTTGGCGTAAAGCTTGTATTCCCGTAGCTTGGCCAGGGTCTTTCTCAGGTGCTTGAGATGATCCTCGTAGGTTTCGCTGTAGACCAAAATGTCGTCTAAGTAGACGCAGATGAAGTCGTACAGGTAGGGTCTGAACACATCGTTCATCAAGTTCATGAAGACTGCGGGGGCGCTCGTCAGTCCGAAGGGTAGCACAGTAAACTCGTAGAATCCATATTTGGTCCGGAACGCCGTCAATGGGATGGTGTCAGGGTCCAGCCGGATCTGGTGGTAGCAAGAGCGGAGGTCAATCTTCGTGAAGTACTTGGCCTTTCGTGGTTGATCAAAGATGTCATCGATACGTGGTAGAGGATATGCATTCTTGATGGTGGCCTTGTTCAATGCTCGGTAGTCGATGCACATCCGCCAGCCGCCGTCCTTCTTCGCCGCAAATAGAACGGAGGAGCCCCACGGTGAGGCACTTGGTTGGATGAATCCCTTCCGAATCAGGGTCGCAAGTTGCGTCTTGAGTTCATCGAGTGCCCACTCGGAGAGGCGGTAAATACCGCTGCGACGTGGTTCAGCGTCGTCGGTCAGCCTGATGCTAAACTTGTGACTACGCTCAAGAGGGAGTCCGTCCGGGAGCTCAGCCGGGAAGACGTCAGCGTACTCCTTGAGAATCTGTTGGACTTCATTTTTGTCTTCTGCTTCTCCCATGATGATGGAGTTGATGTCAAAGCAGCTTGAGGGGTCTTCAGACTGCAGGTAGATGGCGAATACAGGGGTCCTTTGGATGAGGTCACGTGCGAGTCGTTGCCGGCTAATGAGGCCCTCCGGTTTCTTGAGGGAGGCGGTGATAGAAATATTCTTGTGGTTGAACTTGAAGGATATCTTGTTCTTCTTGTTGTTGATCTTGGCGCCCTTGTCATCGCACCATTTCTTACCGAGGATAACGTCGTACGCACTGAGGTCGCATACGGCGAACCGTAGTCGTTCTTGGTAAAGGCCGATGTGAATCTCTAAGGGTTCAATGGTTTCAGCGAGTACATGGGAACGTCCATCGGGCATGCTTGCCGCGAAGTCCGTTTCAGTGGTCTTGACATTCAGGGCTTTCATGAGGCGCCTGGAGACGACGTTGATGGGAGACCCGTCGTCGAACAGCACCTTAACAACATGGCCATTGACAGAAGCAGTTGAAAGCAGTAGCCCGAGACGCGGGCCTTCAAAGGGTGACGATTTGTTTTCCGGAACCAAAGGAGCATCTTTCACCGTTGTTGACGACGGTTGCTGCTTCAGTTCCGCTGGCCTTTTGAACAGTCCTTTGCCAGGTGCCCTTTTTCGCGACAGCGGAGGCAGAGTCCCTCGCGCATACAGCGCTGGCGCTCCTCTGGCGTGAGCTTCTCGACCTTGATGCTGGAAGTATCCATGGGGACGACACCCGTCGCAGACGGCTTCCCAGAGGTGCTGCTGAGGTTGTTCGTGAAGCACGAGGCTCCAGCCTTGGCAGCTTCTACGCCCAGGGCGTCTATCATTAGAGGCTCGAGTTCAGTGTAGTTCTTGAGGCACAGTGCCTGCCAGCTGTCCCGCTTCAGACCTCGCGTGTAGCGGTCAAACTTTCCCGCTTCTGTGATGTCTGGGATGTCCACGACGACGCTCAGGAAAGTCTTGTTAAACGTCCCGACGTCCTTAATCTCTCGCCATGCGTGCAGCTTGTCCCGTGCCGCCTGCGTCTTGTTCAGAGGACTGAAGCGCCGGATGAGTGCAGCACGGAAGGCGTCCCAGCTTGAAACGTCTGTAGTCTGACTGTAGGTATGCCACCAGTTGAACGCTTCTCCATCGAGATAGGTGCAAGCGACACGACACGCTTCGGCGGGTTCACTCAGCCGGACGTAGGAGTCCATGTGGGAGCACCACGCTTTAATGGTCCCGGGTTTGCCAGAGAACAGCCCGGGCTTGTTCGGCCGTGCGGGTTTCGCGTTCTCGCGGGCTGCTTTCGGCTTGGTCTCGGCGAGCTGCTGCTTCGTGTCTTCCAATTCCACCTTGTGTGCCTCGAGCTCGTCACGCATTTGCGTCAAATGTCGGAAGCTGATTCCATGCCTCGACACTGGGGGTACCGGATGTCGACCCAGAAGCAACCGGGGTCCCGCCAGCAATACTCTAGGGGTCCATCGTTTCCAGGAGTTAACTCCAGGAGCTACAGTTTCACAGGACAGAGCGACCTAGACTTACAAGAAATGCCCAGTCGAAGTCCGGATGGATTTGTGTAAGTAATTTGGTCAAGCGATGTAGTGGCGCGCGACAATTGGTCAAGTGCCGCGGGATCGCGGCGACGAGATCAAGAGCGTGCAACACTATTTCGTTAAATCCAATCACAACCAAGTCGTTCGAGGGCGCGCAATCGGATTTTCGGTCGGCGTCCGCGGTCGGGCCCGAGTCGGTCTCGTCGGATTCTCACGTGGGGGGGAGATCAGAGGGGGAAAATCGGGCACTCGCGGAAGATCAATGGGGGTTGTCAATCGGTGCCCCGCGCCAGTTGGCGGTGGTGCGCCTTGCCACGCAAGTGGCTTTCGAATTAAACCACCGAATCAAATTCACGCCCACAGGGATCGCATCGTGGGAGAGTGGAAGGGCGGTTGACAGTATTGCGATGCCGACGTGAGTTGCGATGGCCGCGCAACACCGATAGGCTGTTGCACGTCACACCGCAGGGCTTACAGTGGTGTGTGCCCAGTGGGATGCGGCGGGCCTTGGCGATTCGGCGCTGTTCGCGCTGTTCCACCGCCCGCGCGGTGGTCGGCTTAATGTGCCCAATCAGCGGTGGGGGCGGCGCGATGAAACGGCGCGCCGGTTCCTGCGGGGTTAGCAGCAGGCGCCGGTTCGTCGGGGCCGCTGTGCCCGCCGAGGCAAGGCCCTTGCCCATGCCCGAGAGGGGGGGCTTGGGGGCGGTCCTCCCCAGCAGGGATAGGTGCGGGGGGGCCGCCTGGTTGGAGGTGGAGAAGACGCCCGCCGGGGGGCTGCGTGCCCCCGGGTGGTGGTGCCCTCCCACGGGGCCGCGTTCCGACGGACTGCCGCGTGCCGATGAGCCGCGCGCTGTACCAGCGCCGCGGATCGTCGGGGGTGCGCGGGTCGTCGGGGGTGCGCGGGTCTCAGGGTTTCCACGTGACGTGGCCACCGTGTTGCGGGCCGTCGTGCCGGAGGATGCCGACGCGGCCGCCACAGCCGAGGAAGAATATTCGGAACCTGATTTGGAACTCACTGAGATTCAACAATCGGTTGACCAAAAAGAAAAATCCGTGACATCAAGCGCGATGGCAGTGTCAGGGAAATATTCTTTCGGTGTGATTCGTGGAACCCACTGCGTTCGTATTTCAATGCCCGTGGCAAGCCGAACGCAGGGGGCAATACGACGTCACAATCGCAGGGAGGTCGAAATCACGCACGGAATCGCAGTCACCGCCATGTAGAAAGTCGAACTACCTGAAGCTACCACATGTGAGGACCCACCCAAAACCGGGGAGCCCTCAACGTACTCGTGGGGGTGTCAGCGGGCCCTGCGAGCCAATGGGGCGGCGAGGCACGAGGAAGAGGACGGTGGTCTCGACGGGGGTGGGTCTGGGGAAGAAGATGGGCGCGACGTCGGTGGGGATCGAAGGTACAAAAGGTAAACAGTGTCTTTGGTGTGTGTCTGTGGTTGCCCCTCTCCTTTCCCCCGGTGGCGCCGACACCCACGCACTATATACTCGCGTCGAGGCACCCGAGGTGACCCAAAGCATGCGTTTCCCCATCGCACCGCCGGTAGGCACAAAACGGTCCAAAAACAAAGCATGTCTCTCAGAACAAAGCATGGGCGGGCGTGCGCACTAAAGGAGTGCAGCCCCAGTTTGCCCGAAACGAAGGGGGTCCCGTGGATGGCGCCCAGCGCGCGCCACCAGCCGGCTCCATACGCCGATCGGCCAGAAGGTCCGGCTGGCTGTAAGGGCCAGCAAGGCCAAATTCAATCAATCCCTTGACCGGCCAGCCAGTCACCAACCAGCTGGCCGAATTCAATCAATCCAAAAGCCGGCGAGCCAGTCATATCGTACTCAGCCGCCAGCGAGGATGTGCGGTGTCCTCAGTGTCGGTGAATCATGTGACTGGTCCTTGATGCCAGCTTTCAAGCAGCGCAGAGAATAAAATTCAGGCAGCACAGACGGGGATGTCCGCCCGTGGTTGGTCGACGATGTCACTCGCTCCTCGTTGTCGAGTTTCGACGTCCATGACAGGGTTCCAACAGTGCGTTGACGGCGGCTTTCGTGCGGTCGGCCGACGTCCGCAAAATGTCAGGGATACAGCGTGGTGTCGCCCAGGGTAGTGGGGAATTGATGTGTCTTGGGGGGAGTTATCGGGGCCTGGCATGTAAGGAGAGGTCCCAGTCCATATCCCCTGGGTCCAGGGTGGCGATTTAAGGGGCAAATCCTTACACCAGGGCCCCGCCGGTCCACATGACGTCATGCTTTCTTAGCATCCGTCGTACCCCTTCGGCTACCGAAGGCGGAAGGTGGTCGAGGTCAGCCTCGGCCAGTGCCTTCAAGGCTTCGTGGTCCCTCGGCGGAATGTCCGCCGGAGCTGGTGATTGTTTAGGCTTCCCGGCGTCGGGTTCCTTCAGCTCGGTGGTCTCGGCGACCGCCAGTACTTTAAGTGGTTCCACTTGACTTTCCTCGTCAGGGGTAAGGATGTTTCCTTCGTAGAGCTCGGCGACCCCAAGGATAGTCCCTTTCGGAAGGGTGACTGCCTTACGGCGATAGATCGCTATCACGAGCAGTGATGACCCCCCCGCTGGGAGGTCTACGATACCATTGGCCATGGTCAACCCATGGCGCTTGTAGGTTCGTAGGTTGGACTGGACGCTGCAGATGCCTGCTAAGTCACAGTTAACCGGGAGGACCGTCTCCGATAACGGCTCGAAGCGAGTCCGCTTGGCCAGCCGGAGTTTCTTCGGCTCCACGCTTGCGTATACCTCAGCCACGTTAACGATGCTCCCTTATAGCGTCAGGTCCCTGACGATAGCTGTCTGTCCTCTCTTCGTCCCGTAGGCCTCTTGTAGCTCAACGGTCCTCCGGCCCGGCCGGATTGCATCCACGTGAACGTTGATGAAGGTGCACCCCAGGATGCAGGGCACAGATAGCGTTTCACATACCAGGAAGTCGACTTCCGTAGTGAGTTCCCCGATGGTGACCCGCAGCGACATCGCTGCGGTAGTGTGAATGAAACGACCATTCGCATCCGTGATTGTGGGTCCCCGAGTCACTTTGACTCGCGGGAGCCACTTGTCCGGGAGGTTATCCTTCCGGATAAGGTTCGGCCTCGCTCTGTGTCCAGTACAGGGTCATACGATCCGGTCGACTGGGGGTCAACCCCCAGAGTGGCTGATACCTTGAAGTTCTGCAAGGTGAACCGTACGTAGCCTACGCGGATATCCGGTGTAGCTCGGGCGTCCTGGACAGTGCCCTTGTCTAATTCAACGTGACGGGGCTTCCCGTCCTCGCCTCCCATCCTTGAAGGTTGTTCATCATTCCCCTGACGCCGTGTCGTCGGGGCCGGAAAGTGTACCCGGGGATTGATGCGGCGTCGGCTCAACCGCGCTCTCCGTGGGGCTTTCCCCGCGGCAGTCCGGGGTGGCTTGCTAGGGTTGCCCCAGCGACCCCGTGTCGTCCTTCCTCTTACTCGTTTCCCGCGCTTGGCCGGGTACTGTCTTCCGGGATATCCGGGAGAGGAGGTGCCTCCTCGACCGCCAGTACTCCTCCTGGCGCTTGCTGCGTACCCGGTGCCGGTGCTCTAGCGGGATACCCCCCAGCGGATGCCTTGCGTTGCGCCGCTGCCCGTCGAGACTCCTCCGGGATGAGCGGGCATGAGGACACCCAGTGTTGGGGGTCTCCGCACAACATACATCCGGGAGTCCCGGCCGTCCCGGGCGTCCGCGTCGGGTTGGTCCCATAGGTCCGGTTGCCTGCCTCGGGCGCCCGAGTGCCTGCACCTTGGTAGGCCTTGGGTCCCGGTGCCAAACGGAACATGAACTCCCACAGCCGGTTGGTCCTACCCGCGATGTGCGGAGGTGCCTCCGTACGCACCGCCCATGTCGGCAGGGGTTGGTGGGGGTTACCCGTAACCGGGGCATACCCCATTGTCCGTACATACGAGACGCGACGACCCGCACCCTCGTTGACCTGGAACTGGGTCCCAGCCGGGGCGATGTACGCTACCGGACCTTGCTCATCAATCACCGGCGTCGCCGGTAGCAACAGGTGGCCCTGTTGGTCGACCAGAGGTTCATCCTCACCCGCGGGGGCATACTCGGTCGCCACCGGTACTGGTGCGGCCTTACGTTCCCCAGTCTCTTGCCTCGGTAACGGGGTAAGATCGGGCTTGCCCCTTTCGCCCTCGGGCTTCGGGGCCAAGGCACACTCCGGGTGTAGCACCCGGTAGGCGTCCCCCAGGGACTTACACATGTGCATCAGTCGACTGAAGTTCGTCTGGGCCGTATTGGCTCCCCGTGCGGATATCCGCACGTAGTTGGGTACTCCTGCGAACAGGATGGCCCGTAGCTCCCCTTCTCAGAGGAGCTTCCCCAGCTCGTTGTCGAGCTCTTGGATCCGGCGTCCAAACATCTCCTCATCCTCCCAGGACTGGGCGGTGGCTGTGCGAAGGGCCCGGTAGTGGTCTTCGCACTTGCCCTCCCTGAGGTAGCTGCTCAGCAGCTCCTTCAGGATACCATGGTAATCCATGGGGGTGGCTGCGGCCCTCATTCCCGGCATCGGGGATGCCTGGCGAAGGATGCCTCGTACCCGTTCATCAACAAAGAACGGGAGGATCTCCAGGGCTAGCCCCTCGTTAACGAGTGCCTTGTCTGCCGCTGCCTTGAAGCTGGTCAGGAAGCCAATGACCGCCATCGGGCGTCCGGTCGGGCCCCCGAACATAGGGACTCCCTTCATAAAGGTCTGCATAGAGCGGATCGCCCGATGCGAGGTAGTAGGCATCGATTCCGATACGGTAGCGGATCGGTCTTCCAAACGATACCGTTCAGGAGTCAGTACCGACCGGAAGACTTCGTTGACGATCTCCGTGCCAGCGTCCTGGATATCCAGTCGCTTGGCCAGTTGATGAGTAAACTCATCAGCCTCCATCCGCTTCAGTAAGCTCGCAGTAACCTGCGCTGTCATAGCTTGCACCAGCGACGCTGGAACTTCCGGCGTCGGCGCCTCGGGTACTTGAGTGGCTTGGCTTCCGCCGTCGGGGAGGTACTACGATAGGGTACCGCCCCCCCCCATAGCCGACTCAATTCCGGCGTAAGTATCCGCCGGACCGTGTCCGCGGAGTCCGCTCTGGGTGCTCCGAGCGTAGCGCTCCCTGTGGCTACGTTCCACCTCAGCTGACGAGTCGGATCCATAACCCGCCGTACACGAGGGTTGCCCCGGAGTAGCAACACCGGGGTGGACCCTGGTGAACTCCGAAAGTAGTCCGGCCCGTTCGAACCGTACCGGTGTGGTAGGAACACGACGGGGTACCGTCGTGTGGCGTGTTGACATCAGCACAGCCATTGCGTCCTCCGTACGCTCTTGACGGGCGTCGAGTCCGGTGAACCGGTCCTCGATGCGCGCCAATGATGCCATCAGGGAGTCCCCTGGTGAAGACGCGGCGGAGTGAGGTCGGCAGAAGACGGTTGAGGCGGTCCGCCGCCCCCGGCCGTCCGCGCCGTACCAAACGTCGATCCGGCACCGGAGAGCATCGGCGTCTCAATGTTGTCGATCGGGTTACCGATCCCGGTTCCCGGGTTCAGCTCCGGGGTCGGCGTCGACGCCGATCCATCATCTTGAACGTTCCCCGTCTCTTGGGTAGACGTAGCCACAATCAGTCAACCGACGTAACAGTCACCACGAACAAGAGAGCGAGGGGGTAGGTTGGGGGAGAGCAACAGTAGATCGCAGTCAAACGTAACCACTCAACACAATCAACCAGGTCGCAACACCACGAGTACAAGAAAAGGACCGACTCCCTATCCGTGTGCCAGGGCCGAAGACGGCGTCACCACAAGGGTGACGGAAACCCGTCCCCTGCTGCTCCACCAATGTAGCACCATAGGGAACCGCTGCACGTCCACTCTCAGGGAACACTCACGAAAGGGGATCGGCACCAACGTCACCGGAAAGCCAAGGTTGCTGTCCTTGGAGCGCAAGCCACGGAACCAAGATGGAAGCCCAAATGGGAGGGGTTTGTTGTTTTACCATGGCCGGCAGTGGATTCGCCGCCGGCCCCCTCGTTATAAACCCTCGGAGACACTACTAAATACCCTCCACCCCAAGATGCAAGTCCCTCTGGTCATACGAAACTTATAGATACCGTGACCAAGACGGACTCCCAAATTGAAAGTTAAGGGTTAGAAGTAGTCCCCCTATATTAGGATCACAATACGGTCATCCATATTGCTACACCCTGCCTGCGTCGTCGGTGGCTCTGGACGGGGCGGCGGCGGCGGCCAAGTCTGGGCTGGGCGCGTAGGTGGCGAGCCTCCCGTCCAACGTCTTCCAGACGGACCGCCCGTTTACGCTGGCGCAACGGGTGGGGGGCTTTGGCGTCAAGGGCACGCAGCTGTTTGCCGTGGGCTTCCTCTGCTGTCTGCTCGGCCAGATAATGACGTCGGGGCTGCTGTTGGTGCGCAAGGCGCTGCCGTCGCCGGGGGGGGCGCGCCTGCCGGTTGCGGTTTCTGCTGGTGCACCGGTGGGTGGCCCATCGACTGGTGGGTGTGTGACAACTATCGGGTAACAAAGTGGTCTCGTAGCGTGGGGACGAACCAACCGACCCCCACGGCTGCCAGTGAAGCGCCGTTCAACGTGCGCCAAACGAACGGGCTGTTTACGATATAAAGACAAGAGAACCAAACGGGAGCGGGACCACCGCCTGCAGCGACTGTCGGTCCCCCTCAAAAGCACCCCTTCTCTCCGCACGCGTGCCTCTCGCGCGTGCCCGTGCGGTTGCGCGCCCGTGTCTCGCCAGGACCCCGTAATGGGTGGCCCACCCAGCCAGTGGGCGGTGCCGCCACCCAGCTCACGAGGCCACTCTCAAGGCGCCACGGGGAGCCCAGGTACCCGAGCCTTCCCCGTTCGCTCGCTCCGCCAGCACAGCTCGCCGGGAGGCCAGCTGCCCCCCGTAGCCGACCACGCCCAACGGAGACATCCCGCGTCCTCCCCACAGCCGTGCAGCCATATCTGGCCGCCGTCAATCATGGACACGGGTGCCGCACAGCACCGACATGCCGCAGATTCACACTGCCCCCTCCCCCCGTGGTCGGACGCAGGGGTCCAACAGCGGGGCGGACGACCCACTGGGCCACCGGCGTAGTGTCGATACCAGTCTTAAGTAGGCAGTCTAGTGCGCCGCCACACCTCAGCTTCGTCATGCCATCGGCGACGTTGTGCTCTGTCGCGACAAGGCCAAGACTAGAGATCTCCCGCCGCGCGTAGGACTCGCGCAGCCCTGCGATGTCGATCAATAGCCGCTTCTCTGTGGGATGGGTGGAGCTGTAGCACAATAGGAATCCGTCGCACGTCCACTCTCAGGGAACACTCACCAAGGGGGATCGGCACCAACGTCACCGGGAGGCCAAGGTTGCTGTCCTTGGAGCGCAAGCCACGGGACCAAGATGGGAGCCCAAATGGGAGGGGTTTGTTGTTCTACCTTGGCCGGCGGTGGATTCGCCGCCGGCCCCCACGTTATAAACCCTCGGAGACACTACTAACTACCCTCCCCCCCAAGATGCAAGTCCCTCTGGTCATACGTAACTTATAGATACCGTGACCAGTACGAACTATCAAATTGGAAGTTAAGGGTTAGAAGTAGCCCCCCTAATATTAGGGTTACAATACGGCCAACCATATTGCTACATATCCCCCCCTTAGACTCGGCCCGTCCTCGGGTCGAGTTGCATTCGGGTTACCGAATGTAAGTGGGTCGCGTGACCGTTTACCAGTCGGGTGGGGCTTTGCGCCCCGTCGCGACAGACACCCCTTCTCGAGGTTGTCTGAGGGGGGTGCCCCCCTTTGTGTGGTACACACACGATCCGTTTTCCGGACCGCTAAATTCCCGATGCGGGTTCTGTTCACGACCCCCCTTTCCGAGGGGTGGTGCAAGCGGATCCGCCACCAGGTGTCTGGTGGTAGGGGAGCCCCTCTCGTGTTACCGAGTGAATGGGAGCGACCGCTCCCGCTTTTCGCGGGGGCGGTTTCGGGGTGAACCCCTCTTGGTTGCCCCGTACGGGGGTGTGGCCCCGGCCCGCCCAGGTGCCTGGGTGGAGCCCGTTCGTAGCCTCGTGGGGCGCGGGTTGACCCGCGCGCCTGTGGCGCTTCTCGTGGCCGTTTGTGGTCATAAGCGCGGGTGCCCACGCTTCCCTGGCTCGTCCCAGTTATCCCACCGTACCGGGTCGTAGCCGTCGACGGCTTGTGGGCGCGGGGGACTCCGCACCCGTTATCATGTCCTATCCCCAGGTGCTTGAATAGGAGGAAGACCTCCTGATCGGGGAGGAGATGGAGGACGACGCGCCTGTCGGTCCCGACGCCGCGCGTTACGGGGTGAGCTCGTCTGACGACGACGAGCCTGCGGTGTCCGTCCGTCTGTCGGCCGGAGGACTGTCGTCCGTGTGCAGCGGCACGACGGTGCCGTCGGCCGGAGGTCAACCCGGCGGTCAACCGCGCGTGGCGGCTTCTACCCCCTCTCTGCCGGCTGCCCGGATGGAGCCTGGTGCCGGTGCCGGCTCACCGCAGCTACCTCAAGATGGTCCGCCCTGCGGCGGAGGTGGCGACCCGCAGCCGACTCCGGCTGGTCAAGGTGGTCCGGGTGTCCGGGCGGTGACTCCTCGAGGCGGTCCCGACGTTGACGCGGGTGGTGGTGGCGGTGCGACACCCGGTGCGGCGGGTCAAGACGGTGCGGGTGTCCGCACGGCCGGGGCTCCGGCTCCGGAGGCTGTCCAAGTGCCTTCCCCTTCCGAGGCGGGGGCTACGCCGACGGGTGGTGCCGGCGCCGGTACCATACCTGCGGTGCCGCGGGTGTCGAGCGGTCAAGACGCTCCTTCTCCCATGGCGGTTGACACCGGGAGTTACTCCGGGCGGGCGCCCGCCCTTCTTCTTCCTCCTCGGCCTCGTCCATCTCCGACGTCGGCCCCTCTGCCGGTGGTGCGTCCCCCGGCGCCCCCGATTCTTCCTGGTCCTGCCCGGGTTGCCCCGTTGGGTGGCGGCGTCGCCGTGGCGGCGGGTCAACCCGCCATGTCGGTGTCCGACTTGGTGGCTCGGGTTCGAGGCCTCACGGTGCAAGAGTCGATGGAGTCCGATGGGCGTATGCGGGTGGACTTCCACCTGGTGCATCCCCGTGGAGAGTCCTCCCGGCGCGTCAAGGTGGACCCGAGCTGGGAGCGGGAGTTGGTGCGGCTGGTCAACCAGCCGAACGCGGTCCGGGTGGAACACCATTGGATCCTGAGTCAGCCGGACGACCGGCATGCGCAGCTCTGGCGCACCCGGGTGGGACGGGGTGAGGTCTACCTCGACCCCAACTTCGGGGTCTGCGACCTGATTGCCCCCGCGTTGCCGCGGGAGATTGACTACCCGGCTAGTGCTCGGGGGATTGCGGCGGCGGCGGAGCCGGTTGCGTTTGGGGAGACGGTGGGCAGTACCGGTCGGTATCCCGACTTTGACTACTACCCGGGGGTACCCCCGTATCTGTCGTTGACGGCTCCCTACCCGCCCATGGCGGGGTTGAAGTCGGCGTCGAGTTGGCGACGTAACCATGGTGTCATGGCGGATGCGTTCCGCACGGATATAACGTGTGCGTTGCAGACCGGCAACGGTCGTGCTCCGGTATACACTCCCGTGCGCCCGCCGCTATGGCAGGAGGGGTGGGAACCCGCCCCTGCTTTCCGGTTTGACACCGGCTCCGGTCTTCGCTACTTCGGGAGTGTGTTGGCCTCGCGACCGGTCCACCCGTTGCAGGGTACCTTCACCCTTGAGGTTACCCTCGGGCAGGCTTCATCCTTCTTGCTGTCCGTCCGCCGGCAGGGTCGTCTGTTTCATCTTCCGACGGGTGTCCGTCGGCACATCGCGCAATTGGGCGTGGATCTGATAGCCGCCAAGACCGGGTTGGCCCGGGAGTTCGAAGCCCTGCTGGCTGTTCACGATGCCGTGAACTGGGCTGGGGTGTTGGCCCTTCCCCCGTACCGGGACCCGCAGGCTGGGGCTTCCCCCTTGCCTCGTCACTCGTTGCGTGTCCGGCGTACTCAGCCGGGTGAGCCCAGTTGCCATGGGTGGGCATCCACCGAGGCTGTTGCTGACCTGGGTATTCCCATGGTTATCCATGACCCTCTTCAGGTCCTTGCTCCGTGGTTCGGTAACCCGATGCCGGCGGCGGTTTGCCGTCGTCCCCGAGAGTGGGGCTCTGCGGGTGGGGAGCGTGAGGTGTCCCGTCGTCGGGCGGAGCCCCGCCGGGGTTACGGTGGAGCCCCTTCGGTAGGGTCCTACCGGGCCTCGTATCAGGTGCCACCGGCTCCGGTGGTAGCCGTGTCGGCTCCTGTGGCTCCTCTGGCTGCGCCAGTGTCACCTCCCGCCCCTGTCATGAATGACGGGGGTCCCCGTCTCTGGTATGAAGGCGTTGACGCCCTAGTTACCCGCGCAATGCGGGAGGGTCTCTCTGTTAGCTGGGGGGATATCCCCCCAGGTGCTGCGCTAGTTGGGTCAGCGCGTTGCTTCGGTGGCGTGCTGGACCGCCTCCAGAAAGCTCTGGAGGACGTGGAGGCTGGCCGCAGCACCCTCGTCCAGCTATGCACCGAGGTAACTCGGGTGATCGACCGTCGTGACATTGCCGACCGGTGGAGCACGGAGGTATACGCGCTTACGCGTGAGTGGCCTCCCTCGGGCAGTGGGTCTACCCACTGAGGAGTGTTATTGTTTGTACGGGAGAGGGACCCGGTGGCCCTTATGGTGGCCGGGTAGTAGTGAGTGTAAACTCATCCCCCGCTGGGGGCATTGCTTGCCTCTGTTTGCTGCCCTGGGGAGTACCCCTTCTGGCTCAGTGGTGCCTTGCCTCCCGTCCAACTTCTTCCGGTAGGTTCATGCTTGGGGAGGTCATCCTCCCTCACTTGGTGTCTTGGCTTGGGGAGGTCATCCTCCCGTGTAAGCTCCCTAGTTACTTCGATATTATCGGAGTTAGCCTTTACCTTTAAGTTAACTTATTAAGGTTCAGGTTTTACTTCGTTACCTAAGCTTAGCTCTACTTAGTGACCTAAGCTTGGTTCGACTTAGAAACCTAAGTCTGATTTGACTTAGAATCCTAAGTCTGCCATAACCATGTCACACCCTACTTAGTAGGTATAGGCCTCACCCCCCAACAGCCGAAGTAGGTGTCGGTTGGGTTGTTACAAGGCGTCGTCGCCTCATGTAGGGCATGAGGAGTTGGCGGGGTATATTTGCCGCCTGTTCCCAGGTGGGTGAGTCGTATCCGACCCACATAACCTTGACGTACCAGGGTCCTGGTAGGTCCGGGTCGGTGTGTCCGACCACGCTCTCTACTTGGTATGGAATCCCATCCGGTCCCACCGGGTCATCTGACCGGTGGGTTGTAAGAGCTTCATGTAGCAACCCAGCCGGTACCGGCTGAGGCTGTTCCGGCATCGGAGCAGGTGTGACATCATTCATGCTGATGCGTTGAATCTCCGTATCGGAGTGTAAGATACCAGAGTGGTCATCTCTGTGGAGGATCTGGTACGGTCCCTTGACCGGTTGCATAAGCTTGTTCCCTCGGAACTTCTGGTGTCTGATATAGACCCAGTCACCTGTTACCAGGGTTGCGTTGCGCACCCGTAGTCGGGCGTCGAAGTTCTTCTTATATCGAAGTTGTGTTCTGTCAAGGGCACCCTTGAGCTTAGGAATCATCCACGATAGCTTGGCCAACCAAGCTAGGTGGATGCGTTCGGCGGGTCGGCCCTTCGGTGTATCATACCGAGTGCACCTGCCGGGTGGCAGCGTCAGGTTACCGACGCCTAGTGGCATAACCCACTCCAGCGGAGCAATGTTTGTGCTCCGATGTGGCCTGGCATTGTATGCCAGGGTGAGTACGGACAGAAGCCTGTCCCAAGTGCTCGTGTGCTCGGCCACGTAGCACTGTAGCATCTTTACGATGGTGCGGTTGAACCGCTCCACCTGCCTGTTGGACTGCGGGTGGTAGTCGGATGCCCGACGTGGTTCGATACCGAACATGCCCAGGACCTCAGTGCAGAATGCTGACGTAAGGTTTGCTCTGTTGTCGGAGAGGAGTTGCTTCATGACTCCGTATGCACTGATCCAGTGGTCAACCACTGCGTTCATGATGGTGTATGCCGTATCATTCGGGATGGCTGCCGCTCGTGACAGCTTAGTGAACCGGTCAGACATGACCAGGATGTACCTGTTCCCTTCTTCCGTTACCGGAAGTGGCCCGAGTATGTCGATAGCGACCTGCTCGTTGGGCCCATCAGGTGGGAATAGCTTCATGGCAGACGCCTGCCTATGCAGACTCATGCGGTTACGTGCGCAGGGGTGGCATCCCCTTACGTGGTCGACCACGTCGACGGCCATTGCTGGCCAGTAGAAGAACCTTCGCATTGCTGCGAACATACGTGAACCCCCCGGGTGTCCGGCTGTGGGGTTCTCGTGTTCTCGTTCCATGACGGCTTGCCGTAAGGACACGGGAACCACGACTTGATGTCGTCCATCGGCGGGTGCCCGCCGGTATATGAGTCCGTCTTCGTTCTCGGAGAAGATGCCGGCCGTACCGGCCAGGAGGTTAGCGCGATGACGTCTACAGTCGTCGTCATTGGCTTGTGCCTCGCGGAAGTCCGCGAGGGTTAGTGGGCATGCTCGGTGTGCCATGGTATGGTCAACCATACCTTGGGTAGCGTTACCCACCATGCAGACCGGTACCACCGGGATGTCCTCGTCCACCGGGCGGGTATCCCCGCTCGGGGTGTCGAGTCGAGACAATGCGTCTCCGAGATGGTGGGTTGACCCAGCCTTATACACGGTACGGTAGTCATGCTCGGCCATCTTCAGCCTCCATCGGGCTAGCCTCCCATGGCTATCGGAATCCTTGTCACCAAGGTTGAGGAGCCATCGTAGGGGTTCGTGGTCGGACCTCACGATGAACCTGGAGCCCTCCAGGTATGGACGGAGCAGTTGCACTGCCCATATAACTCCGAGGCATTCACGCTCGGTGGCACTATAGTTACGCTCAGCCGGGTTGAGTGTCCGGCTGAAGTACCCTACCGGACGTAGGTCCGGGATAACGTTATCGGTACCTATCAACGTCTCTCCCTGTAACAGGGTGCATCCCACTTGTGTATCACACGCATCGACATCGATGACGAAGGTACCCCGTCGGTGCGGTAACGCAAGGACGGGTGGGGCTAGTAGGGCTCGCTTCAGCGACTCGAATGCCTCCTCTTCGCTAGGCGAAGGGGGTTGGAGTACCTTGGGTAAGGTACTGCTCGTAAGAACCGTTAACGGTTTAGCTATCCGAGCGAAGTCCTTGACGAACCGTCGGTATACATTGCACATTCCCAGGAAGCTCTTGAGCTGCGTCTGGGTGTTGGGGAACCGGGCATCCCGGAGTGCCCGGGTATTGGCTTCGAGTACCCCTAGTTTACCAGGGGTTATCTGGTGGCCCAGATACTCGACCGTCTGTTGGAAGAAGGCGCACTTCTTCAGACGCAGGGTTACCCCGGCGTTCCTCAAGAGGGTGAGTACCTCGTCAACATGTTGTACATGGTCATCCATGTTACGCGAGAAGACGATGACGTCATCGAGGTACACTAGGCAGTTACGCCACTTCACCCCCGACAGTATGATGTCGATAGCCCGCTGGAATGTAGCGGGGGCGTTGGACAATCCGAAGGGCATCCTTAGGAACTCGTACACTCCACTGTGACAGACGAATGCCGTCTTGGGGATATCCTCGTCCGCCACCGGGATCTGCCAGTATCCGGCATTGCAGTCGATGGTGGTAAACACCGTAGCCTCCCCCAGGGAGTCGATGCATTCATCCATCCTTGGTAAAGGGTATGAGTCCTTCTTGGTAACCAAGTTGAGGCGTCGATAATCGATGCAAAACCGAGGGGTTTGATCCTTCTTCGGCACAATAACGACTGGGGCACCCCATTCCGACATCGAAGGTCGGATCACCTTAGCTTCACTCATCCTCTTCACTTCTCCATCAACGATCTATCGTTGCATAGGTCCCGCTCGGTGCGGTTGTGACCGGGCGGGTCGTGCGCCTGGTACCAGGTCTATACGATGTTGGGTTGCCCCAATGGTCCCCAAGGCCCCGCCTGTCCACATGACGTCATGCTTTCTTAGCATCCGTCGTACCCCTTCGGCTACCGAAGGGGGAAGGTGGTCGAGGTCAGCCTCGGCCAGTGCCTTCAAGGCCTCTTGGTCCTTTGGCGGCAGGTCCGCCGGAGCCGCCGATGGGTTAGGCTTCCCGTCATCGGGTTGCTGTCGCTCGGTGGTCTCGGCGACCGCCAGTACTTCAAGTGGTTCCACTTGACCTTCCTTATCAGGGGTAAGGATATCTCCTTCGTAGAGTTCGGCAATCCCGAGGATAGTTCCCTTCGGGAGGGTGACTGCCTTGCGGCGATAGTTCGCCATCACTAGGAGGGACGACCCTCCTGCTGGGAGGTCTATGAGACCGTTGGCCATGGTCAACCCATGGCGCTTGTACGTCCGTAGGTTCGACTGGACTCTGCAGATGCCTGCGAGGTCGCAGTTAACCGGGAGGACTGTCTCCGACAACGGCTCAAAGCGAGTTCGCTTGGCCAACCGAAGTGTCTTCGGCTCGACGCTTGCGTACACCTCAGCCACGTTAACGTGGCTTCCTTGTAGCGTCAGGTCCCTGACGATAGCCGTGTGTCCTCGCTTCGTCCCGTCGGCTTCTTGAAGCTCGACGGTCCTCCGGCCTGGCCGGATTGCATCAACGTGAACGTTGATGAAGGTGCACCCCAGTATGCAGGGCACCGATAGCGTTTCACATACCAGGAAGTCAACTTCCGTGGTGAGATCCCCGATGGTAACCCGCAGCAACATCGCTGCGGTCGTACGAATGAGTCGACCATTCGCGTCCTTGATGGTGGGTCCCCGAGTCACTCAGACTCGTGGAAGCCACTTGTCCGGGAGGGTATCCTTCCGGATAAGGTTGGGTCCAGCCCCTGTATCCAGTACAGGGTAGTACGATCGTGTCGACTGGGGGTCAACCCCCAGTGTGGCTGATACCTTGAAGTTTTCCAAGGTAAACAACACATGTCCTACACCGATATCCGGTGTAGCTCGGGCATCCTGAACAGGGCCCTTGTCTGGTTCAACGTGACGGGGCTTCCCGTCCTCTCCTCCCAACCTTGGAGGTTGGTCATCAATACCCTGACGCCGTGTCGTCGGGGCCGGAAGGTGTACCCGGGGGTTGATGCGGCGTCGGCTCAACCGCGCTCTCCGTGGGGCTTTCCCCGCGGTACTCCGGGGTGGCTTGCTTGGGTAACCCCAGCGCCCCCCGGTCATCCTTCCTCTTACTCGTTTCCCGCCCTTGGTAGGGTGCTGTCCGCCGGGACATCCGGCTGAGGAGGTGCCCCCTCGACGGCCAGTACTCCACCTGGAGCTGGCTGCCTACCCGGTGCGGGTCCGGGTGCTCGGGCGGGATACCCCCCAGTGGATGCCTTGCGTTGCGCCGCTGCCCGTCGAGACTCCTCGGAGATGAGTGGGCAGGAAGACACCCAGTGCTGGGGATCCCCACACAACATACACCCGGACGTGCCGGTCCCCCCTTGAGTTCGCATCGGGGTAGCCCCGTAGCTACGGTTGCCTCCCTCGGGCGCCCGAGTGCCTGCTCCCTGGTAGGCCTTGGGTCCTTGGGTCAACCGGAACATGGACTCCCCCAACCGGTTGGGTCGGCCCGCAATCTGCGGAGGTGCCTCCGTGCGCACCGCCCATGTTGGCAAGGGTTGGTGAGGGTTACCCGTCACCGGGGAGTACCCCGTAGTCCGCACATACGGGACGCGCCGTCCCGTTCCTTCGTTGACCTGGAACTGGGTTCCAGCCGGGGCGATGTACGCTACCGTACCATGTTCATCAATCACCGGCGTCGCCGGTAGCAACAGGTGGCCCTGTTGGTCGACTAGAGGGTCATCCTCACCAATAGAGGTATGTTCGGTCGCCACCAGTACTGGTGCGGCCTTACGTTCCACCTTCTCTTGCCTCGGTACCGGGGTAAGACTGGGCTTGCCTCCCTCACCCTTGGGCTTCGGGGCCAAGGCACACTCCGGGTGTAGAACCCGGTAGGCGTCCCCTAGGGACTTGCACATATGCATCAGTCGACTGAAGTTTGTCCGTGCCGTGTTGGCGCCTCGTGCGGATATCCGCACGTAGTTGGGTACTCCTGCGAACAGGACGGCCCGTAGCTCCCCTTCTCCGAGGAGCTTCCCCAGCTCGTTGTCGAGCTCTTGGATCCGGCGTCCAAACATCTCCTCATCCTCCCAGGACTGGGCGGTGGCAGTGCGAAGGGCCCGATAGTGGTCCTCGCACTTGTCCTCACTGAGGTAGCTGCTCAGCAGCTCCTTCAATATCCCACGGTAATCCATGGGGGTGGCC